>CM076579.1:587580103-588780103 GCA_034641835.2 Pinus albicaulis
GCATACCTTGATTTGAAATTTTCACAGGAGCTTCCTCAGGAATTCAGCTTTGCCTCATAAAACTTTTAGCTTTTGAACCTTCGTATAAAAAAATTTAGAGCAAAAATTCCACGATGACGTGTTTCAGATGGCGAAATCCCTTGCCTAAGGAGGATATGAGGATCACAATTTATATAAATGCTTAGGTTGAGACAGGATTCAACAAGTGAATGTGGGAGGGATTTGAGGAGATTAATTATGAATTTTCAAAGACCCATTCCACAACCCCATGGGTGTAATGTTCCCACTTAGCCTTAGGTAAGAGGAACATTCAATTTTGTTTTAATTTCTGTTTCATGAATAAATGAATAAAGGAGGCATGTAAAACTCCTAAAAAGTATGAATAAATCAATGCCCATGTGAATAAAGACAAATTAGGGCCATGTAAATAATCACTTGTAGGTGTGAAAGAGGTTTGAGCTAAAGACTAGGTCAGCCTTGACCAAATCAACAGTGTTGTTTACGTTCATTGCATATCCAAAAGGGACAGCACAGTTCTAGAAGGAAGCGTCTCATGTGAAAAGGGCTAACTCATCACGATGGTTTAGGGTTTGCAAAATATTTTTCATCTTATAAAAGGAAAAGGAGGGCAACAAGAGAAGAGTGTTGATTGATTATATTTCTGAGTATTTGTCTGCTTATACAAATACCATTCTCTGTTGTTTAGTGGAGGATTGTACTTGGAATTCCTATGGAAGGATTTCACCTCTTCCTTTGATGATTCAAGGAGGAAAGTTTTCTGAAGGGAACCACTATTAGGCTTGAGGCCAAGCTCTACTTACATTGGCAGTGCTGATCCATTGAGGGTTTTTTTGTCTCTGCAAGCTACACCAAGTGGGGATCTAGATCTGCGGAGATCTAGTGTATTGTGGAAGCCTCTTTCCATGGAGTGGGTCGTTTGACCTCCTGGAAGAGTGTCTCATTTCTTTGTACTTCAGATCTACAATTTTACAGTAGGTTTCTATGTCATTTGAGCTACAACGTTGTTCCCATGAGTAGACTACGTTATTTCTGTATGAGGGTTTTCATGGTGTCTTGCTCATAGTTTAGATCAGAGATCTCTAGTGCTAGGCTTTGCCTTCCACTTGGTGATCCATGGATTAGCTTACTGATCTATGTTCTCTTCAGATCTGATCCCTTGTAATGAAATTTTATATTCATAAATTTACTATAGCAATTTCCATATCTACAACTTGTTTCTCAGATCTACTTTTATTCATGCATGCTTTTGTGAAAATTCCAAGTGGATCTTGAAGAGAAGACAATATAGCTTCCAAATCTGAAATTGATCTAATGTTTTGTCCACAAATCTATCCTAGATATGAGTTGTAACTTCCAACTACTGAATCTCCTTAAAAATAACGTTGTTGAGCAATTTCTGCAAATGTATGTGTTATAGCTCTCTTTTCTGAAGATTCTAGATGTATTGTCTCATGCATTCTATTGTAGAGTGAAAGTGCTTGATCCTAATGCTTATTTTATGTTGTACTATTGAAATATAAATCTCCTTGCTAATCTCCACTTAAAATCTCATAAAACTGCACAATTTCTGAAGCAGTGTCTGCATTTGGTTGCAACCTCCCTCTTTGGGTGCTTTTTAGCTAGTCTATTTTTTGGGAGATCTGTTTAATGTGTCTAAACTGTTTTTTTATACATGAAATTCCATATATAAGTCCCATACGGAATAAATAAGAGGAACCAAGTCCTGATATGTGTTATTTTTTCACATTTTTACTTATACAACATTTCTCTTGAGCAGCTTGTTGAAATTCTTGAAAAAGGATCATTACAGTGTTGACGGAGCTCCACTATTTTCATAGCTTGTGCTTGCCTTGGAGAACCAATAATGTTGCATTCCAAATAAGAGGATCCTCTCACTGAGAGGGAGAGGAGGTACCAAAATAGAAGTGATAAAAAGTATGACTACACCACCGATGACCCTGACAAGGGTCAACACAAGGGGAAAGCCCCTGAATCTGTGAATGATAAGGATAAGGAAGTAGAGGAGTTTGCAAAAACTCTCTTGGAAACTATGCAAGATATTTCCAAGGAGATAAAATATATGAGGGTGGATATTATGAGGGAATCCCTTGGGAGATTCCATCAAGGAGAAAGTTCTGAAATGTCTCATTATGGGACTGGTCAACTTGTGAGCTTGCCACAAGCTCCACAGGCCTCAAAACACTCTACTATGCCTACCTTCTTGGTTGTAGAGAATGAAGGACTACAAGATCCAACCTCCCTGGAAGGTTACTTTGTGGAATACGACTAACAAAGTTAGAGATTCAAGGATAAATTGAGTTTCCAAGAATTTTTCCATCTCAAGGACCGGAGGAGACCATGGCAGTAGTACAGAGATGGTGGTTTCTTTCATGGGAGACACTACACTATGGGCATGTTATTTTTTCCCAAGTTCGATGGATCATCCTCTTGTTCTTCCAAAGCTTGGGTGGAAAAGATGGATATCTATTTCCAGTTGAACAAAGTCCCCGAAGTAGAAGCCATCAAGATTGTTGTGTTTCACTTTAAGGGTGAAGCCCACAATTGGAGGTTCCATGGACCATCTACATTGGGACACAAAAATGTGCTACCTATGCTGAGTTCAGTTGAAGACTAGTGGAGATATTTGATCGGAAGGATCCCGAGGCACCTTTTATAAGCCTTGCAAAGCTGAAGCAGACAGGAGATGCAGAGGCCTATATCTCTGAGTTCCTAAGATTATCAGTCATGGTCTCTGATCTATCCGTAGCAAGGAGAGTATACATGTTCATTGATGGCCTGGAAGAACCTTTTCATGGATTGGTTAAGTCTACCAAGCCCATCACTTTGCATGATGCCATTGAGAGAGCTAGAGATCTCCAAGATGCCTTGCCAAGAGAAAAGGCAACTTTCCAAAGCAAAGCCCCTCACTCTTCTAAGGGGAAAGAAGGGAAAGCTGCTCCACCCAAGGAGAGCTCACTAAATAAACCTCTTGACATTGATCTCTGGAGGGAGTTGAGGAAAAAGAGATTGTGTTTCACTTGCCAAGAGCCATGGGTACCGAGACATAGATGTGATGCTAGAAGGGCACACTATATAGAAGTCTTCTCAGATTTTGAGGAGGAAGATGGGAATGATGGACATAGGAGGGGTCATAGCACTTGTGATGATGAGGAGGAAGATCAATCACCATCCAAAGGTGCAGAGGGAGCCTTTGCTCCAACAAGTGGGACTCTTGCCTCTTTGAGAGGAGTGCCTAAGTACTTGATCCTAAGAGTACAAGGCTCAGTCATGAACCAGAGAGTGTCTATTCTAATTGATAGTGGGGCCACCCACAAATTTATTGATGCTCACCTTGTGCAGAGGAGAGGAATCCCCACTGACAATTTTGATGGGTTTTCTATTTTGGTTCCAGGAGATAGAACCATGTAATGCATGCAATATGTTCCATCACTTTCTGTCACTATGGGATCCTACACTTTGGTGGACCACTTCTTTGTAGTTGACATACCAGCCACCAATATCATCTTGGGTCTCTAGTGGTTGATTACCTTGGGGAAGGTTACCACTGATTAGAAATCCTTGCAAATGGAGTGGGTGGACTTGAAGAGTGGGAAACCACAAATAATTCAAGGCATGCACACTTATCATGCACCTAATGTTTCCACACAAACAACAGGGATGGATTTGCGCAGTGGAAGCAAGGATCTCACAGTTCCTTCTCTCATGTTTATAAGAATGCTGCAAGGAACATTCCTACCTCATGGCAAGCCACTTGGAATGCCATTAGATTCTGATCATGTGGGGGAAGCCTCACAAAGTGCTGCTCCAAACATAGATAAAGCAAGGATTGGAGCAATGAGAGAGCAAGCTGTAGTGTTGTGGGAGGAAGGAAAGGGGAGGATCATCCACCCAAAATTTTTTTTTGGCATGTGTAATGTCAAACAAGCAATCAGCAACGTGGCAAGCACCACCATAGATGTATCAGTAGCACAGTCATTGTTGAGCTGTGTAGATCCATATTGGAGATCTCAACTCCTTATGTGGTACTCCAAATATCTTCACACCGGAATGATATTAGATGGCATGAAGCAAGGGGGAGGCTATTTGGTCCATGAAGGGGTCATCTATCATCTTGGTAAAGTACTCTTGTCTCAAGCATCCAAGATTAAGCAAGAGATACTACAAAGAGCACACAAAGAGTTCCTTTCTAGCTATATGCAGTCAACAAATATCTACACCCTAATCATGAGGAGTTTTGATTGGGAGGGTATGAAAAAGGAACTACATCATCACTATGACTGGGAGGAACTACGTCAGCACTTACAAGAGTGAAATAGTTATGAGGAGATGGGACAGCCAAATGACTCTATGCAGGAGTCATTTCAAACATCTCTTCCTTCTCTTAAAAGAGGAGAAATGCTGATGCCCAACTCCATGTGTGTGGGAGAATTGAATGGTAAAGAATTTGATCTTATGGAGAATGTTTATTTTTCTAATTTGACATATTCTCTTACCATATGTATGTAGACCATGGCTTCTAGAAGGAGTGATATTACATGCAGATCTCATGGCATTGGTGAGGCCAATAAAAATTCTAAATCTGGTCACTCCCTTGAGGTGCAAAGGCACCTAACTTGGGTATTACTTTTAACCATGTCAATCTGACCCATGCAGCAAAGGTGTGGTGGGAGTACCACTTACAAAACTCAGATCTACTCAAGACAAGGAGTGCATTGCGTTGGTATCTTATGTGGGATTGTGACCCACCTCCTCAATTGAAAATTTCAGTTTTCATATATGTAATTTTGCTTCCATACATAGATGATATATTGGTATTGTTTAAGGGTTTGTATGGGAAAAGAGTGGGCAGTGTATATGTACCACATGGGATGGAAATTCATCTTATACTTCATGATACATGTTTTAGATGTGACATTTCTTCACCCATGTTTATTTCTGTTGAGTTTTACACTCCTGGAGGGATGGACTATGCCCCTATCATGTTAGCCTTGGAGGAGAAATTTTTGATGTATTGGCTTAATGAGCACTTGGCCCATGATGAAAGCTTGATCCTTGATGGTGCCATCAATGGAGAAGGAGAAGAACTAAAACTCTTACCCTATCAGTTTCTTGAGGACAAGAAACATTTTGGAGGGGAGGACTGTAATGTTCCCACTTAGCCTTTGCTAAGAGGAACATTCAATTTTGTTTTAATTTCTGTTTCATGAATAAATTAATAAAGGAGGACATGTAAAACTCCTAAAAATTCTGAATAAATCAATGCCCATGTGAACAAAGACAAATCAGGGCCATGTAAATAATCACTTGCAGGTGTGAAAGAGGTTTGAACTAAAGACTGGGTCAACCTTGACCAAATAAACAACGTTGTCTAGGTTCATTGCATCTCCAAAAGGGACAACGCAGTTATAGAATGAAGCCTCTCATGTGAAAAGGGCTAACTCATCAAGATGGTTTAGGGTTTGCAAAAGCTTTCTCATCTTATAAAAGGAAAAGGAGGGCAGCAAGAGAATGGTTTTTATTGATCATATTTTAGAGTATTTGTCTGCTTAGACAAATACCATTCTCTGTTGTTTAGTGGTGGATTGTATTTGGAATTCATATGTATGGATTTAACCTCTTCCTTTAATGATTCAAGGAGGAATTTTGTTGAATTTAACCACTATTAGGCTTGAGGCCAAGCTCTACTTACATTGGAAGCACTGATCCATTGAGGGTTTTGCTATCTCTGCAAGTTGCAGCAAGTGGGGATCTCGTTTTGCAGAGATCTAGTGTATTGTGGAAGCCTCTTTCCATGGAGTGGGTGCTTTGACCTCCTAGAAGAGTGTCTCATTTATTTGTACTTCAGATCTGCAATCTTACAGTAGTTCTCTATGTCATTTGAGCTACAATGCTGTTCCCATGAGTAGACTGCGTTATTTCTGTATGAGGGTTTTCATGGTGTCTTGCTCATAGTTTAGATTAGAGATCTCTAGTGTTGGGATTTGCCTTCCACTTGGTGATCCATGGATTATCTTGCTAATCTATGTTATTTTTAGATCTGATCCATTGTAATGAAATGTTATATTCAGAAATTTACTACAGCAATTTCAATATGTGCAACTTGTTTCTCAAATCTACTTTTATTCATGCATGCTTTTGTCAAAATTCCAAGTGGATCTTGAAGAGAAGACAATCTAGCTTCGAGATTTGAAATAGATTTGATGTTTTGTCCACAAATCTGGCCCAGATCTAAGTTTTAACTTTCAGCTGCTGAATCTCCTTAAAAATAACGTTGTTGAGCCATTTCTGCAAATGTACATGTGTTATAGCTCTCTTTTATGAAGATTCTTGATGTATTGTCTCATGCATTCTATTGTAGAGTGAAAGAGCTTCATCCTAATGCTGATTTGCTGCTGTATTATTGAAATATAAATCTTCTTGCTGATCTCCACTGAACATCTCATAAAACTGCGCAATTTCTAAAGTAGTGCTTGCATTTGGTTGCAACCTCCCTCTTTGGGTGCTTTTTAGCTAGTCTAGTTTTTGGGAGGTCTGTTTAATGTGTCCAAACTGATTTTTTTTTGGTGAAATTCCATATATAAGTCCCATACAGCATAGATAAGAGGAACCAAGTCTTGATCTATGTTATTTTCCATTTTTTTACTTATACAACGTTTCTCTTGAGCACCTTTTTGAAATTCCTGAAAAAGGATCATTACAATGGGGTTTTAGCCCACTAACTGGGGTTACAAACTTCAAACATGAATATCTCTCAAACCGTGAATAATTACTTGGAGTGCCATATATCAACGAAAATGTATCGACAAGTTGAAACCATAAAAAACATTCTTGACCCATAATATATTAATTTTGTAGGTCAAAATTCCCATGCAATATTGGGGTAGCCCCTGGTGCTCCTTGGGTTGACATCAATGACAACCGCTCATAAAAAATCCCCCCATTTGGAACTGATGGCAACACAATTACTCCCCCTACGATTATGACACCTCTTCCTACAACATTCTCTCCCCATTTGACATCAATGGCAAAGGGTAAATCCCCCTGACACACAACCATCTTGCGGACTTGTACACACAACCATCCTGCGGACCTGTACACAGTTCCACTCCCCCTTTATATTCTGAATAATGAAAATCTAGTGATAACTAGGGAGAATCCCAAGATTCTGGTGAAGATATTCCAATGCTTCACGAGTACTCTCATGATCATCAACAATTCCTACCCAATCTGCGTCTATAAAGGAATGAATAATGAGATTGTTACCCTTGGAATACCACAAGCCATATTCTATTGTTCCCTTTAGATATTGAAGAATTATTTTGATGGAAATAATATGTGATTCTTTTGGTGCTGCTTGGAATCTCGCTACTTTTCCAATTTCTTGCATAACATCTGGCCGGGAGGCTGTTACATATAGATGAATACCAATCATAGAACTGTACAACCTTTGAACCACATCATTAGATGAGTGGTCTATGCTCAATTTGCAACCTGTTACCATCGGAGTAAGGATGGGTTTGCAATCTTCCATTTTAAATTTCTTGAGCATTTCCTTGATATACTTGGCTTGACATATAAATATTCCTTTCTCTTGCTGAGATATTTGAAGCCCTAAGAAGTATATCAGCTCACCAAGTAAAGACATCTTGAAATCACTTTTCATCTTTGTAGAAAACTTCTCACTTAATCGATCATCATTGCTACCAAATATTATATCATCCTCTTTAGCCATTAGAGATTCTTTAGTTGCTTCATCCATAACATATATGTCGTTTGGAGCTCGACTTGATGTAGCTGCAATTTCACCATACCTGCCTTTCTTGATTTCAGATTTTGTGGAGTTGAATAGTATTGTGTGTCCTTGATCACACATTTTTCCAACACTGAGTAGATTGTGATTCATATTTTCAACCAATAGAAAATTCTTGGCTAGAGCATCTTTTCTTTCGAGAGTGACAGTACCCGATCCTATAACATTTGAAGATCCATTATTTCCAAAGGACACAGTTCCATCCTTCTTATCTTTCAAAAATACAAATTTAGTTCTATCTCCAGTCATATGCGTTAAGCAACCGCTATAAACATACCACACATCTTTGTTGTTTTGAGCCTTGGGACAGAGAGAGCATATTTATCAGTCTTCTTCTTCTTCCATTTTCGTTCATTCTGTGGCTTCGAAGATTCTTCTGGAGGATTTTCAAGTCTGTAGTCTCTGGCTATGTGTCCAAAGTTTCAACATTAGTAACATTCAATATTATTTCTTAAATGTTCAAATCTATTGATGTTTCACTGAGCCCTGGGAGGTTCATATTTGACATATCTCCTGGAATTGTATTCGTTCCTGGGGTATGTGCGACATTCTACAGCTTTATGACCAAATTTTCCATAGGAATAACAGTAACCATAAAAAATATGTTGGTACCTGGATGGAAATATTTGTCGAGGAATTGTCTTCCAAGGCTGTTCTTGCGAATCTTGTCCAATGAAATCTACATGCATGTTAGATCTCATAGCTTCATTGTATTTTATTGTAGAAGGTCCTGCTTCTTCTTCTTTATAATCGATGCCAATTATGTCATTGTAAGATCGTTTATTGTTGATGAGTTCTTCCAATTCCCTTGAGTTGTTGGCATAGTTTTGGATATTTTTTCCTTCACTTCCTTACACAGCGAGACTACTTCGCCTTCTAATTCTTCCTTTTCTTGGTTGCTTTCTTCCAACTTCTTTTGAAGTGACTCTTCAATGCATTTTTATTCATCAACTTCAATTTTGATACCTTGAACTTGTTCTTCAAGAGTATTGGAACGAATCTTCTCTGGCTTGACCTCTTTTATAAGTTTGATTGCTTCCTTATAAAATTATTCTATGGTTAATCCTTCTTCTTCGTTGTTTGATACCTCTTGTTTATTGTGCTTGGCCATAAACAATAATCTCTCATTGGCTTCTTCTTCACTGTCATTTTCTTCATCAGATGATGAGCTATCTTCTTTAGAGAGAAAGTTCCTTTTGGATCCTTTCTTGTTGAATTTATAAAAGCCTTTCTTTCCTTTTGAGTTGTCATCACGTATGTTCGAACATTTTGATGCGAAATGCCCAACCTCACCACAATTGAAACATACCAAAGGAAGTTTACCTTTGAATTTTCCCTTACCAATTTTTAGTTTTCTCGTAAAGTAAGCAAATTATTCATCTGAAAGACCTTCTTCATCATCTCCCTTTTCTTCACACTTGCATGTGCATGTATTTTCAGTTGAAGGTTGTTTTTCCTTATGGGTTTTCTTAGATGCAATGAACGCAATTTCTAGATGCGAAGTACCCTCTTCTTCATCAATTCTCATTTCATATGCTATGAGAACTCCATGTAAATCCTCTTTGTTGAGTTTGTCCAGATTTGCACTATATTCTAAGACCGATACCTTTGGGTTGAATCTCCATGGTAACGTTCTAAGAATCTTTTGTATAATAGTCTTCTCATCAACTGGCTCTCCAAATCCTTCCAGAGTATTGGTTATTTCATCAAGGTATTGGAAGTATGCAACAATGTTACAATCTTCTTTCATTCTAAGTTGCTCAAATTTTTCTCTATAGATTTGAAGCTTTTCTTCTTTGACATTTGAGTCACCTACATATATATTCTCAAGCTTGTCCCATACATTTTTTGGTGGTTTTGAAACCCAACACCTTATGATAAGCATATTATGTTGGGTATGTGTTATATTCTTTCCAGGACTAAGCACGCAAGGGGGGGCAATAGCCCCCCCTTTGTGCTGGGTGCAACGGGGGGGTCATAGGGGGGGCGGTAGCCCCCCCTGTCAGGGTCTGGAGCAGCGCCCTGGCGAAAATTTTTGGTCTTTAATTTCCGGTTGGTAGTCTGTGTCCATGGTTTTGTGCATGCTTTGCACACAATATTGGGGCACGATGGTTTTCGGCCCCTGGTATTTTTGTACATCCGGTCAAGGGAACTGCGATTATTTTATAATCCAGGGTTTATGGATTGGGGTTTATGTACGCTTCGGCATGTATATATATGTGTTGTAACACTAAAAGGAATATAATGAAAAATCAAGCTGGTCGTCCCGATTTGGGATCCAGAGGAAAATCTCTGTGTTTATATGTTTTATGTTTTATGCTCTCGCTATTGTTTATCTTATGTTATAAGATTCGTGAGTAGATAATTTCTATTTAGGGTTAAAACCTACATTTGGTATCAAAACAGTTTTAGCTTCAAGGGGATGCTTTTTCTGCTGAGGGTTTTTTGCTCGGGCCAGTGGTAGACCCTATTTAGTGGGAGATCTACGGGATCGATTCTTGCGGTGAAAGAAGATGGCGAGTAGCGGGAAGATAGAGATAGAGAAATTTAATGGTTAGAGTTTTAAGTTATGGAAACTCAAGATGGAGGATCTGCTGGTGGATAAAGATCAATGGATTGCAGTAGATCTAGGTACTAAACCAACGGCAATGTCAGATGAATATTGGAAGAAACTGGATCGGAAGGCTAAGAGCACAATACGGTTGTGTGTCTCATATTCAATATTTTTGAATGTATCTGGGGAAGCTACGACAAAGACCTTGTGGGAAAAGCTAGGGACTTTGTACCAATCTGAGTCTCTGGTGAATAAGTTGTTCCTGAGGAAAAAGCTGTATAACCTGAGGATGAAGGATGGAGACTCGGTGACAAAGCATCTGAACGCCTTCAATACTGTGGTAAGTCAATTGTCATCTGTTGATATTAAAATCTCAGATGAAGATAAGTGCATCAGTTTGTTGTGTTCTCTACCAGATTCGTGGGACAATCTAGTTATTGCAATAGGTAACAATACAACTACCTTTGATTTTGATGACATTGTCTCAGCCTTGCTGTCAGAGGAAATGAGACAGAGAAATATGGAGGGTCAGAATGGAGATGCCTTATCTATATGAGGAAGGTCCCAGAACAGAAACAAGAATAAGGTTTCGAGTGGGAGATCTAAATCTAGAGGGAGATCTAAATCTCCTGGAAAGTTTGTAAAGGTGTGCTGGAAATGCGAAAAGGAAGGACACTACAAAAAGGAATGCAGATCTAAAGCTCCTGAGAAAGGAAAGGGATCTGATGAAGGTCCTTCTGCAGAGGCAAAAACCACCTCGGATGAAGGTGGGGATGTGTATTTGGCTTCCTCTTCAAATACACATGTAGATCATGAGTCATGGTTGATTGACTCAGGTGCATCCTTTCACTTCACTCCCCATAGGGAGTGGTTCTGTGAGTATGAGAAATATGATGGTGATGTCTTCCTAGGGGATGATAAGAAGGCCAAAATCGTCGAACGTGGAAAGTTCAAGTTGAAGCTACAAGGTGGAAGGATTAGAACACTTCCTGGTGTTCTGCATATTCCTACATTGGCCAGAAATCTGATTTCTGTAAGCAAGATGGATGATGCAGGTGTAAAAATAGTGTTCGAGAAAGATGCCTACAAGATGGTTCGGGGAGAACTGGTATTAATGCGGGGAGTTTGGACTGGAACTTTGTACAAGCTACAAGGTAGCACTGTAATTGATGGGCGTAACAGTTTTGTGGCTCCTGAAAGTGGGACGAAAAGCCTAGCTGTCTCTGGAGAAAAGACCATGCTATGGCATCAAAGGCTTGGACATATTAGAGAGAAGGGCCTTCGGATATTGCATTGAAATGGTATGGTAGAAGGTATGTCTAATCTTTGGATTTCTATTTCTCTGAACATTGTGTATATGGGAAGCAGAATCATGTGAGTTTTCCTTTTGGTGCTAAGAGGGAAAACAAAATATTAGAACTTGTGCACAATGATGTGTTTGGGCCTGTGTCAGTTCCATCACTGGGAAAGTCTGTGTACTATGTTTCATTCATAGATGACTTCTCAAGGAATACATGGATATATTTCTTGAGGAAGAAATCTGAAGTCTTTGACAAATTTAAAGAATTTAAGGCTCTAGTGGAAAACCAGACAGAGAAGAAGATAAAGGCGTTGAGGACAGATAATGGTGAGGAGTTGTGCAAGAAGGAATTTGAAGAGTTCTGTAAGAAGTGTGGTATAGCACGACAAAAGACTACTCCATACACACCTCAACAAAATGGAGTTGTAGAAAGAATGAATAGAACACTGACGGAAAAGGCAAGAAGCATGCTCAGTGGTACCGGGTTAGGACAAGAATTCTTGGCATAGGTAGTGGAGACTGCATGTTACTTAGTTAACAGATCACCTTCATGAGTGTTGGAGGATAAGACCCCACATGAGGTATGGACTGGTAAGAAACCCTCTCTTTCACATCTAAGGGTATTTGGAGGTGATGCATATGTACATTTTCCAAAGGATAAAAGGACCAAGTTGGATAATAAATCTGAAAGGTGCATCTTTATTGGGTATAAGGATGGTTTAAAGGGTTGCAAGCTTTGGAACCCAGAAACAAGGAAGGTTTTGTACAGCCAAGATGTGGTGTTTAGAGAAGTAAAAGATGTTGTTAAACATAAATTCCTACCAAAGGAACCTGAGAAGATAGACTCTACAACAGAAGAAGACTCAGAAGATGAAGAGCCACAAACTCCAGCTTTGAGAAGATCATTTTGGAAAAGAAGGCAACCAGAAAGGTATAGTCCATCTGCTTTATGTTCAGGTTTTGCCTTAACTATAACTGATGATGAACCCAAAACTGTTAGGGAGGCAGTAGATTCAGAGGATGGATAACTCTGGAAGGAGGCCATGGTTGATGAAATGGCATCCTTGCACAAAAATGATGCATGGGATCTGGTGGAGTTGCCGGCTAGAAGGAAGCCCATTGGGAGAAAATGGGTGTTTAAGAAGAAGATGAATGTAGAAGGCAAGGTGGAGAAATACAAAGCTCGGTTGGTAGCGAAAGGTTATTCCCAGGTGCCGGGAATTGATTTCGGTGATATTTTTTCTCCTGTTGCCAAAGTTACTTCTATTAGATTACTTTTATCTGTTGCTGCTGCATTTGATTTTGAGATATAACAGATGGATGTGAAGACAACATTTATTCACGGGGATCTAGAAGAGGACATCTACATGAAGCAACCTGAAGGCTTTATGGTGAAGGGTAAGAAAGAACTAGTATGCAGGTTGAAGAAGTCTCTGTATGGGTTAAAACAGTCACCAAGGATGTGGTATTAGAAATTTGATACCTATATACGAGGACTTGGCTTCACCAGAAGCAAGGAGTATCACTGTGTTTATTTTAAATTAATTGGTGACCGTGTTATTTATTTGGTCTTGTATGTGGATGATATGTTGTCGATTGGAAATGACAAAGAAATTATCCAAGATTTGAAGACCCAACTGTTCTCCAAATTCGACATGAAGGATCTTGGTGCTGCAAACTATATTTTGGGCATGGAAATTAAGAGAGATCGGGCAAAGAGGAAGCTCTGGTTAAACCAGAGAAAGTATGTCGAGACTATATTGCAGAGGTTAAATATGCAGGATAGTAAACCGGTGAATGTTCCTATTCCTGTAGGTGTAAAGTTGTCTGCTGAACAGTGTCCCAAGACACAAGAAGAAGAGGAGTATATGTCTCGTGTTCCATATGCAAGTGCAGTGGGTAGCCTGATGTATGCAATGGTCTGTACTAGACCAGAAATTGCACATGCAGTGGGAGTATTGAGCAGGTTTATGTCAATCCCAGGGAAGGAGCATTGGACAATAGTGAAGCGGGTTTTCAGATATTTACGTGGCACTAGTGATTATGGCTTGTGCTACCAGGGAAGACCAGGATTGGAAAGAATGTTTGACATTCGTGGTTTTGTTGATGCAGACTGGGCTGGAGATCTGGACCAAAGAAGATCTACAAGTGGGTATGTGTTTAGCCTATTTGGAGGTGCAGTCAGTTGGATGAGTAAAAGACAGTCTGTAGTGGCTCTTTCAACTACATAGGCATAATACATAACAGCCACTCATGCAAGCAAGGAAGCAATTTGGTTGCAGAGATTGTGTTCAAGTATGGGGTTGGTACAAAAAGCTATAAGGATAGACTGTGATAACCAAAGTGAAATTTTCCTGGCTAAGAACCCTGCTTATCATTCAAAGAAAAATCACATTGATGTTCAATATCACTTTGTTAGAGATGTGGTTGAGGCTAAAAGGGTGTTGCTGGTAAAGGTGGAAACTTTGAAGAATGTTGCAGATGCATTGACAAAGTCTGTGAGCACTCTGAAGTTCTCTTGGTGTAGAGAAAAAATGGGTGTTGAATAATTGGGCCAATGACTAAGCTCTCCTGTGGCCCCATGTGGAAAGAAAACAACAAGTGGGAGAATGTTGGGGCACGATGGTTTTGTGCATGGTTTTGCACATGGTATTGGGGCGCGATGGTTTTCGGCCCCTGGTATTTTTGTAGATCCGGTCAAGGGAACTATGGTTATGTTCTAATCCAGGGTTTATGGATTGGGGTTTATGTATGCTTTGGCATGTATATATATGTGTTGTAACACTAAAAGGAATATAATGAAAAATCAATTTGGTCGTCCCGATTTGGGATCTAGGGGAAAATCTCTGTGTTTATCTGCTTTATGTTTTATGCTCTCGCTATTGTTTATCTTCTGTTATAATATTCGTGAGTAGATAATTTTTGTTCAGGGTTAAAACCTACATATTCAATAAGTCCACTGATAATAATATTCTTTTCTTTTTCATCATTTACCAAATCCTTCTTATCTTGTTCATCCGCAGTTGATGTAAATCCATTTTGAACAATGTCCCATACTTCGTAACCTTGCACCAAAAGATAAACCTCCATTATTCCTTTCCAGAGTGCATAATTATTTTCATTGAACAGAGGTACACCATTCTTTGTATGCTCCATGACCTCCTTGCAACTATTAAACTGCTATTGAAGGAACCAAGCTCTGATTCCAATTGTTGGAAATACTGAGAGGGGGGGTGAATCAATATTCGTTTCAATTAGAGAATTAGTTAATATTCAATTATTATCAGTGTTTTTACAATGATAGAAGCAAACAAAAGGAACAAAAATGCACACATTTTTTAAGGTGGAAACCCACTCTAGGACAAAAACCACCTAATTCTTTTCTAATAATTATTTAGCATTCAACTCTAATTGAAAATACAGCTCCAACTTCCTAGAATCTAGAAAATAATTCTTCTCCAGCTCCCACTAGATGGACACTCCAATGCCCGATATTCTTCAGTAGTCAAATGAATGGATGCCCCAACAACCAGTGAGATACAACTCACCCTAGCACCACCCTACCACCCTATAGAAGAATAAAAGAATAATGGACTCCCGTACCAGGGAAAATGGTCTACTTTACAATGATATAGAACGATGTAAAAGAAGAAGACACACTAGACCATCACTGCAACTATGACACAACCACCTAGTGATAATCCTAGACCTCCCGACACTACCTCTTCAACTCTTAGTAGACAAACACTAGAATTTTTTTTACAATAATGTATTTACAATGACTTAGTACAATGATACTCTTATAGTGATTGTATGTAGTGCTGCCCACTTGAAGACTTCATGTGATGAACTTCTTGCTGCAATTATGTACCTTAGTTGCTGCTCTTGTCATGCTACCCTCTGCTACACCTTGCTTTGCTTTGCTGCCCTATAAAGTCTGGTCCTTTGTAGCCCTTGACAACACATGATCTAACTTTTTCTTGCCTTCTAGGAGCTCGATATTGAATTTGGTGTATCTCTATTATTTCAAATCCCCAATATTTGATTTTCAGTCCTATGGTATTCCTTTACGTCCTCTTTCCAATTCCACAGGTCTGACCCAATTTTGATTTTTCAAGGGAGAGTTATGCCCAACTTCTCACAATGCCCTAATTATGGACTGTTTCAGTGGAGCAAACTTGTACGGCATGCCACGTGTCACTATTTCTTCATTTGGCTATGAAATTGATAGGGAGAAAACTACAATATATGCATTCTCTACCACTTATTACAGAATTCCAATCTGATATTTAGAGAGAGCGTTATGATGATTTTCCCAAGGTCACTTCTTCGAGATGAATTTTAGGAGCCTGCAAAAACACTAACTTCCAAAGATAATATCTGCGCAAATATTGTGCACCTTGATCTGAAATTTTCACAGGAAATTCCGCAGGATTTCGGCTTCACCTCATAAGAATTTCATAAAATTTAGAGCGAAAATTCCATGATGACCTGTTTCAGATGGCGAAATTCCTTTCCTAAGGAGGATATGAGGATCATAATTTATATAAATTCTTAGGTTGAGAGGGGATTCAACAAGTGAACGTGGGAGGGATTTTAGGAGCTTAAAAAATATTATTTATGACTTTTCAAAGACCCATGCCACAACCCCATGGGGTTTTATCCCACTAATTGGATTACAAACTTCAAACATGAATACCTCTCAAATCGTGAAGAATTACGTGGCGTGCCATATATCAACGAAAACATCTCGACAAGTAGAAACCATCAAAAGCATTATTGACCCAGAATATATTAATTTTGTAGGTAAAAATTCCCATGAAATATTGGGGTAGCCCCTGGTGCTGCTTGGGTTGACATTAATGAAAACCAATGATCAACACTACTCATCATACTTTCCTAACATTTTTTCGTCTTCTGGGTGCACGTGGAGTTGCGAACCCTTGACATCATTTTCTTTTGAAAGCATAAAAACTATCTATATCTACCCTTATAACTTCCAAGAGCTCAGATTAGGCTCATGAGCTCTTTTATTCTCTGCCTACTCTACTTATCTGTCAAGGTTAAAATGTTTGACAGATTTTCATTCTCTAACCTATCAACACAAAATTTAAAGCATGATTAAATCAAGGTTAAGAAATCTATTTTTTCATGAGTTGTGGTATTTTGGACAATCTGCACACAGATTTTATTTTTGTACAAGTAAAACTAGAAACTTGAGGGCTTATAATTTGAAATCTGTCACTCATCCTTCTCCTTTTTCTTTGGTTTAGATTTAAGCTTTGGGAACCAACATCTTTTCCTAACCTAGTCTAATGATGAGCCAAGTTTAAATGGTTTGGAAAATCTTTCTTTTCTAACTTAATAGCAGAAATTTAAAACATATTCAATCATGGTTAGGTTTTTTGACTGAACAAGGCTTCTCTTTCTCAAAGTAGTGGAATTTATACTTGCACACTTTTAGACATATTTCTTTTTTGGTATGGGGCTTTACCTTTTCTTTTATCTGCCCTCCTTTTGTTCTTTTTCTCTATTTTTGTTCTAAACAATCTAAAAATAAATAGATGTTCATAGTGATGAGCTTATTTACACACCTATCTATCCTAATCTAACTTGTATATGATATCTACAATAGGTGAACTCTTTTTTCCAATAAAACCAATCAAGTAAGTGACTAGATGATTGATTTTTATTCAGCCTTTTAGGTATGCTGAAAGGCCACTCCCATTTTTCCTTCTTCTGAACAGTAGTGCTCCAATTTTTCTTTAAACTTTGCAAAAAACTGTTCCTGACATATTTTACTCCCTCTTTAAATGTCTCTAAGAAACCAGCAAAAGGATCTCTGAATAATACTTGGCTATGAGGATTTAAATCATGGGCTTCATCTAGGACTACTTCTTGTTCCATTTGGTTGTGCTTAGGATGCTTTTGAGAACAACACTCCACCTCTTCTTCAGTTAAAAGAGGAGGAATTTTCTACTTTCTTTGGACAGAAACCCAGTTTCCCTCTTTCTCTCGTGAAGGCTGGTCATAAGGCTAAAGGTCTTCTTGAGCCTCACATGATAATAGGTCTTCTAGAGGAGGCAACACAACATTAGTATCAATCTGTTCTATAGTTTCTGCTTGAAGAAAAGTTTCAGTGGATAAGTTACCAGTAGAACAAATAGAAGGATCTTCTTACATAAAAGTTTGGAGGCTAGTTGTATGTTTAGAATATGATTGATTTCCTCATTGGTCAAAGGGGAAGGCAATTTCCTTTTTCCTTGGGTAGAACTACAATGATTCTCTTCCTTTTGTGACTGATCATAAGGTTTAATGTCTTCTTGAGCCTCACACAAAAGAGATGATGAATCATCACTTGTCCCTTTAGAGAGATCTTGTGGATCTTAATTTATTTCCTGATTGATGTCATCCTCAACCAACTCCTTTTGGTTGTCATGATAGTTAACTTGAGTATGAAATGCATGAATTTCCTCTAATAGATCCTCAGGATGCCAATTTCCCAAGTCTCAATCAATATTTACAAGGTATTGTATGAGATCCTCAGATTGATCACAACAATTTTCAGCTAATGATAAAGATGGAAAATTTTCCTTATAATGTTCATGAAACACCTTATGGAAATATTTTAAAGAAAACAAACTACCAGGGTCCAGGCCTTCATACCATTCCCTTGCTTTCCCTTCTAATGTCCCCATGAACATTTTCATGAGGCAGTCTTCATGCCATTCAACCTTTAACTTCCATGTATGTATATGAAATTTGATGAGATGTAACAAGGGATCATCAAAATTTTCATCTTGAAACATAGGCAGGTTTGTGTTCCAATTTATCTGAGGCATTTTGTGTGGGAATCCAGGATTGTGATCTCTGTTCATTGGAGAATACATGTGTTGTATCATGGGATCCATATTTGTTAATAAAAAAGGGTCACTGCATCTTTTCAACCAGTCTAGAATCTTCTATCAGTGAATTCTTAAGGTCTATTGAGAGTTGTGGAGTCGCTAGGTCGAAGATTTCAACTTTGTTGTCCACCATCAGCAACCAGATATTCTGCAAGCTTTCAAGGTTTTCAGGTAGGGAACTTGCTTTGTACGTAGGTCTACTAACAGTTGGACTTTTAGACCTAGGAGACTTCCTAAGGATTCTTTGAGGATCGTCAACTATTGCAGGAGGATTTGGGTCAGGGTGAGATCTGGTGCTGATTCTTTGTGAAGCTAGATTTCAGACCCAAAACATAAAGAGGCTGAACGTTTTTAAGAGTTTTGATAACAAAACCAATCTGTTAAGAAGACTGAATTCACACAGTATGTGACTGGGCTTTATGCTATTAGGATTAATTAATGCATTCCTAGAGGAGTCTGTGAGAAACAGTGGAGTGACCAGATCTACTAGAGAGACAGTGGAGTCATCGGGTGGATGATGCTAAGTTCTTTTAGGATTTGTTTATTGTCCACGATCAACAACTGGATACCAATCTAGAGATATTTTGGGTTTTCTGAGTTCTTTATGTAACACTAAGATTTTTAATGAGTGTTCTCTAGTATGGTCACCATTTTGTTAGTACGGTGAGTCAACCATATATCATTCTTGGCTAAAACTTGATTTATCTAAGTTTGATAGGGGATTTTTGAGTTTTGAAGGAATATTTAAGCTGTTACTTACTCAGTCCCTAGTGGAGTCACCATTATGTTAGGTCCCTGTAATTTGTCAAATTGGAAAGACCAAATGTACAAGGGTAACATCAAACCAACTTTGGAGTCCTAGGACCTAGCCTTCCTAGACTCAGAGAGGGCTCTCTCTATATTTGTGTAAAATATGTAACTTGTTTGTTTTAGGATGTTGTTTTTAGGCTAGTTAAATTGACAGGGTTTGTTTGTTTTGTTTTGTTTGGTTGGGTTGG
Organism: Pinus albicaulis; assembly: GCA_034641835.2. Lineage (NCBI taxonomy): Eukaryota > Viridiplantae > Streptophyta > Pinopsida > Pinales > Pinaceae > Pinus > Pinus albicaulis. The sequence continues at coordinate 587,599,713 of CM076579.1, forward strand.
TTGTCAAGAAGAACAGATAGAGTAAGAGAAACTTAAACCATTGGGCTATGGAGTCTGCAAAAGGTCTTGAAAATTACAACAATAGGTCAAGGGTGTTTCATAGGGCAAGTTAACAAAGCCAAATGGATCTAAATAGGTTTAGTGAGTGTGAAATGAACATTAAGTTGAGATTGTAGTAGGTTTAAAGGGCCGTTAAGAATCCTTTAACATAAGCTATAACAAGAAGAGTATATAAGAGTACTATGCATCAAGAAAGAATCAAAGGATATGTCGCACCATAAACTTCTTTGATTTAGCTCTATCAAGTAAACTTTAAAACAACTATCCAACAAGCCCTAGATAGCAGGGAACTCCTAACTTCTCTAGCTATCTACCTTAAGAGAAAGAAAACATTCAAGATAGCACTTAAGTAATGATTAAAGAGAAGGGAACTCCTAAATTCCTTAATCAAACTTTAAAGACCTTCAAAGTAACCATTTCAAGATAGACTAAAGGACATGGCATACCATAAACTTCTTTAGCCTAAACCCTAATAAGCAAACTTCAAAGAAAAGCCTAGAAAACAATGATTCAAGCTACACCAAAGGACAGGGCATACCATAAACTTCTTTGGATTGAATATATTTAATCATTTTGAAGACAAAAAATCTAAGTGGAATTAAATAGCAATGAAGAATTCTTCAATTAGACCTAGCAGAGGAAAATATTTGAGCAATAGAAGCAGACAGACTTAAGGTGCCTCCAACAACATATCTTAGCCTAAAATTTATGTTCTAATGCAAGAGAAAAGATGGAACAATATGAGAACATAAGGAAACAATAACTAGATTAGAGCAACATCACCATTAACCAGGTTCATGAATCCGATGAAGGTGCTTGCTCCAATGATGTGTAGTCCAAAAACAATCACACAACTCCAAAGCCAATTTCTTCACAACTCCAAGTCTATGTATTCATCTCAATAAACAACCAACAACCAAAAACAATAATGAAGCTTACATGCAGTATTTAATTGCCAAATGAGGAGTTGGAAACCCTAGATAGGGTTCTAAAAGTGATTTATTACATATTTAAGGTATTTTGACCTTTGAGACCATGCAAGGCCCAAGGAAAAATATCAGAGCCTCATTCATTACAAAAATAACTTCTAACATAAATTCTAAGCTAAATTTGTATATATTTGTCCTTCAAGCCTTCAAAAATATATTTTTAATAACTTCTTGTGTCTTTTGTTGACTTTCAAGCAAGGATGTAGCGCCAAGGTGGAAGGGCGCAGCGCCAAATCTGGAAACATTGCCTCTTTTTCAGCTGAGTTTTGGAGGCCTTCCCAGTGTCCAAATGAGCTACATGATAACTCATTGGAAAGCTTGTCCTATCTAGTTTCAAAATTTGCCTTTGATTCCAGTGCCCATTTTACTAGTCAAAAACCATTTCTCCCAAGACTACTCAGGGTGCAACGCCAATGCTTGAAAGAGGGCAGAAAGGTGATTTTTTGCTTGTTTTTGGCCCTTTTGAGGGACCAGTTCTACTCCAAATGACTTGAAAAATTTATGAGGGTGATGTACTTGGCCTAAGGATCATGAAAATGTAAAGTTTTCCTCAATTGGGTGCCCCAAAAAAGAGCATAGCGCCAGTGGCACTACGTGCTTGGCCTTTTTTCTGCTAGCCAACTGTCAAAAACTCAAAACTTGCAAAAATGTGCCAAAATTGGGATTTATCTTGCTGATCGTGTTTGGGATGCTTGGAGGGATGCATCAGCAAGAATTTCAAGTTTTTATTTCTCCTTTGCCTCTTTTAGGGCTTGAATCTTTGCAAGGGCTCTTTTGAGCTTGACCCTTGCCATTATGTTCCTCAAGGCATAATGCCTTGCCATCTTCTTCTGCAAGTCAATGTTTCTATCCACCTTCTCAAGTTGATCTTCTAGGTGCACATTGGCTCTCTCTAGCTAAGATTCCATATCATAGCTGATCTCCATGGCAAGAAGCTCACTTGGAGTGAGCTGCTATGCCAATGTTGTCTCTTGCTCTCTTTCCTTGGCTAAAGCCTTCTTCAAACCAATTGTCCTTGGCCTCCTCCTAGGAAGTTGTTCTTCCTCTTCTTAAATGTCATCATGAGTGTCCAATATGTCATATAGCTTAGCCTTGGATTTTCCAGCCTCTTTCCGAGCTCTAATAGCTCTGATCTCATACATGGCTTTCTCTGTCTCTAACTATTGGTTTTCCACCTCAAGGAAGTTTATTACATTCTTAGCCCTACCAAGATTGGCTTGTAGATCCATAATGTTGGCATCCTTGCTATTGAGAAAAAAATTTGTGATCCTCTCCTCATTCTCATCATCACTGTCAAGGTGAATTAGCTGAAATTCTTGTTTAGTCTCATGTTCATCCTCTTTTTCATCAATGTCTTTCTCTACAACCTTTTCCTTACATTTGTCAAGCTGTTTTGTTGATGATTAAGGCAGGGCCCCTTCCACAATCTATGGAGAAAACACCTACCTATGACCTCTTTTATAGGTCAAATGAAAAGGCTCTATGTCAACCGTCTCAGTGTCATCTGTCTCACTGCCGTCATCATTTCCATCTGCCTCACTGCCATCTTCGTCACTACCATTTGTCTCACTACCATATGCCTCATTACTCTATTCAGTGTTTGATGCTGTGGTGTCATGAGATGAGGGTGAAGGGCTGTGGGAAGGTGATGAAGGAGGATCATCATGGGGTGAAGGAATGTGAGTGGATGGAGATGTATGATTAGCAGGGGGTGATGGAGAAGTGGATTCTAGAGGATGGGATGATGAAGGGACATCTTGCTGATGATGGGCTTGTGGAGAAGTGAACACCTCATTGGCAATGAAGGTCTCCCATGGAATGCCTTTCTGCTGTAGTTGGTGCATAACAACCATCTTGATAAGTGAATGATGGAAGAGACTTTGCATCTGCTGAGGATAGTCTCTCTTTTTCACTATGTAGGAAATTTTATCAATGCTTCTGTAGAGGTAATAGGGTATGTGTAGCATCCTCACTCTAGTAAAATGCATAAGAATCCTGATGTGATATGAGTAAAGACGGGAGAACCTTCCCTCACATGTGAAATAATTCATGATAATTCTCTTCATAGGTGCATACCTATCTAGTAGGTGAGAGAAAGGAAAGATGGATTTGTTGTGGTCTTTATACCTAGGCTTAAGGTATGGCTCAAATTAACTCATGTCTAGGTTGGCTTGCTTGAACCATTTCTCCCCTACACTAGGTATTCTTCTGGCATTGGCAATGTCACCTGTAGATAACTCAAAGGTGACCCCTGCAAGGTTAACTTGTTTGTCATGCAAGTTAATGATAAAGAGTCTAGTTAGATCAGGGTGGTTTTTCACCTGCTGCACCTTTTCACAAAAATCAAAGCATCCTACATGCTTAAAACATGAAACAGTAAGGGGAGATGACATGAGCTCCTTTGTACTGAGGGGTTAAAATGTGTTGACCTTTCCTCCTTTGTGATCATGCCTCCTTGGCATTTGGGCTTCTCCACCACTTCCACTATCCTCTGACATTGTAAACTTTGCCTTTATAAAACCCTGGAGTGTAAATGGAAAGGGGATGAAGGGATAGTGATGAAAGGGCAACTTTGCAAGTGAATGGGATAAGTGAATGAGGGTTTAGGTGTATGAGAATGAGTGAGAGGCTAAACAACTCAATGAAAACCCTCCATCACTGTAATAACCCTTTGTTTTGAATGCTATTCTTTATAGGAAGATGAAATGAGGTTCAAACAGTGATTTCAAGCTTGAAATTTAGGGTTTCTCTTAAGGTTTGATTTCACTCATTAAGAAAACACCAAAATTATTTGAAGATGAGTGTATAGCATGTACTTACCCCTCAATATGCTTGGAGGACCTTTTTCAAAGATTTGTAGGTGTTTTGGAGTGATTCGAGTGGTTAAATCACTTAGAGGACCCTCCGGGCCAAGGGTGCAGCGCCAATGCTGAGGGCGCAATGCCAAACCTGAGCGCGTAGCGCCAAAAGAAAAATGAATTGTGTATGTCGAGCAAGAGCGCAACGCCTTCCCCAACGTGTAGTGCCTCCTTCTAGGCACACAATGCCTTCAGAAATCTAATGGAGGAAAAAATCCAGGGGCACAACGCCACTTCCTAGGTGTGCAACGCCAAGCTGAGGGCGCATCACCACAAAAAAATTGCCTGAATTTGCTTGGAAACTCAAAATTTCTTCTCTCCTTGACAATTCTAATGCTTTTCAAGGGCACAATGATTCATATGAAATAAAAAATTACCTTTTATAGGTTTGGGAATTAAATTTAACTTTGCAAACCCACTTTCCAAAGTCAAAAGTCCTTTTTCTTTTCTCACTAACTCTTTTACACTTTTTTGTCTTGCAGGTGACTGAAATGATGAATATGACCTTTCTTTTTCTCCTTGAGGCATGAAAAGCTCAGTTTGGAAACTTTGGGTGATTACACACACTATCATATTCAACTTCTTGTGTAGCCTCAACCTTTAAGTTCAACTTAACCCTTTTACCTTCTTGCTTGAAGTTTGCTGGAGTTATGAATTTTTTTTTTTCCTTTGATCCTGGAGACTCGACATGTTTATTTTGACACCTTTAGGATGATGACACACAAAAACTGCTTCAAAATCCTCTTTTTCTTCCACCATGGATTTCAAATTATGCTTTTCACCTTGTCTGGTCACTTTCTTCAAAACCCTAAGTGTCTGGAGTGCTTTACATTAATCATTAGTGTTGTCTTCTAAGTTCTCTATAGCCCTTTCAAGTTCATTCACTTATGTCCAGTTCACTTCACCTTTTCCAAATCTCATCAATAGTCTCTGATAGAATTTCTTCATGTTTGGCTTTGTGTGCTTCCTCTATGTCATTTCTGCAAGTGATCACTGTTTTTGGCACTCAACTGGACCATCAAGTTCATAAGCCTAGTTACCTACAAGACCAATTGTTTCCTCTTTCCTTGTTGTAATTTGTTTTCATTCAGAATTATACCCTCTAATTTATCAGTACCTTCTACAGATAGAAATTTCAACACTCTTGCAGAAGTGCCAAAGTTTGTCCCTTTTCCTCATGTGCAGACTCTGGACTGAAGCGATAGTCTTCTTTGGAAATCTTTTAGGTCTTTCTTGAATAACCATGTTTTGACATTCTATTATATCTGAGCCAGATTCTAGCAAAGGAAAATAAGTGCCTTAAACATCCAATGATGACCTTAAACAATGTAAAAACCCTAATGACCTAGTGGGGGTGTTTTTGACTTGATTTTGACTGAAATTTGGCTTGGAGGTTTTAGGTGAAAACAGAGTATGGTTATAGGTTATTGTGCTTAAAGAGGTATGGGGATGAGTCAACACTAGGAAACCCTATATGGAAGATGGAGTCTATTTGTCAAAGAAAAACAGGGCAATGAGGTTATTCGTAGGAAAGAAGGATGAATATGAGAGGCATAAGCACTTAAGGATTTTTTTAGGAGCAATAGGGTGACCTTGAGATGGTAAACTGTGGAATAGAAAAAAAAAATTATAAGGATAATGAAGGCAGTAAAATTTTTGAAACTCACAATATTCAAGGAATGTTGTTTTCAAAAATCTATAACCATCCTATAGTCATCTAAAAATAGTAAAAAATCACCGATGACCTATGACCTCCATATTAATAAAATGGCTCTATTATTATGTACACTCTAATGTTGTATTTAGATTAATTGTTTAATTTTTTGTCGTTCATCTATTGTGTGTTTTTATTACTACATTCTCCCTTTTTGGATATTACAATGGTATCAAATCATGATCTTTGGTTCAGCTTATGGACACTTCATCTTTTGCAACAAAAGAAGAAGCATATAGTAGAGATCTATCATGAAAGAGGATTTCAGTTTTTCCACTCTTCTGTTTAGATCCCTGCAATATCTCTCCAAGGAGGTCATAAAATAAAGAGAGAAAGGAAAAGGAAGGATCCAAGAAGAAGATTTGATGAGGAAGGTCCCAACACTTCCTATCAGCATGAGAAGCAACCGGAGAAGCAAAGAGCTTCACATTATTCCACTAGATCCACTTTCTTTGATAAGAAAGACGATTGGTCTGAATATGAAGGAGACTTGGGGCATGAGACCCTAAGTAAATATATGTCTGAGTACAAAGCATAGCCTAGAGCTTTGAAGGAGAATCCCTCTCCAACAGTTCTTGCAACTCAAAGAAGAAAGAAGATCCCAAAGCAGCAATAAAAGAAAAATTAATAGATTCTTCTTGTCTACATTTGATGGATCTTCCACAAGCACATTGAGGACTTGGAGGGAAGAATTGGCTATATTATTTCAGCTATATCCAGTAGCATAAAGAGAGGATGTAGAGATTTTAGCACTGCACCTAGAAGGTGAAGCAAGATATTGGTGGTTCAATCACTTATCACACATGAGAGTATCTGCTTATGTAGATTTTATTCTAAGAATGAAGAAGACGTATGGTAGAAAAAAACCGAAGACATCTCACATAGAGACAACTCCCATAATTGAGGAGATAGTACATGAAGAGCCCAAGGAAGGTGTCCTCATTATCAATCAGGAGGAGGAGCCTCTACCACTACCACTAGCTGCAGATGTACTTACATCGGGAGGAGGATCACTTGCATCTTTGCAATATGGTCTAGAGTTCTTGACATTTGGAGCCCCATGCATGGTTCATGAGATGCATGAGGAGGAGGCAGATACCAACATTGGTACATTTGAAGAGATGCATCCATCATCATTACTAGCAGTTTCATAGGCCATTGCACCAGTTAGAGGAACTCTTATGGATGTGCAAGATGCTCTAGAGATTCAACTTATCCAAGGTTTGCACACACCTTCATCTCATATTATTTTAGTACCTCGTATTGAGATTTGTGAGACTATGCTATCAGGGCAAGTCCATAACCAAGGATTAGAACACCTTGCTGATTTGGAGCAGAAAATTATCACTGCACAGAGGACCCTTGATTTGATCAAGGAGAAGATGTAACGCTATCCCAGTTTTTCATGGTTGAGCTACACCCAACATTTTGTGTTGAAGTGTGGAGTTGCAGAATATGGGAGGAGCACAATCCTATTTAGTACAATGCCAAACCATTAGTTTAACATTGTATGTGGCCATGAAATAGCACATGTATCACCATGAAAATCTACAGTGTTGTCACTTAGCAACAATGATGAGAAGAGGGACCCATTATTCTTGGAGAATTCTGAAGGTAGCTTCACTCATGAAGCACTAGAGGGGCAGATGATAGATGGTGGACTTCTTGTGATGGAGAGCACTTTTTATTGTCAAGATGAAGTTTCCTTGATAAGCATATCATAGCTCAAAGAGGGATCTCTACCTACAGTATGTATGGAGCCTTATGGGTTCTATTGGGCCAATGATGAGAGGATATCATGGAGAGACCTCAATGGAGGTGCACTTCAACATTTCATGGAGTAAAAAGCTATTCAGTTGGAGGATGTTGGTGTTCTACATTGAGGACACCAAGATTAAGCTTGCCATGATTCATCATCCACATTGGGATGAATGGATCTAGATGAGGAGCAAGAGGTTGCCTACCTTCCTGCAGATATATGATACCCATAAGCAAGAAGCATGGTTGCACTGGATAATTTTGGGTGAATATGGGTTTTACCCAACATATCACATTTTCAAGATCCATGCCAAGTATATCACTCATGACATGCAGTAACAAGATGCATGGCTATGCTGGTTGTTAATGAGAGAGTTTGGACACCTCATGATGTATCTTATGTCCATGTACTTTCTCTTGTTTGGGATATGTCTCATGTCTTTACATGTATTTCTGTTTGGGATATGTCTCATGCCTTTACATGTATTTCTGTTTGGGATATATCTCATGTTCATGTATGTACTTGAGTTTGGGACATTGCATAACTCTCACATGATGTGGCATAGGGGAGCTTATTTATATTGTTTTGATGAGGCATTCCACATTTCCATTAGTATGTTTTTGCTCCATGACTTGCATCATGATGGTGTAAGGAGGAAAAAATAATCCTTATTTCTTTGGTTACTATTGGGAGAGTATGGGCAGATTTCTTCCCATACATTGCATGACATTGATGGAGGATGGAAACAAGAGGCCTTACAACATTTGCTTCTGTTGGGGGATTATGGTCATTGTACTTGGTATAATTATGATGTGATGGGGTAGCAAGATGACTTACTACGGTGACTTCTCTTGAGAGAATATGGCCACTACATTGGTTCAATGATGATGTGGTGTGGTAGCAAGAGGCATTGTTGCGATGGCTTCTTTTGAGAGAGTATGGCTCTCACATTTATATTGATGTTGATTTGGCATGGCAGCAAGAAGCATTATTGTGGTGGATTCTATTGAGAGAGTATGGCTCTCTTACTTGTTTTCATGATGATCTAGCATGGCATCAGAAGGTTTTGCTATGGTGGTTCTTATTGGGAGAATATGGTTTGACATTTTTCATGTTCATCCATATGTCTCTACTTCTTGTTTTTCACTACGTTGATGTTATGTTTAGTTCCTACATGGCCAATAGGGCTAATGATGAGAGCATTGATAGATGCAATCTACTCTATGTATCATGGGTTGGAGAGATAGTTCATGAGTTGGGACTTTCCACTTCGTGAAGAAACCACTTCTTTTCATGTATCTCATGTATAAAGGAGATCTTTGGACATCATATGGTTGCCACTTGGAAATTCATTGATGATGATGGGTATCTAAATTTTCAGTTGGAGACCATTCTAGACATTATATAGAGGTAGCTTTAGAGCTGGACATGCCTGACACATTGTGACAGATGGGGAGGCCTTCCATATGAGGATGCCATTTGGAGGGAGGATGTTTTTTGTAGCATCCATTTTTTGCAATTTATTAAGGACAAGCAATATTTTGGCAGGAAGGATTGTACTATTCCCAATTTTCCATCAGTTAATTATAATATTAGAGTTCTTAATTTTCATAATTAATTAATTAAATAAGAGGGTGGAGGGACCCACTAAACCCATAGATGAATAAAATCCACATTTGATGTGTGTATGTGGATATTTTAGATCTAGATCTACATTATGGAGTAGTGGAGCAGCTTCTTAAATGAAGGAAGAGTGGAGATCATGGATCATTAATGTAAAATCATGGAGATCTTGGAGGAGGTCAACTAAGATCATAGTGCATTAGAAGTAATATCATAAAGCACTTATGATGAGATAGTGGAGGAAGTGGTGCATCTAATGCCCACATGATGGAGAGAGTGGGAATTTAATGCAAAACATGATGGAGATCATGGAGAGACAATGTAGTCTTCATGGAGGCTAGTGGCCACATAGGAAGCACATTTATGAGGTGGGCCTAGGCTATGGAAGGCTCATAATCTATATAATGAAGATGAAGGCAGAATAGAAGGAAGGATTTAGATTATTATCTATGATTTTTTTAGATCTAGATTTGTCGGTTGACATTTCTATGCATGCTTATGTTGTTTAGCTAAGTCTACAGTTTTGTTTAGCACAGGATATTTTTGAGCAGAAATCCCACCCTTACCCATGGGGGACTTCGAGTGCCTACTCTGGGAAGGTTTCTATTGAGCTTTATTCCTCATCAAGAATTGGTGCCATCTTCAGGAGGTTGTTCCTAGCATTCCAGCTAGGAAACCGGTGGAGGATTCATCCTTCCACTTGTGCTTCATGTTCAGCCTTTCAAGAGTAGAAGATTTATATCTAGAATTCAGGAAATTGCGGTTTACCTCCATGTAGCAGCAGTCCCCTCAAGGATTGAGTAGTTCAGTCCTGTAGATCCATTGGAGGAAGGAAGTTTTCAGAATTTCACTTGGAAATCCTATGAGGGATCATCTCCACACTTTGGGCACATTATTTCCATCAGTATTGAGCTTCATTGTAGCATCTAGCATGAGGATATTGAGCCTCCCTCTCTAACAGTGCAATTTTTTGAAGTTTTTGAGTGATCAACAACCACATTCAATGGAAGAGATTGGGGGAGTTAGATCTTGAGCTTTTAGCCCAAGGATCTAGTGAAGGGATCAACCCTTTTTGCATAGATATGATTGTGTGACATATTGCAACCATCTATTTGTCAGATCTTGCTTCAGATCTGCATACCCAATAGTTATATGTGCAATCCATAAGAGGGTGATTTTTCTAGTTTTATAGATCTGAAAATCCATTTCTGGGTTATCTTGAGTATCTATCATAGAAATTAGATCTACATTTTCAGCATCATCGAAGCTCCAGAACTTCCTAGATCTAACTTTACATTTTTCTGGCAGTTGCAGTTGTAGCTAGGACAGAACAGTTTTCCTTCCAATAGCCCAGCAGTTACATAGTCCCTCTTGTGGGGTCATTTTAGGGTAATTCTAGGCCATCTCTTTGGCTTGAGTGTCTCATATTTTGAGCATTGTTGTACTGGTTTATCCACCTCCATATTAATAAAATATCTCAGCTATTATGTACACTCTGATTTTGTATTTAGATTAATTGTTTACTTTGTTTTTGTTCATATATTGTGTTTTTTTATTACTTCATTCTCCCTTTTGGGATATTACAGAGATTTTCAATAAATATTTTGATGCACTTAAAAATGTGTTGACCCGTGCATCATTATTGCATCCGCCCAATTACCACCGGGATTATTTTTTGTATTTGGTTGCATCTGATTCCACGATTGGAATGTTTCTATTTCAAGAGGATGATTCTAACAAAGAACATGTGATTTATTACCTAAGTCAAATCCTTAGCCCGACAGAAATCGAGTATTCACATGTGGAGAAATTGGCCTTGGCAGCTGTTCAAGATGTCCAGCATTTCTGTCATTACATATTGTTACGCAAAACCACAGTAATATCTAATTGCAACCCGATGATGTATATTTTGATGAAACAATTTCTTGGGGAAAATACTCCAAATGGATCGTTATCCTGCAAGATTTTGATTTGGATTTCGAGAAATTCGAGTTTAAGAAATCACTGGTATTTGCTGAACTTATGTGTGATTTTCCCGATACTGAATCTGAAACGGTGGCAAAAAATCATCTCGCTAATAAATATTTATTTATAATAAAAACTTTAGATCCTTGGTTTGGGGATATCATTATATACCTCCAGACCCAAACCTTTCAACTAGAGATTTCACTATCATATCTATGGAGAATTCGATACCAATCTCAACAATACAATATTTTTGGCGACACTTTTTATTTTCATGGTGTTGATTCTATTTTTCAACGTTGTATAACTCATGAAGAAGCCGAAATGGTTTTGAATGATTTCCATTCTGGAGTGTGTGGTGGTCATATGTATGGGTTTTCCACAACCCAAAATATATTGTGCAGTAGCTATTCAAAGACTATATTCTTGCGGTTATAAAATGCCATAATTTCCATATTTGTTATCGAAATATGTGTGCACCTCTAGCTCCTCTTCACCCAATCATTGTTGTCGGTCCTTTCGCCAAATGGGGCATTGATTTCATCACATGTAACCATCACTCGATCGGGGGGCATGGGTATATTATTCTCACTGTATATTACTTTACCAAATGAGCCGAGGCGATGCCTACATTCACGATTGATGGAAAAACTACAACAATTTTAATATTCAATCACATGATTGCTCGGTTTGGTGTTCCTCAAGCTATCGTTATGGACCATTGGAGCCATTTTCAAAACATTATGATGACCAAACTTTCTGATCAACTTGGCCTACGCCACGATAGTTCTACACCATATTACCCACAGGCTAATGGTCAAGTTGAATTCATCAACAAGGTTTTAACCAACATGATTAAACAAATTGTCGGAACTCATAAAACTAATTGGCATACCATGCTTTTTTCGGCATTATGGACATACCATACCTCTGCAAAAACTACCACAGGTTTAACTCCTTTTAGATTTTTTATGGTTTAGAAGTTGTGCTACCCATTGAATGTGAAATACCATCACTCAAATTAGACATTGAATTATTACCAGCTACCTCTGAAAAGGAGAAACACTTTCTATACCTAGCATAGTTAGATGAGACTCGTTGCACCACTGCATTAACTGTCGAAGCTCATAAAAAATGTGTTAAATCTCAGTATGATCAAAGTGTTAACCCTCTCATATATTCCAAAGGTGACCTAGTTCTAGTATACGATCAAGCTCATGAAAATGCTAGGCGCTGGTAAATTCGGACCAATGTGGCATGATCCCTAATTGTTAAGTGCATTCTTAAAAAGGAGATGATGAATTTATTGATTATGACGATGTCTCTTTAGATAAACACATAAATGGTATTTATCTCAAGAGATATTATGCATGAATCTTCATTTGAAGATCCTCCTTGTACATTAGTTACAAATTTAGAACATTGTGCCTTAGATTAGAAAAGTGTTCCTTAGGATTAGTTATTTTTGCTTAACAACTTTTTCTACTTTCACTGCTTATCTTGATTACTCTTGATATTGCATATGTCAACGTTCCTTCAAACTTACATTGGTTTTCCTAACAACACCTGTCACAGTACAAAAAACATCTCTTCCAAGACATGGGTTATATATTCACCCACCGATGAGTTAGTCTCTATTCATGGGATATGCCTTGGTCAAACAATGAACAATATTGCAGAACATAGCACATTCATTGAGCTATTATCTGATGCCATCACATTTTCTATTTGATGTTTTGCTCTTAGGTTAGATTCGAAACTTATTTTGTTACATTTAAATGGTGTTTACGCTATCATAATCCATCTTTGTTAAGAATGTTTTTGAGGATTCATCTCTTGGAAAGACAATTTTATTATATCGAATATCAATACATTTCAATAAATTTAAACACATTGGTTGACGCATTAGCTAATAGAGTTTTAAATAGACATCTGCAACATTAAAAGTAAAATAAAACAATATTTAATCCATATTGAACAAGATACTCAGAGATCGAAAGTAGTAATATCATTAGGTTAAATAGTTGTGTGTCAAAAAAAAATATTACATCATCTGTGGTCATAGGATTCAAACACCTTATGATCTAAAAGATATTGATACAAAAAACAAAATGTCAATCTAGATCGACCATCAACTATCCGTGATGATGATCATGATAGCAAACTATGGCACATTCCACCCTGCGCAGAAATCTTCTGAATGGTCTTGGGACACCAGTCACATCTCTCTAATCCTGAGAGGTATATCATCTATCCCCATCTACGGAACATCAATAGTCAACCTCTATAGGTTGTGCTCTAGCTCTGCAAGGATCTCTTCCACATATTTCTGTGGTGGTCCTATTATAGGTTGTGTTTCTCACCTATCAAAGCAACGAAGCGTTGCTAGTCATGTTAGATTGACATCTGCATTTAAAATTTTTATCAGTATTGGACGATATAAAATCAAATAAAATTAGATAACATAAAAACTTCAAAATTATTTTCTTACTTGATGCATCCCACTGTACCCCTGGTGGAAGTGATCTGTCAAGTTCACCTCTAAAATCCATCCCTGCATAAGGAAAATCTTCAATCATGAAGATTTGGTTCCTAATCCATATAAAGAACTAACGAGAAAAGTGAATCACTGCACCACCATCGCCACCATGGTGGGCCATCAATGCTACCAAACGCAACATACATGGTTCCCTAGGTCCTGTGGGATCCACCGGAGACTATTGAGGTGCGAGGAGTGGGATCCTCTCCAAAGTGAAAGACATAAGAATGGTTCCATAGCCAAAGTTTTTCAACTTCCCATTCTTAGCTCTTGTAAGTTGGCCCTTCATGTTAGCCAACACTCCTTCACTCCAGTTGAAAACTATTGCCCTAGAACATTCAACTACAGGCTGCATTTGTGCTTTGGCAGCCACATGCGAAGCTACACTCCCACACAACCTAGTAATGGTGAATTCAATGATCTTAAGGTCTAGTCGCATAATAGTTTTGATACCAATGCAACCATCCTTCAACTTTGAATCTCGGCTACAATATTGAGCCATGTAAGAAGCAGTGCGAAGACCACTTGGTCTTGACCCAAACAAGGAATTTCCCTCCCTCTGTGAGGTAAACCAGTGAGGAAATAGATATCCTTCGACTCGATCACAAGCCAATGGTCTCCAATGATGAAACATTGATCTTGAACATCCCAATAATTCACTAGCCAGGTCATCAGCTCAACCTGTGATTTTATACCTTGAATCGCCCATAACATATACAAGCCACAATTTTTCAATGTGTGAATTGTTTCTGGATCATCTATGGCTTAATTTTCTACATGTTCATGCTCTCTTTCTCTTCATTCCAATATTATTGACAACCTACAAACCATCAATTTAATCGTTAGAATTCAGTGGAGAAAAACATTTTTTTCAAACCCCATGGTGCCTATGCAGGTTTTTTGTGTACACAATAAATTTTTGCGCACGAGCTACACAAAACCCATGGAAGCCCTATGATTTTTCTATTAAAAAATCATCGGGGTGTGTGATTTTCTCCATGAAAACCTGCGCACCCCTGAGGGCGGAATTTAAAGCATTGTTCCCCTTTAAAAGTTCCCTAAAAACTTAAAATAGAAAAGTAAACGGATGAAAAAAAGGATAATGATGATGTGGAATACCTAGTACGAATGGTTCTCAAAATGGTTGGTCGGTTCTCTTGATATAAACTCCGGAATATTTAGGGAAAAAACCCTTTCTACTCTACTCTAGAAACTAAAAGGTGCAAATGACTTGTTTAAACTTCTTTTTGTAGTTTAAATCAATAAAATAATGTTATTTGATTTATTTTTACTTTAGAAGTCAAATCAAAATGTTTTTCCAATTTGTAGAGCATATGTTCCTAATTTTTTTCTTTTTTGTGCAGGAAACAGGCTATTTTTGGAAAGAATCATTTTGACATTGAGTAGACTTTTATCACTTTTTTTGGCTGTATATAAAAATACGAAAAAATAGAAACCTTCGAGTCTTCTTTTAATCCCTTTTCATACTCTCTAAACATGAAAAGATCATCGAGTACTTGATCATTCGAATTCGTTAAAGTAAATGAATAGTTGTCCATTCAATATAAGTTTACCCCTTTTCCATACTGAATTGGACTATTTACGAGCAAGGTATGCATTGACCAAGCATGGTCAATATAGTTCTCTCCTGCATTATTTTATCCTTTTTCGAGTTTGAGAGACTAAATTTACGAAAAAGAACATTATGGAATTTACTTATGTTTTTATTTTGACTCCCTAAAACTGAAAAACACCGAGTTAATCCTATGTTGGACTCATTAAAATTAAACAGCACAGGACCTGTCAATCACAACAGGACTGAACCACTCCTTCTTAGGGTTCGTTTTTAATAATAATATGGACTCATCTAAAGGATGAGCTTACACAACAAGAAAATTTTATCCTCCTCAAGCTTGACAAAAATAAAGATGTACTTTCCAGTAATGGTGTGGGGAAAAGTGAGAAAAAGAATCCATTCATTTTCCTTGTTTTAGAAAGCAGCATGTCGCTCTTGAACATGAAACTTTGTCACACATGTACCTGGGTTGGGAAATCCTTTCTCTTATAGTTAATCAAAACACATTGAAAGTCTTCAGCCAATTCCTGGGTATTATCTTTGAGTCAAATGTTGGCAAGTCAGTTATAGTGTCATTATTTGTTTAAGAGAAAGTTCAATTTACCATTCATTGCAAACATTTGTCACCATTCACGTTGACCATCCTTGAGTCAGTGCTTGCAAATAATTTCTTCAAAACTTCATCTAATGGTTTCATGTCGTAGGCTTTCCTGCAATGGATCACTTTCTATCGTCATAATCTCATTATCTATAAAGTTGATTTAGAATCCTATCAGTACCTTAGAATCTGCATGCCCTAATGGCAGGTTTCTCACCTTCGACGATACGTTCTCATCATTGACCTTCAATCGAATGGTTGTATGAGTGTTCGACTACAAATAATTCATTCATACTTCATAGATTATGCTAAAGTACTTTGAGAACCATTACCCTTATTGGTGGTTTCTCTCACGCTTGTTAATGGTTCTCATTATTGACCGGTAATCAAGTGGTTTCTACCATGTTCAACTTCGACATAATCAATCATATGGATAGATTAGTACTAGTTCGAGAAGCGAAAATCAAGACCCTAGATCTAGTTTCCACCATCCATGTTGCGAGGAGTTATGTATTCATAATATAGTAGGCTTCTTATGACAAATGGTTGCGCCCATACTGTGTCTGCTTTTTGGTGTAATACTGAAATCATATATGTACCAAAACACTTATTTTTTCTCTGATTATGGGAATTCCTATTTTAGAGATGATATATATTTGCATTGAATTTTTTTACACATTTTCGACCGTTGCCTCCAATCCAATCCTTGGAATGATAAAGCACTTCACTCTCCAGAAAATTTTTCTCAGACTTCGCACTTTACGGGGCAATTAGTTACACATCATTTTGTCACCATGACATTTGACTGCCAATATGGGTCTATCACCATCCATCTCATGTTCCCTTAGAGGTCAAAAACACTCATGTTCCTTAATCAAGTCTTGGAAATTGGAGAAAAGCTCTGTAAAACCCTTAAAAGATTACCTGCGCGGTTTTTATAGCCTTTTCCCATGTATGCGATGATGCTTCTTCCATTAGCCATGACGATCGTCACTCTTTTCGCAACTAAAACTTGTGCACCCCTGTGAAAAGCAAAAAGTAACTTCTAGAAGCCTAGTTGGTTGAATATTCTCCCAACTAGAAGCCTCTAGAGTTGCGCCAGTTCGAGACATTAGGGGAATTTTGAGGTCTAAAATGGGCCTCCTAAGGAAAATTTACAATCAAAATTCACTTTATGAGAACCAATCACATTTTAGGGGATGACATCATCCCTAATGGTTGAGGTGGCATTGCTTGAGTTAAAGGTACTTACTTGTCACATTTTCAATGGTTGATAAAAACTCATGGTTAACCATGGTAGTGCTCTAAGTACTTTTAAAGTCGTAAAGTAAAGTACTCATAATAAATTTTGTTTCACACTTTTTTAATAAAATATTTTTATTGTCATTTCATATTTTTTGAAAGAAGTAATGCATATCCCTACACAATCTTCATGTATTTACACACTTTTCAATAAATATTATATTTGCATATTTTCAAATATTTATTTATAAATCAAAACAATTCAATATGTAATATAAAATTCATACATAAAACAATATATTATATTATATTATTTTTATATAGTATATTAATTACATGTTATTATATAATTTAAATAATATAAATTTTAATTAATAGTAAATTCTATAATTAAGAATTTATGAATTTATATGTATATTTTATTAAGTTATTTAAGTACAAAGGAAAAATGCATTAGTTGTGCAATGATAATGATTTTTTCTTGAAAATCTCATTCTTATTTATAGTCACATCAATACAATTTTATTATTATTTTTATTTTGGTACAACTTTTGAATTGAATTTAACCATGGTTACATGGATTTTGGTGCAAAAAGTGAATTTCAAATTCATAAATATTATTTTATTGGTTTAGCTATTATTTTATTATTTCCTTAGGAGGCCCATTTTAGACCTCAAAATTTCCCTAACGTTTATCCCTATACTCATGCAGCTTATCCCTTGGTCCAAGTAACTCAAATCCCTTCATGGGAGGAACCCATCCCTCTCTCAATGGATTTGAAACTACCTCAATCTCTCTATAAATTGAGCTTAAGTTTCAGGTTGAAGGGTAGACACCAATGTGAATAGATATTGATTTGTAAAGATTCTAAGCTCTAGAGGGTTCATAGAGTTGATAGTTTCTATGCTAGTAATTTTTAGTTGACACATTGAAGATTACACCTTTGTGCCCATGACTTCATGTTGGTCATTCTAGACAGGAAGGCTTATCAAACTGAAGGAAAATGATTGCTTAGACACACAAGATAAATCTATACAGCATCAAGGCATCTGGTTGTAAGATTGCTCTTTCTAATTTATGATAACACATATGGATCTCTTTTTATCATTGTCTTGTTTCTGAATGCATGGAAATGATGTCAATACTTAGTTTCCTTTATCACTAAGTTGGATTAGTATTTATGATTATTATATACTCCAGATGCTTTAATATTTTGTGTTGTTTGTGATTGTAGGTTCTTCTTGGCATTGAGGAACTTCTTTGGAGCAAAAGGAAAAATACTACATCGAACTTATCGATTTAAAGGTAGGAGCATGTCCTCTTATTTTCATGATTGTAATAATCTAAAGTATATATAATCTAGAGAAAGAGATATTCCATGGATATTTGTTTCTAGTTACTCATTGGAGTACTAGGGAGATCTCTCTTGTCCACAAGAGGGATTGATCCTGGTAACACCTAGATGATGCTAAGGGAGTGCTCTGACTCTTTAGCTGATTTGGGGTAGGCAGAAGAGCAACTGCCTCCAAAAAGGTCTCCCATGACATGTTGATATGTGCCAGCTGGTGGAGGACTATTTTTTTGATCAAGGCATGATGAAATAGACTAGTTGAATTATCCTTTCCCTTTGACTGCACCTTCTCTATAATTTTAACCAAACTTTTGAACATGTAGTAGGTAAGTTGAGGGGCCTTTGAGAAGTAAAATGCATCAACAAACTGATGTGGTATTGATACAACCTGTTGAACCTGCCCTCACAGGTGAATTATTTCATGATAGTTCTCATCAAGGGAGTGTACTTGTCCAACAATTAACTACTAGGAAAGATATGAGAAGGGGAGTCTTTGTAATGTGGTTTCAAGAAATACTTATAGTGTTCAATGTCTAAATCCATCCCCTTGAACCAAATATCTCCTTCATTAGGGATTGTAGCAGCTGAAGATATAATCTCTGCTGACACCATGAAATTTACCCCTGCAATTGTGACATGATCTCTCCTAAAATTGATAGAAAATAATCTTATAAGGCCATGGTTATAACCCACCTCCTACACTTTCTTACAAAACCCTAAGCAACCTACCTCTTCAAATGACTTCCTTATAAAATCTGATGCATTGACCTACTTCATATGAATAGGCTCATATCTTGAGATCTCTCATCTTTTTACTTTCTTCTTTTCACTGGTCTATGCCTTGTTTGACCTCACTACTGACAGGAAACCCTAGTTTCACACAAGACTGGATAAGGGCACTTGAGCTGCAAAATAGGGGAGAAAGTGCAGCAAGTTGAGAGTATGGAAAAGAGGGGATAGAGGGCAAGAAAAATTATGAAAAAAAATTGGGTAGTAAGGAAGTGTTTTTGGAACACAATTAAAGTGGAATTTCTAAATTTCAGTGAGGGAAAGGGGACAAAAGAGGGAAAACAGAGTCCTATGTAGAAATTAGCTGAATAAATCACTTATTCAATGAAGATTAACCCGATCATACATCAATTTCGAATTGCATGCATAACACATAACCTTCTTCTACAATTAATTGTCACATGCGGAAAGAATAGAAGCGATCTCACATCAAATCATCACACACATTAACAAAGTATGTATGGGGAAAGCTTATAGCTGAAAACCCTGTAGCTATAGTATATTATAAATGGAGAGAACATGCAGAAAATACATAGTACAAACTCCTCACAAGTACTCAGTACTATCTCCCAAAGCTACACAAAAACTAGCTTGGTTTTGAACAAGTCACAGGTTCAAAACACACCCACTACTTCTCTTCCTCTATTGCGCAATCAAGGCTGGTCTAAATAGAGATCCAAGTTCGAATCTCACTGGCTTCAACTGCGCAATTGTCATTGGTAATTTCCTCCAAGTGTAGTGCAAATCTCATGCACAACTGATGTCACAACTGATAGCTAACTCAACCCTTTCATCTACCTCTTTCACTTGTCGCCACTGAACTGTCCATGCACTAAGTTAAACTGATGTGTTCTTTAGTTGAATAATGAGTTAATAATTAGTGAATTAAATAATATTTAATTCACCCAACTCATCTCTAGTGTATTAGCCATTTAAACTAAATACAACTAGTTCAACTAGTTAACCAGAACACCACCTCCATTAACTCCTCAATCAACTCCACCAAAACTCTGCCACATGAGTCTAACTGAAGTCTAACATGCAATATGCCATCAAACCCTAGGAACCACGTGATTCCTCTGTCAGTTGCATGAGCCACCTCCATGACTCGAACTGAAGTGCTCCAAGAGAGTAAACTGTTGTTTATAGTCTAAATATTATTAAGGGTAAATAATATTTGACTTCCATATTTTTAGGAGAGGCAATCTAAAAATAGCCTGTGACCTAAAAATATGAGTCTCATCTATTTTTACCAACATATCGCATACTTCAAGAATCTCCAACTGGAATCCCCGAATCATGCTCCGTATGTCTAAAAATAGACATAGTCTAAAAATAGATTTTTCCGACAAAAATCACATGTGTGGTCCCCACCTAGTTTAGGTGATCAGTTTCCAACTAGGATCAGGAAAGATGTTTCAGGATGCCTCCTTCACTGTTTCTTGTTGCCATCTTCAACACTCCCTCTCAACAAGAAAGGATTGTCTTTGCATGTGACATGCAACTCCATGTATTCGCCCTGCAACCTTCACAAGCGCCATGCAACTCCATGCATGCGACATGCAACTCCATGCATTCGCCATGCACCCTTTGCATGCGCCATGCAAACTCATGCATGCACCATGCAACTCCATGCATGTGCCATGCACCCTTTGCAAGCGCCATACAACTCCATGCATCTGCTCTGCAACTCCTCTGAAACTGAATAGGCTCCAAACAACTCAATCAGTCTTGATGCATCTAGCATCTATCATCAAAGTCTTCGACTTCTGCTTGGCCAACTGCACATGTCATCAGGAACTACTGCGCTGTTGAACTCTTGTACCCATGCACTCTTGCACTTGCTGTCAACTCTGATCCGCGCTCCAGTATCCGACACTGTCACTTTGATCTGCCTGCATCACTCCAACTGATCTTGCTACTGCCATGCTGTGGGCACCTCGTAGCTAGGTTCAATCCATGAGATCCACACCATCTCATGAATCTGCCCAGAAATCTCCTCTTGGGATCAATCATGCATGTCGCCCCACCTCATACCTGGTGGTATAGCTGCATGCACTCCCTCTGCCCGTCTGGCACGAAATTTCTCTGTATGAGTGGTCTCTTCCACTCCATGATCCTCTTGTGGCTGCTCCACACTCCGAGGTTCACTATCACCTGCATGCAAAACCCGCTCCCTCTCAAGCTTCAATTGCATGTCTTTCTCGCCCGCATGCAACACTTGCTCCCTCTCAAGCTTCAGTTGCATGTCTTCCTTCCACTTCCCATCAGCAGGAAGCTCCGTAGACATCCCATCTACTTCAATACCTGCATGCAAAACTTGCTCCCTCTTTATGTTTCTTGAGTTTATCCTAAAACTCAATCGCTTCCGATCTACACTTGAGAACAAATTATTTCCAAATCAGAGATTGACTGCATGGGCTTTTACCAGACCTTTCACTTTCCAAAGAAAGATGAATCCGGAGGCTATCTGGCCCGTATGCAGGCTCTGTCCGAGGAAATAAGTTTGCAATCACCGTAATAGATCTCGACAATTAATATAGCTCTGATACCATGTAGAAATTTGCTGAATAAATCACTTATTCAATGGAGATTAACCTGATCACACATCAATTTCGAATTGCATGCATAACACATAATCTCTTCTACAATTAATTGTCATATGCGGAAATAATAGAAGCGATAGCACATCAAATCATCACACACATTAACACAGTATGTATGGGGAAAGCTTATAGCTGAAAACCCCGCAGCTATAGTATATTATAAATGGAGAGAACATGCAACAAATACATAGTACAAACTCCTCACAAGTACTCAGTACTATCTCCCAAAGCTACACAAAAACTAGCTTGGTTTTGAACAAGTCACAGGTTCAAAACACACCCACTACTTCTCTTCCTCTATTGCGTAATCAAGGCTGGTCTAAATAGAGATCCAGGTTCGAATCTCACTGGCTTCAACTGTGCAATTGTCATTGGTAATTTCCTCCAAGTGTAATGCAAATCCCATGCAAAACTGATCCTCCAACTGATAGCTATACTCACCCTTTCATCTACCTCTTTCACTGGTCTCCACTGAACTGTCCATGCACTGAGTTAAACTAATGTGTTCTTTAGTTGAATAATGAGTTAATAATTAGTGAATTAAATAATATTTAATTCACACAACTCATCTCTAGTGTATTAGCCAATTAAACTAAATACAACTAGTTCAACTAGTTAACCAGAACACCACCTCCATTAACTCCTCAATCAACTCCACCAAAACTCTGCCACATGAGTCTAACTGAAGTCTAACATGCAATAGCTCACTTAACTCATAGGAAATTCGAATTTCCTTATGTCAGCTGCATGCCCCACCTCTGGGGGTCAAACTGAAGTGCTCCAAGAGGATAAACTGCTGTTTATAGTCAAAATATTATTAAGGGTAAATAATTTTTGACTTCCATATTTTTAGGAGAGGCAGTCTAAAAATAGCCTGGGTCCTAAAAATAAGGGTCTCATCTATTTTTACCAACATATCGCATACTTCAAGAATCTCCAACTGGAATCCCCGAATCATGCTCCGTATGTCTAAAAATAGACATAGTCTAAAAATAGATTTTTCGACAAAAATCACATGTGTGGTCCCCACCTAGTTTAGGTGATCAGTTTCCAACTAGGATCAGGAAAGATGTTTCAGGATGCCTCCTTCACTGTTTCTTGTTGCCATCTTCAACATCCTAGTCTAGAAGTGCAACAACTAGCTAGGGTTTGTGTGGGAAATTGATGAAATGAGTGAAATAAAGTGAGGGAAATGGTAGGGAGAGTCTAATGAAGGATATCAGGGACGTGTAGGCCAAGAAACTAGGAAATTTCCTTATCAAGTGAAGCAAAACCATGAAATCACAAAAGCGTTGCAAAAATGCAGCAACAAACCCTAGGAAAGGAGTTTATCAATTTTGTGAGGAAATAGACTAAAGAAAATATTTGTAATGTCCCACTTACCCGTTTGAAGCTGTTTGAAATAATGAGATAGATTTTGCACCTATTATTTCCCTCCTTATGTCTCCAAAAAAAAAGCGTAGCAAGTTTTCAGAAATGTAGCAAAAGCGCAACACACTGATGAATTGAGTAATTTAGTGATGTAATCTGAAATTTTGATGGTTGTGGAAAGTTTTTCAATGCAGGAGAGGAGCTATTGAAGAGTTGGAAGGATAAAATGAACCCTTGGAAAGATTTATTTCTCTGTATAGCTCAAAAACACTCGATTTTGGCTCATGACATCATGTGTACTTTTGAAAGAAAGACTTTTGACTAATGTCACTACAGCATAATTCTTCAAATGGAAATCTTAAATTTTTTATTTAATCCCCTAGTTTTCCAACTCCCATGCTGGTGACGCAAATAATGGACATGACTCTATTTTTTCTTTTGATGGCTGACATTATGATGACAATCAAATGTAAATCCTAGATCATGACCTATATGATAGCACATTAACTCTTTTGATGATCTAGGACCCTAAATGATGACCTGACCATGTTGAGTGATGATGACCAAGAGCAAGTGGATGGAGTAGCACTAACCTAGACAATAACCAATGATTATTTGACACCGAAGAGATGCCAAATTTTATTTGAATTTTTATTCGAAAATTTTATTTGAAAATATAAAAATTTGACCTAATGACCCTATCAATCATATGGAAAGATTACATTTTATCACCAGTGACTAATAGACACTAACATATTTTATAATAGTGACAATGTACAGATCTCTTCATGTTTTGATTAATATAATAATGAAAAATTAATATATTACCTAATAGTTGAAAATGCAGCTATTGTGATAATGCATCAATTCTTCTTAGATATTATTAGATAAGTATGAGACCCCTATGCTTAGATCTGTTGTTATGATATGTAGAATGCATATTTGTGACATGTTTGACGAAATTCTTGTCACGGCTAGTAGGGGTCCAGTCAAGTCAATGATTAAATGTTTGCATTAGTACCTTTGTTTTAGTGTTATTTATCATTTCTGGAAATCTCATGGAGTTCTAGGCAATGCCCTGAGTCTTGGCCCTCAAACGGTGACACAAAATTTGGGGTTGTTGACATAGGACTACCTAAAAATTTCCACAGTATTTGGGATGGCCCTTTTTGTCGGAGCGAATGGAGGGTCGTAGTCACACAATTTCCTTGTCATGGAAGCGACTAGGGTGTTAGGTTAGTGAAAGACAATTTTCATAGGGGTTAAGCACCTGTAAAGTTTGGTTGGCTCATATAGGTTATGTAGCATGTGTGGAAGGTTATATTGGTTGTGTTCCATCGGTTCCACTTCCTCAAGGTGACCTAGGAAGTTGAATCACATCATAATAGCCTCTCATTACATGTTTACCATGGTGGACCAGTTAGCTTGGGTAACTATGGGAGGAGGTGGTTACAAATTCTTGAAAAAATTATTATTTTACACTCCAAATTGGAAGATTTTGAAAATTCATTTCGAAATAATGGATTAAGTACTCAAAAATGGAAGTAATGAATAAAATTCACCATGAAATAAAAGAAGCAAAAGCAGAGATCAAGAAGAAGCATGTTGATCTATACAATATAGGTGTCCTTAATGATGTATTCATTAATGAGGTTCATAAATTAAAGAAAAGAGTAGCAAAGGAAGGTGAGAAAAGGATGAGTGAAGTGAGGAATTGGAAAAAAAATGAAGTAAGAATATTTTTTAAGGATAATCAAGGCCTAATTAAAAATGTTAAGAATTTGAATAAGAATGCTTAAAATTTAGATTAAAAACTAAGGAATAAGAGATTACTATAATAATTGAAGAGAAGTATGCCAAAATATTTGAAAATGAATTTTATAAGAAGGATGAAGAATCCCTAAATATTGATGAGGTAAAATACAAAATGCAATTGTATCTTCAAATGGAATGTGCTCATATTGTGGTCATCATGATGATTTTTTCCCATCTATTCCATGAGATGGGTGACATATCGAAGCTAAGAATCCAAGGCATCAAAAGGAGGAGGAAGGTCAACACATCCAGGAGAAGGGGTGCAGTTGTGGGACACCTCCTCCTCCAACTCTACTTCCACACCATCTTCTCCCTCCAAGTCTCTAACTTCCCCTTTATGCTTAGCCCTTTGCCCATAGGGACTGGCCTCTCTATGTGCTCGGTCACACTACCTGCACATGATCCAACCAACCCCATCCCATTGAGACCACCCTCTATGGAAGACATACACTTCCCTTTGGCAGCCATGCATAAGCTCATCCAAATATTATTCAATTATAAATATGAACACTTAAATAAAAAATGACAACCATATGGCAGGATGAAAGATCCTTGGAAGAAATACGGTTCGAAGGAAAGTAGCATAACATGAAGTTAGACCAAATGGATCACTTACTAATCGAAGAAATGACCCATGGATGAAA
This sequence comes from Pinus albicaulis, assembly GCA_034641835.2. Classification (NCBI taxonomy): domain Eukaryota; kingdom Viridiplantae; phylum Streptophyta; class Pinopsida; order Pinales; family Pinaceae; genus Pinus; species Pinus albicaulis. The sequence continues at coordinate 587,625,213 of CM076579.1, forward strand.
GTGGTGGATGATTTTTTCCCTATGAAGAGATCCCAAAGAAGAAGACTCCTCAAAAATGAAGAAATTCATGACATTATACGTTTAACAATAGGTGGAGACCTAGTCAAAAGTCCAAACCCTGGTACCCAACAAATGGGTTTCGACAATACCAAACCCAAACCTCGCTTAAGAAAGGTGACCCCCAGCAAGAGCCACAACCGTTCCCTTCCAAATTGCCACCACATAATAATTTTTACTTCCTCCTCTTAACAACTGCAACCCTGACCAAAGAGACTCGACACTCCCTAGAGCAAGAGTGTTGTTCCAAATGCTCTGAGAGAAAACCCAAAAACCCCAATATCCTAGGCCAGAGAGATAATTTGCTACTTCCCACCATTGGGTGGGAATTCCTGCTCATTGCAAAAATACAGAAACAAGGAAACACCCAGAAATGGCTATGAGCCTGTCGCGTTTACTACCCCATAGCCTCCTGTCTCCTTCTTATGCTACGGGTGTGTAAATTCTAGACCCAATTCCCGAGTACCTAAAACCAACTCCACAACCCAAGCACTTGCTATCAACCCCTAATTACAACCGCAAATTCCCTTGAGGCCTTAATAACCCAAGTGTCCCTCGACTGGAAATGAATGCAACAAGGAACGAACACAACTGCAAAGATCTACCCATCGACTAAATGAGAGTGATACATTATGAATGTGAAAGGAGCAATCCAGAAGAGTCACCCAAATATCTATGATACAACCCCAATTCAGAAACCGTCCACCAGCTGCCCAATTAGGAAGCATCACCTTCACACTGAACCCAACAAATGGTACAGAAAATCCAGTGTTCGACCTCACCAGGATCCCAAACTTGGTGTATCTGACAACCAACAACACCATAGGGGAATCTCCACTTGCATCCGAGAAAATTTATTATAGAGAACCAAAGACGAAGAAGCATGTTGCAGGTTGGAGACCTACACAAACTCTTCACAACTTCAACCATCCTCACATATGGCCATAACTAAGCTCGCAAACAACAATGTCTCTCTTGTCAGACCACATATAAGGCTACTACCTCTAATCTTGAACCTTATATACGACTTGTACTACATGCGATGAACATGTCACATGTCCCTTAGTTGAGTGAACGAGAGGGGCTAGACCCCTCTACCACCTTGTTCCTTGATCGTTTAGAATGTGTTGTAATGACATAAGGGATGTAGAGCACCAAGTTTTGGATTATGTTGACTAAAATATATATAAATTTAAAAAATCATGTAACAACATTTTCAATCATAGAGATTAACCCCACTTTCTAGTGGAGATTTTTTACTTATAAATAAATTTTATATAACAAAAAAGACCAATACCATAATTTATCCATACCACATACTCAAAATACTATAATTTATTTTAAAATAAAATTGTTTTATATAATTTTTAATTTAATTTTATAATATTTTTTTAGTTAAACTAAAAATAAAAATAACAAAAATAACTTTAAAATAAATCCAACTATTACTTTAAATACAGTTGGGTGATTTGCTAGTTAAATACAGTTAAAATTTTTGAAAATTTATCTAGATTTTTTCGGGTTAAAACTCTGAAAAAGAGCGAAGAAGTGTAAAGGCCAACCATAAATCTGTTTTGAAATTCTAACAGTACAGAAAATATTCCTCTGCATATAATCACCTACTGAGATATCCTCTGCGGAAAAAATGTTTTCCTATAAATTAGTTAGTGGTTGCCTCAAGAAAGGCAAACTAAACCGCTTTTATGGCAAACTAAACTAAATGGCCTTGGACTGACCTGTTTTCTTCATATTCAAGCGGTTTTCCGGCTTACCTATGACTGAAATTCTTGATCCATGTGTCTTACTCTTGGTCCAACCAGAACTAGGCTCATTAAAATGGTACCCACTGTAAGGGTAACCCTTTTCTATTGGTTGAGGGACCCAGAGAAAAAATTTTGCAGAAGAGAGTTGACTGTTTACGCGTCTTTAATGTCAGTGAAGTTGAGCTGGAACAGACGAACAGGTATGGCAAAATTGAAGATTATACAGGGATTTGATGAAATCCCCACGTAATTCTTGGGATTTGTTCCGAAATGTTTTAGAATTCAAAATTTATTTTTAGCACTTTTCAATTTATTATTGAAGTTTAAGTTTTAGGCCTATGAAGTAGATTTCATGTTAATTTTTTTCAAGTACATGTTTAGGCCTATGAAGTAGATTTCATGTTAAATTTTTTCAAGCACATGTTTAGGCCTATGAAGTAGATTTTATGTTAAAAAATTTCATATACATGTCTTTTATGAGTAGTAGTGGTTAGTTATGAACATTTATAATTTTTCATAATTTAAAATACATTCTATAATTTTCTCATAAAAAAATGTGATTTAAAAGAAACTGATATTAATAATTACGGTTGCATAGGCTATTCTATAGTCTTTTTAATAATGGTTTAAAAATTTTCTAAATCAAATAGTTTTTGAAATCATGATTTATTCTCACAATTATAAATGTATAACAAACAAATTAAAAAAAAAAATGTAGTAAGGTAGTTTCTCACTCAAAAAGGTTTGAATTATAGTGTTAGTGTTCACATTGTATTGAACACAATAAAGAAGTTTGTCTAACAAATTGTAAAAGAAAAATGTGTTTCTATATGAGATGCAGAGCATGAGCATAGTGTAGAAAGTGAAGCCCGCTACGTTCTTAAGTGTTTTGTCTTTAAAAAAAAGGATTTAGATTGAGTTTTTAGTTTCCACTATCTCTTTGTTTCTCTGGTTAAAACTTTGATTTCTAGACCATTGAGATAAGAACTAGACTAATTGCAAAGATTTATGGGATATTGTGTTGAATAGACTCAACAAATATCCAACTTTATAAGACCATGATTTATTATCAAAACGATGAGCTCATAGCAAATAGATAATGTGACAACATTGTTTCTTATTCAACAAGGTTTGGATGATAATGGCCACTACATTGGTACAATGATGATGTGGTGTGGCAGCAAGAGGCATTGTTGCGGTGGCTTCTTTTGAGTATGGCTCTCACATTTATATTGATGTTGATTTGGCATGGCAGCAAGAAGCATTATTGTGGTGGATTCTATTGAGAGAGTATGGCTCTCTTACTTGTTTTCATGATGATCTAGCATGGCATCGAAAGGTTTTGCTATGGCGGTTCTTATTGGGAGAATATGGTTTGACATTGTTCATGTTCATCCATATGTCTCTACTTCTTGTTTTTCACTACGTTGATGTTATGTTTAGTTCCTATATGGCCAATAGGGCTAATGATGAGAGCATTGATAGATGCAATCTACTCTATGTATCATGGGTTGGAGAGATAGTTCATGAGTTGGGACTTTCCACTTCGGGAAGAAACCACTTCTTTTCATGTATCTCATGTATAAAGGAGATCTTTGGACATTATATGGTTGCCACTTGGAAATTCATTGATGATGATGGGTATCTAACTTTTCAGTTGGAGACCATTCTAGACATTATATAGAGGTAGCTTTGGAGCTGGACATGCCTGACACATTGTGACAGATGGGGAGGCCTTCCATATGAGGATGCCATTTGGAGGGAGGATGTTTGTTGTAGCATCCACTTTTTGCAATTTCTTAAGGACAAGCAATATTTTGGTAGGAAGGATTGTACTATTCCCAATTTTCCATCAGTTAATTAGAATATTAGAGTTCTTAATTTTCATAATTAATTAATTAAATAAGAGGGTGGAGGGACCCACTAAACCCATAGATGAATAAAATCCACATTTGATGTGTGTATGTGGATATTTTAGATCTAGATCTACATTATGGAGTAGTGGAGCAGCTTCCTAAATGAAGGAAGAGTGGAGATCATGGATCATTAATGTAAAATCATGGAGATCTTGGAGGAGGTCAACTAAGATCATAGTGCATTAGAAGTAATATCATAAAGCACTTATGATGAGATAGTGTAGGAAGTGGTGCATCTAATGCACACATGATGGAGAGAGTGGGAATTTAATGCAAAACATGATGGAGATCATGGAGAGACAATGCAGTCTTCATGGAGGCTAGTGGCCACATAGGAAGCACAGTTATGAGGTGGGCCTAGGATATGGAAGGCTCATAATCTATATAATGAAGATGAAGGTAGAATAGAAGGCAGGATTTAGATTATTATTTCTGATCTGTTTAGATCTAGATTTGTCGGTTGACGTTTATATGCATGCTTATGTTGTTTAGCTAAGTCTACAGTTTTTTTTAGCACAGGATATTTATGAGCAGAAATCCCACCCTTACCCATGGGGGACTTCGAGTGCCTACTCTGGGAAGGTTTCTACTGAGCTTTATTCTTCATCAAGAATTGGTGCCATCTTCAGGAGGTTGTTCCTAGCATTCCAGCTAGGAAACTGGTGGAGGATTCATCCTTCCACTTGTGCTTCATGTTCAGCCTTTCAAGAGTAGCAGATCTATATCTGGAATTCAGGAAATTTTGTTTTACCTCCATGTAGCAGCAGTCCCCTCAAGGATTGAGTAGTTAAGTCCTGTAGATCCATTGGAGGAAGGAAGTTTTCAGAATTTCAGCTGGAAATCCTGTGAGGGACCAACTCCACACTTTGTTCACATTATTTCCATCAGTATTGAGCTTCATTGTAGCATCTAGCATGAGGATATTAAGCCTTCCTCTCTAACAGTGAAATTTTTTGAAGTGGTTGAGTGATCAACAACCACATCCAATGGAGGAGATTGGGGGAGTTAGATCTTGAGCTTTTAGCCCAAGGATCGAGTGAAGGGATCAACCCTTTTTGCATAGATATGATTGTGTGACATATTGCAGCCATCTATTTGTCATATCTTGCTTCAGATCTGCATACCTAACCATTATATGTGCAATCCATAAGAGGGTGATTTTCCTAGTTTCATAGATCTGAAAATCCATTTCTGGGTTATCTTGAGTATCTATCATAGAAATTAGATCTACATTTTCAGCATCATCGAAGCTCCAGAACTTCCTAGATCTAACTTTACATTTTGCTGGCAGTTGCAGTTGTAGCTGGGACAGAACATTTTTTCTTCCAGTAGCCTAGCAGTTACACAATCCCTCTTATGGGGTCATTTTAGGGTAATTCTAGGCCATCTCTTTGGCTTGAGTGTCTCATATTTTGAGCATTATTGTACTGGTTTATCCACCTCCATATTAATAAAATATCTCAGCTATTATGTACACTCTGATTTTGTATTTAGATTAATTTTTTACTTTGTTTTTGTTCATATATTGTGTTTTTTTATTACTGCATTCTCCCTTTTGGGATATTACAGAGATTTTCAATAAATATTTTGATGCACTTAAAAATGTGTTGACCCGTGCATCGTTATTGCATCTGCCCAATTACCACCAGGATTATTTTTTGTATTTGGTTGCATCTAATTCCACGATTGGAAAGTTTATATTTCAAGAGGAAAATTCTAACAAAGAACATGTGATTTATTACCTAAGTCAGAACCTTATCCCGACGGAAATCGAGTATTCACATGTGGAGAAATTGGCCTTGGCAACTGTTCAAGATGTCCAACATTTCTATCATTACATATTGTTATGCAAAACCACGGTAATATCTAATTGCAACCCGATGATGTATATTTTGATGAAACAATTTCTTGGGGAAAATACTCCAAATGGATCGTTATCCTGCAAGAGTTTGATTTGGAGCTCGAGAAATTCAAGTTTAAGAAATCATTGGTATTTGCTGAACTTATGTGTGATTTTCCCAATACTGAATCTGAAATAGTGGCATAAAATCATCTCGGTAATAAATCTATATTTATAATAAAAAATTTAGATCCTTGGTTTGGGGATATCATTATACACCTCTAGACCCAAACCTTTTGACTAGAGATTTCACTATCATATCGATGGAGAATTCGATACCAATCTCAATAATACAATATTTTTGGTGACACTCTTTATTTTCATGGTGTTGATTCTATTTTTCAACGTTGTATAACTCATGAAGAAGCCAAAATGATTTTGAATGATTTCCATTCTGGAGTGTGTGGTGGTCATATGTATGGGTTTTCCACAACCCAAAATATATTGCACAGTAGCTATTCAAAGACTATATTCTTGCGGTTAGAAAATGCCATAATTTCCATATTTGTTATCGAAATATGCGTGCACCTCTAGCTCCTCTTCACCCAATCATTGTTGTCGGTCCTTTCGCCAAATGGGGCATTGATTTCATCACATGTAACCATCACTCGATCGGGGGGCATGGGTATATTATTCTCACTGTATAATACTTTACCAAATGAGCCGAGGCGATGCCTACATTCGCGGTTGATGGAAAAACTGCAGCAATTTTCATATTCAATCACATGATTTCTCGGTTCGGTGTTCCTCAAGCTATCGTTATGGACCACTGGAGCCATTTTCAAAACATTATGATGACCAAACTTTCTGATCAACTTGGCCTACGCCACGATAGTTCTACACCATATTACCCACAGGCTAATGGTCAAGTTGAAGTCATCAACAAGGTTTTAACCAACATGATTAAACGAATTGTCAGAACTCATAAAACTAATTGGCATACCATGCTTTTTTCGGCATTATAGACATACCATACCTCTGCAAAAACTGCCACAGGGTTAACTCCTTTTAGATTTTTTATGGTTTATAAGTTGTGCTACCCATTGAATGTGAAATACCATCATTCAAATTAGACATTGAATTATTACCAGCTACCTATGAATAGGAGAAACACTTTCTATACCTAGCATAGTTAGATGAGACTCGTTGCACCATTGCATTAACTGCCGAAGCTCATAAAAAACGTGTTAAATATCAGTATGATCAAAGTGTTAACCCTCTCATATATTCCGAAGGTGACCTAATTCTAGTATACGATCAAGCTCATGAAAAGGCTAGGTGCTGGTAAATTCGTACCAATGTGGCATGATCCCTATATTGTTAAGTGCATTCTTAAAAAGGAGACTATGAATTTATTGATTATGACAATGTCTCTTTAGATAAACGCATAAATGGTATTTATCTCGAGAGATATTATGCATGACTCTTCATTTGAAGATCCTCCTTGTACATTAGTTACAAATTTAGAACATTGTGCCTTAGATTAGAAAAGAGTTCCTTAGGATTAGTTATTTTTGCTTAACAATTTTTTCTACTTTCACTGCTTATCTTGATTACTCTTGATATTTCATATGTCAACATTCCTTCAAACTTACATTGGTTTTCCTAACAACGCCTGTCACAGTACACAAAACATCTATTCCACGACATGGGTTATATATTCACCCACCGATGAGTTAGTCTCTATTCATGGGATATGCCTTGGTCAAACAATGAACAATATTGTAGAACATAGCACATTCATTGAGCTATTATATGATGCCATCACATTTTTTATTCGATGTTTTTTTCTTAGATTAGATTCTAAACTTATTTTGTTACATTTAAATGGTGTTTACGCTATCAGAATCCATCTTTGTTAAGAATGTTTTTGAGGATTCATCTCTTGGAATGACAATTTTATTATATCGAATATCAATAAATTTCAATAAATTTAAGCACATTGGTTGACGCATTAGCTAATAGAGTTTTAAATAGACATCTGCAACATTAAAATTAAAATAAAACAATATTTAATCCATATTGAACAAGATACTCAGAGATCGAAAGTAGTAATATCATTAGGTTAAATAGTTGTGTGTCAAAAAAAAAATTACATCATCTGTGGTCATAGGATTCAAACACCTTATGATCTAAAAGATACTGATACAAAAAACAAAATTTCAATCTAGATCGACCATCAACTATCCGTGATGATGATCATGATAGCAAACTATGGCACATTCCACCCTGTGCAGAAATCTTTTGAATGGTCTTGGGACACCAGTCACATATCTCTAAGCCTGAGAGGTATATCATCTATCCCCATCTATGGAACATCAATAGTCAACCTCTCTAGGTTGTGCTCTAGCTCTACAAGGATCTCTTCCACATCTTTCTGTGGTGGTCCTGTTATAGGTTGTGTTTCTCGCCTATCAAAGCAACGAAGCGTTGTTGGTCATGTTAGATCGACATCTGCATTTAAAATTCTATCAATATTGGACGATATAAAATCAAATAAAATTAGATAACATAAAAACTTCAAAATTATTTTCTTACTTGATGCATCCCGCTATACCCCTGGTGGAAGTGATGTGTCAAGGTCACCTCTAAAATCCATCCCTGCATAAGGAAAATCTTCAATCATGAAGATTTGGTTCCTAATCCATATAAATAACTAAGGAGAAAAGTGAACCACTGCACGACCATCGACACCATGGTGGGCCATCAATGCTACCAAACGCAACATACGTGGTTCCCTAGGTCCTGTGGGATCCACCGGAGACTATTGAGGTGCGAGGAGTGGGATCCTCTCCAAAGTGAAAGACATAAGAATGGCTCCATAGCCGAATTTTTTCAACTTCCCATTCTTAGCTCTTGTAAGTTGGCCCTTCATGTTAGCCAACACTCCTTCACTCCAGTTGAAAACTATTTCCCTGGAACAGTCAACTACAGGCTGCATTTGTGCTTTGGCAGCCACATGTGGAGCTACACTCCCACACAACCTGGTAATGGTGAATTCAACGATCTTAAGGTCTAGTTGCACAATAGTTTTGACACCAATGCAACCATCCTTCAACTCTGAATCTCGACTACAATATTGAGCCATGTAAGAAGCAGTGCGAAGACCACCTGGTCTTGACCCAAACAAGGAATTTCCCTCCCTCTGTGAGGTAAACCAGTGAGGAAATATATATCCTTTGGCTCTATCACAAGCCAATGGTCTCCAATGATGAAACATTGATCTCGAACATCCAAATAATTCACTAGCCAGGTCATCAGCTCAACCTGTGCTTTTATACCTTGAATCGCCCAGAACATATACAAGCCACAATTTTTCAATGTGTGAATTGTTTCTAGATCATCTATGGCTTAATTTTCTGCATGTTCATGCTCTCTTTCTCTTCATTCCAATATTATTGACAACGTACAAACCATCAATTTAATCGTAAGAAATCAGTGGAGAAAAACATTTTTTTTCAAACCCCATGGTGCTTGCGCAGGTTTTTTGTGTACACAATAAATTTTTGAGCACAAGCTACACAAAACCCATGGAAGCCCTATGATTTTTCTATTAAAAAATCATCGGGGTGTGTGGTTTTCTCCACAAAAACTTGCGCACCCCTGAGGGCAGAATTTAAAGCATTGTTCCCCTTTAAAATTTCCCTAAAAACATAAAATAAAAAATTAAACGGATGAAAAAAAAGGATAATGATGATGTGGAATACCTGGCACGGATGGTTCTAAAAATGGTTGGTCGGTTCTCTTGATATCAACTCCGGAATATTTAGGGCAAAAACCCTTTCTGCTCTACTCTGGAAACTAAAAGGTGCAAATGACTTATTTAAACTTCTTTTTGTAGTTTAAATCAATAAAATAATATTATTTGATTTATTTTTACTTTAGAAGTCAAATCAAAATTTTTTTCCAATTTGTAGAGCATATGTTCCTAATTTTTTTCTTTTTTGTGCAGGAAACAGGCTATTTTTGGAAAGAATCATTTTGACATTGAGTATACTTTTATCACTTTTTTGGGTTGTATATAAAAATACGAAAAAATAGAAACCCTGGAGTCTTCTTTTAATCCCTTTTCATACTCTCTAAGCTTGAAACGATCGTCAAGTACTTGATTATTCGAACTCGTTAAAGTTAATGAATAGTTTTCCATTCAATATAAGTTTACCCTTTTTCCGGACTGAATTGGACTATTTACGAGCAAGGTATACATTGACCAAGCATGGTCAATATAGTTCTCTCCTGCATTATTTTATCCTTTTTCGGGTTTGAGAGACTAAATTTACGAAAAAGAACACTATGGAATTTACTTATGTTTTTATTTTGACTCCCTAAAACTGAAAAACACTGAGTTAATCCTATGTTGGACTCATTAAAATTAAACAATACAGGACCTGTCAATCACAACATGACCAAACCACTCCTTCTTAGGTTTCATTTTTAATACTAAGATGGACTCATCTAAAGGATGAGCTTACACAACAAGAAAATTTTATCCTCCTCAAGGTTGACAAAAATAAAGATGTACTTTCCAGTAATGGTGTGGGGAAAAGTGAGAAAAAGAATCCATTCATTTTCCTTGTTTTAGAAAGCAGCATGTCACTCTTGAACATGAAACTTTGTCACACATGTACCTGGGTAGGGAAATCCTTTCTCTTATAGTTAATCAAAACACATTGAAAGTCTTCATCCAATTCCTGGGTATTATATTTGAGTCAAATGTTGGCAAGTGAGTTATAGTGTTGTTATTTGTTTAAGAGAAATTTCAATTTACCATTCATTGCAAACATTTGTCACCATTCACGTTGACCATCCTTGAGTTAGTGCTTGCAAATAATTTCTTCAAAACTTGATCTAATGGTTTCGTGTCATAGTCTTTCCTGCAATGGATCACTTTCTATCATCATAATCTCATTATCTAGAAAGTTGATTTAGAATCCTATCAGTACCTTAGAATCTGCATGCCCTAATGGCAGGTTTCTCACCTTCGACGATACGTTCTCATCATTGACCTTCAATCGAATGGTTGTATGAGTGTTCGACTACAAATCATTCATTCATACTTCATATATTGTGCTAAATTACTTTGAGAGCCATTGCCATTATTGGTGGTTTCTCTCACGCTTGTTAATGGTTCTCATTATTGACTGGTAATCAAGTGGTTTCTACCATGTTCAACTTCAACACAATCAATCGTATGGATAGATTAGTACTAGTTTGAGAAGCAAAAATCAAGACCCTAGATCTAGTTTCCACCATCCATGTTGCGAGGAGTTATGTATTCATAATATAGTAGGCTTCTTATGACAGATGGTTGCGCCCATAATGTGTTTGCTTTTTGGTGTAATACTGAAATCATATATGTACCAAAACACTTATTTTTTCTCTGATTATGGGAATTCCTATTTTAGATATGATATATATTTGCATTGAATTTTTTTACACGTTTTCGACCGTTGCCTCCAATCCAATCCTTGGAATGATAAAGCGCTTCACTCTCCAGAAAAACGTTCTCAGACTTCGCACTTTACGGGGCAATTAGTTACACATCATTTTTTCACCATGACATTTGACTGCCAATATGGGTCTATCACCATCCATATCATGTTCCATTAGAGGTCAAAAAAACTCATGTTCCTTAATCAAGTCTTGGAAATTGGAGAAAAGCTCTGTAAAACCCTTAAAAGATTACCTACGTAGTTTTTATAGCCTTTTCCTGTGTATGCGATGATGCTTCTTCCATTAGCCGTGACGACGTCACTCTTTTCGCAACTAAAACTTGTGCACCCCTGTGAAAAGCAAAAAGTAACTTCTAGAAGCCTAGTTGGTCGAATATTCTCCCAACTGGAAGCCTCTAGAGTTGCGCCAGTTCGAGACATTAGGGGAATTTTGAGGTCTAAAATGGGCCTTCTAAGGAAAATTTACAATCAAAATTCACTTTATGAGAACCAATCACATTTTAGGGGATGACATCATCCCTAATGGTTGAGGTGGCATTGCTTGAGTTAAAGGTACTTACTTGTCACATTTTCAATGGTTGATAAAAACTCATGGTTAACCATGGTAGTGTTCTAAGTACTTTTAAAGTCGTAAAGTAAATTACTCATAATAAATTTCATTTCACACTTTTTTAATAAAATATTATTATTTTCATTTCATATTTTTTGAAAGAAGTAATGCATATCCCTACACAATCTTCATGTATTTACACACTTTTCAATAAATATTATATTTGTATATTTTCAAATATTTATTTATAAATCAAATCAATTCAATATGTAATATAAAATTCATACATAAAACAATATATTATATTATATTATTTTTATATAGTATATTAATTACATGTTATTATATAATTTAAATAATATAAATTTTAATTAATATTATATTCTATAATTAAGAATTTATGAATTTATATTTATATTTTATTTTAATTTATTTAAGTACAAAGGACAAATGCATTAGTTGTGCAATGATAATGACCTTTTATTGAAAATCTCATTCTTATTTATAGTCACATAAATACAATTTTTATTATTATTTTTATTTTGGTACAATTTTTAATTGAATTTAACCATGGTTACATGGATTTTGGTGCAAAAAGTGAATTTCAACTTCATAAATATTATTTTATTGGTTTAGCAATTATTTTATTATTTCCTTGGGAGGCCCATTTTAGACCTCAAAATTCCCCTAACGTTTATGCCTATACTCATGGAGCTTATCCCTTGGTCCAAGTAACTCAAATCCCTTCATGGGAGGAACCCATCCCTCTCTCAATGGATTTGAAACTACCTCAATCTCTCTATAAATTGAGCTTAAGTTTCAGGTTGAAGGGTAGATACCAATGTGAATAGATACTGATTTGTATAGATTCTAAGCTCTAGAGGGTTCATAGAGTTGATAGTTTCTATGCTAGTAATTTTTAGTTGACACATTGAAGATTACACCTTTGTGCCCATGACTTCATGCTGGTCATTCTAGAGAGGAAGGCTTATCAAACTGAAGGAAAATGATTGCTCAAACACACGGGATAAATCTGTACAGCATCAAGGCATCTGGTTGTAAGATTTCTCTTTCTAATTTATGATAATACATATGGATCTATTTTTATCATTGTCTTGTTTCTGAATGCATGGAAATGATGTCAATACTTAGTTTCCTTGATCACTAAGTTGGATTAGTATTTATGATTATTATATACTCCAGATGCTTTAATATTTTGTGTTGTTTGTGATTGCAGGTTCTTCTTAGCATTGAGAAACTTCTTTGGAGCAAAAGGCAAAAGACTACATCGAACTTATCGATTGAAAGGTAGGAGCATGTCCTCTTATTTTCATGATTGTAATAATCTAAAGTATATATAATCTAGAATAAGAGATATTCCATGGATCTTTGTTTCTAGTTACTCATTGAAGTACTAGGGAGATCTCTCTTGTCCACAAGACGGATTAATCCTGGTAACACCTAGATGATGCTAAGGGAGTGCTCTAACTCTTTAGCTGATTTGGGGTAGGCAGAAGAGAAACTGCCTCCAAAAAGGTCTCCCATGGCATGTTGATATGTGCCAGCTGGTGGAGGACTATTTTTTTTATCAAGGCATGACGAAATAGACTAGTTGAATTATCCTTTCCCTTTGACTGCACCTTCTCTGTAATTTTAACCAAACTTCTGAATAGGTAGTAGGTAAGTTGAGGGGCCTTTGAGAAGTAAAATGCATCAACAAACTGATTTGGTACTGATACAACCTGTTGAACCTGCTGTTTGTGCTCAACTTAGTGTTCCTAAATTGAGTTCATTAATTGTCAACCAGGGCTAGTAAACTGCTGAAGTGTGGTGCACTATATGTGCCTAGGTATTTTTTTCTCACTACGTTGTGTTTAGTGTTTTATGATGTTTTTGGTTTTATGGTTTTATGGTTTTATGTTTGAAAAGGGAAAGAACTAAGTGCTGGTGAAAAGAAGCTATTGGTTATATTAAAACAGAACAAAGCCTAAACTATGGATGGAAAACAACAAATGAAAATCTTGATAATGACTTCATTGCAAGGAAATAAACCACAACATGAGCTTGAACTTATCCAATTCATTCATTAAAGATGTGTTGGAAGAGCTTGAGAAATGGACAAGTTAAGTGTAAATGAAGTTCTCCTAAATAAACAATCAACTCACAATATTACAAAAAAAATGATTATTTGTAACACGGTAAGGTTTCTATTCTAGATTAACCTATGATGTTGAAGTTACCCTATTCTGCAACTTGACTTATCACTACTAGGCCTTATTCAGAAGTTTAGATATTTTCTAGAATAATGTTTGGGAAAAAGGCTATAGGTGAATTTGTAAAAGATTTGCAGAATAATCAAAGCCTTAAACTGATATTACTGACCCCTGTTCATGTGATGATGTATCAATATAAGTTCAGAACAAAAGTAAGTTGTAAATAATGAAGGCCGAGAGACTAATTTTGACAACTAGTACTACTTGAAATACAATGGACAACACTAGGCTAGAATGCAGTCTATCAATCTTAAAATACAGTGACTACAACTAAACTAGAATGCCATTAATCTTTTATTGAAACAAAATGAGCTGAGACTGAACTAGAATGCTACTAATCTACTTGAAGTACAGTGAACAGAGTTAAACTAGAATGCCATTATCAAACTTGAAATGTAGTGACAGAGCTGAACTAAATGCAATCAACCTCCAGAGTGTTATAACTAAATTAACATGCAGCTAGTCTATGGAATTCTACAGCCCATCTCGTTCAATATGAATGATATTTTGGAAGAGTTTTTAAAAACAAGTCTGGCTGTATTATTCAATACAATTGAACATAAACATAAAATTTGAAAGAAAATACAACTAGGATCTAAGATACCACAGCTATTTCTTATTCATTGTTAATGATGTTTTGGAAGAGTTTGTAGGAATAAGACCGGCTATGACACTTAGTGTAAACAAGCATAAATCATAAAATTCGAAAGGAAATGCAACTAAAATCTACAACACCACAGCTATGCCTTATTCATCGCGATGATATTTTGGAAGAGTTTATAAGAGTAAGTCTAGCTGTGATGATTAATGTAAACAAATATGAATCATAAACTTCAAAAACTTGCTTAAGCTAGAAATGAAAAAACGAGACTAAAATACTTATCTAAACTGTATGAACAAAGCTACTCAGGTAGAAGGGGCCCTCTACCACCGAAGTAGCACGCAAAATCTACTTCAAGATTGACTCAGCGCTTTCAATAAAATGATGCTTCTTTCATTAAAAGAGAAATTACTTCAAAACAGAGTGTTTTCGGACTTCTGAAATCTAGCAATTAAACACAAAATCTAACCTTGTCCCTCGGTTTCCCGAGCCATATTTATAACAAAATTACATAACTATCTTGAGATAACCTAGGGATAATTTTCTTTCCAAATTAAAATCAAACTAGAACTCAGCTGGTGGTCTCGTAATATGATTAAGGACATCTGGACTGTCCTTGTCCTATTAGGAGTCTATCTCCTAGTTTGAGTTCCCACGTGCATAACCACTTATAGAATTCCGTTCAAACTTCGTGGAGAGCAACAAATGATGAGGGAATGATGTGGAATACGACCATATGTGTTTTTCTCTGAGATGACACCTGGAACCTGCGTAGACATGAAGACAGCTGCAGAATCGGCAACTAGCTACAGAATGTCTGCATTCTGTAGCTAGATCTAGTTCAAAAAGTACTACAATGACAAAATCATAAAAACATAGAAAGTTAGTCATGATATACATTCTTAAAGAAATTTTAATTAATTCTATTGATCATTTGAGCCTGTAATTAATAATGGACAAAGGAAATGGAGTGGAATGTGGTGGAAGAAAGAACATCTTTGGAGCTCAACACCTGCCCTCACAGGTGAATTATTTCATGATAGTTCTCATCAATGGAGTGTACTTTTCCAACAATTAACTACTAGGAAATATATGAGAAGGGGGGTCTTTGTAATGTGGTTTCAAGAAATACTTATAGTGTTCAATGTCTAAATCCATCCCCTTGAACCAAATATCTCCTTCATTAGGGATTGTAGCAGCTGAAGATATAATATCTGCTGACACCATGAAGTTTACCCCTGCAATTGTGACATGATCTCTTCTAAAATTGATAGCAAATAAACTTATTAAGTCATGGTTATAACCCACCTCCTACACTTTCTTACAAAACCCTAAGCAACCTACCTCTTCAATGACTTCCTTATAAAATCTGATGCATTGACCTACTTCATATGAATAGGCTCATATCTTGAGATCTCTCATCTTTTTAATTTCTTCTTTTCACTGGTATCTGCCTTTTTTGACCTCACTACTGACAGGAAACCCTAGTTTCACACAAGACTGGATAAGGGCATTTGAGCTGCAAAATAGGGGAGAAAGTGCAGTAAGTTGAGAGTATGGAAAAGAGGGGATAGAGGGCAAGAAAAATTATGAAAAAAAATTGTGTAGTAAGGAAGTGTTTTTGGAACACAATTAAAGTGGAATTTCTAAATTTCAGTGAGGGAAAGGGGACAAAAGAGGGAAAACAGAGTCCTAGTCTAGAAATGCAGCAACTAGCTAAGGTTTGTGTGGGAAATTGATGAAATGAGTGAAATAAAGTGAGGGGAATGGTAGGGAGAGTCTAATGAAGGATATTAGGGACGTGTAGGCCGAGAAACTAGGAAATTTCCTTATCAAGTGAAGCAAAACCATGAAATCACAAAAGCGTTGCAAAAATGCAGCAACAAACCCTAGGAAAGGAGTTTATCAATTTTGTGAGGAAATAGACTAAAGAAAATATTTGTAATGTCCCATTTACCCGTTTGAAGCTGTTTGAAATAATGAGATAGAGTTTGCACCTATTATTTCCCTCCTTCTGTCTCCAAAACAAAAGCGTAGCAAGTTTTCAGAAATGTAGCAAAAGCGCAACACACTGATGAATTGAATAATTTAGTGATGTAATCTGAAATTTTGATGGTTGTGGAAATTTTTTCAATGCAGGAGAGGAGCTATTGAAGAGTTGGAAGGATAAAATGAACCCTTGGAAATATTTATTTCTCTGTATAGCTCAAAAAAACTCGATTTTGGCTCATGACATCATGTGTACTTTTGAAAGAAAGACTTTTGACTTATGTCACTACAGCATGATTCTTCAAATGGAAATGTTACATTTTTTATTTAATCCCCTAGTTTTCCAACTCCCATGCCGATGACGCAAATAATGGACATGACTCTATTTTTTCTTTTGATGGCTGGCATTATGATGACAATCAAATGTAAATCCTAGATCATGACCTATACGATAGCACATTAACTCTTTTGATGACCTAGGACCCTAAATGATGACCTGACCATGTTGAGTGATGATGACCATGAGCAAGTGGACGGAGTAGCACTGACCTAGACAATAACCAATGATTATTTGACACCGAAGAGATGCCAAATTTTATTTGAATTTTTATTCGAAAATTTTATTTGAAAATATAAAAATTTGACCTAATGACCCTATCAATCATATGGAAATATTACATTTGATCAACAGTGACTGATAGACACTAACATGTTTTATAATAGTGATGATGTACAGATCTCTTCATGTTTTGATTAATATAATAATGAAAAATTAATATATTACCTAATAGTTGAAAATGCAGCTATTGTGATAATGCATCAATTCTTCTTAGATATTATTAGATAAGTATGAGACCCCTATGCTCAGATCTGTTGTTATGATATGTAGAATGCATATTTGTGACATGTTTGACGAAATTCCTGTCACGGCTAGTAGGGGTCCAGTCAAGTCAATGATTAAATGTTTGCATTAGTACCTTTGTTTTAGTGTTATTTATCATTTCTGGAAATCTCATGGAGTTCTAGGAAATGCCCTGAGTCTTGGCCCTCAAACGGTGACACAAAAATTGGGGTTGTTGACATAGGACTACCTGAAAATTTCCACAGTGTTTGGGATGGCACTTTTTATGGGAGCGAATGGAGGATCGTAGTCACACAATTTCCTTGTCATGGAAGCGACTAGGGTGTTAGGTTAGTGAAAGACAATTTTCATAGGAGTTAAGCACCTGGAAATTTTGGTTGGCTCGTATAGGTTATGTGGCATGTGTGGAAGGTTATATTGGTTGTGTTCCATCGGTTCCACTTCCTCAAGGTGACCTAGGAAGTTGAATCGCGTCATAATAGCCTCTCGTTACATGTTTACCATGGTGGACCAGTTAGCTTGGGTAACTATGGGAGGAGGTGGTTACAAATTCTTGAAAAAATTATTATTTTACACTCCAAATTGGAAGATTTTGAAAATTCATTTCGAAATAATGGATTAAGTACTAAAAAATGGAAGTAATGAATAAAATTCACTATGAACTAAAGGAAGCAAAAGAAGAGATCAAGAAGAAGCATGTTGATCTATACAATATAGGTGTCCTTAATGATGTATTCATTAATGAGGTTCATAAATTAAAGAAAAGAGTAGCAAAGGAAGGTGAGAAAAGGATGAGTGAAGTGAGGAATTGGAAAAAAAATGAAGTAAGAAGATTTTTTAAGGATAACCAAGGCCTAATTAAAAATGTTAAGAATATGAATAAGAATGCTTAAAATTTAGATTAAAAACTAAGGAATAAGAGATTACTATAATAATTGAAGAGAATTATCCCAAAATATTTGAAAATGAATTTTATAAGAAGGATGAAGAATCCCTAAATATTGATGAGGTAAAATACAAAATGAAATTTAGATTTGAAGAAGGGAAAATAAATTTTTTAAATGGAATCACATTGTATCTTCAAAAGGAATGTGCTCATATTGTGGTCATCATGATGATTTTTTCCCAACTATTCCACAAGATGGGTGACATATCGAAGCTAAGAATCCAAGGCATCAAAAGGAGGAGGAAGGTCAGCACATCCAGGAGAAGGGGTGCAGTTGTGGGACACCTCCTCCTCCAACTCTACTTCCACACTATCTTCTCCCTCCAAGTCTCTAACTTCCCCTTTATGCTTAGCCCTTTGCCCATAGGGACTGACCTCTCTATGTGCTCGGTCACACTTCCTGCACATGATCAAACCAACCCCATCCCATTGAGACCACCCTCTATGGAAGTCATACACTTCCCTTTGGAAGCCCTGCATAAGCTCATCCAGATATTATTCAATTATAAATATGAACACTTAAATAAAAAGTGACAACCATATGGCAGGATGAAAGATCCTTGGAAGAAATATGGTTCGAAGGAAAGTAGTATAACATGAAGTTAGACCAAATGGATCACTTACTAATCGAAGACATGACCCGTGGATGAAAGTGGTGGATGATTTGTGCCCTATGAAGAGATCCCAAAGAAGAAGACTCCTCAAAATTGAAGAAATTCATAAAATTATATGTTTAACAACAGGTGGAGACCTAGTCAAAAGTCGAGACCCTCGTACCCAACAGATGGGTTTCAACAATACCAAACCCAAACCTCGCTTAAGAAAGGTGACCCCCAGCAAGAGCCACAACCTTTCCCTTCCAAATTGCCACCACAGAATAATTTTTACTTCCTCCTCTTAACAACTGCAACCCTGAACAAACAGACTCGACACTCCTTAGAGCAAGAGTGTTGTTCCAAATGCTCTGAGAGAAAACCCAAAGACCCCAATATCCTAGGCCGGAGAGATAATTTGCTACTTCCCACCATTGGGTGGGAATTCCTGCTCATTGCAAAAATACAGAAACAAGGAAACACCCAGAAATGGCTATGAGCCTGTCGCGTTTACTACCCCATAGCCTCCTGTCTCCTTCTTATGCTATGGGTGTGTAAATTCTAGACCCAATTCCCGAGTACCTAAAACCAACTCCACAACCCAAGCACTTGCTATCAACCCCTAATTACAACCGCAAATTCCCTTGAGGCCTTAATAACCCAAGTGTCCCTCGACTGGAAATGAATGCAACAAGGAACGAACACAACTGCAAAGCTCTACCCATCGACTAAATGAGAGTGATACATTATGAATGTGAAAGGAGCAGTCCAGAAGAGTCACCCAAATCTCTACGATACAGCCCCAATTCAGAAACCGTCCACCAACTGCCCAATTAGGAAGCATCACCTTCACACTGAACCCAACAAATGGTACAGAAAATCCAGTGTTCGACCTCACCAGGATCCCAAACTTGCTGTATCTGACAACCAACAACACCATAGGGGAATCTCCACTTACATCCAAGAAAATTTATTATAGAGAACCAAAGACAAAGAAGCATGTTGCAGGTTGGAGACCTGCGCAAACTCTTCACAACTTCAACCATCCTCACATATGGCCATAACTAAGCTCGCAACCAACAATGTCTCTCTTGTCAGACCACATATAAGGCTACTACCTCTAATCTCGAACCTTATATGCGACTTGTACTGCATGTGATGAACATGCCACATGTCCCTTAGTTGAGTGAACGAGAGGGGCTAGACCCCTCTACCACCTTGTTCCTTGATCGTTTAGAATGTGTTGTAATGACATAAGGGATGTAGATCACCAAGTTTTGGATTATGTTGACTAAAATATATATAAATTTAAAAAATCATGTAACAACATTTTCAATCATAGAGATTAACCCCACTTTCTAGTGGAGATTTTTTACTTATAAATAAATTTTATATAACAAAAAAGACCAATACCATAATTTATCCATACCACATACTCAAAATACTATAATTTATTTTAAAATAAAATTGTTTTATATAATTTTTAATTTAATTTTATAATATTTTTTTAGTTAAACTAAAAATAAAAATAACTTTAAAATAAATCCAACTATTACTTAAAATTTCCCATACATACGGATTAAAGTTTTACCGTCCATAATTCATTTAAATGTGTCACAATATGACACACATATATATATAATATTGTAAACTAATTATAAAACAAGATATTTATAACTATTGTAATCACTTTATCCATGTTTCCATTCATTTCATAGCAATGTGATAATCCATGATCTTTTTCATTATGATGATAATGACCCAAACTCCAAGATCTTTTTCATCATGATGATAACGACCCAAACTTGCTTAATGACTATCTTGGGTTAATGACGACATTTTCTTTTCAAATTCTAACCTTTCCGATCGTGACTGATAAAGACCAATTAAACGATGAAGACCTATTAAACAATTGATAAATGGAAAAATAATAATAATAATAATAATTTCCTGGCTCCATCCTCTCCCCTCCTTCCGTACACCCAACCATTATGTATTTTGAAACGTTGTATCAACAGCCAATTGACGCAACCGAGCAGCATGGTGAGCATGTGCACTTTGACACGAAATCTCATCTCAAGCACTACTGCTAACAGTTCTGCCTTCTCTTTCTGTCATTTGCCAAAATGACACAGTGGACCAAAATATCGCGTGTACTCGCTTTTCTTGCCCTCCATGACCATAAGTTTTCTCTGTTCCCGGTGCATCTCAAGTGGCCTTGACGGAGACAACACTACACTATTTTCTCCATATTTATTATCATATCACGCCCTTCCACACATCTCTAGTCCTTATTTAAATAGATAGTCCGGCAAAGATGGCAAACAAAACACAATTCATTGGGGAGTAGGGATGGAATTTTGTAGGTTGGGTGATTTGCTAGTTAAATACAGTTAAAATTTTTTGAAAATTTATCTAGATTTTTTTGGGTTAAAACTCTGAAAAGAGCGAAGAGGTGTAAAGGCCAACCATAAATCTGTTTTGAAATTCTAACAGTACAGAAAATATTCCTCTGCATATAATCACCTACTGAGATCTCCTCTGCGGAAAAAATGTTTTCCTATAAATTAGTTAGTGGTTGCCTCAAGAAAGGCAAACTAAACCGCTTTTATGGCAAACTAAACTAAATGGCCTTGGACTGACCTGTTTTTTTCATATTCAAGCGGTTTTCCGGCTTACCTATGACTGAAATTCTTGATCTATGTGTCTCACTCTTGGTCCAACCAGAACTAGGCTTACCCACTGTAAGGGTAACCCTTTTCTATTGGTTGAGGGACCCAGAGAAAATTTTGCAGAAGAGAGTTGACTGTTTACGCGTCTTTAATGTCAGTGAAGTTGAGCTGGAACAGACGAACAGGTATGGCAAAATTGAAGATTATACAGTGATTTGATGAAATCCCCACGTAATTCTTGGGATTTGTTCCGAAATGTTTTAGAATTCAAAATTTATTTTTAGCACTTTTCAATTTATTATTGAAGTATAAGTTTTAGGCCTATGAAGTAGATTTCATGTTAAATTTTTTCAAGTACATGTTTACGCCTATGAAGTAGATTTCATGTTAAATTTTTTCAAGCACATGTTTAGGCCTAGGCCTATGAAGTAGATTTTATGTTAAAAAATTTCATATACATGTCTTTTATGAGTAGTAGTGGTTAGTTATGAACATTTATAATTTTTCATAATTTAAAATACATTCTATAATTTTCTCATAAAAAATGTGATTTAAAAGAAACTGATATTAATAATTGCGGTTACTTATGACTATTCTATAGTCTTTTTAATAATGGTTTAAAAATTTTCTAAATCAAATAGTTTTTGAAATCATGATTTATTCTCACAATTATAAATGTATAACAAACAAATTAAAAAAAAAATGTAGTAAGGTAGTTTCTCACTCAAAAAGGTTTGAATTATAGTGTTAGTGTTCACATTGTATTGAACACAATAAAGAAGTTTGTCTAACAAATTGTAAAAGAAAAATGTGTTTCTATATGAGATGCAGAGCATGAGCATAGTGTAGAAAGTGAAGCCCGCTACGTTCTTAAGTGTTTTGTCTTTAAAAAAAAGGATTTAGATTGAGTTTTTAGTTTCCACTATCTCCTTGTTTCTCTGGTTAAAACTTTGATTTCTAGACCATTGAGATAAGAACTAGACTAATTGCAAAGATTTATGGGATATTGTGTTGAATAGACTCAACAAATATCCAAATTTATAAGACCATGATTTATTATCAAAACGATGAGCTCATAGCAAATAGATAATGTGACAACATTGTTTCTTATTCAACAAGGTTTGGATGATAGTGTTCTTTCCAAATTGCAGCAGCAACAATCAAGTCCAAAAAGACTTAGGATATTGTAGAGATAATATACTCAGAAAAAGAGCAATAACAATTGGCATTAAGTTGAGCCACAAAACAATGTATTTGTTGATGAAATGATTGATATAACAAAACCAAAAAAAATTAACATTAAAAAATTTATGGAAAAGTTTGATAAAGCAAAAAAAAATGGAAATTTCTACTATCCTCAACATTGTTGAAAAAATTGTATAAGAAAAATGTAAAGCTAGATAAAGTAAAGGATGATAAAAAATTATGGAAATTTCCATTTTACTAAACATGGTGGAAAATTTGGTTAACAAATTGCATAAGAAAAGGTGTTTATAAATAAATAAGATGTAGAGCGTGAAAATAGTGAATAAATTAAACTCGCGGTAAAATATAAATATAGATAATAAAATTGAAATTGAAGATAAAAATAGAATTTTTTATAATAATAACCGTGGTTACTGTTTATGTGTTTTGAATCGCACTGAAGGTCACGAGCAACACGTGAATAGAAATGCCAAATTGACGAATTATAAAAATATATATGATGTGTAACTTGATTTCCTTTAATTACGCCTGCCTACGAAAGGATTATGACCTGAAAAATTGACCAAAGTTACCTTCTACTAGCTATGATGTAAAATATTTATATAGACATAGTATTGAAATTGAAAACGTGACCATAATCTCATCGTGCCAACTCTCGGCAACTTGTATGAAACATTGAAGTGATAGATTATCGATTTGGGAGTCCTATAAAAGTATTTCAACTGTTTTTAAAAAAATTAAGTTCCAAAATTGAGGTGATAATTTGTTTGCTTATAACTTTGCAAATGGTAGACTCTGTTTTGAATCCTGTAATTATATTTAAGGGAGATTGGAAACAAATTTTTTATTTAAAATTTTGTATGTATTTAATAAATTCTTCGTTTAAAAAAATTTATAGAATAATTTAGAAATTTTGATAAGATTATAAAAAATTTTGACAAAGATTTTTGAAAATCTGGGTTACAGTGGTTAAATTTCAGTATTTTGGAAGCTCTAAAAATTTTTGATTATGTTGAATTCATTTCCATCATCAAAAAATACAATTCAAACATTCCAACTCCTTGATTTTTTGAATTTTATTTTACCAAATTCCAACAAAAAAACTGCCATCCAAATAAATAACTCCTTTAATACATTTTTATTCTGTGTAAAAATTTACCTTTTTTTAAGTTTAAATAATATTTTTAAATATATAAAAAAAATTAACACACAAATACTTAAATTATACAAATTACACAATTCATATTATATGTGTTTTTATACCGGAATATCTTTTCTAAAACGGAGAAGGAATATGACCGTGAATGAAACAATTGATACGACCAAGACGGTGTCAAGCCATGTAACATAAGGAGAGTCGAATATTATCATCAGGAAGCGGAAGTGGAGGGACAAATGAGAGATGCGAGCATAACATGTTGGTCCAGGCATGGAATTGTTATGATAAATGGAATACTTGATAATATGTTCCAACGGTGAAAGCACTTATTCTGGTCGCTCGGACGGAACCGAGTAATGAAATTGATAAGATTTATAGTGTTTTTAATTATAAAATAGTTTATCCTTATATGAAAAAGTTTAAATATTTAAATTCACTGATGTAATTTAGTGGATACATCATGACACAATATTCTTTTTTAATAAATAAAAGTGAAATAAATAAATATAAATATAAATATAAAGAGTTACAAGGTAACTTAATATTTAACTCAATATAATATATAATATTTAAATGAAATTATAAGTTTAAGGTTAAATTATTTTACAATATTAAAAATTATAAATAAAATAATAATAAAACCTTTATCAAGAACTTTAGTAATACATTTATGGTATCTTTAAATATTAATATAATATTTACTGTAAATTAAGGTATTTAAAATAAAAAAATTACAGTTATAATAGAATATATTTTTTCTCATTTACTTTTTCTTTAATTTATTTATGAATTTTTTTTAAATATTAGTATTAAAATTAAATTAGTGTAGATTCATAGTAAATACAAATTTAAGATGTGCAGAAAAAGATCAAATTTTTCCACGTGTAAATCTTTTTTAGAGTGTAAAATTTGAAAAAGGAAATTTTATTCCTCTCATCTCTTGATAGATCGAATAAATTTTTAGTGGTTTTCTCTAGAGAGATTTCATTGTTTAAATTGTATCTTTGAATGCTATACAATACAAAACTTAAATTTTGTAATTCAAAAAAAAAATTGTTGGATTTCAATGAAAATTGACCAAAAAAATATATTTAAAAACAACCAAACTGTAAAATAGTAAAGACTAATTTAAACATTTTAACCATAAAAAATTTATTTTTTTCATTTGCTTTATATAATATATATACATAAAAAAATTTAAACATCATTTAATATATACATAGTTGACATTAAAATATTTTACATAACATGTGCATTGAGATATTTTATTACTCAATCTTGCATATTTTATTAATGGCCCACATTGAATTTTTTTGAACTTGTGATCAACAAGTAGCAACAATATCAAAAGAAATTGTTGTTTGACTCTAGACAACATGAGTTAACCCTTGAGGTTGTCACATATTTATTTTATATTAATAATTAAATGAATTACACATCTCCCTCTTGTTGTTGATGATGATTAATGTCCACTAAGACCAATATGGTTTATTCTACATTAAGAAAGTAAGAGATAAATGCACATGCTTTAACATTTTAAGTAAGAGATAACTTGAGATGCTTTAACATTTTATTTCTGTAATAGAAAAAAAAAGGGACAGAAGTATTTCTAGATCATCATTGTTTGATCAACAACAGCAACTAGCAACAATATCAAATAAATTCACATTTGGCTCTAGACCACTTCAGCTAACCCTTGATGATGTCACATATTAATTTTATATTAATAATTTAATGAAAAGAGATAGAAGTATTTCTAAATCATCATTTTTTGATCAACAACAACAACTAGCAACAATATCAAATAAATTCACATTTGACTCTAGACCACTTCAGCTAACCCTTGAGGATGTCACATATTAATTTTATATTAATAGTTTAATGAATCAGGTATCTCCTCTTATTGATGATGATGTTGATGAAGTAAGAGATTACTTGAAATTATTTAACATTTTATTTATATGATAAAAAAGAAGGGAGATAAGCATTCTTATATCATTGTAGTTTTGTTGACTTAAAAAAGTCAAGAAGGTTGGTAGTGTGGCAAAGATTTTGAAAATTACAACACACGTGAGTAAGAGTTGGGAAATGGTAGTGTGGAAAATATTTTGAAAAATAAAATAAATGTAAGTTGAAAAATCCAAGAAAAAATGTTTTTCATCTTCAACCCTAGTATTGTTGCAAAGGAGATTGGATATACTCTTTAGTCCCAAGGTGTTTTGGGAATTTACCAATGCCAATTTCACTTTGAAGCTCATGAAAATTAGTTCTTATGGCAAAGTTCATTTTCTTTTTAGAGTTCCTCAAGACAAAAAGATAATTTTGTTTTTCATTTTCTTCTTAGCATTGATCAAGACAAAAAAATAGTTTTGGTTTTCTGTATTGGGTTGATCACGTCCTTATAATACCTTTTCTTTCTTTTCCCCTCTAACTCTTTTTCTTCCCATAACTTATAGTAAAATTTAGAATAAATAATATTATTAATTAAATTTGGAACTAATAATATTTTTAATATTATCCTTATTCTTCAAGATGATCTCCTCCTTTACCCCCAAATGGCCTAGCCAAGTCTGGGCATCCTTACGCCACCCTTGCTTGAGCCTCAAGTGGGGCTTTTGGCTTGAGTTAGAAACAATTTTAGAAAACATTTAGGCTTTCATGTTGTATAGCTTCTTCTTATACATGAGATACCTATTCATAGCCATGCTTTCAATGGGGGAAAGGCTAGCTTCAATCAAGAGGATAGGGTACAAAGTATTTCCTTCAATATTAAGGTTGTACGTTATAATTTTCTTTTGGATTAGTTCAACCTCTCTCCATGATTCTCTAGATATACTACAACCCCCTCACATCATATAAATCATATGAAATAATAGGGGTGACTAAAGTCTCAATTTATTTTATTTTTTTATTCCATACACTATATATTTTAATTTTATTTTTTAAATTTAAAATACATTTTCTTCTTTGGACATTACATATTTTATTATATATACAACATTAAAATATTTCTTTTAACATTTTCTTTATAATCAAAATATATGAAGTTGGTATCGACATAATTTAGTTAACATAGATGTCAAATAGTTTATTTAAATATTGTGTTGATATATTTTGGAAAAGTATATGGTGTAGACACTTTACTCGAACATTTTTGTTACTTCTAATTTTTTTTTTATCTCTTTTGAAAGTTGATATGAAATTATATTACGCCATGTGGACATGGAAACATTTTATTTATGACTGGCAGTCTGAAATAGTTTTACCATATTGGGTAGTAATATCAACAACAAATCAAGTTAGCATAGTGAGGCCTAGATTATTAATATATTATAATGCTTTTAGTTAAAACTAACTAAACATGCAATATAAAAATATCTTATTCAAAGTGGACATTGAATTATTTTATTCATGTTTGACATTGAAAGGTTTTTTTATTATTAAGATTTATGTTCGATATTGAAAGAATTTTTTTCTATTAATTTTCTTTTAAATTTTTATTTTTATTTTTATGTTGGACTTATTATTTTATTTCTTTTAATGTAAATTTAGGGGACAACATCTCTCACATATTGGGAAGTACACTACTAATGGACCCAAAAGAATCTCTCACATACTGGGTGTAGAGGTCTCTAGAAACAATAAAATATACTTTAACCAATGGCTATAGAGGTCTCTAGACACAATAAATATACTTTAACCAATTATCTAAGAAGCAGTCTAGAGGGATCAAATCTCATGAAGTGCAAACATCTTTCAGAGTGCAAATTTTGAAAAAATGTTTGCACCTCTAAAGAATTTGTCTCTTTCTTGTATCCATCCTTAAGATGGATCTCTCCATCTATCTATCTAAATTTTCATTGTTTACATTGCACTTTTGAAAGCTAAAATGGTTCAATGCCTTGAAAATCCCCTTAGCTACTTGGATTGTGTAGACTACACTGATTAAACTTCCAATTCCAACAAACATTTACTATTTTTCATACAAAATTCACGGAAAATATACTTGAGAAAAGACCAATGTAGAATAGTGAGACTACTTGAAATGTTTTAATGATAAGAATTACCATTTTTAAATTTATCATTCAAGTAGTATATATTATGGTTAAAATTTACAAATGTGTACATACTCTATCTTTCTTTGGATTTGAACTTGTGACCTCTTACTAAAGACTTTCTTAAGTTGTACAAAGATAGCACTCAAATTTGGATCTTAAGTTGTACAAAAATAATAACCTAATTTTAATGTGACAGCAAACTTAGACACCAACATGGTGTATGAGAGCCTCTTGTCCTAATGTTGATATTCTAACGCATCCTAAATTTGAAGATATAACCTATTAAGATGGTTATATATTCAACCCATTCTAAATTTGAACATAAGTAGTATATATTATAGTTAAAATTTACAAATATGTACATACTCCATTTCTCTTTAGATTTGAACTTGTAACTTCTTACTAAAAACTCACTCAAATTGTATAAAAATAACACTCCAATTTAAATCTGTACAAAAATAACACTCCAATTTGAATCTCAAGTTGTACAAATATATATTAATGTATATTCAAGTGTTCACCTTGTCATTTGAACTACAAAGGTATACAGACCCTTCTCCCTCTGTATTGAATTATATACCCTCCTACAATAGAATATATAATATTGATTTTTTTTTTGAAAAAATACCGGTCCTATAGGGTGCATGTTACTATCCAAAGTTAATTATATAATAAAGTCATTTAAAATGCATTTATTTCAAGTCTGTTTTGATAATTTCAGTTTATGGAATATCTCAATATTCCAAAGCCGGCACGACGATAATTTCACATCAACTTACCCCAATGAAGGCAGGTCTCATCTTCTTGCTTTTAAAGTTATCTCTCCAAATTCGAACTTGAGTGAATTTGCACTCAATTGTAGCTTGGATGTTACCTCCGATGTTACGTGATTTTGACTTGACAACCATTTTGTCTACCGTGTGCAGTGCTGCCTTTTAACATGAGATATTCCATTCCCATTATTCCATTTCGTTGACTGTTTTTATCGGCCGCCTTGACTGTTTCAATTAACCAATTACTAATTAATAAACCGGTCGGTATTTTGTACAAAGTGGGGAGTGCTGGGAGATATTTATTATTCGATTATTCTGTAACAAAATATCAAGGAAGATATATTAAGTCAGTATTTTTATTTTATTTATTAAATGTTATATTATTTTTATTTAAAAAATTGAAATGTAATACGGTAATAACTTATTTATGGTATGGTATTTAATATTCTAGTTGTTTTAGTATAATTTTTTTGGTGGATTTTTTCTATCAAAATCTGGAAGAAGCCTTTGAAATCACAAATTTGATGGTAATTTCTGCACAATTAAAGTGTTTAGAGGTTTTTCTGGTTACTCAATCCATATATACACTTAAAAAAACCAATTTAAATAACACAAATTAATATTTCACCTCAAAATGAGAAGATTTTCAGTAGAATTCCGACACCCAAAACTCCAAAAAACCCCACTAAAAACAACTCCAATATTCTAATAATTTAATTAATAAATAATTTTTTTGGACAATTGTAACTAATATCGAGAAGAAATTTTTAAAAACTTAAATTTAAGTTATTTAATTGACTAAATCTATTTATATATTCAAAAATATATTTTAAATGATAAAAAATTACAATATTCATTAAAATTTTATTTCCAATTTCTAATAAAAAAATATTTATATTTACATACACTTCTCATACTTAATTTATTATTATAGATATGAAATCAAATCACAACCAAGTACCGAAATATAAGTTTGACAATATACAAAATGAAAAATCAATAATCTAATTATTAACCTATAGTATGTTGATAGATATTTGCCAAACTTGGGTTTTCTCCATTAACTCTTTACACAGTGCTAGTGAGATCAATGTTGCTGAATGAAGTAATACACATTTGCTCAATGGACTCTCACCGGTGTTATGTGGGTTGTGTAGTATATTAATTTATATTGTAATTTTTGGAGTAGTTTTTAAGTGTGTTTTTTTAGATTTTTGGGTTAATTTTTAGGTGAAAAATTTTATGGTTAAATTTTGATTTGTGTTATTTAAATTGATTTTTTTAGTTGTATATATGAATTTAGGGCTATCAAAAAATACATAGAACACTTTAATTATAAAGAATTCACCTGTCAAATTTGTGATTTCAATGAATTCTTGCTAAATTCTAAATAAATTAAATTAGAAAATAAACCAAAAAACTTTCCAAACAATTTCATTATTTTTAGTAAAATAATAATTACAATTACTTAATAATTAAGTACATAGGCATTGACAAAACATATAGTTTTATTAATGGTTTGTTTTTGTTAATGCTAGGCTTGTGTTTGTGTGTACTAATTTTCTGAGAAATCCCTCCATAATACGTATCAAAATTGGAAACAATGTCCAAGATTGTTTTTAACTTGGCATTCTAAGATTGAAACAGTTACATACTTCGAAACCAAAAGGACATGTTTGGACAAGGTTCAAATAGGAGGTCTCGCTCCTTCTGCAACTTTTCTTCCATCAATTTCTTTTTTGTTATTTTTTGGCCAAAGAAGAAGATTATTTTCTTTTGCATTGGTTAGACTGTGTGTTTCAAGTGTCAATTAGGCCAAAGGTGAATTTTATGGAGATAGGATGGACTGCAAATCCCCTGATGGTGACCAAGTTATTGAACAACTACTTCTAGTTAATCTAATGAGTGTTCAGGCAGTAGCGGCCGAAGTCGATGGTCGAGTGATTGAACCCATCTCAGGTTCAGGTGCAACTCTTCTGGAGGTAAGTTGCAGTCCTAGAATGCTGTTGGGTATAATAATGTAGGTCGGAACTCTCTAGGGAATGTAGCTAAATGGTCCGAGTCATGGGTAACATTTTTGTTAATGTGTTCCCATTTCCCAGTCGTAAACTTTCATCTGAAGGTTTTAAGGGTTGACATAATATAGGTCTAGTCATTCTACTAATTAGAACTATATGGAGGGTCTGGAGGGATGTATATGCTCTGGTTTGGCATAACTTATTACGCCTTAATGACATTTATCCCCAGTTATTTCATACTGCTGGATAAGTCTATGTAGGTTTGTATATTTTGTCGGGGAATGTTGCTACTTGGTCCGAGTCGTGGATAAAAAAATTGTGATTCCATTAGTTCAGTCTTTATTTACCTCTGTAGGTTTTTTGGCCTAACTATCTAGTTCTCAAAATTTCTGTCCTGTCAATGAACTACGCGGAGGGTTTGGAGGTGTGTATAATTATCATTCTTGCATATTTTGCATATACATTATTATTGGCTCTATATTCTGAATGCAAATCGGATGGTAGAACACGAAGGTAGTGTTGGCTATCTCTCCCCTAGAACCCTGGAGTCTTCGTCTGAATTAGATTATCAGATATCTACATAGAACAAAAAATGGTATAGTCTGTGGCGAAAGTGGTTAGATTCTCTCATTATATCTCACCCTTGTAAGAATTTTGGGTTTAGACTCGGTTCTAGATGGTGGACATGCCCAGGCTGCCTATGTTGTTGTTGTTGTCACATATAGTTTCTTGCATTCTCAAGGGACTGGTTATTCTGGCGAGTTATCTTCCCGCTATTTCGCGATGACCAAATTGTCGGAATCTTTGAAGGCTATACAATATTTTCAACGATTTCTAAGGAGTTAGTGGGTTCTGACAGGGGAATGATTGTTCCCTCGACATATTCAATATTTGATTGGGATCGCAAAGGTGGCGGCAGTCATTTAAAGTGGTTTAGTTGTTTTAAAATGGAATAAGGAATTTCAACAAAGGATTTTTACGTCCTTTTTGGATTGATATAAATCATTTGTCCTACGGTTGGTAGGAAGTTTTATGGACTTTCTCTCGAGCCTTATATGTATCCAAGTGTTTTATTAGAAGGAATCATAAGGGTGGTTGGATCAAATTGGCGGCGTCTGCAATTTCTGATGGACTCAGTAGTTGTATGTGCTATCTGACATGGATCAGTATGGTTTGAATTATCGAGGATTGAAATAATTGATACATCCTTTCTCCAGATATCATAAGTTTTTTGGAAATATATATATTTGGAAGTTCTGATACTTCGGGTTGGAATATAATTTCATTAATACTCGGGATTGAGTATTCAGATGATGTGACCGGACTGACTTTCCTGCTTTTCAAAATAGTTGTCCCATTCTTGATTATGAACACTGCCTAAAATAGTTCAAATATAATATTTGTGTCCTTTCCATCTCTGGTTTTTGAAAATTTTGCTTTCACTGTTGGTGGTGCTACGGTGCGTGGTGTCGGTCAGACGCAAAATATTTTGACATGGATATGTTAGACCTTAGGACTGGTAAGAATGAAATGAATTTGGGTTTGGATTTGGATACCTCGGCTCATGAGGCATTCATCAGAGCAACCATCGCAGCGGAACAGAGCTTTGGGAGAGAATCTGAGGTGGACAGTTTGATCATTAAACAGACCTTCCTCGACTACCCTTCTGTCAATATGAAATCGCATGGTGGGCACGATAGGCATAACCATAAAAAGAAAAGTTCTATCCGAGGAAAAAGAAACAAGGCCTGCTTCAAACATAAGATGGAGATTAGGGAAATCACTTTGGATCACGATGAATTATGTCGAAGGGTTGCCAACTTGCAAAAGAGGGCGCTAATTGGGAGATGGATGTTCCCGAAAGGTAATGATGTTAATATGGACAGCTCGGTTAAACAATTCTGGTTTCTGATCATTGGATACTCTCCGAAAATTAGCATGCTTTTGAATGGATGGTTCAGCATACATTTCATGGATGAGAGGAAAATTTTCAAGATTATACATAGGACATGGGTACAGGGACGTAGTTTCATGCAGCTCGTTCCCTGGTATCTGGGATTTAACCCAGTCATGGAAGCCCCAAAGAGCCAGGTGATTTGGGTCAATATGGCAGGTCTTCCGCTGGAATTTTGGACTCTCAAAGCACTTAGAGCCATTGGGAATTCCATTGGAAGTACTAAATATATTGACCCAAGCATTTTTGGTGCTAGTGATAAAAGGATTGCATGGATTTTGGTCGAAGTGAATTTTGCTGGAGGTATGCCCGAGGACGTGGATCTGATATGGGGACAACGCCGCCATCGCCAAAGAATTGATTTCTGGGGCATTCCATTCAGATGCCTCATTTTCCATAAGACTGGCCACCTTCAGGATAATTGTCCTCTTCATATTCGGGTGGGACATAACGAGACAAATAGGCCGGATGGACATCGACAAAATCATGTTGCACTAGGTACTCCGAGCGGACTTATCTCAGGTAACTCTATTCCTTTATCCTCTAATGATGACGCATATGTTTCTGCAAATGGACATAGTGATAGGACGGTTCCAGTTGATAATGGGGTGGGTCAGGATTTATTTAAATCTGAACTGGTCCCTTTCCGATGTCGGGGTGGGTCGAGATTTCTCTCTTTTTGAGCCTAATAACCCGGAGCCTAGGATGATGTTGGGGAAGGAATATTTTATCTTTGTGCCTAATAAACTGCTTCTTAGGGGGGAGGACAAGATTAATCCATCTTGATCCTACCATGATCCGGTTCCTACTGAATTTGTCGAGAAAATGAGGGGTGCTTCTCCTACACTCGTGTCCACGGCGAACCCTCCTCTATTTAATTCTACAAAATTTTTTATTAGGGAATCGTCTGATGCACATGAGACCAGGAACTCGGTTGCATCATATGCACTGTTGTCATCGTCGTCATCTCTAGATGAGCTTGTGGACCTAACTGAATCCCCACGTAATACGGTGGGCAGTGACATAGACTCCCTTTTGGGTAATCCAAATATTGACCTTGTCGCTCTAACTGTTTTTGAAAAGGCCATTGTCTCCCCTGATGGTGTCAATCCCCATACCAATGCCTCCAATGTCACTATTAGAAAGAAAAAAAAAAATGGACCATGACAATCAAGAGGAAAACTCAGAGCATTGTCGCTTTTCTTCGACGAACAAGATAATTTTACTGACATTCCCATTGCAGTGGTTGATGATATCAGTGACAATCTACGAGCGCTTAGAGCATGCCACCTTGCAGACGTCCCACGATGATCCAACTTCTCTATATGAATATACGAGGGATAGGCGATGCCTCCAAACTACATTGCCTTCGGAATATTTTTACCTCTGAGGATCCTTGTATTATCTTATGCCAAGAAACCTTATGTCTCTGGGGAAAAGCCATGAATGCTTTATTAAGTATTTGAAAAGGTTGGCATGCAGTGGCAGTTGATGCTAATGGACACTCAGGTGGTATGATTGCTCTCTCGAACCCGTTTTGGGCGAAGTTCAAAGCCTACAGTTTTTTTGGTGGGATTCTTTTGGCTGGTTACATTCGGGGTATTGAAGGTCTTTTCAACATTGTCAATATTTTTCACCATATCAAAACAAATTACCTTTCTGGAACAAGCTACATTATTCGAGGATTCTATCTTTACAGAACTTGATTATTATGGGTGACTTTAATTCCACTTTGTAGCCTGATGAAGTTTGGGGTGACAGGGCAAGGATTGATAGTCTGGCCGATTATATGAATGATATGTTTTTATTTTCTCACATGGTTGACATCCGTCCTAATCCTATTATCCCCACTTGGACTAATAAAAGGATGGACGAAGCATATATCGGCAAAAGGCTCGATAGAGCCATGGTTAAGGACATACTCATCAACACTCTGGGTATGCCCAGATCATCGGTGCTGATCTCAAATATATCGGACCATATGTCGATTCTTCTCTCATGGCAATTGAGTGGTCGCACCCAAGGATTACACTATAAATTTAACCAGGCATGGTTGGAGGACCTAGATTTTGTGAAACTTATAAAGGAGTCTTGGCTGAATAAGGATGATCTTGGCTGTCTATTGGGATGGAATCGATTTCATTTCAAAAAAAATGAAGAAGGCGGCCAAAAAATGGGAGATCAACAAGAAACAGGCTCTCAAGGCTGAGCTTTGTGATATCAAGGAAAAAATGAGGAATATATATATGGGTTTCAAGGATAAGGCTCCAGACGCGGAGACTTATGGTATTCTGAAAACACTTGGCAACCAGAAAAAGGAGATCCTTAATATTGAAGAAATATCTTGGAAACTAAAAAGCATAAATACTTGGTTAAAAGAAGCGGATCTAAACACAAAATTCTTTGATAAATGCGCAAATGATAGAAGGAGTAGGAATGCTATTTGGCGCATTAAGAGAGCGGATGGCAATTTTGCGCTCACTACTTCTAACATACAGAAAGAGGCCCTAAGTCATTTCTCGACCTTCTACCAAAAGGATCCTAGTATTGATGATAGTTTCCAAAAATGGATCTTGGATCACATCAACAGAATGTATGATGAGGAAGATATTAAGCTTTTAGATGAACATATTTCGGTTGGAGAGGTTGAAGGGATTCTCAAATCCTTCTCTCATGACAAATGTCCAAGTCCGGATGGATGGACATCAGAATTCTTTATATTCTTCTTTGATATTATGGGTGCTGAGATTGTAGAGATGGTTGAGCTGTTCAGGTCTACTGGACATATGCCATCAAATTTAAAATCCATTTTTATTGCTCTCATCCCGAAATCTGCTGATCCTACCTCTTTCGGGGAGTTCCGTCCGATTTCCCTCTGCAATCTATTGTACAAGATTTCCTCCAAGATAATTGCAAATCGATTAAAGCAGACCCTCTCTGAACACATATCTCTTGAACAATATGGGTTTCTTAAGGGCAGATCTATATATGATGCCATTTCTATTGTGCAAGAGATATTACACACTATGCATTCTGAGAAAAGAGAGGCACTGGTTATGAAAATAGACCTTTATAAAGCTTATGACACTTTGGACTGGTCATATTTATGTCTTGTATTGTTCAAAATTGGTCTACCTCTTAGGATCATTCATTGGATCATGTCATGCATTACCTCTGTTAGATACGCAGTTATTATTAATGGTCTTCCAACATCATTTTTTGAAGCAGGTAGGGGACTTCGGCAAGGATGCGCTCTGTCTCCTCTCATCTTCATTTCGATTATGGATGGCTTCAACAAGATTATGCACATGGCGGAACAAAAAGGCTATATAATAGGATTTTATTTCTCAGATTCCACCTCCACCTCCCACTCTCTTTTTGTGGATGACATGTTATTATTTGGAACTCTTGTTAGAAATCACTGGTTCTATGTTCATTTCATGCTTATCAGATTTGGCTCTGCCACAGGTTTAAGTATTAACAAAGCAAAATATTTTCTGTTATATGAATATGGAGACATGGATGAGATAGCTTTTATTGCTGATTTCCTTGGGGTCAATTTCAAGCTGGCCTTGGATGGTTTTAATATCTCGGTTATAGAATCAAACCGTGTGGATACAAGAATAGGGATTGGCTGTGGCTGGTGGACAGATTCAGGGAAAAAATCAATAAATGGACACACAGATGGCTGACTATGGGAGGCAGACTCATCATGATACAAGTAGTGTTATCACAACTAATTATTTTTTGGGGGCATCTGTTCTTTTTACTCGAACTGATTGTAGATAATATTAACAGGATAATTACTCAGTTCTTATGGAATGGATCCAGGAAATCGCAAAAAATTCATCTCATCAAGCTGGAGACACTATGCCGCCCCAAATCTCATGATGGATGGGGCATCCTGAACACGAGGGTGTTCAATAAAGCTATGTTGATTAAGTCTTTCTGGCGCACCATCAATGGTTCTGGTATTTGGAACGATATTATAAAATGTAAGTATCTTGAGGGTGATACCCTCCATCAAATTCTCTGCCATGAATTTTCATTTCGAACGGCCTATTAAACTATATGGTGCAACTTCAAGAAGATACTGGGACATGTGGCTGATCGGTTAACATGGTTATTTTGAGATGGGAGTCGTATTCCCCTGGGCTTCACCAACATTCAGGGTTTTCCCAAGCTTTTTAAACCATCTCCCCGCCTTATTCATACGCTTGCACACAGGGGCATTTGCTTCTTATCACAAACTATTCAGTCGTGGTCTTTTGGGGCTCCAGTTTTCAAGACAGCTGCACAGTTGGGCCTTCAAGCTGAGGATGATTTGGATTGGGAATAGTTATATGATACATTAAGGGCGACTAGGGTATGTTATGCTATGGGGGGAGATATGGTGGCTTGGGATGGGCCAACAAATGGGGTTCTGCCTATTGTCAAAGATATATATTGCAATATTAATCTAGAATCATATTCGGGACAGATTTCTAGAATTTTTTTCCCATACTAGTCTCGAAAGATTCCCACAAAAATCATTCTCTTTGGGTGGCTTACATGGCGGAATAAAATTCTTACCTAGAATAACATTATCAAAAGAGGCATATATGGGCCTAGCAGATGTGCAATATGCTGCAACATGGAGGAATCTACTCAACACATTTTCTTCTAATGCCCTGTTGTTATTTAGTTATGGAAATTATTCAGTGTTCATATACTTGAACCATCTTGGGCTCTGAATGAATTTATTTCTGCTGCTGGAGACTAGGATAAATTAAATAGCAAGTTTAGATCTCTTCCCTTTTTTCTCATTTAGGAAGTTTGGATGGCTAGGAATAGGCTTATTTTTTATGGTACTCCTTTCTTCCTTCCCAACATATTCGCAACCATAATGAGATGGATTGAGGAATGGAACCCACCTGAGGTCAAAACGAAGGATGGATCTCGTAGAATTCGTCCACATGGGATATCCATCCCTGCAATTTTCTTTGATTGAACGTGCAAAGAGGGCATTACAGGCTGTGGTGCCTGGATTAAGCTGTCTCGAAGTGAGAGGATCCATTTGCATTGGAATGGTGGTCCGGGGACCAACAACAAAGCGGAGATTATGGCCTTATGGGGTGGAATTCTTGCTGCATTCAACTTAAAATTGACAGAGATCCATATCTATGGAGATTCTAAACTGATTATAGATTGCATCACTGGCCGCCAGCATATGAACATTTCGAATCTACAACGTTGGCTCAAGAGGATGCAAAGATTATGGCACAGATTGGATAATTGATGCAGGGGCATTAGACACTAGCCAGCAATGTAGGAGGTTTTTTCCACATGTTGTGGCTGGGAGGGTTCGAAATTCATCAATTTGTAACCAGCTAGGTGTCAATACCCAGCTGACTGTCACATTTAGAGTAGTTAAAGTCGTAGAAGTTGAACAGTTCAGTTAGTCTATCTATCATATTTCAGTTAGTTTTAGGCTCTTGAATTTCCATAACAGTCCTCACAGAGGAACCGAAAGGCCATATGGTTATGTATATATTTTGTAATCCCTTGGATGAAAAAGAGGGGGGAGGAACAGAGAGGAAGAATAGAGAATTTTCTGCAATAAACTCTGTACATTGTCGATTGCTTCCAACTAAATGAATTCTGCTTTGTTGATTATCTAATTGCCTTGAAATGTTAATTGTGAGGAAATTCGTTTGATTGTGAAGTGGTTGAATTCTGTGCATATACAGCTCCTGAGTCGAACCATTGTATCGATTCCACAATTCCCCGTATATTTCCTTGAATTTGGTTAGATAAATCCCGTGAAGAAATCCGTATGAAGGCGAAATCTGTCAATAATGGTGAATCTCGTTTAATAAAGAGATGAATTCGTTTATTGCATTGAACGTCGGAACCGAGACTAAACCTATTGAACGTCGGAACCGAGACTAAACCCTGAGTTAGCAACCGGAGCAGATAAACGAATGTTATAAACCAGACTTGCAACTGTGGTCAAGCCCTGTAGAAAAACCACTAGCGGAATCACAAAAGTGGTTTGCCCATTCCGCACCACCTTTTGGGGCTAAGTGGTATTCCCCAGACGAGGAGCGATTCCATTCATTGTACAACACGTGGCTTAGGCGAAGTTTCAAAACCACCCTTTAAAGTGTGCCTTCACGCGTTAACCTCCGACAGTGGACGCCAGGCGAAATCACGGAGAGCCGTCGATTTGGAAGAAGGCCATCTGATGGTGAATTTTTGTGGAAGATGCGCGAAGTCTAATAAAAGAGCCCAAAAGTTAACTAAGGTACGACGTGAGCAGTTGATTGGACGATCGTTTATATATGTGGGCCCGAACCAAAGGTCTGTTATAAAGTTAATTGTTTTAAAAGGCGTAGCGTATTGATATGAAGTCGTAACTTGGGTTATAAGGGTGGTGGTGAAATATTAAGCCGAAAGCTATAATATAAGATTCGAAAGTCGAGAATATATGTTTGTTTGTCAATTTCTTTGAAATTGACAAATAAATCCAAAAGAAAGCTGAAGACCACGAGGGGCAAAGAACGGGGTTGTCCAAAGGGAAATGTTGACCGAGCCACGTAGTTGTTGACCATCCCTCCATCGAGGCTGACTTTCAGCATTGTTGCGTCAACAATCCTCCTATCTCTCACATTTATATAGAAAACAACATGAGGGCTAACGGACTATCTAAAAGAGGTATCAATACAGTTTTTGGGATTATGCAGGTTGTTCACTTCAGGGATGGGGCACAAATTTGGAACGGCTCTATTCCAATTCCATATAAACTTATCATCCTTCATGGAGCGCCAGATCTATTATATTGTCCAGCCATGGTCTATATCATATTTTATATACAGGTATATTTTTTGCTTTTAATATAGTCTGCTTCTTTATATTTTTATACTTGCCATGCGAACACATACACAACACTTTTCCCAAGCGAGCCTGATGAACCACTCCTCTCAAGCGAGCCTGCTTATTTTGTTTATCAAGCAAGTCTGATTTAGAATCATATCATTACAAGCGAGCCTGCTAGTTTTCTCTTCACAAGTGAACCTGTTTCGTCTTTTCCCCTATAGCTACTTGGTATGTTATAGAAGGTCTATAATCTGAGCTGTACAGATAAAGGTAACATCTCTTTGATGCTTCTGACCTTCCCAAGCGAGCCCGATGAACCACTCCTCTCAAGCAAGCCTGCTTTGTTTATCAAGCGAGCCTGATTTTGAACCAAATTATTACAAGCGAGCCTGCTATTATATCTTCACAAGCGAACCTGTTTTGTCTTTTCTCCTACAACTACTTGGTATGTTTTAGAAGGTCTATAAATCTGAATTGTACAGATAAAGGTAACATTTCTTAGATGCTTCTGGACCACACAAAAATGAGATTCAGGTTCTTCTTGTAAAATGATGTTCAATGATGGTATAAGACAGTTTATAATGTCTGGAAATTTTGATTGGAGTGGAATTTTTCCCTCCGCAATTGGTGATCCCATCATGGTTATTTAGGCTTCTTTCTTTCTTAGAAGAGGTTTTGGAATCTCTATGGTGATGTGGATTGCATTTTTCTCAACTATAGACAGATGAGCATGTAATGATTGACTTATGAACTGTTATATAATACAGTGTTTTTTTCTTTCTGGAGAAAAAGAATTACTGCTCTTAAAGTGCTAGTAACTCTTGCATTTACTATGACAGGGGGCATTTACCATGCCATTCACTTGGGTCCCCTGCTCTATGTTTGCCTTGGCTTGGTTCATACATAACCAACAACTGTCGTTGAGTTTTCTGTGGGTTGTGGGGAGTTTACTTTGTTCTGCTATGGCTACCTATTCAATCTTCTCTTGTGTTCTGATTCGTGGACATTTATTGACAAAGTATTTACGGCATTGCTGAGCTGGGGTAATGATTGCAATCTACGTTGGACTTCGAAGGAAGGGTAATCAATCTTTGTTAATGATATTATTTAAGAGTAGCTTTTAATATGATTTTTTGAAGAGTTTTATGGCGGTTTTTTTGGATTTATTTTTTCTAAAATTCTGCACAAATTTATTGAAAATAGAAGTTTGATGGGTAACTTTGCACAATGAAAGTGTCCTAAAATTTTATTAGGGTGCTGAACCTATATATAGTAAAAAAAACCAGTTTAAATAATAAATGTCAAAATTTTACCGCAAATTTTTTCACCAAATTATAACACCTAAAATTTTAAGAAATCACACTAAAAACAACTCATATTAATTATATTAAATTTAGTTAGTTATTCACTACATTGTCAACCTTTTATTAGAATGCAGAGTTTGTAAAATTGAGAGACTTCCATTTCCACGACTATAATGTGAGAAAAGTATGAATGTGGAACGGGTCTAGACTCAAAACACCGCGAGAGGAGAGCCACCAGACTAAAGGACAATAACACGTAGGAGACACCATTTTTAAATTTGAGTTTTAAATGTATGTTTGGTAGTGTATTAAAAGTTCTGTAAGATATTAAATTTAATTATATATTTTACGTTTTTTTAAATAATTAAATTTATTTATATATTTTAAAAATATATTTTAAACAATTAAAATTTACAATTTTAATTAATATTAATTTTTCATTTAAATAATAATGTAATTAAGAAATATGTGATATTTCATATTTTATATTTCAATAATATAAACAAAATTTTAAGATTGGAATTTTTACTTATTTATTAATATAAAATATGATATTGATAGCATTCAAAATTTAAAATGTGGAATTTGTTTTAGGATTTTTTGGTTTATTTATTAAATGATAGGAGTTATGGGTTATAGGTAGTGGATTTTTTTTTTAAAAGTGATTTTATTATTATTATTATTATTATGGTGTAAACAGCTGTTTTACATTATATAATTTAGTATGGAGTTATCTTGTAATAGTGTAAAAGTTTGTAAACATTTATATGTTGGTTTAATCAAAAATAGTAAAAAACAAATAATTAAATAATTAAATTTAATTTGTTATTCTGTAATTTTTTAATAAAATTATTAACATTTTTTTAAGATAAAAGAAAATAATAATAAACATATCACATTAGATTGATAGGGAGCATTGATTTTAGTGGGTATTAATCATCATCATCATTAAAATGTATAACATATAAATAATAGTTATAAATTAAGATTTACATTACCATATAAATTAAAGTAATAATTTTGTAACCATATTTAAATTTAATTAATAAGCACATAAAAACTTAGTGCTTACAATATAACAATATTTTTATTCATGGATTTTCACTCTCACTT
Source organism: Pinus albicaulis (assembly GCA_034641835.2). Lineage (NCBI taxonomy): Eukaryota > Viridiplantae > Streptophyta > Pinopsida > Pinales > Pinaceae > Pinus > Pinus albicaulis. The sequence goes on from CM076579.1 coordinate 587,667,231, forward strand.
TACCATGGATATTATTACCTTGTAAATAGGATGTGTTACAATATCATGGCCAATATCATGGTTTATAAATACCATATTCCAAAAAAAATACTTACAATAAAATTACAATATAACAAGATTTTTATCCATGGATTTTCTCTCTCACTTTACCATGGATATTATTAACTCGTAAATAGGATGTTTACAATACCATAACCAATATCATGGTTTATAAATACCACATTCCCAAAAACCATAACTCATTTAACAATCAAAATACTTGATAAATAATTTATTTTAATTTAATTTTATAATTCTTTATTTGTAAACATTTACATGCCACCTCAATTAAAAATAATAAAATGTTAAAAGTAATATAGAGCCCAATATGGGACAAATGTTGCAGTGTAGTAAATGAGTGTAAACATTTATTATTTTTCTTTTTTTTTGAAGTAAGAAACTTCAAATTAATAAGGTTAAAGGTTACGTAGTCCAAAATGGTCAATTTTTGGTCTACCCACCAAGAAGTCGAATGAGAGATTCAGCCACAAAATTTTAAGATTGTAGAAATTGCTTCGAACTAAAGCATTTGAAATACTAAAAGTGCAACTCTGAGGCACCATGAGAGAAAACTTTGTCATAATACAACCATGACCTTGTTGAAATTGATGGTTATCAATGATAATATTCCCCAACATGTGGCTTGATTGGTGGTGCAGGTGGGAAGTGGATCCTGACAGGAGTGATCTAGTTCGAAGCGCTTGGCCACAAACCTTTGCACGAAATTTCTCGAAACATTTGGTTATTGGCGAGTGTCTGAACCTCTTGACATCATGCACATGGACTACAATAAGGATTTTATGGAGATGCCAAATAGATTAAATTGCGAACACCACCCCCCCCCCCCCCCCTCTTGTGATGTTAGCAGAGGAAGGGGTCTACACTCGCAGATCCACTACAAGGTTCCACCATGTATGAAGAATGATTATGATTTGTTGTGGATGATTGACAGCATGAAGGGGGTTGGGGATAAAACGTCATTCAAGAGGGGGGGGAGATTACACTCGCAGTTCCACCCTTCTCTAAAAATGTGATTTTTTTTGTCGAATTCACTTCCATGTATGATTTTAATTTGTAGACTGCATATGCATTGAAAACATGATCTCTTTTTACATTTTCGTTGGTGTAAGATCTGCATATGGAGTTTCCACTATTTTCTTTATCACTAACGGTAGCATCACAAAAAATTAATGGAGATTTATTCAACATTGGTCGGTGACTTGATGTTGTAGATTTCCATGAGGTTGTGAGGTGGGAGGTTTGTAATAGCATGGTATTGGCATATAGTGTAGAGAGATTTTGAGATGTTATGGTCCCAACCATTTTTCAACCAAGAGTCTTGAAGGGTGAGTCCATACTTAGCCAAAAGATCAGCTTGCTTGTTGGCATATCAATAGATATGAGAGAGGACATGGGTTGGAATTTGAGTCAATCGAATTGCTATATGATAAACACAAGATTCTAGTCTCCAAATACCAATTACTTTATAAGGATCAAATCCACATTGAATTCTCCAAAAAATGTTGATTATGGTGTTTGAATCTCCTTCAATGACAATTTTGTGAAAGTCCTTGTCGATGGAAATTTGAAGACCTCACTTGAGAACTAATATTTCTTCCACATTACTGCTAGTATGGCTAATGTAGACAAAATATATGTGGATAGCTTGAAAAAATGTGTCCCAAAAGACTCCCTTATAACTAGCAAGTCAAGGATTTCCTATTGAGACCCTCTCAAAATTTAGCTTCATGAAATGTGGAGGAGGAGGGGACCAAGAGGTAGGGCTAGAAGTAGAATGGAGGGGAAATGTTAGAGAGCGAGGAAAGATGGGAGGACAACCTGAGGGAAGAAAAACTGGAAGGCCTGTGAAGGCAGTGGAATTCGTGGAAGCCACAAGAATGCTAGTAACTTGGAGGCTGTTGAGCTTGGTACCTTGGCTAGTGATTCTTGGTACTAAGATTGTACCATATTTTGAGTGAGTTTATTCCCATAGAGTCAAAGCCCCAAATCAGGGGTGAATTTTTGTTGAAATAAGTCAAACAACATGGTCAATGGCCAAGTGGAATGTTAAAGGCCTACAACCAATTACATAATTAAAATATAAGTATTATATAAACCTTGTGTCTGATTGTTTTTCCGCTACAAATAATTCATATGTTGATGTTAATTTGTTAATTTAATCAAAGATATATTTAAAAGAGTAAGATGTATTAATAACTCATAAGAAGAAACTAAGTGCCATGGGAATGAGAAAGAAGAACACAATCTGATCTGGGCCACTTCAAGTGATGTGAAACACATGAGAAGATATCTACAAAATTTACAATGGTTAACACTAAATAGGATTTTATTTTTTACTCATTAGATATAGAGAATTCATTGTTTTATGGATCTGTGTTAAAGATTGTGGGTTTTCTAGTAATAATGAAGGTGAATTTATAGCTATGGAAAAGGCCTTAAGATAGGTCTATTGATAGGCATATCTAGGCTGCTATTAGAATTTCTTACAAAATACCCCAAGTGTCCCATGTCAAGAAACTCTCACAAAGTTGGAGATTAACCAACCCAGTATATAGAATTTGACAAATACCCTTATTGTGAAATTATATATTTGTGACTCACATTAGGAGAAAGGGTTATAGGACTAATGATTTCCTAGAAAATTTGGGATATATGCATAGAGAATCACACCGGGAAACTGGATGGTCCTCCAGAACACAGGAAGAATGGCATAAGAATCTGGTGCAAATCCTAGAGGAGGATAAGATCACCTCAAAAGAGAGAATTGCTGAAGAGAATCAATAATCCTTGACGGGGATGATTTTCCAAGGCAATGTAAGTAAATGGGATTGATTTTCCCAAATGAATGATTTGAAAAGGAGTAATGAAGCATGCAAGCATCTAAATTTGGCATAAATCTTGACTTCCAAAGGAAAAATGCATTGTACAAAACACGGGTGAGGTAGAGCATTGGGAGGAAAAATCTAGCTTCCTTGAATGCGAGAGCTCCTTCCAGTCCGAATTTTATCCGAATGTATGAGAAAATTTTATTTTTCATATTGTGGTGGGATTTAAATTGGTGGCTACGACCGAGAGAGTTTTTTTCTCTATTCATCTTCAACTTGCGACTTAATTTAGGGAAGTTGGCCTACATGAGGAAAAATATTAGTTGAGTGGTTGGAGATAATAGGATGGAAGGCATGGAATATTGAAAAGAATATATTTATATTCATGGGCTTTGAAATGCATAGATCGAGCTATTAGCGGAAGGAAAAATGACTAGTCATACCCATCTTCGGAAGGATTACAACAATTTGGTAACTATGTCTTCTCTTTTCTCTGATTATTTTGAGTACTGCATTGTGGTGGAGGCTAGGTTAATTATTTTAAAATTTATTCAGAAGGTTTTTTTATCCACGGGGCTCTGTATTTAATTGTATTTTCTTATTCTCAAATACCATGTAATTTGGGTGTTCCACCTCGACCTCGGCATGGTTGTTGGAATTTAGGACAATGTATTAGGTGCCAGTGGTTACAATACTAGTTGGTATGTTAATCAGATTCGTGGTATCTTATTCATGGTTTCAAACCTCAAAGAAAAGGTAGAATTAAAGTTTTCATGGGGACTCGGCAATGCCACGAACAACCAAGCTGAAGCACTCTCTCTCTAGCAGGGTTTGAGAATCAGTGTTTCCAATGGCATCACGAATTTGATCATTATTGGTGATTCAATGGTGGTCATACAAAAATGTTTGAAACTTACCAAACATGAGAACCTCATTGAGTTTGAAACTTCTCCAATTATCATAAGGATAATGTATCTCCTTAGAAAAATAGAAAAATTCAAAAATTTCCATGTAAAAAGACTCAACAATTAGTTGGCGGAAACATAAGGCAACATTGGAACGGATCTCGAGAAAGGAGCCATATGAATTAAAAATACAAGTGATATATGTCATATCCCATAATGTGGTTATATAACGCAATCTATGTAGAGTACATATGGAGTACGAGACCTCTAGAGAACATGCAGATATTGAATAATGACAACATCCTATGGATGAACTGGAGAGCTTCAGGATAAGGGAAGGTTGGTTGGAAGTTAATAAAAAGGTGGGAACGAGGTAGGAAGGTGGCCATGAACAATGATAGGTGGGATTTTGGCCCTTGGTTATTCTCTCAGTTAATAAATATAACCTCAGACGAGTGCACGGAAGGCATCATCTCATTTTGAGTCATGCAAGATTTGACAGTGATGGAGAAGGAGGGAAATGGAATTGAAATATTTCAGAGACAATATTAAATTAAGTTTGATAAGACTCGAATGAATTATGGGAAGGATCACATGCTTATTTATAGTAGCTTGATGCAGTAAATAAACCTTAGGATTTCTCTTGTGCAGTGGACAATTGCAAGGAAAATGGCCTCAGTGGGTAACGGAAGTGGAAACGACACGGTGGAGTCTGGTCACAGTGAGAATATAGCAGATATTGTTGAAAGTTCCTATAATATATCCTTCAAGGATATAGTGAAGGAGATTAATGAGAATATGGCCATCATGTATTCTCAACTGTCTAGGCTCGGAAAGGATATGGAATTGCTCCAAAAATACATGGAACTCCTCATTACAGGTTTTATGAACCTCGGGCACAATGTGGATAATATTGAAGTGAAGGTGGAGAAAACCACCATGGGTATGTTGAAAGAAGTTTTCAGTGCCGGAGATGGCTCTGCTCCTTCAACAGAGGGTAACGTTGGCATTGTTGTTCATGGATTGGATAAGGGGTCCAACGAATATGAGGAAATGGGAATGCCTCTTGAATAGGCTCTAGAATAAGTAGTCCCTGGAAGTCGCGGGTAATGACTGTTTATTTTTCAATTAAACTATTTTTATCGATGTTTTGTCAAAAAATAGTATATCGGGGAGTTTTTCGGAAGGTATATAATAAAAAATATGTAAAGAGTATATATGTGAATAATATAGTTAGCAAAGGGGTCTCTCTACTTGTTTTTCTACTAAAAAAATTCCGAGACAAAGATCTCCATGTTTGTAAGGGACCTGGCCTGTTTCTAGCTCTATTAATGAAAATTGCTACCATTTCTATTAAACAAAAAATATTATATAATCTTTGATTATAGAAAACCTCTTGGGAGAGAAAAATATATCAAGAAAAAGCTCACAAAGAATTGAAAGGCCCTTAATTAATAATAGGTGGGGTCCCACTAGATATACTTAATAGAACATTAGAGCATATAAAAATATCCTTTTCACTCTAATTTTTAAAACATAATTAGCACATATGTCAAAAATATATTTCAATAAATGTATTATGATAGTCATAATTCTCATTAGATTTGCACCTCCATTGTAAAAAATATGATATTTGGAATCTTCATAAAAATTCAATACCATATTAACAAAGTCATCCCAAAACTTAGTACCTCAAATATCCAAAATGTAAATATTATTATGAAAAAGATTTGACATCACATATAAAGTTATAGATGCATATATTTAAACGAAATTTCCCTTTCCCCTTGATCCCCAGTTTTATGCTATTGCACTTTTTAATATGAAAAATATGATTGAGAAGATTTAGTACATGGAAGTTCTTCAATTGATTTGTTCCCTTTGTCTCTAGGATGGTTAGGAAGACATTGTTTGTAATTTTTTATGGGAGAGTGGGAAAAAGACATAATTGAAGTAATCAAAGGTGCAATAAAAGTTGGCAAGGGTGGATTTCTTAGGCTAGAATGCCAATAGATTATACTGGAGAGTGGTGTAATGATATTGTTTTCCCAACCATCATGCATAGGTTGATGTTTGTTCCCAGACATCCATAATTCTCTTTTGAGGCTACAACGACACATCTAGAGGGGAAAATAACTAAGGCAGGGAAGGCTATCCACTAAGGTCTAAGTTACCTAACTATATTAGTTTGTTAAATTGATTTGGGTTGGCATAAAAATGAATAGAAAAGTGAATTATTTTATTTCATCCTTCCTACCATATAAAATTCAACCTCCTTTCCCATCCTATTATATTTACTCTACTAAAGAAACTTATCTATATAGTACCAAAAAATCAATTAAATATTCTCAAGTGAAATATAATATGCAGTTTCTTGGATCGGTTTATAGTGAGGGGCCATGTTGGGGGTGCATGGTCATCACCCACTAAGGACAATTATTGGTAGACATGGCATAGTTTCCCTTGCGGCTTTAATATTTTTCTAATATTTTTTTCAAACATTATTATGACACACCACTCACAGGGCTTATGAGATCACCACCACTAGTGGGTTTCAGTGTCTCAGGGGAAGATTATAATTTCAATGGCTAATGTGGAGAGTGGAGGTCTACAACCGTGCTATGTGAAGCTATTAAAGGTATCAAGTTCCATGTTAATTTCTCATTACATGAGATGGGGAATGCTAAGCTTGAGTACTAGAATGATTATGAAGGAGGAGGATGGTAATCTATTGAAAAAATCTCAAAAGTATGGAGAATTATTACTGCTCATGGCATCAGGCTCATATGTGAAATTGATATGGAGAATTGGTGGTAGGTATATCACATTTCTTTTCTTCTATTGCTGAGTCCATCACTTCTCTGATTTTTCCCTTTATACCTTACCCAAAAAGGGTCTACTACTCTTTGTGTTTGTTACTCAATCCCCACCATGTCTAGGTACCTTAAATATTTGGCAACCATTATCCCTTATCTCGATTGTTCCTTATACTTGACTCTTCCTTAGCCTTTAGCATACTTGAGGGTGCTTAGACCCTGTAGACAAACTTAGTAACAACTCTCTCAACTACATCTCTTTCCCTTATCTATTTCAACATCTATTTACAACCACCCTTTCATTTGAAATCCCTCCACGAATGTAGGATATAGGGGAGGATAATTATGCATTAGTTAGCATGCCTAGGAAATGAGCATGCCTCCATAATGGGAAGCATATCATTTATAGATGGATATTTCTTATGTCCATCAAAGAGCCAACACCTCAACAAAACACTATAATCCAACATGTCATAGTAGGTGTAAGAGGAAATTAAAAACACTAAATGGGAAATAGCCAAAGAGAAAGGTTTCATATTAGATATAAAGAGAGATAATCAAATAAATAACTAGGTTTCCAATGTTGGTCGCACCAAAGGGAATTTTAACTAGTATATGTAAATCACTGAAATATATTAGAACCTCAAGATGTTTCTGGTATGAGTATTGGTGTATCAAAATGTGGATCGAGATGAAATATTGTCAATGCTTAAATAATTTCAGCTCATAGTGAAAGGCATGGATACTCAAATACAACACATTCAGGCACATATTAGACTTCCACCAAACCCAGGATACTCAATAGGAAGTAGCAAAGAGACAATAGCTTTGGAATAATTAGACCCCCACAAGACTGGATGATTGAATACATACACTCTTCAAATAATTATTTTCATTTCTAGTTTTTTTTTTCTTTCTATCTACAAATGTACATGATTTTTTAGAAGGGAATAATCCTCAAGCTATCTACTTTTTCGTTTTAATATATCAGAACATGCTCAATTTTTGGACGTTGAAACAAATCTTGTTCTTCCAATGGTCTAGTTTCCTTAATGGCATACCATAATGTGTATTTTTTATTGGATTAAGTAATGAAATTTTCCTTACAAAAAAAAAAGAAATACATATGCATTAAGAATCATACTTCAGAAAAATATGTTAAATATGTTTAGCAAGGTCCAAGTTACAACATATAAAAGATTGAGAATGTAAAAGGGAGATGAAAAGGAAATGATTTATGATACAGTGAAAGTACACTCCTATTTTACAACCAAAAAGCACACAATCTATAGTTTTAAATTTTATTTTAACACAAATTAATCACCTTATCTTTTCCTTAAATATTCCTTCTTTTAAAAAAAAAATGAAATACCATCCATCGTATAATTTCAATTTTCATAACATAATTCTTCAATAACCCTTAACATGTAACGAGACATGAATATATATTTAGAGTGAAATGAAAAGTTATAAGTATGGAGGATTACAATCATAAACAAAAACATACCAATGGAATTCTTTCTTCCATAAAATTATTATGTTTTTTCTATAGGGATTTCCATACAAATAGAGCCTTCATGCCCTATTTTTTATGTCTTATATATGAAAATTGGCCACATGAACAAATACATGATTATTCTATAGGTACATTGTCCTTTATATTTTAAAAATGAATCCAAATATAACCCTTATATCCTAATCTCAACAATATACTCAAGTTTGTGGGTTTATTATTATTTTATAAAAATGCATCTATAGTAGAGCAATACTGAAAACCCTTCATAATATTATTTATGGAAAGTAAAATGAAAACCTAATATGGTTCTCAAGACCTTAGGGTTACCATCAACATATGACATAAAAATATGTAGAAACCCATTGTAATACTTAAACAAAGTACATTGGGTCTTATTTTCCTTTCTTTTCAAATTATTATAATGAAAACGACAATTGCATTGCACTCTTGTACAATCTTTTAAAACCTGTATATATATATATATATATATATATATATATATATATATATATAGGGAAGGGGGCGAGCCGGCGGGGGGCGTGGGAGAGAGAGAGAGAGAAAGAGAGAGAGGTATAAGTTCCTCTTAATTTGTCCAATACATAATTCCTTGTTCAAGACTTCATCACTTTAGCCTTTGTCTTTTTGTTAACACTAGTCTACTTTTTTTCAAAATAAATTTCAAATATGGGGTTTCAAGGTTTCAAAAATACTACGATATATAATGCGTATATTTCCTTTCAAAACTAAGAACAAAATCGTGCTCAAAACACATATTTTATCAATGAATATTCCAATTAGATACTTTAAAAACAATATCAACTTTCACTATTTCATCACTTATAAAATCCTCTTTTCTATTAAAACATTTCTTATTACAGTAACATGTTCTAGCATATATAGTATATATAGTCAATACTATAGAGTAAATAAATGTAGAATGAAAGAATGAATGTGTGTAATGAACAAAAAATCCAACCAACATTTATGAACTACCTAGTTAATGTTAACCATGTACAAGTGATGTTCCTATAAATTGAATATATTTTAAGGCCCATTTGATCTTTACTAGACAAAACATTTGTTTAACCACCTTACTTGCACATTATAGAGTTAGCTTATAGTCTTAATATGTCCCTAGGAATTTGATTTTTCCTTGCTTATTATATGCCTAATATTATTTATTTTGAAGAATATTGAGAGAATATTAAGTAAATTATGAAGATATATCGAATGAGAGAATTTAGGGACTTTCTCCCTACCACAGGATGCTACAGGATGGATCAATAAATGAATAAGATTTCATAAAATTATTGAAAATATTATGGAGCTCCATTGATTGAGAAAATCTAAGGATGTGTTCCTTGCTACAAGAGAAGCCAAAACTCAGTATATAATGAAGATTCATATTGTTGGGAACAAATCCACTTTTTAAGGGTTTTTGGAGGGGAAACATACCTCATTTCAATAAAGTTTCTTCCCCATGACTTTTTATAAGTACCAATTCAAATTAGACTCTATGGGAATGGATTGGTTAGTCTTCTTGTGAAAAAAACTTATTATTTAGTAGTTCCACTTTCATTTCCAACAAGGATGTACTTGAATTTATTCTAATAATGAAGTTTGGTTTCATTTTTAGCTTACAAGGTTTGGTTTCCTTCATTTGATTCTCAGTATCCTTGGGCTTGGCCATCCCAGGAGCCTCAGAGTCTTGTTGTACAATTTCTTTATTTTCTTTTGCATTTCTTATTCAATTGCATCTCTTATTCTTTCATTTCCTATTTCTACACTTAGTATTCATGCTTCATTTGTTGTAGGTTATATTGGTTAAATGATTGAAGTAAGTGGTTTTGTAGTTCATTCATACAATTAAAACTATGATGCGTCCTTAGAACAACTCTGCAAAATTATATTCTTCATTGAGCTACTTGGATCGGTTTACTTGTTCACAATTATGAATTTTCTAGTTTTAGTTTGTAGAATTTTAGCACATGTTAATGGAATTATTTGGAGTTTATTCTATTTGGATTGAAGCCAAAAATAATTCAACTTAATAAAAAAATTCACCACATAGTATTTTCACTTGATTAACTTAGGCATTTGGGTACTTAGATCAACTTACTAGTTCACTATTCTGAAATTTCAGGTTTTTAGTAGTAAATTTTTATTGATTTTCAATGCATGCTAATGAAGCTCTTTTGAGTTGATTCGACTTTGATTGAAGCCAAAAAACATTGAAATTAATAAAAGAATTTACCACACATAATTTGAATATGATTATCTTGGGAATTTAGTATATTAACTCGAGAAACAAGCTCGCCAGAATTTTTTTATAGCAACTCTATAGCAACAAACAGTTTCCTGTAGATTTTTTTTTTCAACCTCTTCCCTCACCCAGATTAACTCCAAATTTATGGTAGAAGTAGATTAGTGTCTTAGAATAACCCATGAATACTTTGATACCACTTTGGTTTATTTAATTCTTATTAGGTCTCCATTTAGCTTCCGCATTACTTGTTTCTTGAATGTTAATTTCCGCAACTATTCTATATTTCCTTTCCCACAATTTTCTTTAAGAAAAATATTATTTCTTTCCTGCAAGTGAAATATATGGATTTCCTTTCTTTCAAAGTACAATAAATTTCCCTTTGAGCATGATAGATTATATTTTCTTTGTTCTCATTAGCTTATGTGCACTTTTCTTTCTTTCAAATAGAATATGTATCCTTTCTATCATTTACTTTTCAGCAAGAATAGGTATGCTTATTTCTATTTACCTTATGAAACTTAGGATTGACGTCTTTCTTAGATATTTTGTCATTTAAAGTTGTCTCATTTCCTTCTTTCACTTGCATCAAAGGGTGTCGGAATAGGAAAATGAAGGTGTATGTTCCACATACAGTGCCAACCCCTCTTAAGTTTGTATGAAACTTGGGTTGATAATTAAATTTAGTAGCCTTGGGAGTTACAACATTCTTGTTGCAATAATGGGGCTCATCAACAGGGTATTCACCTTCTTTAAATAATATTTAGTACATGAAATACATAAGTAGGAAAAAATTCTAATTCAAGTTCACATTAAGGCATGCATGAAAATAATTTTGTATATCTAAGCATGGGGGATAAAGTGGGAAAACCATACTTAGAATACTAAGCTAAGTTGAGGTTGAGTTAAGAGACTTATTAACAAAAATAAGTTAAAATGGTGCTTTAATCATACATAGTACTCAACTTCAACTAGAGCCTTCTCCTTTATTGCAAAGTTTCACCTTGAGCTTAAATCCTTTCAAAAATTCACTGTGCAACTATCACGATTCTCTTTCAACTAAAAAATTTAACACAAAGCGAAAGGAAAACTACAAAAAATCCAAATGATTGTATGAGTAAAACAAAGAAACCCTAATGAATTCCTAGAGTGTTTGTTGACTTAGTAATTTAAAACCATTAATGCACCACTAAATTCACGGTTCAATGTGGTATACTACATTCCAAATAACCACCACAACGAACCTCTATTATATATCAACATCCTCAAATAATATAACACAACAATGTCATATTATTCCTTATACCATTTACATTATATGACAGCTATAAAATTATCAAGTGTGTCCATAAGGAGCAATCATATGCCATTTCTCTCTCTCTCTCTCTCTCTCTCTCTCACACACACACACACACACACATTATATATAGTCACTAACATATTTTATCACATATTCATGTCTACAATTCTACCATAGTGCCATATATTATCACAATGTTTTTCCATCACATTTATCACTATGCACTTTTCCATGCAAGACATGATTACACCAAGTAAAACACAATTCCACCATATCACTTTAATTCATACTTCCTTTCTTCTACATTATTTAAACTTTCTTTACGATTAAAATATATGATCAATGCGCTTTGGGGATAATTATCAACCCTTTTCACTCATTTATGTGTGTCATTAGGATGATACATGTGTTGGCCAACTCTGTACTGTGAACCACAATTGTTTGAAATGTATTCAAAACTTTCAAAATTGTACTATGTATGGATCATGATAATAAATCATTAATGATGCTCATATGAAACACATAATTTACATGCCATATTACGATATACGCCATAAAAACCAAAATTAATCATCCATAATACTTTCACTAAGGGGCCCATAATACTTTAGCTTAAGGATAACATAAGGATACCAATATTTGAAATATTTTGCAAGATTCGACATAGGTGATCCATATATGGGTCAACACCACCCACCTCTTACATGCATTCAATGATTGGTTCTAATAAGTTAAATAGGTAGTATATGGTAATGGCAATTGACTTAGGAAAATTACATGGGATTATAGGCACATGGGATTTCCCTTTGACCCCCTTTCATCCCCTTCTTTATGAAATCATAACACCCTATGAATCTATTATTATTTGTCTTGCAGCGAACAATGTATTTATTTCTACCACTTTCATTTTGTTTTGTTTAAATATTACATCACTTGGCCCTTGGCCATTCATAATATTTACAAATATGCATTGCTAATTTGGGGATATAAAAATACAATGTTACATTTAAGATGGTTTCAAAATGATTTCACACTCCTAACATTCAAAGTAACAACCTTATCACCAAGATGGAAAAAATGTACAGGAAAGGAGGGAATGGAGGTATAGTTACTCCTCCCTTTCAAAATGAGTTTAATAGAACCATAAATTCAATATTCTTGTGCTTACCATTTCAAAGAGGTAGAGGTAACTAAAAATAACCAACGATGGTTATGATCTAATCGTAACCAATTTAGAGTCAAGTCTCCACAATTAGAAACCAATCCAATGACCATTTGCTTGAATCTTTATCAATGTTCATTGAGTCAATTTTTTTTATGGCACATTTATGACACTTTATGAAATGTGGAATTAGATAGATGCTTAAGAAATTGATATTAGGCCATTGGGTTCTTTTAACATGTAACCCACACCTTTTAAGTTTAGATAATGCTTATGATGACTATATTTATAACATTTGGGTAAAATTGTAGCTTTAACAAAATATACATGTATAGTTAATGTTTTGGAACTATGTCGTACTATTATTGAGGAATCCCATATTATATATTTGATTAGAAAGGTTTTGTTTACTAGTAAGACAAGATGGGTAGTTATGTATTGTCCTTTTGTAATACATGGATTTAAAAAATTATACAAAAATAATAATAAAATGAATATTTTTCATATCATGTAATTTATTTAATCCAGTATCATAACACATAAAGCTATGTCATAGTATTTGATCTCTTAAAGACATCCAAAAGTGCAAATCCACCTCATGATGACTAAGACACCATGGTACTTAATATATTGGAGGGACCCAAATTTTTGAGGTCATATATCGATGAGTAAGATACTACAGTACTTCTTATCTTAGAGGGACCCAAGCCTTGAAACCATTTAATGATGACTAATACACAATGATTGTTGTTGATGTTGATCTTTCGATAACAAAGTGGAGTAAGTCCCATAACCATGACAACCTCCTAATAAAATAAACTATAATGTTCTATTATAATATTTGATATCTTAAATACATTCAAAAACCCAAATCACACCTTAGTACTTGACATTTTGGAGGGACCCAATTTTTTTAGACCATCTATTGATGTGTAAGATACCATGGTACTTCTTATGTCAAAGGTACCCAACCCCACCATGATTTATGATATTTAAATCAAAAAATGGATCAACAAGATTCCACAACTATGACCAACTTCCTCATCTAAATAAACTAGACTAAACTTTTAAATCATATGTTACTTTATTATAATAATAATTTTTTTTTTTTTCTTATTAAATAAATTAATTAACCATCCAAATAAATAATACCGAAATTTATCAAAGTCTTAAATAAATTACATTCCTCAAAATACAAACTTTACTTAAATTATTTATACCTTTAAAGAAATAAAATTAATTTTATTTATACCTTTAAAGAAATAAAATTAATTCTTTATATTTTAAAAAATAATAAAATTTAAATTTTTTAAAAGTGATCTGAAACCTCAACCAACACACTTCACAAAGACTTTAAAACTAATTAGTTAAACTGATACTACAACACACTTCACAAAGACTTTAAATCTAACCAGTTAAACTGGAACTACCAACACACTTCACAAAGACTTTGAATCTAACTAGTTAAACTGGTACTACTGCCTCCCAACTAGTACTACCAAAACACTTCACAAAGACTTTAAATCTAACTAGTTAACCGGTACTACTGCCCCCAAGGACAAAAATAATCCTCTTTATACAAAGGGATTTGATTTAAAAACACCAAAAACCAAGACCGAAGGACGCTAAGAATCGCAATATGCTCACGGAAATACATGTTTTACGCAACTACATACAAGATTTTTGTCCTTTATCCGAGCGTACTAAAACACTATATGGGTACTAAATGCTATCGAAATTGGAAACCCAATCCACCGCCTGAACGCAAGAGATCTTTGGGTGCCAAGTATTTTAATTTGGCATGGTTTAACCAGGTCACAATTTCACTTTCATCGTGAAATTTTGGTTAAAATTTGATTTAAAAATATTTTAAAAATTTGAATTTTTGGAGTGTTTAAATAGTTTTTTAATGGTAGAAATAAATTTAGCATTATCAACAATGGTTGGAACATCTAAAACGCTAAAACTTAGAAACTATAATAAAAATTTCAAAAATTTCAATCAAATTTTTTCATAATATCACAGAATTTCCATTTCCATTCTAAAAATTATAACTCTTTAGACTACAGCTATTAAACGACCAATATTAATTATACTATTAATCCATCAAAAACACTATTAACCCATTAATACAAATGCTATATATACATGCTTACTTAAATCCAATGATAAACATATATAACCCTCACATTACTAAATCAATAACACAGTGAATATTGATTGCACATTACGTGGATCAAGATTTGCATTGTGGCCTTGGCTCTCGCCATGAAATTTGTTGAAACCTTTTATTTGTGCGCTTTCACTGTATCACGCCAAACAAAAGGGCAGAAAAGCCCACGGATCCGGACGTGCGGCCCCTCCCTCCTCGGTTTGCTCAACGGTTGCTTTCTTCAACCTGGCAAATGACGCGCACTGCCTTATCATTGAGAAACGCACTGCGGAAGCACGCAATCATATAACATAATATAATGAGACCCCGCGAGGGTCAGGAACATCTATATCTGCTGGAAAGTTGCTGCACGTACGCTGAGGAAGATTCAGAAGACTCAGAGGTTCGGTGCAATAACGACAATAAGTATAAACAGGGTGAGGTACGCTTGTTGCTTTGTTGCTTTACAGATGGCAGACGTTAATGGCTGGCCTAAGCGTCGTCTCCTTAAAGGGGGATTGATACCCGGTACTTGAGCCGATCTTCGAAATTTGCAGAATTAAATAAATGCTGATACTGCAACTTTTGGACGATTTGGATTTTCTTTAGAATGGTCAGAAATCTATTACATCGCACTGCCCGTTGCAGCCGCCAAATTGGGCACAAACCTTGTGCTACAAAATAGTCCAAACCCAAAAAGCTTGTCGCATAACCAATTTAAACGCTACTTTATTGGTGATTTCTTTTACTATTTTATTCAGGGTTTTCCTTTTCTGGAATTCCAGTATGAGAAAAATGCAATCTAACTCAACCAGAAATATGTTTTCCGCCATTTGAGTGTCCCTAGAGCATCAAAATTGCAGCTCCTCTAATGTTTAGAGTATTCCAGATAAACACCCCTGCAGCTCCTCTAATGTTTCCGGCGGTGGTGGACTTATAATGAAACTTTAGCCACCGCCTGCAAAAACTCTATGCGCTATTCATAAAAGCGCAAACAAGAATACTTGCAACACCCTGAACATATAATTTTCATTGTATCAGCCCTTTTCACAGAACCGCAAAGGGGGAAGCCCCACGTTTCTGAGGGAAAACGCTTGGGTAGGTGTTTCATGTGCTCTATATTATGGTTGTATCATGGCCTGTGTGATGTAATATTGTATCGAGAGAAGTCAGCTGTTTTATATGTGTATGTTTGCAACATGGAGTAGAGTATGTATGTATGTTTTTAGTCTAAACATTTAAATTGTTGAATGGTTGAGGGGAGATGGTTTTTTTTTTTTTTTTTTTTAACTAGAAACAAGAAATTTTTTATACAACTTGGTGGCTGGCTTGCCTTAAAATTAAATAATAATAATTATTAGTATGAGAGAATGGAATAATATACCTAAATCATATATATATATATATATTTATTTGAAAAAATCTATCATAATTCATTTATGGAACATAACTAAGTGCAATGTATAAACGTGAGTCTACTCATCACTATTATTCAAGGAAACCAGTTCACCTAGAATTACACATTTACACATTGGTGGACATGCTTTCTCTCCTATGCTATTGTCTTGTGCAGTTACCTATTTTCTTCCAAGCAATTTTAAGGCATACTACAAACCCAAATTGATATTTATTTTTAAGACAATTATGTTTTTTTTTTTTTTTTTTTTACAGTAACGGTTATGGAGTAATTATATTCAACATGGCCTGAATGCCAGAAATCTGATTACATAGAGGGTGTCTATATCCTGTTGCCCCTCACCACTAAGATTGAAAGAGCAGCTAAAACTTGAGGACTTCCTCCTTGATGAGAGAACTATGAATTCAATCTCCAATATTTTCCCCAGCTTGAAAATGCAAACAAACTGATTTAAAAGAAAGCAGTAAAACATAATAACAATCAGCTTACGGAATGGGTTCCCATGTTTCTGCTTCATCTCTTAACTTGACCCCAGCAGAGAGGAGGGCCGCTTTGTTGGCTTCTATGTCCGCCTCTTTATTATTAATTCTCAGCACGTGATAGTAGTTCAGCTTCTGAAAAGAGTTTTCCAAGCCCTTGATTCTGGCTATCAGTCTTGCAAGTTTAAGGTCCGATACCGGAGAGTTTGAGATCATAGCTTTTATAATAATCTGGGAATCTCCAATGACATTAGCTTCCCCTATATTTAAATCTTTGATAAGTTTGAGACCTTGAAAAAGAGCTAAAGCCTCTGCTTGAATGCTGGAAGAGTGGCCAAGGCCCCAAGCATATGAATGAATTTTTTCCCCAACTGGGCTTACAACAACACCTCCTGCACCAGCTTTGCCCGGATTGCCCTTTGCTGCCCCATCAAAGAAGAGGGAGTGTCTTGTTTGAGATGTGAGCCAGTATTGGAAGTCCGTTTTAGATTTTCTAATTTGCCAGCCTTCAATAGGAGGAGTGTTCCTTACTGCTGCTTCGAATTTCAGAACAAGGAATGAGCCCCAAACAGTGTCCTGTTGGGAGAGATTAGAATCGTCCTTTAAGTCGATCAAGCACTCTTTCAATTGGCATTTAATTTTGACTTCTAAAGTCTTGTGGTTCTGTTCCGCACCTCTGAAAATTCTTCTATTTCTTTCTAGCCAGATCTGCCAGCAAATTACCTTTGGGAGGACAGACCATGCTGTTTTGATAATCTGATTTTTAGGAGGAGGACTAGGACATCTGTGCGCCCATTTAGAGAAAAGACCTGCAGTGGAGCTGGGAAGCGAAATGCTGGGGTCCAGGATGTGAATGAAGGAGAATCAAATCTCCTTCGAAAAACTGTAATCAATCATTAAATAGACATCACTCTCTGCATTTTCTTTGCACAACGAACATCTGGAAGGGCTGTGAAATCCTTTCCTCTGCAGAGTGTCAAACGTGAGAATTTTACCATGGCAAAGAAGCCAAGCAAAAAAATCGATTTTGGGCCACGAAGGAAAACGCCAAATGCCCTGCCAAGGTGCTGGGTCGGGGGGGACGTATGGCCTTTCGTTTAACTTTGCATAGCCAAGGGAAACAACGTAACCTCTGACACTCTGCCCCCAGCCTCTAGAGTCTATTTTACTGATGTGCGAGGGCGCCAATCCATGAAGAAGGTGCAGCAACGTGTTCCAATCATCCAGCAAGTGAGGTGGCACAGCAAGACATTTCCAACCTGCCCAAACTGAATCGCTCCATAACGAAATATCCCACAGTGTTCGGAGCCCCTCTCCATCCATCCGGTAGCGCAGCGCTCTAATGGAGGATCTGTCTTCAATAGGATCCATGTTCATGATTCTGTCAGTCCAAATGTTAACCTTTTTGCCGTTCCCTGGAATCTAGAAAGAATGCGCATTGACTAGGGGAGAGGCTTTGGCAAATAATTTAAGAAAAGTCGAATTAGGCAGCTGAGTCACTTTGTCCAAATAGCTGGAGCGAGGACCTCTGAAGTATTTTTTCCAAAGTGCCAATTGGGCCCAACCTGGCTTGGGTGCAATGATCTTCCAAATGATCTTTGCAGCCATAGCTATATTCTGCTGACAGAGGTTTTTAAAATTCAAGCCACCCTCCCACATTGGTTTGGATATGGTTTCCCAGTTGATAAGGGGGAGCTTATTTTCATTCTGTTTACCTCCCTTCCAAAAGAACCTCCGAATAAACTCCTCCATTTTATTTAAGATTCTTGCCGGAGCTAGGAGCACAGCAAATTGGAAAAGTGGGAGGCTGTTAAGCACAGATTTTATTAAGACAGATTTGCCAGCAATTTTGAGCCAGGAGAACCCCCAGGCTTGGATCCTGGTCTTGAATTTTTCAAGGTGAGGAAGCCAATCTTTTCTTATCGGTCTTTTGAGAAAAACAGGCAGACCCAAGTATTTAAAAGAAGTCCATGTGGAGGAGGCTGCAAAGCCCAGACATCTAGAGATAGCAGAGAGAAATCTGGGCGATGTGTTCCAACTGAATATGTGACATTCATTTTTATTTAAGACACTGCCCGAGGCCTCATAGAAGTCATCCAAAACTACTTTGAACTTGGTGGCTGAGGAGAGAGTGGTAGCTCCCAAAAGCAGAGTTTCATCCGCAAATAATGCGTGATTTATGTTTTTGACCCCTCTAGCAATACACAATCCATTGATGTCTTGATTTTGCATCTTTTGATCAAGAAGGAAACTGAGAATAGAAGCTTGGATTACAAAGAGCAGAGGTGAGAGAGGGCACCCCTGCCTAAGCCCTCTCGAAGCTTTAAAAAAATCAGTGGCTCTACCATTTACTAGAGGCGCAATCCATGGCTCCGAGATGCAAGCCCGGATCCATTTAATGAAATTTGCTCCAAACCCAAACTTGCTCATGACTTGTAGCAGAAAACTATGTTTTACTCGATCAAAAGCATTTGCTAAGTCAAGTTTAAGAACCATACCTTGCTCTTTCCGATGAAGACTTGAGTGAATTGCCTCTTGGACAAGGGTGAAGTTGTCCACGATCTGCCTTCCTTGGATGAAGCCTCCTTGATTTTCCGGAATAATTTTGGGCAGGATGAGTTTCAGTCTATTTGCAATTACTTTGGTGATTGACTTGTACCTTGTATTGCATAAGGATATCGGACGAAATCTGTTAAAGTTGTTGGCGCCTTTTTCCCTGGGAATGAGGGCTAAAAAAGCTGAGTTTGTGCTTCCTCCAATTTTTTGACTTTCTTGAGATTTTTGGACCATTTTGAGAAGGTCCTTTTCAACTATCAGCCAACAAACTTGAAGAAATCTGGCATAAAAGCCATCCGGGCCTGGGGCCTTGTCCGGATTCATGGAAAAAAGGGCGTTTTTTACTTCTTCTTTAGTGACTTTGGCCTCGAGGACCTCGTTCATACGAGGAGAGATTAAAGGAGGAATGATGTCTATAAGATCTAAGTGGTGATCTGGCTTCGTGTCCTCACTGTACAGTTGTTGAAAATGAGTAAAGGCTGCTTTCTTGATGTCCTCAAAATCCTTATGGATGATGCTATCCTCCTTGATCTCCGCTATAGTGTTGAAGCATTTCCTGGCCTGGGCTTGTTTATGAAAGAAGGAAGAGTTCCTGTCCCCTGATTTGAGCCAGAGGTTTCGAGATTTTAATCTCCAGTATTCTTCTTCAGCTAAACAGGCCTTGTGGTAGCTCTGCTGCAGTTGCGCCTCTTGATCTAGTAGCTCCTCTGTGATAGTAGCGCTCTCCATTTGGGATTGATGCGAAGTAAGAGAAGCTTTAATGATATTCCTTTCTGATGCAGGGTTGGAGAGGGTTTTGGCCCATCGTTTTAGAACCCCTTTCAGCCTTCTAAGCTTTTCTTCCCAGACATAGAAGGAGGATCCTTTGACAGGCTGTTTCCAGTAGTCCTTGACAATTTGCATGAAATCTGGCTCCTTAACCCATAAGGGGCTGAATCTGAAAGGAATGGGGCCCAGATCAAGATGGGCTAGGAGATCAAGCTTTATGGGCTTGTGATCTAAGATGCTATTAGAGAGGATATGCATTTTAGGTTCTAAACCTAGCAACAAAAAAGAGCTTTGTATGAAAAATCTGTCTAGTCTGGTAGCAATATGGCCAGGGCCAGCGCTTTTATTAGACCAAGAATACTTACCGGAGGAGGGTTTGACATCCAGGAGATCCCAGTCCTGCATGAGATCCTCCGCCCATTCCCTTGCTGGGTCTCAGACTGCGCTACCTCCTCTTTTTTTGGACTGGGAAAGAGTGAGGTTGAGATCTCCAGCAATGATGATGTTTTCTAGATTTACCAAATCTGCCTAGTGCTTTAAAGACTCCCAACAGTCCTTTTTTTCCCCAAAATTAACTGGAGAGTATACATTGAATAGGAAAAAGATTTCTTTGGAAGCCAAATCCTGCATTTTGAGCAGCTGCCAATGAGTATTGCAAGCCTCATAAATGACTGCGAATTTGTCGGCGCTCCATAGTGTACCAATTCCTCCCGAGGCTCCCCGGGCTGAGATTGCTCTTGCTTCGCTTCTTAACCAAATTTTCTTACTTGCATGCAGAAAAACTACGTCTTCCAGTTTGGTCTCCTCGATAAGAATAATGTATGGAGATTATGTTCTTATTAAGCTTCTAATGGCTTCTTCCTTAACTTTTCTCCCCATACCTCTGCAGTTCCAGGAGATGAATTTCATTATTTATGCTTCTGATGGGCTCCCTTGGAGCCTTGAAGATGATGTTTCGGCATCCTAGGTTTTGAAGCTAGCAGTTTTTCCAGGGTTGGCTGGCTGCCCTGGAGCTTGTCTTTGTAAGTCTCCTGCTCTCTTTTTTCCCTGTTGGATTTGCGACCTCTTGTGGATCTCCTTACCGAGGTTTGAGACTCTCCTATTTCTCCTTCCTCCTCTGATTCTTCTGATTCCTGTTCCTCTTCTTCATCTTCTATGGTCATGCCTTTGGGGTCTTCAGCACTTGTTTCTTTGAGGGAGATTAAGGGGGTGCCTTTGCTTGGAGAAGCTGGAGTTTGAGTCTCGATCTCCTGAGTTGCTTCTATTTGTTGGCTTAGAAATTCGAACTTTTTTTCTGGAGCCTTTTTGGGAGGAGGGCGCTGGGCATTGGCCTGCAGTGGGCCTTTTCCAAAGGGTCCTCCCGGATTTTGTCCTCTGTGATTGGTCTTTGTACGCTTGACTTGATTCCAACCCTCTTCGATTCCTTTCTCTGGCTCTGCAATAGTAGGACAGTTTCTGGCAAAGTGCCCATGAACGTGACATTTCCTGCATTTTAATGGAAACTGCTCATAATCCAAGATCTGCAAATGGGACCAGCTGCCGACATTTATTTTGATTGCTTTAGGGAGACCCACCTCTAGGTCCACTTCTACACAAATTTTGGCGCAGTCATACTGATCCTTGTTGTTAGCCTGATCTATGAATTTACCAAGGGCATCGCCAATGTGTTTCAAGGAATCCCAGTTCTAGCAGTGAACTGGGAGATTTGGGAGCCGAACCCACACCAGGACAGCCTTAGGTACGTCAACGGCCGGATCAAAGTCCAGAGTCCATTTGTTCAGATAGAGGCCCTGGGGGCCCATGAAATACGACCCGTTTTGGAAGATCAGATCTTTGTCTTCTTTGGATGTGAACTCGAAGAGAAAGTACCCTCGCCCGAGAAAGTAAGAAGTAACACTTTTCTTGATCAGTGGAGCCCAATTCCTGTTAACCCACTGCTCAGTAGTTTTTGGAGAGGGCCAAAGCCCCGTGAATTGACCTATAAGACCCCGCTCTGCCAGAGACAAAGCTACTTGGATGGGGGTCTCTGGAGGCAAAGAGATCTCAGGGATATCATCTAGCTTCTTGACGAATTTAGGAGCTTTGCTTTTATTCTTCCGGGGCAAACCAGCCAGAAGCTGATTAAATGCGTCAACTGAAGGCGCCAGAGGAGGCTCCTTGGGAGAGCTTCGCGTCGTCATGGGACCAGACTCAGGCCTCCGAAGAGGCAAACACACAACACATCAGTCAGATCTCGCAGTGCACAGGCCTAAGAAACCCCTTCACAACCATAGAGAGGGGCTGAAGAGATGCGCCGCGCAGGGGGTCAGTGCGCCGCACGGAGGGTCAGTGCGCCACGCAGGAGGGCCAAAGTGCCACGAAACGGAGCCAAGGCACCGCACCTCAATGCGTCGCGCAAGAGAAAAGGAGGAGAAAAGGGGCCGACTCAGTGCGTCGCGCCACCCTGCCAAAGCGCCGCGTAGGGAGAAGGAGCAACATGACTTCCTGGAGCGACGAAGAAATCTTGCTACAAGAGAAAAGAGAGACGAAGCCTTCTGTAGCAGCCACCAGAGGGCCGAGGCAGGCCTGCTGCCTCAAGCGCCGAGGAGAACTAGAAGCAGAGGCGGTGGCTAGGTCTCGGTATCGGGAGAAGACAATTATGTTTTTGCCCTATCATTTTATTTGAATTTATTAATAAAAAAATATCATATGGAAAAGTATTATATGAAATTAAATGAGTTATAGTTTTTTGGACATACTCTATTGATAACCTATACTATTGGTCCACAATATTGTAATAAATTTTTTTTACATATAATTAATTATATGAAATTGAATGAATTATAGTTTTTTTTGACATACACTATTGATAACCTATGATATTGGTCCACAATATTGTAATAAAAATATTGACATATTAAGAGTTTCATGATAATGTGGAAGTCAAACTTTATAGAAAATAAAGTTTCCTTATCTTTGTATATTGATTCTTTAAATAATAAGAGTAATAATAATTATTAATGTTTTAAATAAATTTATAATCTAGTTAATTTTAGTAATTAAGAAAGTGTTTTGATGCTTATTATGAATTGATGTATATCCAAATTTAGTAGCTATTTAATTTATATGATTACATTATTTATAATTAAAATTAAAAGCAATAATAAAACATTTGAATATATGAATTAAATAATTTAATTTGTGAATTAGATTTAAAAATATCAAAATAAATAATATAATAGGAAAGTCAAAATTTTTATATTATTAAAGTTTTACATAAAGAATACTCTAAAATGTTGAGAGAGAGTTGAGTCCATGAGATAGGGTAGCCATGGGGAATCTGCAGATACCATTTGCCCATGAGAGGGAAACAAGATGGTTTCCCAAAAAAATTAAGCCACAATATTGACCATTAAACTAACAATTGTGGCCTGAGGAAAAATTAACAAAGGCCATTTGCCTTTGATAAGGAAACAAAATGACCTATATAGAAGTACAAAACAATTGTTTTGGTAGTAAGGCTCCAAAAAAATGAGCGAACATAAGACATACCTATCATTAAATAGATAGTATGAAACCATGATCCTAAAAACAAAAATTACAATAAGAAGACACTAAACGATGCAAAAATTTTGAAGATGAAAATATTAGAAATGTGGCATGCCTACTTGGGCTATTTCCCTTTCCGGGAATCCTTAGCCTGAGCTAGCTGCACTTGCTTCCCTGTAGTCTGACCTCATTAGAGGTTCTCCTTCGAAGATTTTTCTTGCTTCTCTAAGTATAGGAATGGATCATCATAACCCTTTGGTAGCCATGGGGGTCACTCCCATTACATGAAGACTCTACCATGGTATGGCTCCCCATCCTTTATGGAGGGTTCTCCCTTGGCCAGCTCTAGATTTGGCTCTTGTTCATTTGGCTCGGGTGTGTTGTGGTTTTCAACCACCTTTTGTTTCTTGGCATGATGCTCAGAGCGACGTAAGTTAAGGGGTCTTTTTCCTGGATGAGATAACTCTACATCTACAAACTTGTCAATTAAATTTGAGGATATCATAGGAGGTGAGGGAGAGGGAAACAAAATCCTCATTTTTGTGGAAAAATTCTTAAAGTTCTACACGTATGCACTAGGTGGATATTTACCTACGTGGTTTTTCCTTTAACCTTGTGTCGAGTTTCTTCCTGATCCCTTAATTTATTGTTGAGTAAGTTCCTAATCACGAACTAGAGAGCATTGCTGGTGTTATTTCATTCCTTTTCCCCCATTGCAGCCACAGGACACTGAATGTAAATGGGGGTGCCTTCATCAAACTGCTCCTCCCCTTGTGTATCCCAAGGAGGCAGTGGTTGGCATCCATGTCCCTTACCCCCATAAGATCTCAACTGTGCCACGTGCGCTTTAAACCCCCCCGATATGCTCAACCTCTTTAGACCCCCAATGCTCCTTCACTCATAGTGCCAATAGTCTTAAGGCATGAATGTCGACATGTAACATAACAAATATTTTTTTTGTTCTCCATGCTTAATTGCTCCGTCTATGTGTGAAATTTATTCTATGAGATACATTGAATTAAAAATGTTGTGAGATTAGGGGATGGCTACCACCTTTCCTTGTCTATTAATTCCTCATGCATTGGGACTAGGTCATGGCTGCCCTCCCTCATTAATTTCATAATCACTCGTATCAGGGAATTGTGATCTCGTTTAATTGTGTCGTGACAATGGTGAGCCCATGTTGCAATTTTTGGGGTGTCCAAAGTCATGTATTTGAATTGATTTTTCTCGTCAACCCCCTTGTTGGATAGGAAATTTTCCAATGAGTTTGCTTTTGTGCGATACATGTAAGAATATTATGGATTCTTATTATTTAAGATGTAAGCCAATTAGTGCAATTTTTAATCTAGTATCCCATTGGTGGAGAATTTTGAAGGTGGTGTGCCAATGTGAATTTTTTGAGCTATCTGGATTACAAACTAAGAGTCTCCCTCCACCATGATTGGGTGATGAGAATTCTTTCCTAAAATTAGGAGGCATTAGATCAAAGCTCCAAGCTTTGTTAGATTATTGATGTCATGTTTGATGTTTTCCTTGTAAATCCTAACGATTTCTCCATTTTTGATTTCTGATGAATCCCCAAATTCCAGCATTCCATAGGTTTCCTTTGGATGCACCATCAGAATTTAGTTTGTAGTGCAACGCCGAAGGAGGGGAACAGGTGTATGGACTTGGATGTTTGGCTAAAGTATGGGTTTCTAATCCTTGGGAATGGGGCGGCACAAGGTTCCACCAGGCAAGGATGGCCTTTACATTGGGGGGCGCTTGAAAATATTTGGCCCCCTACCTCAAGAGGAATAACGTCTCCTTTAAATGTTTGTGAAGGAGTTTCCAGATTCCCTCTTGTATTGTGTGTTTGTTGTTGAATGTTCCTTAATTCCTTTCCTTCTATATTTCACAAGGTAAGAAGCTAGGGGCTATGTTCCAGAGACGATTCAGGATTTGGCTATGGAAATAATACTTTTCCTACATATTGATTTTTTGTACAATCTTTCCCTCGATATTGTCTGTGTGTTCTAAGCCCTAAGATATCTTATTCCATAGATTTTTGGCAATCTCACATAAGTCGAGTAGGTAATCTATGGATTCTTGCTAGTTGTTGCACGTGTAGCATCGTTAAGGTCTAGAGGAGCCCCTCTTGCAGATATTATCCATAGTAAGGATGCGTCATTTGATGAGGATCCAAGTGAACATGGGGACTTTTTTCTAGAGGTTTTGAATCCAGATATTTTTCTAGAATGGATATGGGTTTCCTAGTGGGGCTGATGCTGCAAGACGATATGCCTCTTTCATTGTGAAAGTGACAAATTTTTTGTATCCCCATCAAAGGATGTCAAGACCTATGGTCATTCTGATGATATTTTTGTTGATTTCCTGGTCTAGGGCTAACATGTTTTCCCCATAGTATTCCTCCTCACCGAGCATCATTGGCTTCCATTTGTGTGTACTTGGGTTTTCTTGCTCCTTCTAGTATTGATGAACATGTATTAGTCTAGATATTTGAGAGAGAGCTAAAATTTTAGGAAGTTGAAAAGTGTATCTTAGATTGGGTATTTGTTTCCACGAGTCATCCCACATTTTAGCTAATTTCCCATTCACGATTTCCTAAAAGCTATGCATCTCAACCAAATTTTTATTAAGGTTGGTTAGGTTCTAAATGAGGGAGCTTGGAGTTTGAGTGTATAGGATAATTATATTTTCACGTGATATGAACTCAGTGAGGAATGCAACAAAATAGAGATATAACCATAAATATAGAGATGTAACAAAAATAACATTTCATTTCATTAATATCAAAGAACTGAAATATGCTTACAAATATAATGGAAATAAACCAGCTTGGGCGATGGTAGCTTATATATGAGAAGAGATGTGATGGCTAGATACCTATAAAATATGTTAAATCGAGCCTCAAAGGCATATTTATTATTTAGCAATAATGGAAAACCCTAAACATCCAAATACCTAACCCTAGGAGATGAATCACCAAAACTGTGGACCCCGTTAGGGTAAATTGGTACATCAACTTCTCGAGGTCGTTGCTTTGACATATGATCTCCATTTGACGTGAAAAATACCTCCTTAAAAATATCTATTTGAGGATTACAACTTTCAACTATAAAGATTAATCAACGACTCAAATTTTCCTGGTTTCCAAAAAAACATCGTTTAGGGCCTCAAAACGGCTCCAGAAGTTCAAGACCCTAAAAACTACCAAAAATAATATAGCGTTCTACAATTAAGGAAACTAAAAAATTGAAAGAAACAATGGTGGGGGTCTAAGTGGAATAGGCAGGTAGCCACCATTATCCACCTAGATCAGTTCCCATTGCGTCGAGTGCCTCCATGAGATGGGGAAACTTCTGCTGAACTTGGTCCCTAGTGAGCCACTTGCCTTGGTGCAAGAGTTGTTCAACTTTGACAACCCGATATAGTTGGATATTCTGCTAGAGAGTGTTCTTGATCTGCGTGTCCATGATCCAATTAGTTGTGGCCTGTTCCACGCAGTTAGGGTGTTGGACACCTAATTCTCTAAGGGTTAAGGTGTGGGAAATGGAAGACCAAAGGAAGTCTAAGAGACCTTGGAATGTGGAATCCAAGGGTCACCTAATGTACTATAAATGTATATCATTGCGAATAATAAATTGTCCCACACTTATATTTCCAATTCGTGTGTGTTTACCATGCCCATGTTTAACATGCTGATAGGTGGTTGTCATTGATGTCAGCCCAAGCAGCACCGGGGGCTACCCCAATCTTGAATGGTAATTTTGACCTACAAAATTAATATATTCTGGGTCAAGAATTTTTTAATGGCTTCTACTTGTCGAGATGTTTCTATTGATATATGTCACACCACGTAATTCTTCACGGTTTGAGGGATATTCATGTTTGAAGTTTGTAACCCCAGTTAGTGGGCTAAAACCCCATGGGGTTGTGGAATGTGTTAGTCATCAGTTTTTATCACTATGTTTAGATGACTAAAGGGTGCTTATAAATTTATAAAAACAATATTCCATGAATATCTTGAGTTTCAGAAATCTCACTGCCTTCATTATCCTTATAGAAATTTTTTCACTATTCTATCATTTTCTCATTTCATGGTCACCCTGTTGCTCCTACAAAATCCTCATAAGCTTATACCTCTCATTTTTATCCTCCTTTACTACCTATAACCTCATTTCCATATTTTCCCCTTGTCACTAAACTCCACCTTCCCTCTAGGGTTTTCCTATAGCTAACTCATTCCCATGTTCCCTAGGTCCCTCAACCATTGATGGCCTCAAAACGATCTCTGTAGGATTTTTAGATAAATCAAGTACACTGGATTTTGGATCTTCAATACAAAATTTTTGACAATACTCTGTATTTCACTTGAAAACCTCTAAGTCAAATCCAAGTCAAAATCAGGTCAAAGGACCCTCCCACTAGGTCATTAGGGTTTTTTACATGGTTTCAGGTCATCCTTGGATGTTTCAGGCACTGCTTTTCCTTTTCTAGAATCTGGCTCAGATGTAATAGAATGTTAAGACATGGTTATTCAAGAAGGACCTAAAATATTTCCAAAGAGGATTACCTCATCAGTTCAAATTATGCAAATGATAAAAATGAACATAGTTTAGAACTTCTACAAGAGTGTTGAATTCTTTGTCAACAGAAGGTACTGATGAGGTGGACTGTCTATTCTTGAATGAAAACAACTTACAACAAAGGAAGGGGAAACAACTTGGTCTTGTAAGGAATTAGGGTTTATACACTTGATGGTCCAGTTGAGTGCCAAAACAATGACCACTTGCAGAAATGACATGGAGGAGACACACAAAGCCAAACATGAAGAAATTCTATCAGAAAATATTGATGAAATAGGGAAAAAGGAGAGGTGAACTGGACATAAATGAATGAACTTGAAAGGGCTATAGATAACTTAGAAGACAACACTGATGATTGCTATAAAAGAGCTACACACACCTAGGGTTTTAAAGAAGATGGTCAGAGAAGGTAGAAAACATGAATTGAACTCTATGGTGGAAGCAAAAGAGGATTTTGAAGATGCTGCTATGTGTAATCATCCTAAAGTTTTCAAATTGAACTTTCCATGCCCAAATGGCCAAAATAAAAACCAATTCAATGTTTTTAGTCACCTGCAGAGCAAAAGTGTAAAAAAGTGTTAGTGAGAAAAGGTAAAGGACTTTAAACCTTGGAAAGTGGGTTTGTCAAGATTAAATTAAAATAAAAATACTATAAAACGTCATTTTACACTTCAATGAATCATTCTTATCTTTCAAAATATCAAGAGCACTCAAGAGTGAAATATTTGTGAGTTTTCAAGCAAATTAGGGCAATTTGTTTGTGGCGTTGCGCGCCTGGAAGAAGGCGCTGTGCCCTTGGCACTTTTCTCTCGTGCATTTTCTGAAGGGGCTGCATGCCTAGTAGAGCATCATGCTCTTGCCCGAAAAACCTATGAAGAAAGCCCTTGGTGCTGTGTGCTCATGACTGGCATTGCGCGCTTAGCCTTGGCGTTGCGCCCTCAGCCTTGGCTACGTTCTTGGGTAGAAAGGGTTTCTAAGCCCTCAAACAACTCAAATCATCTCAAATTACTTCCAAGTCTCTGCCAAAGGTCCTCCAAGCATATTTAGGGGTAAGTACATGTCATCAACCCATCTTCAAGAAATTTGGTCATCACTTAATTGAATGAAAAGGAAACCCTAAATCAAACCCTATGTTTAAGCTTGAAGTCACTGATTTTTCCATTACTTCATCTTCCTATAAAGAGTATCAGTCAAAACAAAGGGTTATTATAGTGCTCAAGGGTTTTCATTCATGTAAGCTTTCCCCTAGACCCATTCCTTTCATTCACTCATTCCATTCACTTGCAAATTTTCCCTTTAATCACCTTCCCTTCTTTTCCTTTCACATCAGTCCAAGGGTTTCTAAAAATTGAGTTTTCAACATGTCCGAGGGAGATGAAAGTGGTAATGGTGTGGAGGCCCAAATGCTAAGGAGTCATGATCATAAAGGAGGCAAGATAAATATATTTTAACCCCTCAATATAAGAGAGCTCATGTCATCTCCCCTTATTGTTTCTTGTTTCAAACATGTAGGTTGCTATGTCATCTCCCCTTAGAAATATTGGGAGAATGGACTTTTGAGTAGGAAAATGGACACCATTTTAGAAAATAAGGCAGATTTGGAAACTAGATAGGACAGGCTTTCCAATGAGCTATCATGGAGCTCATTTGGACACTGAGAAGGCCTCCAAATCTTAGCTACAAAACATGAATTTTTCTAGTTTTGGCGTTGCGCGTTTGGCCTGGCACTGTGCCCTTGTACCTTGGCGTTACGACCTTGCATGAAAGTAAAAAACACACATCAAAATTTATTGAAAAATATATTTTTAAGGCCTTGAAGACAAAAAACTCTAAAGTTATCTTAGAATTTATGTTAGAAGTTATTTTTTCATTTAATGAGTTTGGGATATTTGTGCCTTGGGCCTTGCATGGTCTCAATGGTCAAATGCATTTATGATGTAATTAATGACTTCTAAAACCCTAGCTAGGGTTCACTCCACCATTTTGGAAGTTGAATACTGCATGTAAGCCTCATTGTGATTGTTGGTTGATTTTTGAGATGAAAATCACATAGACTTGGAGTGATAAACAGTTTTTGGCTTTGGAGCTTTGTAATATGTTTTTGGACTGAATATCAATGGAGCTAGCACATTTACTAGATTCAGGAACTTTGTCAGTGGTGATTTTGTTCCTATATTACACTTGTTCCCTTATGTTTTCATATTGTTCATTAATTTCTCTTATGACAGAACATAAAGCTTAGCTTAAGACATGTTGTTGGAGATAGCTTAAGTTTGTCTGATTTTTGTCATTTAAATATTTTCCTCCACTATGTTTGATTAGAGAATATAGTTTTTTGTCTTTAAATTTACCTAGTAGAGTTTAGCTAAAGAAATTTATGGTTTGCCCTGTCCTTTGGCTATTCTTGAATTGTTGCTTTAAAGGCCTTCTTTGAAGTTTAATTAAAGAATTCTTAAATGCCATTTAGTTTCACTGAACTGTTATCTTAAATGTTCTCTTTGTATTAACGTAATGATTAGAGAATTCTTAACTACTCTCTATGATTACTAGATTGTTGTCTTGAATTTTATTTACTAGGGTTTGGTCAAAGAGGTTAATGGTGTGCCCTGCACTTTGGTTTTTCTCAAGCATAGTAATCTTATAGGATTTTATTATTCTAGTATGTTAAAGGATTCTTAATTTCCCTTTAAACCTACTAAATTCACAATTTAATGTTCATTCCATATCCACCTAAGCTATTAAGATCCATTTGGATTTTTTAACTTTCTCTATGAAAAACCCTTGATTCATTGTTGTACTTTTCAAGCCTTTGACAGACTCCATAGCCCAATGATTTGAATTTATATTACTCTATCTGTTCTTATTGAAAACCTACCCAATGTAGAAATTAGCTGAATAAATCACTTATTCACTGAAGATTAACCCGATCATACATCAATTTCGAATTGCATGCATAACACATAACCTTCTTCTACAATTAATTGTCACATGCGGAAAATATAGAAGCAATCTCACATCAAATCAATCACACATTAACTCAGTATGTATGGGGAAAGCCTATAGCTGAAAACCCCGTAGCTATTGTGTATATTATAATGGAGAAATCATGTAACCAAACAAAGTACAATACTCCTCACAAGTACTCAGTACTTTCTCATAAAGTCACACACAATCTAACTCAGTTTTGAACAAGTCTCGGGTTCAAAACTCACTGCTGACTGCCTTTCCTCTATTGCGCAATCATGGCCTGTATATGAAGAGATCCAAGGTTCGAATCCCCTTGGCTTGACTGCGCAATTGTCATGGACAATTCCTCCAAGTGTAATGCAAATCCCATGCAAAACTGATCCTCCAACTGATAGCTTTACTCACCCCTTCATCTACCTCTTCCACTGGTCTCCACTGAACTGATCATGCACTGTAGTGAACTGAAGTGTTCTTGAGTTGACTAATGAGTTAATATTTAGTAAATTAAATATTATTTAATTTACTCCCCTCATATCTAGTTGATTAGTTAGTTAACTAATCCCAACTAGTTCAACTAAAACAAACAGAACACAACTCCACTATCTGTCCCGTTAACTCCTCCAAAACTCCTGCCACTGAAGTCTAACTGAAGCCACCCATGCAAGATGCCATCAAACCCTAGGAACCACGTGATTCCTTGTGTCAGTTGCATGAGCCACCTCCATGACTCAAACTGAAGTGCGCCAAGAGAGTAAACTGCTGTTTATAGTCAAAATATTATTAAGGGTAAATAATATTTGACTTCCATATTTTTAGGAGATCAGTCTAAAAATAGCCTGGGTCCTAAAAATAGGGTCTCATCTATTTTTACCTACATGTCGCATCCATCAAGAATCTCCAAGTAGAATTCCCAAATTATGCTCCGTATGTCTAAAAATAGACATAGTCTAAAAATAGACTTTGCGCCAGAATTTGCCTGCGCGCCCACTTAGTGAAGGCGACTTCATTTCACTAAGCTCCATCATCTTGCTGCATTCTCAACACTCCCTCTCAGCAAGATATGGATTATCTGCAATCCCTATCCTGCCTCTGTGGAATTCGAACTTGCTCCTGGTGAGCGCCTTCGTCGGGATGTCGGCATCCTGATCCTCCGTGGGAACATATGAAAGCATCATGATTCTCCGCTGAACACAATCTCTGATATGATGGTACCTGATGTCGATGTGTTTGGACCTATCATGAAATATTGGATTAGCTGAGAGCTTGATGCAGCTCTGGTTATCACAGTAGATCACTGTAGGCTCCAAATGCAACCTGAACAAACCTGCGAGGATCTTCCTCATCCAAATAGCCTCACATGCAGCCAAGCTTGCTGCCATGTACTCGGCCTCTGCTGAACTGAGTGCCACGGATCTTTGCTTCCTGCTGTACCAGGAAACTGCTGTCGACCCAATGCTGAAAACTCCTCCAGATGTGCTCTTCCGGTCCGTTGGACTCCCTGCCCAATCTGCATCAGTGAAGCCAGAAAGCTTCGCTCCATCCTCCTGTCTGTACCATAGACCATATCTTGATGTGCCTCTGATATAGCGCAATACATGCTTTCCCGCCTTCCAAAAGAGCTTGGTAGGCTTAACCATAGCTTGCGAAAGCTGGTTAACTGCATAGCATATATCGGGTCGTGTATTGACCAGATACATAAGCGACCCCACCAACTGTCGATAGACGGTGGCATCCACTACCTCCGCTGAAGTAGCATCCTCCTTCCTCCAACCACCAGGAAGAGGAGTGTCAACAGGCTTGCAGCCTTGCATGTTGAACCTCTCAAGAATATCCCGAGCATACTTTCCCTGAGAAATAAACAGTCCTCCGCTGCGCTGCCAAATCTCCAATCCCGGGAAATAATGAAGGATGCCCAAGTCCTTCATCTCAAACTCTCGTGCAAGATCCTCCTTGCATGAAAGTATCAACTGCTCATCGCCAGTCAAAATCAGATCATCTACATACGGTACGATGATCAACAGCTTCCCCTCCACCACAATCTGGTACAGGTTTGGATCCGCCTCACTCTTGGAGAATCCAAGCCCGGTGAAGTAGCTGTCTATCCGAGTGTACCAAGCACGAGGTGCTTGCTTCAGCCCATACGGTGCTCTCTTGAGTCGGCACACATGCGACTCACTGCTGAAGATCTCAAAACCTTCAGGCTGCTCTATGTACACCTCTTCCTCAATAACTCCATTGAGGAACGCAGTCTTCACATCCATCTGATGAATGTGCCACCCCATATGCGCTGAGAGAGCAAGGATCGTCCGTATGGAAGAGTACCTTGCGACAGGTGCAAAAGTCTCCTCATAGTCAATCCCCTCGATCTGTGAGAAGCCACGAGCGACAAATCTCGCCTTGTACTTCTCCACACTCCCGTCAGCTGCCTACTTCACCTTGTAGATCCATCGCGAACCCACCACTGATTTCCCAACCGGTCTTGGGACAATCTCCCATGCACTGTTCCTGATGATCGAATCATATTCTTCGATCATGGCATCAACCCATGCGGGTTCCTCCACGGCTTCCTCAAAAGAGGATGGCTCCGTCACAACACATTGACTCACAAGAGCCATGTATCCAGTGTACCGATCCGGTGACTGTCTCTGTCTGCGCTGTGCTGTGGGTGGTCCTACAACCTTCTCTGCATCCCGAGCCAGTCGCTCAGCTTCTGTAGTGCGCATGCGCCCTCTGATGGTTGGCGCTGCCTGGGTGGTTTCTTCCACCTCCTGAACCTCCTCTTGTGGCTGATCCACATCCGGAAGCTCCTCCTTGGGAACTAACAACTCCTCATCTGCATGCAAGTGTAGCTCCCTCTCAAGCGAACACTGCATGGCTTTCTCCTCCTGAAATTTTATATCCCGTCGCACAACAGTCTTTCGACTGTCTGACAAATACACCCGATAGTTGTGAGGTGTATCAGTGTACCCCACAAATATTCCAACCTCAGCAGTTGGATCCAGCCTCCTTCTCGCATCCTTCGTCACATGCATGTAGACAGGAGAACCAAAAATCCGCAAATGGGAAATATCAGGCCTCTTGCCAGAATAAGCCTCCTCTGGTGTACTCATGCCAAGAACCTTATGAGGACAACGGTTCTGCACATACACTGCTGTATTGCATGCCTCAGCCCACAAGTGAAGGGGTAGGCCCTGATCATGCAACATCGCCCGTGCGGCACCCACGATCGTTCTGTTCTTCCGCTCAGCCACCCCGTTCTGCTGTGGGTTATGGGGTGCGATGAGCTCTCTCCAAATCCCTTCTGCGCTGCAGAACTCCTTGAATTCAGCCGAGATGAATTCACCACCGTTATCACTCCTTAGAGCAATCACCTTCTTCCCCGACTCCTTCTCGACCGGTGCTTTAAACTCACAGAACTTCGCGAATGTATCGCTCTTCTTCTGCATGAAGAAGATCCAGCACTTTCGAGAGAAATCATCAACAAAGATCACATAATACCTGTGCTTTGCTGTCGAAGCAACAGAGAAAGGACCACACACGTCTGTGTGAACTCTCTAAAGGATCGTCGTGGCGCGACTATCCTTCTCGTGAAAGGTGGCTTTCACATACTTCCCTAAAGTACACCCCTTGCACTGATCTGACTGCGCAAGGGTGCCCTTAGGAAGTCCAGTAGAAATCTGCTGCAGAATCTTCAAAGCTCCATGGTGAAGATGGCCCAATCTCCTGTGCCATAGTTCGCCCTCATCATCCCGGCTCACCACATCTCCGGCCTTGCATGCCATAGCTGCGCAGTCATCTACCTGCAACTGATAAAGGTTCTGAGTTCGAACCCCTATCTTCCGGGTCTCTCCAGTAGTCTTACTGCGCAGGAAAGCTTTTCCTTCGCTGAAGACCACATCATAACCCTTATCCTCCAACATCGCTACTGAAATCGGGTTCTTCTTCAATCCAGGTACATGCATGACATCCTTTAAGACAAAGGGTTTACCAGACTCCCTCTGAAAGGATACGGTACCGATACCAGTCGCACTGTATCTACAGTCATCGCCCATCTCGATGTGCATACCCAAATCCTTGTCCTCCAGATCTGAGAACAACTCCCGATCTCCCGTCATATGAAATGACGCACCGCTGTCCAAGAACCACACCGATCCCATCACACTTGAAACCAAGCATGCAATCGGTGAAAAGTCAAGCTCGAACTGTGAAGCCAAAGCTTCTCCATCTGCAGATCTTCCCGCTTGCTTGTTCTTCTTCTTCTTTGGAAAATTGGTAGCATAATGTCCGTGATCATGGCAGTGAAAACACTTCACTTTCGCCATATCCTTCTTCTTGCCCTTTGCACCAGAATGAGAGGTTTTCTTACCCTTCCCCTTCTTTGCTTTGGCAACCAAATCACAGTTTTCTTCATCGGCTCCCTTTGATGAAGATCCATCTCGAGTAGTCCTCCTTATCTCCTCTTGCATGAGATCTGCCCAAAGGCGCTCCCATCCCGGCAGCTTCTCCCGACCATTGACACTATCTTGATATGAGTGCCAAGCCTTCGGAAGACCAAGGAGAGCCAGGTCGACCATGTCCTCTTCATCGATAGTAACTCCCACACTTCCCAGTTCATCTCTGCATTGAGTGAACTTCGTGAGGTATTTAGCGATACTGTCGCCCTTCTCCATCTTGATGTTCCTGAGCTTGTCTTTGAGCGCCAGCTTCCTTTGGTCACTCTTACTCCGGAATAGATCCGTCAAAGCTTTCCACATTAAATATGGAGTAGCCTTTCCATGCAGGCTGGATACAATATGATCCTTGACGCCCTCCAACAGGATCCTTCGACATTTCGCGATCTTCTTTTGCCATGCATCGACCAGAGCTGCATCAGTGGGCTTTGGGACATCCGCATCCACGAACTCCTTGAGACCATTATCTTCTAACACTGCTTCCATTCGATCTTTCCATGCAACATAGTTCGAACTGCCTTCAAGAGCAATTCGAGTCGCAAACCGTTGAAAGAAGACATTTTCAACACCGGCACCAAGAAAACAAAGCTGCTGCAAAATTCGAATTCCAAACTCCAAGCTCTATCGCTTTCGATCTACACTTGAAAACAAATTATTTCCAAATCAGAGATTGACTGCAAAGGGCATTCACCAGATCTTTCACCTTACAAAGAAGGATGAATATTCCGGAGGCTACCTGGCCCGCATGCAGACTCTGTCCGAGGAAATAAGTTTGCAATCACCGTAATAGATCTCGACAATTAATCTCGCTCCGATACCATGTAGAAATTAGCCGAATAAATCACTTATTCACTGAAGATTAACCTGGTCATATATCAATTTCGAATTGCATACATAACACATAACCTTCTTCTACAATTAATTGTCACATGCGGAAATAACAGAAGCAATCTCACATCAATTCAATCACACATTAACTCAATATGTATGGGGAAAGCCTATAGCTGAAAACCCCGCAGCTATTGTGTATATTATAATGGAGAAATCAAGTAACCAAACAAGTACAATACTCCTCACAAGTACTCAGTACTCTCTCATGAAGTTACTCACAATCTAGCTTGGTTTTGAACAAGTCTCGGGTTCAAAACACACCACTAACTGCCTTGCCTCTATTGCGTAATCATGGCCTGTATATGAAGAGGTTCAAGGTTCGAATCCCCTTGCCTTGACTGCGCAATTGTCATGGACAATTCCTCCAAGTGTAATGCAAATCCCATGCAAAACCAATCTACCAACTGATAGCTTTACTCACCCTTTCATCTACCTCTTCCACTGGTCTCCACTGAACTGATCATGCACTGTAGTGAACTGAAGTGTTCTTGAGTTGACCAATGAGTTAATATTTAGTAAATTAAATATTATTTAATTTACTCCACTCATATCTAGTTGATTAGTTAGTTAACTAATCCCAACTAGTTCAACTAAAACAAACAGAACACAACTCCACTATCTGTCCCGTTAACTCCTCCAAAACTCCTGCCACTGAAGTCTAACTGAAGCCACCCATGCAAGATGCCATCAAACCCTAGGAACCACGTGATTCCTTGTGTCAGTTGCATGAGCCACCTCCATGACTCAAACTGAAGTGCGCCAAGAGAGTAAACTGCTCTTTATAGTCAAAATATTATTAAGGGTAAATAATATTTGACTTCCATATTTTTAGGAGATCAGTCTAAAAATAGCCTGGGTCCTAAAAAATAGGGTCTCATCTATTTTTACCTACATGTCGCATACTTCAAGAATCTCCAAGTAGAATTCCCAAATTATGCTCCGTATGTCTAAAAATAGACATAGTCTAAAAATAGACTTTGCGCCAGAATTTGCCTGCGGGCCCACTTAATGAAGGCGACTTCATTTCACTAAGCTCCATCATCTTGCTGCATTCTCAACACCCAACCAAATAAAACAAAACAAGAAAACCCTATCATTATAAGTAGCCTAAAATCAGCATCCTAAATCAAACAAGTTATATATTTTATACAAAAATAGAGAGAGCCCTCTCTGAGTCCAAGAAGGCTAGGTCCTAGGACTCCAAAGTTGGTTTTATGTTACCCTTTTCTATTTGGTCTTGCCAATCTGAAAAATTACAGGGACCTAACATAATGGCGACTCCACTGGGGACTCTTATTGAAAATCGTAGTGGTACATAAAGAACTAAAAAAACCTAAAAATATTTCAAGATTGGTATCCAATTGTTGATGGTGGACAACAAACAAATTCTCAAAACCATTAGCATCATCCACTTGGTGACTCCACTAGTCTCCAGTAGACCTGGTGACTCCATTGTTTCTCGCAGACTCCATTGGGAATGTACTAATCAAACATGATAGAAGAAAACCTAGTCACTCACCCTGTGGATTCAATATTCATACATATTGGTTTTGTTTTCAAATTCTTATAAACTTTCAGCCTCTTTATGTTGTGGGTCTGAAATTTGGCTTCATAAAGAATCTGCACTAGATCTCACCCTGACCCAAACCCTCCTACTATGGTTGATGATGCATAAATAATCTTATGGAAAACCTCTAAGACTGAAGATTTGACTATTGTTAAACCAATTCACAAAGCAAGTTATGTCCCTGAAAAACTTACATCCTTGCAAGATACCCAATTTGACTTACACCATAGAATAAACCTATTCAGAAATAAGTATCAAAATTGGATAGACCAAATAGACCTTGATCCTACAAACTTACAACAGAGTCATAGTAGAGAAGCCTCTCCTTCCACTCCTCCTGATTTTCACCTTCTCCAACACTTTGACTCCTTTCATTCCAAATATGCTCAATCTCAACTAGCTGGTCCAAGTACATCTGCTACCCCCACTCATACACCCATTGTGCAAACCAATCCATTTTATCCTGCACCCCCATTCATAAACCCTCATCTTGTAAACCCTCCTTTGGTTCCATTACCTCCTATCATGGTAGCATGGTATGCCCCCTTGGTACTACCACAACCTTTACTGCCTATGCCACAGGACTACCAATCTAAAATCCCTCACTTTACTGGAGCTGATTCTACAATTTCCTAACAACATGTGGAAAAGATGAATGATGCATTTGACTACCAAGAAATAGAAGAGCAAACTATAAAAATGAGAATGTTTGCCCAAATTTTAGGAGGAGAAGCAAAGAAATGGTTCAAGAACTTAACTCCCAACATCATTCATGATCTCCCTTCCCTTTATCAAACGTTCATAAACAAGTGGGAGACTAAGAAAAATCCTCTTCAAATCCTATCAGAGTATGATAACCTTAAGAGGAATGTTGGGGAAAGTGTCCAAGACTACTGCACTAAGTTCAATAGTGTAATTAATGCACTCCCTCCTCACATGAAACCCCCACAAGGCCTAGCCTTAGTAAAATTTCCGGAAGGATTTGATCTAGACATGTCTTATCAATTAAGAGAAAGAGATCCCCTTACCTTAGAGGACATGAAAAGGGGAGAAGTAAGTGTAGAAGGCAACCTAAATGCTAAAAGAGCTAAATTGAGAGCAAAGAAGAAGGTTACATACAAAGAGGAAACTATAGCCTCCACATCTGATGCTAAAATTGACAACCTAGTTAGGACAATGGGAAGGATTATGGAGAGAATTAACTTGAATGAAAGAGAACCTCCAAGATAAAACCAAACAAACCATAAAAATAGAAATAGAAACCAAAAATTCAAAAGAGACCCTCCTCAAATCAGACAAAGAGAAAATGACTAGAAAATCATACCTCCTTTCTAGGAAAACTATGTAGATGAAGAAGAAAGAGATACCGAGGAGTCGGAAGAAAATAATGTCAATCTAATAGACTCCAATAATGAGGATGATGTTTTTCTCATAGAAGAAGAACAAGGTCTGTTTTCCTCAAAACAAACTGAAAGAACTTGTGAGGATTCTGAAGAATACAAACTAGGGTTTGAAAATTCCATCATGGAGGTTCATAGGCAGTATGACCTTAGAAGTGGAAAAACACAAGACATCCCTAAGAGGAACAAATCAAAAATTTCTGCTAGGAAGACCCCTGAAAATAGTCCTATAAATATAGCAGAAAATACAAACAACATGGCTAAGAATGCCGATAAAAGAAAAAAAAAAATCAGGTAACATAATGGTGACCAAAGCTACCCTAGTACATCAACTAGTGGTCCTGAAAAAACTGCTTTAACTAAGATCCCAAATAAAACTCAACAAGCTAAAGTTGCTGAAAATACCATGTATGATAAAATTGATCTAACTTTGCCAAGAATACAAACACCATTCAATATTGAGGATGACCCCTTACTGAACTAGTGACTCAAGATGTATATAGATCTCAAGTTTTGAAGGCTTTAAACATAGGAAATGACACTAATACTCTAAATCTCACTGATGACAAGCCTAATTTTTTTTTTTTACCAGAGGTAGAGCTAATGTTTCAAGAGGGAGTTGTGCCTCCATTCTATGTCAGTTTGAACATCCATGAAAAAATCCTACACAGTGTTATGCTAGACTCTGGTGCTTAGCACAAACTTATGCCAAAGGTAGTGATGGAGAGATTAGGCCTCGAAATAACCAAACCATACAAATAATTGTACTCTTTCGATTCAAGTAGAGTTAAATGTCTGGGCCTGATCAAAGATCCGTGTTTCAATATGGCACAAATACCAGCTAAGAGCCTAGTCATGGACATTGTAGTGGCTGACATTACCCCGAAGTATGGCATGCTTTTATCTAGATCATGAGGAGCCAAACTCCAAGGAAAAATCCAAATGGACATGACATATGCTACCATTCCAGTCTTTAACTAAACGAGAATATTATACAGAGAATCTCACATGAAATACATGGTAAGCAGCCAAGATAGGCCAAACAACACACCTCTATATTCTATCCATTCAAACCTTTACTCATTTATCTTGTACAATGAAGATGACAATAATGAACAAGTAAATGAAAAAGAGGAAGAGAAATACCTGTCAGAATAGTCAAACCAAACACAAAATGAAGAACATGATAGCCAAAACCCTAGCAGCCATGAACACCAACATAATGATGAATCTGAACTTGAAACACTTTGGAACCTAAGCTTTGATGGTTCTTGTGGAAAAGATGGTTCAGGAGTAGGTGTTTGGATACAAAACACTTATCAAGGTCACTCTTACAAGCTATATTTTCAATGTACAAACAATATTGCAGAGTATGAAGCTCTTCTCTTAGGGTTACAAATGCTGAAAAGTATAGGAGCTAAGATGATTTCTGTTCTAGGGGATTCTTAGCTAACCATTAGGAAAATCAAAGGAGAATATTCAACCAAGAACCCTAGGCTAAGAGAATATAGAAATGCTGCCTTAGTCCTCCTAAAGACATTTGAAAAATATGAACTTACCTCTATCCCAAGAACTCAAAACAACCTTTCAAATGAACTAGCCTTTGCTGCCAACACTTGCTAACTACCTCATGCCATTGAACAATACACAATAAAAGTCAAGTATAGACCAACAGTCCTTGATAACATATATTATTGGCAAGTATTTGTATTTCAGCCCAAAACCAAGTTTGAAATGCCAAAATCAGACTCAGATCATCAAGAGTACTGCTGAGGAACAAACACACAAAACAAAGCCACCTTATCCTGCTGATATAAATCTGCTAGAATACCCTCATGAGCCAGAATTGTGTGAAGATTTATACAAAAGGGATCTTGAGGTATTGCAATGAAAATATAACTTATTGCCAAGAGGACTTGCCCCCTTAGAATAATTTTTTGATTTCAATGATGTTGCTAGAAAGAACTGTAGAAGAATGAAACATAGGTACTAAAGAAGAACCTAAAATGATGAAGCTGTCCAAAACATTGCCACCCCTTAAAAAACATAAATTCTTTGAGATATTCAAAGAGTTTAAGGATGTGTTTGCATGGGGTTATGAGGACTTGAAGCCCCATGACACAAACATCATTCAGCAGAAGATCCCTCTCAAGGAAAACTAGAAACCATTCAAGTAGAAATTGTGTAGGATAAACCCTGTCCTAATGCCTCTATTTGAGAAAGAAATAAAAAAGATGTATGATTTTGGAATAATAGTCCCACTCAGGTACTTAGAATGGGTCTCAAACTTTCTGTCAGTGAGGAAGAAGATAGGAGAAATTAGGCTGTGCATAGACTTTAGAAATTTGAACAAAGTCTCCTTGAAAGAAAACTACCCTTTACCTAAGATGGATCATATACTACAAAGGGTAGTAGGCTCCAAAATAATATCGTTCCTTGATAAATTTTCAGGGTATGATAAGGTGCTATTACTTCCAAGTGATCAACACAAAACAACCTTCGCTACACCTTGGGGTACCTTCCTGTATGTCAAAATGCCTTTTGGGTTAATGAATGCCAGGGCCACTTTTCAAAGAGCCATGGACATTGATTTTTTCAAAGAAATAGGCTACTTCATTGTGATATATCTTGGTGACATCACTGTTTACTAAAAAACCGATGAAGAACACCTAACTCACTTAAGAAAAGTCTTTGAAAAGTGTAAAAAGTATGGTTTATCCTTAAACCTTAAGAAAACTCTGTTTGGCCTTGAAGAAGGGAAAATTTTAAGCCACAACATATTTGAAGAGGGAATCAAGATAGACCCAAAAGGGATTGAAGGTATATTGCAGATCAGTCACCCTAGAAAAATCAAAGAGCCGCAATCCTTCATTGGAAAGATCAACTTCTTAAGAAGGTTCATCCAAACCTTGTTGAACTCCTAAGAAGCATTACAAACATGCTGAAAAGAGAAATAGGAGTCAAATGGACCATATAAGCAAAACAATCCTTTGAACTGGTAAAACAAGAACTTACCCAAACACCAGTTCTAATCAGCCCTAACTTTAGCAAGTATTTTTTCATCTTCTCATTTGCATCAGAACACATAATTGCCACAGTATTGCTACAAAAGAACATAATGGGACAAGAATAGCCCATAGCTTTCTTCAGCAAAGCACTAAGAGATGCACCTCTGAAATACAACATCATGGAGAAACAAGCTTTTTCCTTAATCAAAGCCTTAAAATATTTCAGGGTTTACATCTTGCATTCACATGTCATTGCTTTTGTTCCTCATGCAGTTGTTAAGGGCATACTAACTCAGGATCCTGATGGTAAAAGAGGTAAATGGATTGTTGTCATTCTAGAGTATGATCTAGAAATCAAGCGCACCAAGCTAATCAAAGGACAAGGACTGGCCAAACTGAAGGCGGAAGCAAACTTTCAAGAACTAGAAATTAACATGATGCATTCCTTGGATGAACAAGAGGAACTTGCGACTCCACCTATTGAAGAAGCATTTCTCAACTCACTTGGGTATGTTGACATATTACATGTGCCTTTTAATCTAAATTCTCCTCCTAGTTTGTCCAAAACAAAGGCCAGTTTCTTGAAACTAAAAGCTGTAAAGTTTTTCATTCTAGACAAAGATTTATATTGGAAAAATTATGTTGGTATCTTGCTTAAATGTTTATTTAAAGATAATGTAGATAGAATCATGCACGATTTTCATGAAGGAGAGTGTGGGGGTCATCTCTATTGGAAAACTACTGCCAACAAAATCCTTAGAGCTAGTTTCTATTGGCCCACTCTTTTCTCTGATATCGAGAAGCTAGTAGTGAATTGCCATAAATGAAAAATCTTTGAGGGAAAGAGAAAACTACTGCCTTTTTCTTTGCACCCTATCAGTGATGAAACTCCTTTTCAACAACGGGGTTTAGATTTCATTGGAGAAATCCACCCTACCTCCTTTGGCCAACACAAATGGATCCTCACTGCAACTAACTATTTCACCAAATGGATAGAAGCCATCCCTTTAAGGAATGCGGCTGAATTGGTAATCATAAAATTCCCTGAAACTGATATTTTGTCCAGATTTGGTTATCCGAGAAAGATCATCACTGATAATGCTGCTGCATTCAAGTCCAAGAGAATGGTGGACTTTTTCCACAACTATCACATCACATTA
Source organism: Pinus albicaulis (assembly GCA_034641835.2). Taxonomy (NCBI): domain Eukaryota; kingdom Viridiplantae; phylum Streptophyta; class Pinopsida; order Pinales; family Pinaceae; genus Pinus; species Pinus albicaulis. The sequence goes on from CM076579.1 coordinate 587,711,014, forward strand.
GGGCATTCTACAGCTTATTACCCTCAAGGTAATGGGTTGGCTAAGTCCTCTAACAAAATTTTGGTAAACATCATCAAGAAATTGTTGGAAGAGAACAAAAATTCATGGCATAGCAAATTAGTGCATGCACTATGGGTAGACAGATTAACAAGCAAGAAATCAATTAACATGTCTCCCTATCAGCTAGTGTATGGCATGGATGCAGTTTTTCCAACATCCTTGGGAGTCACAGTGATGAAGCTCCTTCAAGAGGTACAATCAGAGGAGAATGATATACAAAGGAGGCTGAACCAAACCATTCATTTGCAACAATCAAGGGAAGAAGTATACAACAAAACACAAGTAGTGCAAGAGAGCATCAATTTTTTTTTGATAAAAGGACCAAGGAAAATGATTTCCAAATTGGAGACAAAGTGCTAAAGTGGGATTCAAGAAGAGAGGACTAAGGCAAGCATGGAAAATTTGTGGAAACGCCCATACATCATCCATTCAGTAAAAGGTAACAATGCATTATTTCTACAAGAAATGGATGTAGCAGAGTTGTTTGGAGGTCATGTCAACGGCAGGATGCTCAAGCACTATTTTTGTTGAAGTTCTTAGTTTAAAGATTTGTTCATTGTACATAACATTGCTTGACTAAAAGATTAGAAAAATGAAAAACAAAAACAAAGAAAAGAAGAAAAAGAGGGCAGATGAAAAGAAGAGGTAAAGCCCCATACCAAAAAAGAATATGTTTGAAAGTGTGCAAGTCTAAATGGCACTACTTTGAGAAAGAAAAGTCTTGTTCAGTCATACAGCCTAACCACGATTGAACATGTTTTAAATTTCTGCTGATAAGTTAGAAAAACACGATTTTCCAAACCATTTAAACTTGGCTCATCAGTAGACTAGGTTAGGAAAAGATGCTGGTTCCCAAAGCTTAAATCTGAACCAAAGAGAAATGAGAGGGATAGGTAACAAACTCCAAATTATGAGCCCTCAAGTTTCTAGTTTTACTTGTATAAAAATAAAATCTACGTGCCACTTGTCCAAGATGCCATAGCTCATGACAAATCAAACTGCCTAACCTTGATTTGGTCATGTTTTGAATTTTATGTTGATAGGTTAGAGAATGAAAATCTGTCAAATTGTTTAAACTTGACAAATAAGTAGATTAGGTAGAGAATAAATTAGCTCATTAGCCTAATCTGAGCTCTTGGAATTTATAAGGGTAAACATAGATAGTTTTTATGCTTTCAAGAGAAAAATGATGTCCACGGTTTTCCAATCCAAATGCACCCAAATGAAGAAAAAATGTTACGAAATGTATGATGGGTAGGTAGGGTTGATATTGAAGCAATCATGTTTTTTCAGATTGTAAGATCATGGCTTCCAAGAACAACAACAAATATCAGCCTTGAAAAATGAAAGAATAGGAGTAAATCAGGAAGCATGTGAAGCTTATTATCTGCAAAACCAGAGATCTGAACTCTGCGGTTCTTGACACCTCTTGAAAGGAGCTACCCTCCCCAAGTGGAGCCACTATTAGTAATCTATATTTTTCACTATATTTAGATGACTAAAGGGTGGTTATAGATTTATAAAAACAATATTCCATGAATATCTTGAGTTTTAGAAATCTCACTCCCTTCATTATCCTTATAGAAAATTTTTCACTATTATATCAGTTTCCCATTTCATGGTCACCCTGTAGCTACTACAAACTCCTCATAAGCTCATGCCTCTAATTTTTATCCTTCTTTCCTGCCTATAACCTCATTGCCCTATTTTCCCCTTATCATTGAACTCCACCTTCCCTCTAGGATTTTCCTATAGCTAACTCATTCCCATGTTCCCCAGGTCCCTCAAGCATTGATGGCCTCAAAACTATCTCTGTAGGCTCTTTAGATAAATTAAGTACATTGGATTTTGGATCTTCAATACAACACTTTTGACAATACTCTGTATTTCACTTGAAAACCTCCAAGTCAAATCCCAGTCAAAATCAGGTCAAAGGACCCTCCCACTAGGTCATTAGGGTTTTTTACATTGTTTAAGGTGATCCTTGGATGTTTCAGGCACTTCTTTTCATTTGCTAGAATTTGGCTTAGATGTAAGATAATATCAAGACATGGTTATTCAAGGACCTAAAATATTTCCAAAGAATATTACCTCATCAGTTCAAAGTCTGCAAATGAGAAAAATGAACAGAGTTTAGCACTTCTGCAGGAGTGTTGAAGGCTTTGTCAACAGAAGGTATTGATGAGGTGGACTGTTTATTATTGAATGAAAAAAAATTAAAACAAAGGAATGGGAAATAGCTTGGTCTTGTAAAAAATTAGGGTTTATAAACTTGATGGTCCAGTTGAGTGCCAAAATAGTGATCACTTGCAGAAACTACATGGAGGAGACACACAGAGCCAAACATGAAGAAATTCTATCAAAACATATTGATGAAATAGGGAAAAAGGTGAGGTGAACTGGACATAAATTAATGAACTTAAAAGAACTATAGAGAACTTAGAAGACAACACTCATGACTACTATAAAAGTGCTGCAGACACCTAGGGTTTTAAAGAAGATAACCAGAGAAGGTAAAAAGCATGAGTTGAACTCCATGGTGAAAGAAAAAGAGGATTTTGAAGATGCTTCTATGTGTAATCATCCTAAGGTTGTCAAATTGAACTTTCCATGCCCAAATGGCCAAAAGAAAAACCAATTCAATGTTTTTCATCACTTGCAGTGCAAAAGTGTAAAAAAGTGTTAGTGAGAAAAGGTAAAGGAATTTAAACCTTAGAAAGTGGGTTTGTCAAGATTAAATTCAAATCACAAGCCTATAAAAGGTAATTTTACACTTCATTGAATCATTTTTATCTTTCAAAAGATCAAGAGCACTAAGGAGAGAAATATTTGTGAGTTTTCAAGCAAATTCGGGCAATTTTTTTGTGGCACTGCACGTTTAGCTTAGCGTTGCGTGCCTAGAAGAAGGCGCTATGCCCTTGGCACTTTTCTCCCATGAATTTTCTGAAGGCATTGCGTTCCTGGCAGAGCGTTGCGCTCTTTCCCAACAAGCCAGTGAAAAGCCCTTGGCACTGCGTGCTCAGCACTTGCACTGCGCGCTCAGCCTTGGCATTGCACTCTTGGGAAGAAATGGTTTCTAAGCCCTCAAACAACTCCAATCACCTCAAACTTCTTCCAAGTCTCTGCCAAAGGTCCTCCAAGCATATTGAGGGGTAAGTACATGTCATCAACCAATCTTAAAGCAATTTGGTCATCACTTAATTGAATGAAAAGGAAACCCTAAATCAAACACTAAGTTTAAGCTTGAAGTCACCGATTTTTCCATTACTTCATCTTCCTATAAAGAATATCAATAAAAAAAAAAGGTTATTATGGTGTTGTTATCCCCCCTATGAAATTCTTGACAAGCAAGCTGGGGGCTAGTTTTCTCTGGAGCCTCCAAGGAATGCCTTTCCCCTGAAAATTCATCCTCCTTGGAGTCTCTGTGTGCTGTGCTTAACATATGGTTCCCCTGCTGATCCATTTCTCAAAAAGCCCATTATTGCCCTTTACACCCCTGCAAAACACCACATTGTCACTTCTGTTTCCCCTTTGTCTTCTCCCCAATTCCTCCCCTAATCTCCCCAAAATCCCCTTTGGATTATTCCTTTACCTTTGTTCCCTCAAAATTCCCCTTAACCCTTCTACCATTACCCTCATTAGGCCTTGGAATGCACTAAAAGGGTTTAAAAACCCACTTTCCGACAATATGACAGGCCTAGCCCTTCTTCTGATAGCCCCGTGCCCTTTTCCTTTCCCCATAAGACCCGGTGCCGTGACCAGCACCAAATCCACTAGGTGCTTAGCCATCCAAACCTTCCTCCGCGCGAAAAATCATCAAAAAAACCTTTGCAAACGCGCATTTGGGGGTTTTAATATATTTGATTTGATCGATGAATCTTCGCCGTTCGTTAAACACCGGATCCAATGGCGCGGTGCTCACCCAAAGTAGTGTTCCCCACCCCGCCTGCGCAGTTTCAGAAGACCGGTGGCTTCGTTCTGCACCACCCATCCATAGCCGGCGTTATTTCCCGCGGACCCAACGATTCCACACGCTGGGTGACGCGTGTCCGAGCGCACTATTTTGAAAACCGCCATTTCATGCATTAATCTTCGGACGAAGGCCGGGTGGCGGAATTTTTGCGAACCGTCCGATCTGGAGGACCCCATCTAACGATTGTGATTCAACGAAGTTGCACCCCCGATAACCTGCCTCCTCCGTATTCTTGGTCCTCCGTCCGCCGCCCTCCACTGTCGATCTCCACTATAATCAACGGTCCTGATCTGTCCCTCCATCGTTGACCGCTCCGCTGTCCCCGGGCCCCCACCTCATCCGTCCACTGGCTGTCCGTCTACCACGTCACCCCACGTGCATGTTCCGTATCCTTCAAACATTCCGTCGCATATAATGTCCCATTCTCACAGTTTTTAATGATTTTCACGCATTTTCACTCTGCTGGTCGTCAAACCTCCACCAGAGCAAGTTTTCACTGTTTCCTCTGTAGTTTCTTCCACCATGTCACCAAATGCGTCCGTTTCATCCACCCATGTCACCCATCACCCTCGTCCATGGATTTCTTCACAGTTTTCGTGTTCTTGCAGGGATATAAAGAAAGAATGGCCACCATGATAAACTCCTTTGCTACCCAGACAACTAGATCTAGGGAAGATCATCCGCAGCGGTTGGATTTATGAACGAAGGCCCAGGAAGGTAGAGACAAGATGTTCATTAAAGGAACAGAGTGCGAAATCTGTAGCAAATCTCCCATCACCATTAAAACCCGAGCTACCCTGTCAGAAGAAAATGGAGTGGCAGAATGTTTCAGCGCAGAGAAAAAGGAAGATTAAAGCTAGCTTATGAGGATCTTGAGCTTTTAATCTGAGGTTTAGAGGACAAAGCAGCAGATTACAGGCCCCAAGGATCGACTACAGGATTCCAAGCACAGGAAAAAGGTAATATCTGGGTTTTTCATCGGCAGAATGTTTGTTCTTCATCAAGTACATGGCGCCCATACGGCTTTATTATGCACCATGTCCCTGAAGTGTTTTCCACCATACAACAAACCTCAAAATAGTCAGACATTTATGAGACAGACCTTCCTAGCAGTTTACTTCATTTTTGTTCAAATCACCAAGAGTACTTCTGCCAAAAGATGTCAAGATCAAATCTGGAGCAGATCATTCTCTCACAAGGAAGGTGACAGAGATTAAATATACAGTATGTCAAGCAGAATGAGTTTCGGCCCTGCTTTCATTGTTATGTTTAATGATACATTTAATTTTCACCTACTCCTTCAGTCGATCTTAGGTTCATCCTTTGCTATAAAGCACAGAAGGAAACATTGTAATGGGGTTGATGAGATATCAGTGGGACTCTAGTGTTTTCCTCTTGAGACAAGTTCTCTGTGTATATTGTAAGATAGGCTGAGATTGGATGTATTCAGACTGAATGTTCAAGCTATGGGCTATGATGTACCTGATTGGTGTTGTGTTTAATATGACAAGCATGTTTCTTTGGATCTTGATCTAAAGCAGCTGTTGATGTTTCCTCTTTCTTTGTATTTGTGATTGACTTGCTCTCATTGCATGCTACATTTCATTTCATTTCTGCTGGTAGGCAACATAAGTATAATATAGGATTCACCCTTGATAGGTGCCCTATGTTTCCTGCTCTCCCTACCTCAATGTTTTCTGCTTATATGTGTATCTGAATGTTGATTTCAATTGATTTAACCAGTGTAGTGGATGATATTGCCTGCTCTCTGATGTATGAATCGATGAAGTCCATGTTTAGATGTTTTTGGTAGGATTTAGCTGGAAGGTTTGGGAACACTGGGGATTAGTGTTAGCCCTGTCCACTAGGATCCTTGCGCGACCAGTTAACCTTTCCAAGACCCCTTGTTTTGCCTCTAATTTTGTCCAAGCAGGTCTGGAGTTAAATGACCTCTGGCCTGATCTATAGATAGATTTGGTTGGTTCTCCTCCTTCATTTTCAATCATTTGTGTCCCATTCCAAATATCTCCTTGAAGATCCAAATGCTCTAGATGACTAGCCCAACTGAAAGCTTGCACATTGATTACAAATAAATCCTTTCTTGACTCCATAGCCTAATGACTTTGATGTTCTTTGAGTTATCTGTCTCTGCCTAAGCTTCACCTTTGCTCATCCTTGTCTTATATTGGACCTTCTTTTCCTGATTCCTTCCAACCAAACCCAAACAATCAAACAACCAACATGAGCCTAAAACTAGCCTAAAATCACAACTTAGAGCTCCAAAGACATAAACCTTTGGCTATTATAGAGAGATCCCTCTCTGGACCTAGGAGGGCTAGATCTTAAGGTCTGAAAGTGGTTCTATGTTGTCTCATCTTTTGGTCTCTGTCAACCTGGCCAAAACATGGGAACCCCAATAGGTGCTAAAGGGTTTTCATATATCTAAGCTTTCCCCTATACCCATTCCTTTCATTCACTCATTCCATTCACTTACAAAGCTGCCCTTTCATCACCTTCCCTTCATCTCCTTTCACATCAGTCCAAGGGTTTCTAAAAATAGAGTTTTCAACATGTCTGAGGGAGAGGACAGTGGCAGTGGTGTGGAGGCCCAAATTCCAAGGAGGAATGCTCATAAAGGAGGAAAGATAAATAGATTTGAACCCCTCAATACAAGAGAGCTCATGTCATCTCCCTTTATTGTTTCTTGTTTCAAACATGTAGGTTGCTATGAATTTTTTGAAAAGGTGCAACAGGTGAAAAACCACCTTGAGCTAACAATACTATTTATCATTAACTTACATGACAAACAAGTAAATATTGCAGGGGTCACCTTTTAAATGTCTATATATGCCATTTCCAATGCCACAGGCATCCCTAGTGTAGGGGAGAAATGGTTCAAGAAATCTAACCTTAACATGAGTTACTTTGAGCCATACCTTAAGCCCAGGTATAAAGACCACAACAAATCCATATTTCCTTTCTCTCACCTTCTTGATAGATATGCACCTATGATGAAGATTATAATGAAGTATTTTACTTGTGAGGAAGGTTCTCTCGTCTTTACTCATACCACATCAGGTTGCTTATGCACTTTACTAGAGTGAGGATGTCGTGCATACCCTGTTACCTTTACCAAATTATTGATAAAATGGCATACATAGTGCAAAAGAGAAACTACCCTCAGCAGATGCAAAGCATTTTCCATCACTCACTTATCAAAATGGTTGTTATGCACCAACTACATCAGAAAGGCATTCCATGGGAGACATTCATTGCCAATGAGGTTTTTATTACTCCACAAAGCCATCATCAGCAAGATATACCTTCCTCATCCCATCCTGCAGAATCCATTTCTCCATCACTTCCTACTATTCACAAATCTCCTCTCACTCACATTCCTTCACCCCATGATGATCCTCCTTCATCATCTTCCCACAACCCTTCACCCTCATCTCATGACACGACATCAGTCAGTGAAGAAATAAGTGAGACAGATGACACTGAGATGGTTGACATAGAGCATTTTCCTTTGACCTATCAAAGAGGTCATAGGGAGGTGTTTGCTCCACAAATTGTGGAAGGGACCCTGTCTTCTACATCAAAAAAACAACTTGACAAAGGTAAGGAAAAGGTGATTGTTGAAGAGGAGGAAGACAAACATGAAACTGAACAAGAGTTTCATCTAATTCACCTTGATAGTGATGATGAGAATGAGGAGAGGATCACAAACATGTTGCTCAAAAGCAAGGATGCCCAGATTAGGGAGCTACAAACTAATCTTGGTATGACAAAAAATGTGATCAAATTCCTTGAGGTAGAAAACTAGAAGTTAGAAACAGAGAAAGCCATCAGTGAGGTCAGAGCTATCAGAGCTAGAAAAGGGGCTGGAAAGGCCAAGGCTAAGCTAGATGAGACCTTGGGCACTCTTGATGATAGTGAGAATGAGGAAGAACAACTTCCTAGGAAGAGGCCAAGGACAATTGTGTTGAAGAAGGCCTTAGCCCTGGAAAGAGAGCAAGAGACAGCATTGGCAGAGCATCTCACTCCAAGAGAGATGCTTGCCATGGAGATAAACTATGACAGAGAATCTTGGCTAGAAAGAGACAATGTGTACCTAGAGGATTAGCTTGAGAAGGAAAAAAGAAACATTGACCTTCAGAAGAAGATGGCAAGGCATTATGCCTTAAGAAACAGGATTGCAAGGGCCAAGCTCAAACAAACCCTTGCTAAGATTCAAGTCCTAAATGAGGAAAAGGAGAAGGAAAATATTAAAATCCTTGCTGATGTATCCCTCCAAGCCTCCCAAACATGATATGCAAGACAAAATCCATTTTTGGCATCTTTTTTCATTTTTTGGTTTTTGACAATTGGCCAGCAGAAAATATTTTTTGGGGCATTAAATTGAGAAAATTTTTACATATTAATTTTCCTCAAGCCAAGGAAATCACCCTCAGAAAATTTTAGGTCATTTAGAGCAGAATTAATCCCTCAAAAGGGAAAAAAACCAGCAAAAAAACACCTTTCTGCCCTATTTTCAGCATTGGCACTACGCCCTTAGCAGTCTTAGGAGAATGGATTTTTGAGTAGACAAATTGACACCATTATAGAAAATAAAAGCAGATTTGGAAACTAGACAGGATATGCTTTTTAATGAGCTATCATGGAGCTCATTTGGGCACCGGGAAGGCCTCCAAATCTTAGCTACAAAATAAATAATTTTTCAAGTTTTAGCGTTGTGCGTTTGGCATGGCGCTACGCCATTGTACCTTGGCACTACACCCTTGCTTGAAAGTCAACAAAACACATAAGAATTTATTGAAAATTATATTTTGAAGGCCTTGAAGACAAATAACTCCAAACTTAGCTTAGAATTTACGCATTTAATTAGTTTGGGATATTTGTGCCTTGGGCCTTGCATGATCTCAATGGTCAAATGCATTTATGATGTAATTAATGAATTCTAAAACCATATATAGGGTTTAATTCACCATTTTGGAAGTTAAATACTGAATTTAAGCCTCTTTGTGATTTTTGGTTGATTGCTGAGATGAAAATCACATAGACTCAAGGAGTGATAAAGAGTTTTTGGCTTTCGAGCTTTGTAATATGTTTTTGGACTGAATATCAATGGAGCTAGCACATTTACTAGATTGATGAACTTTGTCAATGGTGATGTTGTTCCTATATTACACTTGTTTCCTTATGTTTTCATATTTTTCATTAATTTCTCTTATGATATAACATAAAGCTTAGCTTAAGACATGTTGTTGGAGACACCTTAAGTTTGTCTGATTTTTGTCATTTAAATTTTTTCCTCCACTAGGTTTGATTAGAGAATCTACTTTTTTGTGTTGAAATTTACCTAGTAGATTTTAGCTAAATAAATATATGGTTTTCCCTATCCTTTGGTTGTTCTTGAATGGTTGCTCTAAATGCCTTCTTTGAAGTTTCATTAAAGAATTCTTAAATGCTCTTTAGTTTCACTGAACTATTATATTAAATGTTCTCTTTGTCTAAAAGTAATTATTAGCTAATTCTTAACTGCTCTCTATGATTACTGGATTGTTGTCTTGAATTTTATTTACTAGGGTTTGGTCAAAGAGGTTTATGGTGTGCCCTGCACTTTGGTTCTTTCTCAAGAATAGTAATTTTAAAGGATTTTATTGTTCTAGTATGTTAAAGGATTCTTGATTGCCCTTTAAACCTACTAAATTCATACCTTAATGCTCATTCCATATCCACCTAAGCTATTAAGATCCATTTGGCTTTGTTAGCTTTCCCTATGAAACACCCTTGATTCATTGTTGTACTTTTCAAGCCTTTCATATACCCCGTGGCCTAGTGATTTGAATTTCTCTTACTCTATCTGTTCTTCTTGACAATCTACCCAACCAAAAAAAACAAAACAAGAAAACCCTATCATTATAACTAGCCTAAAATCAACATCCTAAATCAAATAAGTTATGTCTTTTATGAAAACATAGAGAGAGTCCTCTCTGAGTCTAGGAAGGCTAGGTCCTAGGACTCCAAATTTGGTTTGATGTTACCCTTGTCTATTTCGTCTTGCCAATCTGAAAAATTATGGGGACCTAAGATAATGGTGACTCCACAGGGGACACTTGTTGAAAATATTAGTGGTACATAAAGAACTCGGAGAACCTAAAAATATTTCAAGATTGGTATCCAATTCTTGATGGTGGACAACAAAAAAATTCTCAAAACCCTTAGCATCATCCACCTAGTGACTCCACTGGTCTCCAGTAGACTTGGTGAATCCATTGTTTCTCACAGACTCCCCTAGGAATGTACTAATCAAACTTGATAGAATAAAACCCAGTCACTCACTCTATGAATTTAGTATTCATACAGATTTGTTTTTTTTTTTCAATTATTATAAACTTTCAGCCTCTCTGTGTTGTGGGTCTAAAATATGGCTTCACAAAGAATCTGCACTAGATCTCACCCTAACCCAAACCCTCCTACTATAGTTGATGACCCAGAAATAATCTTATGGAAAACCTCTAAGACTGAAGATTCAAATATTGTTAAACCAATTCACAAAGCAAGTTCTGCCTCTGAAAACCTTACATCCTTGTAAGATACCCAATTTTACTTACACCATAGAAGAAACCTATTCAGAACTAAGTCTCAAAATTGGATAGACCAGACAGACCTTGAGCATGCAAACTTACAACAGAGTCCTAGTAGAGAAGCCTCTCCTTCCACTCCTCCTGATTTTCACCTTCTCCAACACTTTGACTCCTTTCATTCCAAATCTGCTCAATCTCAGCTAGCTGGTCCAAGTACATCTGCTAACCCCACTCATACACCCACTATGCAAACCACTCCATTTCATCCGCCATCACCACTCATAAACCCTCCTCTTGTAAATACTCCTTGGGTTCCATTACCTCCTTTCATGGCAGCATGTTATGCCCCCCTAGTACTATCACAACCTTTACTTCCTATGTCAAATGACTACCAATCTAAAATCCCTCACTTTACTAGAGCTAATTCTACAACTGCCCAACAACATGTAGACAAGATGAATGATGCATTTGACTACCAAGAAATAGAAGAGGAAACTATAAAAATGAAAAAATTTTCCCAAATTTTAGGAGGAGAAGCAAAGAAATGGTTCAAGAAATTAACTCCCAATAGCATTCATGATCTCCCTTGCCTTTATCAAACATTCATAAACAAGTGGGATACTAAGAAAAATCCTCTTCAAATCCTATCAGAGTATGATAACCTTAAGAGGAATCTTGGGGAAAGTGTCAAAGACTATTGCACTAGGTTCAATAATGTATATAATGCACTCCCTCCCCACATGAAACCCCCACAAGGCCTAGCCTTAGTAAAATTTCCAGATGGATGTGATCCAGACATGTCTTATCAATTAAGATAAAGGGATCCCCTTACCTTAGAGGACATGCAAAGGGGAGTAGTAAGTGTAGAAGGCAACCTAAATGCTAAAAGAGCTAGATTGAGAGCAGAGAAGAAGGTTACATACAAAGAGGAAACTATAGCCTTCACATCTGATGCTAAAATTGACAACCTATTTACAACAATGGAAATGATGATGGGGAGAATTAACTTGAATGAAAGAGCACCTCGAAGAGGAAACAAAACAAACCCTCAAAACAAAAATAGAAACCAAAACTTCAGAAGAGACCCTCCTCAAATCCGACAAAGAGAAAATGACTAGAAAAGCATACCTCCTTTCTAGGAAAACTATGTAGATGAAGAAGAAAGAGATACCGAGGAGTCATAAGAAAATAATGTCAATCTAATAGACTCCAATAATGAGGATGATTTTTTTCTCATAGAAGAAGAACAAGGTCTTTTTTCCTCAAACCAAACTGAAAGAACTTGTGAGGATTATGAAGAATACAAACTAGGGTATGAAAATTCCATCATGGAGGTTCATAGGCAGTATGACCTTAGAAGTGGGAAGACACAAGCCATCCCTAAGAGGAAAAAATAAAAAATTTCTGCTGGGAAGACCCCTGAAAACAGTCCTAGAAATATAGCAGAAAATACAAACTCCATGGCTAAGAATGCCGATAAAAGAAAAAAACAAAATTAGGTAACATAATGGTGACCAAAGCTACCCTAGTACATCAACTAGTGGCCCTGAAAAAACTGCTTTAACTAAGATCCAAAAAAAAACTTAGCAATCTAAAGTTGTTGAAAATACGATGTATGATAAAACTGATCCAACTCTTCCAAGAATACAAACACCATTCAGTATTGAGGGTGAAATTGCTAAGATAAAAATAACCATACCCCTTACCGAACTAGTGACTCAAGATGTATATAGATCTCAAGTTCTGAAGGCTTTAAACATAGTAAATGACACTGATACTCTAAATCTCACTAATGAAAAGCCTAAATTGTTGTTTGGACTAGAGGTAGAGGGAAAATTTCAAGAGGGAGTTGTGCCTCCATTCTATGTCAGTTTGAACATCTATGACAAAATCCTACACAATGTTATGCCAGACTCTGGTGCTTCACACAACCTTATGCCAAAGGTAGTGATGGAGAGATTTGGCCTCAAAATAACCAAACCATACAAATACTTGTACTCTTTTGATTCAAGTAGAGTTAAATTTCTGGGCCTGATCAAAGATCTGTGTTTCAATCTGGCATAAATACCAGCTAAGAGCCTAGTCATGGACATTGTAATGGCTGACATTCCCCCGAAGTATGGCATGCTTTTATCTAGATCATGGCGAGCCAAACTCCAAGGAAACCTCCAAATGGACATGACATATGCTACCATTCCAGTCTTTAACCAAAAAATAATACTATACAGAGAATCTCACACGAAATACATGGTAAGGAGCCAAGATAGTCCAAACAACACCCCTCTCAATTCTATCCATTTAGACCTTTAATCATTTATATTGTACAATGAAGATGACATTAATGAACAAGTAAATGAAAAAGAGGAAGAGAAAGTCCTGTCACTCGTAACAGTTGCATTGGAAATTCATCTCAATGTAATGGTTTTCCAACCTTTTGACAAACATCACATTTCCTGGCATATTCCTTAGCATCATTATAAAATGTAGGCAACAAAATACCTTCCTGTAATATTTTCCTTGTGGTGCATTCCCCCAACATGACCTCCCACAACTCCTGAATGGAATTCCCATAATACATCCTTCCTATTATGATCCAATACACACCTACCTAGTATTTGATCAAGACCCAACTTATACAATTGCCTCACAATCAATTGGTAATCTGTTGCCTAGACAACCATCTCTTCATTGCATTGCGGTATATTCCTCTAGGAAATTTTGAGTAGCCAAGAATGCTGGTATGTCTTCTAGGTAGTCTGGCACCACCTATATTCTAAATAAATAAACGTCTAGTAACTAGTCATTAATGTATCCTCCACATTACCTTGATTTTATCCTTGAGAAGTGGTCAGGTACCACATTTAGTCGACCTAATTTGAAAATCACCTCAAATGTAAATTCCTAAAATAATAAGAGAAATCTACAAATTATTTCGTATAACACACACTTTCTCACCAAATACTTCTAGGCAGAGTGATCTGTGAAGAACTTGAATGGGCTCCCTAGAAGGTAGTGTCAAAACTTTTGAAGTGAATACGTCATTGCAAGGGCCTCTCGTTCTGTTGTGGTATATTTCTTATCTATCATTGACAACTTTATGCTTACAAAGTATATCTTATGGTCTAGGTTTCCTTATCTAGGTTGAGCTAGAACCACTCCCAAAGCAATCCCAAAGGAATCAATATGGATGTAGAATCTCTTGTTCCAGTCTGGGTAAACCAAGATTGGTGCACTAGCTAACGTTTATTTAAGTAAATTTAAAGCAGCATTACATTCTTCGGACCATGTGAATTTCTCAGTTTTCTTGAGTAACTTCTCAATTGAGTTAGTAGTCAAAGCATAGTTGTGGACAAACCTCTTGTAATATCTCGTGTGACCCAAGACATAAGTTGCTTAACATTGGATGTTATGGATCCATGTTTACAATCATCGTGACCTTGGGAGGGTCCACACATACTCCTTCCTTGCATACAATATGACCCAGTAGAATTCTAAAGGGAACAACAAATATTCACTTCTTTACGTTTAGTGATATTTGTAGTTTCCTACACCAATCAAACACGACTCTAAGAAAACTAGAGTGCTTCTTCAACATACTATAAACATTCCAATCGTCAATGTAGACTTTAAGGAACCTGCATATATAATCCTCAAAATAAGTAATCACAATCCTTCAAAAAATTATTGGTGCATTTTTTAGCCCAAGTGGCATAATATGGTATGCATATGAGCCCCATTCTGTGGTAAAAGTAGTCTTGTTCCTATCCTCCTCTAGAATTCAAACGTGATGGTAGCCAGAAAACCAATCTATAAATGAATAAGCTTCATTTCCTCCTACATTACCTAGAAATTTTTCACTGAAAGGTGTAGGGAAAGGATCATGGATAGAAGCACTAATCAAGTTGCGATAGTCCACAAAAACTATAATTTCAGTGGTATGCTTCTTATTCTATATCACAAACAGACTAACCCATTATTCCTCATGAATTGGAAATATTAGACCTACAATAAACATCTTTTCTATATTTTTCTTCACTTTCTCCTTCACCCTCGGGTTTATTTTGTATGGTTGATGATTTACAGGTTTTGTGTATAGTTTAGGTATGATCCTAATTCCCCCAAATCTCATTTAATTTCTTTCAATTTTGCAGCAGGCGAGGAAAATAGCTCCTCTTATTCTTTTAGAAGATTGAATAAATATGTAGTAGTTTTATCATCCTTGTAGTCACCAATTGAGGCTATTGAGGCTATCTTTGGATTTTCTTCAGTCGCTATATTTATTTTTCACAATTTTAGTGGAAGTAGATGTGGAGCTTTATTTGTGGGCCTATCTTTAACTCCTTGTTCCATTTTTGCTTCATTGAAAGCTAGATGTTGTCCATCTTCCATATCATCTTCATCTGACTCTTTGTCTACCTTCCCACAAGCTACTGCCTCATTGTGTGTTGACTCATATATGTGTTGCAAAGTATCCTGATCTATTATTCCATCTATGAATTCTCTAGTTGTAATTAGAATCATCTTAATGTCCTACAGAGCATTTCTAATCCTTCCATGAATAAAAATATCAATCAAATCCATACCTAGATTGTGGCACAACATCTGGTGTTGAACTCATATCCTCCTTGCTTCCATTCATCCCACACAACTTCTGAGCCAACCTATGAACTTTGCATACTCCTCCATTTGATTTATCCTACCACGGTTGGGTTAATATAATCTTCCCTTATTCTTATTTTTAGCTGGCATAACTGATCTAATAGTTCTATCTCTTCTCTATCATTTACTAGTTCTGTGAATCTTGGTCCTTGATAAGGATCTAGGGGTTGGATTACACTAATCCCTTATACTTCGAAAGTCATTAGTTATTTTTTTAGATAAATCACTACATAGTTTTTGGAGGCCCAATCTATCCAAAGAAGGGTTGGATAGGGATCCTTGTCTCTCATTATGTCTATTACATCAAAATATTCATAGGTTTTGACCCATAAAATTCCAACCTCTACATCCTCCAGTTTTCCAACTAGGAGGATGCAATAGTGGTTCTCCATACACAGTTGGATTGGTGAGAATTCTACCTTAGGCCTTCCTAAGGCCTCCCATGTCTTTCTTGGAAAAATATTGACATATGGGCCTAAATCTAGCATCGTATCTTTCATTTGGAATCCTACAATCTGAGCCTCAATCCATAATTCCCTTCACATTATTATTTTGTTTCTCTGAATCCTCCTGGAATGCCTCTCTTTTAAATTGGCATATATTTCCCCTTCTTGATATGTACCCTCCCTGATAGTTGAATTCATACTCGCACAATTCCCCGAGCATTTATTCATCGTTCACAATTTGTAAGAATAATTTGAACCATTGTTCTATGGGTTGAGTGTTGGATCGTGGAGGGTCTGGAATATTCTCTTTTAAGGATGTTGGTTGTACTACCTGCGGTCCTCCACTTGGGGTTAGATTGATGAACGTTTATACTGCTTCCTTGTAATATTGCTTATGTTTCTGAGGATCATATGAGCGCTTCGAGGAGGTTAGTCTTATAATATTAGATTTTTATTCTTCTCCTGTGTCATATCTAGTCTCCCCCCCTAGGTGACTATATTTATGTTTGAGAGTGGAGTGGTTTATGGCACCCTTGGCTCCGCATTAATTAACTTTCCCCTTCTTGCGGTTTCACTCTTCCCATATTTTGATCAATTCTGAGTAGTCCTTTCTTGCATGTGTGTTGAACCTGCATTGAGAACACCATGGTCATCTAGGTAATGTGTAATATCCTGCAACATGACCTTCTTGAGCACAATTATAACACCACACTGGACCTCGACCTCCTCTCCTTCCCCCCCTTGTTCCTCCTCCTCGTCCCCAAGGATTTTCATTGACTCGATAGGTTGTTTGGACCAATCGGTCAGCTAAGGCATCCAACACCATACACTCATCAGTGTGATGAGTTGGTGAAGCATATAATTCACAAAAGGTGTTGTTAGGGAAATTTGAATATTTTTACAGAATGGGGTAAAGACGTGGGAGATATCCATATGCTCCACAAATTTCATAGTATTTAGTTGGTGTTGAATTATGTTGATTCACAAATGTATGGAATTGAATTTTCCTTTGATAGAAAACATAGATGAGTTTATCCCTTGCATTCATACCTACAGATCTCCCTGAGCAAGAGGGGTTTTGGATGGCCCCGCTGGGATGGGTGTAATACTTGAGCCCCATAACCTCGGCCCCTATGTGACTAGATTGTAGGTTTTAACCCTATACATAAATTATCTGCAAATGAATCTTAAAAATAGAAAATAAAAAATAGAGAGAGAATAAAACATAAAATAGATATACAAAGAGATTTTCCCCTAGATCCCAAATTGAGACTACTAGCTTTATTTATCATTATATTCCTATTAGTGTTACAACATATAAATATACATGTCGAAGCATTCATAGACCCCAATCCATTAACCCTTGATTAGAACATAACCATAGTTCCCTTCACCAGCTCTACAAAATACCAAGGGCTAAAAACCATCATGCCCCAAAACCATGTGCAAATCCATGCACAAAACCGTGGGTGGGTCCTCCCACCAAAAAATAGGGTCCAAATTTTTTTTTGCTAGGGCACTGTCGTCGGCCTCGAACAGGGCCGGATATCACCCCCCCTGTGACCCCCTAGTGTGTGCGACTAATCGTGGAAAGAATATAACACATACCCAACATTCTGCCACTTGTTGTTTTCTTTCCGCAGGGGGCCACAAGAGAGCTTAGTCATTAGTCCAGCTGTACAACACCCATTGTTTCTCTACACCAAGATAACTTTTGAGTGCTCACAGACTTCATCAATGCACCTGCAACATTATTCTAAGTGTCCTCCTTTACCAACAACACCCTTTTATCCTCATCCATGTCTCTCACAAATTAATATTGAACACCAATGTGCTTTATCTTTGAATCATAATCAGGGTTCTTAGCCAAGAAAATTGCACTTTGGCTATCATAGTCTATCCTTATACCTCTTTGCACCAACCCCATACTTGAACAAAATCTCTGCAAACAAGCTGCTTCCTTTCTTGTATGAGTGGCTGGCATGTATTTTGCCTCTATAGTTGAAAGAGCCACTAGAGACTTTATTTTACTCATCCAACTGATTGCACATCCAAATAGGCTAAATACATACCCACTTGTAGATCTTCTTTGGTCCATATCTCTAGCCTAGTCTACATCAACAAAACCACGAATTTCCAAAACTCTGTCCAATCCTGGTCTTCCCTGGTATCACAAACCATAATCACTAGTGCGACGCAAATATCCAAAAACCCACTTCACTGTTGTCCAATGATCCTTCCTTGGTTTTGACATAAACCTACTCAATACTCCCACTGCATGTGCAATGGCTGGTCTAGTATATACCATTGCATACAATAGGCTACCCACTCCACTTGCATATGGAACACGTGACATATCCTCCTCTTCTTATTGTGTCTTGGGACACTGTTCAATAGATAGATTTACACCTATATGAATAAGAAACTTCACCATTTTACTATCATTCATATTGAACCTCTGCAATATTTTCTTGACATACTTCCTCTGGCTTAACCAGAGCTTCTTCTTTGCCCGGTCTCTCTTAATTTCCATGTCCAAAATATAGTTTGCAGCACAAAGATCCTTCATGTTGAATTTGGAGAACAATTGGGTCTTTAAATTCCAGATAGTTTCTTTATCATTTCCAATCAGTAACATATCATTCACATACAAGACCAAATAAATAACATGGTCACCAATTAATTTAAAATATACATAGTGATCCTCTTTGCTTTTGGTTAACCCAAGTCCTCGTATATAGGTATCAAATTTCTGATACCACATGCTTGGTGACTGTTTTAACCCTTACAAAGACTTTTTTAACCTACATACTAATTATTTCTTACCCTTCACCATAAAGCCGTCAGGTTGCTTCATGTAGATCTCCTCTTCCAGATCCTCATGAATAAATGAGGTCTTCACATCCATCTACTCTACCTCAAAATCAAATCCAGTGGCAACAGATAAAAGTAATCTAATAGAAGTAACCTTGGGAACATGAGAAAAAATATCACCAAAATCTGGCACCTGGGAATAACCTTTTGCTACCAATCAATATTTTTATTTCTCTACCTTTCCTTCAACATTCATCTTCTTCTTAAACAACCATTGTCTCTCGCTGGGCTTCCTTCCAGCTGACAACTCCACTAGATCCCATGCCTCATTTTTGTGCGAGGATGCCATTTCATCAACCATGGCCTCCTTCTAGATTTTTCCATCCTCTGAGTCCACTACCTCCCTGACAGTTTTGGGATCATAATCAGTTATAATTAAAGAAAAATTTGAATAGAAAGTATATGGGTTATACCTTTCTAGTTGCCTTCTTTCCCAAACTGATCTTATCACAACTAGAGTTTGTGGATCTTCCTCTTCTGAATGTTCTTCTATTGTAGAGTCGAATTCATCCTCCTTTAGCTCAAACTCTATCTTCTCAGGTTCCTTTAGTAGGACTTCATGTTTAACAACATCTTTCAACTCTCTAAACACCACATCTCGGCTTTACACAACCTTCCTTGTTTCTGGGTTCCAAATCTTGTAACCTTTTAAACCATTCTTATACCAAATAAAGATGCACCTTTTATATTTATTATCCAACTTAGTCCTTTTCTCCTTTGGAACATGTACATATGCATCAAATGCAAATACCCTCAGATGTGAAAGAGAGGGTTTCTTACTAGTCCATACCTCTTGTGGAGTCTTATACTCCAACGCTGATGAAGGTGATTTGTTAACCAGGTAACATGCAGTCTCCACTGCTTCTGCCCAGAATTCCTGTCCTAACCCGATACCACTGAGCATGCTTCTTGCCTTTTCCATCAACGTTCTGTTCATTATTTCTACAACTCCGCTTTGCTGAGGTGTGTATGGGTTATTCTTTTGCCATGATACACCACACTTCTTACAGAATTCTTCAAATTCCTTCTTGTAAAACTCTCCACCATTATCTGTCCTCAACACCTTTATCTTCTTCTCTGTCTAGTTTTCCACCAAAGCCTTAAATTCTTTAAATCTATCAAAGAATTCATATTTCTTCCTCAAGAAATATATCCATGTATTCCTTGAGAATTCATCTATGAATGAAACATAGTACACAAACTTTCCCAATTATGGAAGCGACACAGGTCCAAACATATCACTGTGCACAAGCTCAATATCTTGTTCGCCCTCTTAGCACCAGAATGAAAACTCACCTGATTCTACTTCCCATATACAAAATGTTCACAAAAATCAAAATCTAGAGAGAAATTAGACATAACTTCTACCATACCATTTCCATCCAGTATCCGAAGGCCCTTCTCCCCAATATGTCCAAGCCTTTGATGCCATAGCATGGTCTTTTCTCCAGAGACATCTAAGCTTTCCACTCCACTTTCAGGAACCACAGAACTATTGCACCCATAAATAACAGTGCTACCATAAATATTGTACAGAGTTCCAATCCGAACTCCACACATAGATACCAGTGCTCCCCAAACCATATTATAGGTATATTTCTCGAACACTGTTTTTACACTTGCATCATCCATATCTCTTCCATAAATCAGATTTTTGGCAAATGCAGGAATATGCAGAACAACATGAAGTGTACTAATCCTTCCACCTTGCAACTTCAGCTTGAATTTTCCACGTCTGACGATTTTGTCCTTCCTGTAATTCCATAAGAAGACATCACCACCATCATACTTTTCATACTCGCAGAACCACTCCCTATGGTGAGTGAAGTGAAAGGATGCACCTAAGTCGATGAACCATGCCTCAAGATCTAGATGTTTGTTTGAAGAAGAAGCCAAATACACATCCCCAACTTCATCCGAGGTGGTTTTTGCCTCTGAAAAAGGAGCATTATCATATCCCTTTCCTTTCTCTGGAGCTTTATATCTGCAACCCTTTTTTAAGTACCCTTCCCTTCTGCATTTCCAGCACATTTTTAGAAAATTTCCTGGATATTTATATCTCCCTCTAGATTTAGATCTCCCACTCGAAACCTTATTCTTGTTTTTGTTCTAGGACCTTCCTTGTATAGATAAGGCATCTCCATTCTAGCCCTCCATATTTCTCCGTCTCATTTCCTCCGAAAAAGAGGCAAACACAATGTCATAAAAATTCAAGGTAGTTGTATTGCTACCTATTGAAATAACCATACCGTCCCACGAATCTGGTAGAGAACACAACAAACTGATGCACTTATCTTCATCTGAGATTTTAATATCAATAGATAAAAACTAACTTACTACAATATTAAAGGCGTTCAGATGCTCTTTCATCAAGTCCCCATCATTCATCGTGAGGTTATACAGATTTTTCCACAGGAACAATTTATTCACTAGAGACTTAGATTGGTACAAAGTCCCTAGCTTGTCCCACAAAGTCTTCATCATAGCTTCCCCAAATACATTCAACAATATTGAATCTGAGACACACAATTGTATTGTGATCTTTGCCTTACGATCCATCTTCTTCCAGTCTTCATCTGACATTGTCGTTGGTTTAGTACTCGGATCTACCACAATCCACTGATCTTTATCCACCAGCAGATCCTCCATCTTGAGCTTCCACAACTCAAAACTATGACCATTAAATTTATCGATCTCTATCTTTCCACTGCTTGCCATATTCTTTCAGTGCAACAAACTATCTCGCAAATCTCCCACTAAACAAGGTCTACCATAGGCCCGAGCAAAAAATCCCTCAGGAGCCAAGGCATCCCCATGAAGCCGAAAAAACTTTGATACCAATGTAGGTTTTAACCCTGTACAGAAATTATCTGCAAACAAATCTTAAAAAAAGAAAATAAACAATAACAAGAGAATAAAACATAAAAAAGATATACACATATATTTTCCCCTGGATCCCAAATCGGGACTACCAGCTTGATTTTTCATTATATTCCTTTTAGTGTTACAACACACACACAAAACCATATATATATATATATATATGCCAAAGCATTCATAAACCCCAATCAGTTAACCCTAGATTACTAGAATAGAACATAGCCATAGTTCCCTTGAGCAGGATCTACAAATACTAGCGGTCGAAAAACATCTGCCCCAAAACCATGTCCAAACATGCACAAAACCATGGGCGAGGTCCAACGTTCACAAAATCAATTTTTTTTATCTAAGACCCCTTGCCCCAAACCCCAAAAGGGGGATGCGCGGTACGATGTACGGGGGGGGGTCGTTTCCCCCATTGACCCCCCCCGCACGTGAAAATAATGGTGGAAATAATATAACACATATGACCTTCTATTATGAAATGAGTGCAACACACATTTATTCACACGAGCCGCATCGGTTATAGGTCCTTCAATTTTTTCGTCAAATTTATGATTTGATATTGCAGACCAAATATAGATGGGTCTTGTGTTGCTCTTTTGACTCGATACTCTTGTGGGTACCCTAACATAGCTTTAATACGAGTTTCTTGATTAAATAATCCTGTAGAGTATCAACCTTCTGTTGGGTCAGTGGAGTGCAGGTGAGAGGAAAAATTATTTGATAAACTAGTCCCATTGGTGATTTGGGTCTATTGGGTAGCTTAGCTTGCCAATTGCATCTTTGAATCTCTGCATTAACTCATAGGCAGTCTCCACTTCCCACTGCTTAATTTCCCCTAGTTCAGATAGCCCATGTTGGTTTCTTTGAGGAAGCTTGAACTCCTCCACAAGTTCTCTTTTAACATCATCTACTATTGGGTTCTAGTGTAGCTCTGACCACTTGATGAACCATATAAAGGCTCTATCTCTGAGTTTGGTTTGTAATTAAATTAATTTTACAGCATTCAGCATCTGGAAGGCCCTCCATATAGCTTCACTCAAGTACTAATGATGCTCTACATCCTCATTCTGTTTTCCAGAGAACAGACAGTACACGGTGAAAAATCCCGCCATATTTGAGTGATCTTGAGGAAGAAGTACAAATCCTTGAGATAATGGATGTGAAGATCCTTGCAAGGTCTTACCAATATTAATAATTCCACTCCCACTAGTACTATATTTATATGTGGTATTCACATTGTGAACGCTAATAACTTTAATTAATTTAGACAAGAACTTATCAGGGTTGTGATAAAGTACTAATGGAAGGTTCGGGGAGATGCTACTTAAGCCCGGGGAGATCGTATCATTATGCACCTTGGACGCATTTTTCTTTGCAAATGATCCTCATAAAGAAACATGCTTGTCATCATATAGGTATTTCTTTGAACCTTCACCTCCTATTCTATCTAACATTTCCATTTATACTGGTGGCTATGGATCCCTGTTATCCTCTTGATTTTCGACTGTTATGGTAGTGTCTGCTTCTTCCGCTGGAGGCACTACTACTGCTTCTTCCTACGTTGGAATTCTAAATGTTGTTCCTATTTTGTTTATATCCTTATGTTGGCTATTAATTTCCCTCAAAATCATTTCCCACCATTTTCCATTTATTTGCACTCTCATACATCTAGAAATTTTGAATTCATCTACGTCCATTTCTTCGATCCCTTTATAATTCCCCATTCAGTAGCATCCCTCCCTCTAGGTCCTCCCCCTAGTACTAGGTGTTTAGGATGCCATGCTTTGGTTTTAGAAAATCAACAAATTTTCTTCTACGATTAGAACCTTGATCCATAGAGGGATTTCCTTTACCAACTTACCCTCAACCTTGTTTTGAACATGTGCTCGCTTTAGATAAAGATTGATTATTCTCTGCGGAGAACTCAATAATATATCATTGTATGTTAGTCTGCACCCATAATTTCATAGCTCATGTTCAATCAATTTCCAATGGATGAAATTCTATCTGATCTGCTTGAGTCCAAGCACAACGAGATCTGATTTGTTCCCGAGTCTTCCCCTTTATTTGTAGTCTCCACAACTAGCTGTAGAGCTCTTTTGGAAAATTACACCAGAAAAGATCGTACTGATCACTAGCCGACTCTACATACAACATTTTATTCCTCAACTTTCCTTCACCTTGTTGTGAGAGCTGATATTATTGCAAGACAAACTGATTTATTTGTTCATACCACCAATCTCATAATTATTTCTTTAAGATATTCAATACCATATTTCAACCCCCTTTTTAGATTTCAGGTCCAAGCAATGAAACCATTTATTGGCTAAAAGTAGCAACATGGTTAAGGATCCAGGTTCAGGCACAGGGGCCAACAAAGCTCCAATGTAGTCTATCACAATGTCGACATTTTCACCTTACCTATGACTTGGTAAGGAGTCTCACACGAGGGGTGTCATGACCTTAGTTAGATGGTGGGTCGAGATTCGATATCACGAATAATCACATTATTCATAACAAATCAAAGCATACCCAAATATATCATGCCTAAGTTCATTTGAAATAGGTCATACATAATAATAAAACGAGACTACTTAGATGCACACATTCTTTTTTTTTTTTAAATCCAAGTAACCATTAAATTATAACATAATGATCATGGAATTCCTTCTTTTCATTAGTATTCACACAACATCATTACATAAGGCTCAACAACATCTTTCCACATTATGAATATGTAAAGTGAACATTACATAATCATACAACATATCACATACAAAGTGTCTCTACTAGCTTCGCAACAACATCTCGGTCCTCTCTCTCTTTACTCTTCTTTCCCATCCTTCCTTATCGTTCCATGCTCATGTGAACTATGAGTTCTTTCTGCCTCCTTCCCTGCTCATCTTTCCACATTGCTGGGTTGTTACTACTCTTTTCCTACTTGTCTCTGATAGTTTCTTCATGTATTTCCTCTGCAATTTATAGTTTTCCACAAGTTTATTCCTCTTTCCTTGTTTCCCTTCCCTCAAAATCCCAACGATTTTCTCCACAACTTGTCATCTTTCCAACCTATCCCAAAATACTTTAATTCTTCTGAAAATGAAGGCCCTGTCAATATGCAAAAGTTTCTTTAAATTCAATGCCTTCTACTTGTGCATACCCTTTGCAAACATGTCTTTCCAACGGTTGCCTCCACAACCTGTCATCCTTCGAGAATATCCAAAAATACTTTAATTCTTCCAAAAATTAAGGCCCCAAGAATATTAAAAGTTTCTTCAAAGTCAATCTTCTACTTATGCATACCCTTTGCAAACTAGTATCACTATATTTCTCACTAATTTTCCATATTCATTTATCCTATATCAAAAGACCCACTTGGTTCCAATGATATTATTATCCTTTAGTCTAGGCAGAAGTTCCCATGTGTCATTTTTCTCTACTTAACCTAGTTCTTTATTCATATCCTTGACCCAATGTTTGTCTTCACTCATTTAATCAAAAATTTTGGGCTATGTTTTGTATAATAGTGCTATATTTACATATGTGGGGGTGTTGATTAATTTCCTTCTAGTTTGGACTCCCAAATATCTGCTTCAGGTGTTTGATTTTTGGGGTGTTTTTTTTGCACATATATGGATGAAATTTTATGGAGGTGGTATGTCTTCTTGTTCTTCATTTTTCTTTTATTCTTCTTCCTCTTCTAGATCAATGATTGTGGCTTCATTTGATGCTTCATTGATTTTTGGATTTGTTGATTCTAGCATTGTTTCATTTATCCTTACGTGAATAAATTTCAATATCATTTGCAATATTTTACTGTTGTACTTGTACCCTTTACTTCATTATGAATAAACTAGAAAAAATCCTTTATTAGCTCTATACTCAAATTTTCCTAGATTTTCCTCAATCCTATTAATGCAACACTTTCTTCCAAATACTTAATGCTTGAATAACATTGGTATACCTCTCCACAAATAATAGGGATTATTATCACTATTTACTCTGATTCAAACTATATTAAATATGTGTAAAAATATTGGTGTTGTTTCTCTCCAAAATATGTTTGGAACCTTTGCTTTGTCCATCATTTCTCGACATTTCTGGTATTGATTTGTTCTTTCTTCGAACTACTAAATTCTATCAAGGGTTATGAATATAGAGAATTTTCTTATGATTTCATCCTCTTCAATAATTCCTCAAACTCATTTGAAGTTAGCTCTCCTCCTCTATGAGATATTAGGGACTTAATATTTAGATCAATTTCATTTTCAACCCAAGCTTTGAATTCTTTCAATTTTATGAGAACCTCTGAATTTTCTCTAAGTAGAATGATCCATGCTGCTATTTTATAGCCATCAATGAAAAGTAAGAAGTATATTTCTCTCTTAAGGTTTGAGTTGTTGCAGGACCACATATATCTATATGAACTAGATACAATAGTATAGTTGTTGATTTTTTGTTTTTGTTTTAAAGTGCACTCTTATGTATTTTCCAAACTAACATGACTTTTATATTGTTGTAGTTGCTACAACAAACCCCAAAGTTTTTATCCTAACACCCAAATTTTGGGTCCCCCTTAGCTTCTCAAGGTCTTAAACTTGAATTAGTCAAATATTTCAATGGTAGAGCTATCATCAAACCCTATGGATGATCATGCTTTCACAATAAATATTACATTTATCCATCTTGATTCATCTTGGATCTTGTTCTTAAAGTGCATTTTCATGAGCATTTGATGGAATTTGTAGTCACAAAATTATATATTAGTTTTAAGAATCACATTGCAGATCAACACCACCTTCAACATTGAGTCCATTTATATGTTTGAGTGTTAAATTTTTTGAAGAAAAAGTTCATTTGTGTATGATTAAGTCTTCAAAGCTCCACAAAGTGATTGGCATGTCACTCTTTAAGAAGGCATTTGAAGCATCTTTATTACTTATGATTGGCCAATCATTTGGAGGTTTCTTTTGGATTCTCTCTTGGAGCTACTTCTTGCAATATTGTTTGTAATATGCATCTCAAGATTCAACATTAGATTTGCCAAATCGTTTTTGTCTCTTTCATATAAAGCATAAAAAAGTTACAATTTTACATAACCATGTTATTAGATATCTAGTAACTGTTTTTAGGTAACTTGCATGGTATGATAAATGTAATTGATAGGTCTCTTCTTATGGGGAAAGATTTGAATAACGAAAAAGGGACCTCAGGCTTAGTTTATAGGAGTATAAACTAATCACTCATTCATCTCTATTGTTCATTCCATAATTTGATGATTCTAGCTAGACGTTTGAATACGTGGAACCTTCGAAGCTTTATGGAAGCATGGAATTGACCCAAGAGACATAGACTTTCCCGTTGGAAACCTTCTTCATTCATAAGCACTCTACTATTGCTTTAAGAAGAGAAAAGGTGTTGGGTATTTCCTCGAAGAGAAAATATTTTGCATAAAAAGTAAAATATTATAACATGTCTAGGAAACTATGATTAGAGGAGTGGAGGAGAATAGTGGGCTGAAAGGTTATAGAGGAACTTCGAAAATCATGCGAGGGCCCGCATACTCCTATGTCAAAGCGGTGCTCAAAGAATATATTAAACACGAAAGTGAGTGGATATAATACAACACAAGATAAGATGATGCATTGCATTAAAAACAATGCGTTGAAGCAATAGGTTGCATTGAAGGATATGAAAACAAGCATAACGTTGGACGAAGATAAGACACTATTGACAAGGAATAAGACAATGTGAACCATTAATAATACAACGCGTTGCAAGAGAATGTGACAACACTACGTTAGATAATATGATAGCACTGCATTGGAAGGATAAGAGATATACAAGCGATGCGTCCATAATATAATACATTGCGATGAAAGATATACAAGTGATACAATGCGATTGCATATTATTGCATGCGTATCAAGAAAGGTTATGATAGTGTTATGCGATGAAGACTAAAGGGTGCAATCAAAGTTAAACCACTATGATGTCAAATCATAGCATACAGACTACATTAGACTGATATAATGAAATTACATCACGAAGTGAAATGACTGCGATAAGGCTATGACAAAACAATAGTAGTACTAGGGAAAAATACAAACATGAGTACTATGTTAAGGACATGCTATGCCATAAAAACAAAGGCATGAAAGGATGTGCTACAAAAGCTACGTGTGATTAGAGCATATGAGGATGACAAGGATAATGCTAAAGAGATGTACAGTTTTAAAAACGATATGAAACCCATGTGATCATGTGATGGGATGAACCGAACAATTACTGTGTGATAATGCGATGAAGGCTATATGAAAACTATAAGGTTACCATAATTTTGCAATATGAAAACTATATTAAAACATGCACGTATGATGGGTGTTGTATAAATGCAGCATTGGAGGTTATAATCGGCTACAATAACACCATGTCATGGGCATGATAACATCATGTTACAGGAAATAATGGAGAATATGTTAACATTACAATGATATATATATATATATATATCATGTGAAAGGTTGTATGCGTATGAATTGTTATATATTGATGGCAGAAAAGGATATATATATATATATATATATATATATATAATGGATGTTATGTAAAGTTTCGATGAAACGATCCCATACACCATTACGATGGATCGATATAAGAAAGGCAGAAAATGACAAATGATGTGAGGAATGAAATAATATATACAATGGAAAAGTGCTGAGGCTCAAGAGACTTTGTGATGCGAATGAAGATTAAGTTATATTGACAAGAAAAAGGCATGCACATATCAATGCTATGATGGAGCTGATGTATAGATATAAAAATGGAGTTACATGCAAATAGAGTGATAAAGAGTTATATATGGAAAAAAAAACTAAAGGTTGTGATCAATGTATATATGAAAAAGCATCGCAACGAGAGGATAAATGCCTGTGATGAAAATATTTAATAAATTTATGCAGTGTAAAGATAACAATATAGTGATGCGACGAACGGGTTGAAGCAAAGGTTATGTGAATTCAGTGGGCAACATGATTTAACCACAAAAGTGCAATCACATTAGTGCAATATAGAGAAACAAGTATGTTGAATTTTTAAATTCAACTATTGCAGAACCGAAGAAGGGAGAAGCAGCCGCTCATAAATTTTCTTCAAAACGTGCACACAACATCAGCAATTAAATTCTGCGTTTAATAAAATTTCTTGCAATTTTATTTTCTTGGATAAGGCCGTAGCCTGTAAGGTATGGAGCTCTCCATGCTGAATTTAATTTCTGCTACCATACCGCCATTAAAACTCAGCAATCAGCATTTAAGCCAACACACCAACAGCCATTCGTTTGAATTTTAAATTTGCCAAGTCAACAAGCAACGTGGACCAATCGCGTTATATAGCTTAGAATTTACCATGACGTCATAGAGACAAATTGGAACACGATTTTTTTATAGAATCCGGCTTATATTTTATTTTTGTTTGATGTCAGTCGTCCCAGCGATCAGGCAATCACAGGCCGATCGCGCACATAAAGGATCTGCTGATGTAAGGGCAGATCGGAACGCGAAACCAAATTGCGTTTTGGTTTAATATTTGTTTGAAGTCCACGGCAAAAGTTTTTTTTAAACCTTGGATTAAAAGGGTTTAATATTTTGGTTATTAAAGGTTGGGAATTTTGCTTCTGTGATCCATAAAATGTGTAAGAAATTCTTTCCTTGAAAATCACATGTGAGGAATTTTACCATATTAAAGGTTTTAAAACCTTCGACGCATATGCTTTTAACATAATGTGCAGTTCCAAAGTTACGTTTTAAATTTTAAAAGGGGCATCGTAATATGTTTTATACAAAAGAGACCAAGGTTAAGATATATACATGGTTTGTAATATATATTATAAACATTTCTAATGTTTATAATATATATATAATTTTAGTTTATTTTTTATTTTTGTTTTAAAAAGGGTTTTGTTATGTAAAGTTTTAAAAGGTCTGAAAAGCCAAAAACAAAAAAACGGGTAGTATGTAATTTTTTTTTATTGTGTATATTTAAAAAAAAAAAAAAAAACACAGTATGTACTATATTAAAAAAAAGAGCTCGAAGGCAATGCAGTGGATCGCTGTGTTTTTTTTTTTGAAAAAGACAGAGTAGAAATTTTTGTACTGTGTGAGCAGCAGTTGGAATTTTGTAAATGCCAGAACAACATTTCTGTGGTATCATTGTAATAGATTTTTAAGTTTAATGAAGTAGTTGTTTGTGTGCAATCTCTGTCCAGAAAATTTTTAATTGAATATCTATGTTGAATTTGGGGAATTTTTATTCCTTTGTGTGTTTTGGAATACTCAGAAATTTCAACATGGTATCAGAGCTAGTCCAGGCTCTTTAAAGGTGTCAAAGAAGCTGAAGGAAGAAGTTTTTTACAGCGTTTCTCCAACAGAGTGAAAGCTCAACAAAAGTCCAAGGTATTTCTCAGAAACAGAATTTTGTTTTGTTGTAAAAGAGTGCAGTCCAGAGAAGTATTTTTGAAGACAAAGTTTGTCTCTTAGGTAGAGACACAATTTATTTAAAAACATAGTCAAGTTATTTGAACATAGTTTAGAGTGACAACAATGGCAGGAGCCAGCACAAGCATGATTATTGGAAATACTCAGCTCCCACAGTTCAATGGGAAGAACTATGATTATTGAGCAATGACTATGAGAGCCCTTTTGCCTCTCAAGACTTATGGGAGCTTGTTGAAGATGGTTTTGAAGAACCGACAGATGAAAATATTTTTAATGCCTTAACACAGGTAGAGAAGGATTTGTTGAAGAGAAATAGGAAGAAGGACTCAAAAACACTCTTCTATCTCTATCAATCAGTGCATAAGAGTGTGTTTCCAAGTATAGCAGCAGCTAAGAAGTCCAAGGATGCATGGGATACCCTCCAGATTGCCTATCAAGGTATGGAGAAGGTGAAGACAACACAACTATAATTGCTGAGGAGAGATTTTGAAACTCTCTGTATGAAAGAGTCTGATAATATAGACTCATTCTTCACACATGTGATTGGGTTGGTTCCCCAGATAAGGTCTCACGGAGAGACACTTGAAGAAAGAAGGATTGTGGAGAAAGTATTGAGGAACTTATCCTCAAGGTTTGATGTGATAGTCACAACCCTTGAAGAGACAAAGGATCTCTCAAATTTTTCAATTGATGAACTTCATGAATCACTGATGACACATGAACAAATATTGGGTAGAAATGCACACTCATTTTTGGAGCATGCCTTCAAGACCCAAATGTCCTTTGGAAGAGGAAGAGGTCAAGACAAAGGAAAAGGAAGAGGCATAAGCCAAAACAGAGGAGGTAAAAACAACACTACAAGTGGAAGGGGCAGCAATCAAAATCAGAACCAAGGCCAAGGTAGCAACTAGCAAGGTGGACAAAATCAAGCACATGGACAAAGGTATGATAAATCCCAAGTCCAATTTCATTAGTGTAAGAAGTATGGCCATTATGCCAATGAATGTAGGAATAAACTGAGTGACATGGGTAATAGACCAAGTGCTAATTTTACAAAAGAAAATATCAGCCAAGATAAGTTGTTTTTAGCATGCAACATGGCTGAGTAAAAGAATGAGGATATATGGTTTCTAGATTCAGGATGTAGTAACCATATGACTGGAAACATTGCCATGTTTTCCATGTTGGATGAAAATTTAAAGTCTCAAGTTACATTGGGGACAGACAGTAAGGTCTCTATCATGGGAAAAGGCAGAGTAAGTGTTTTGACAAATAAAGGAGAAGGAAGATCCATATTAGATGTTTACTATGTGCCTGGTATGAAGTGTAACCTCTTGAGCATTGGAAAGCTCATTCAAAATGGGTACAATGTTTTCTTTGAAGATGATGTATGCACCATCATGGATAAACCACCAAGCAAACAATGCATTGCACAAGTGAAGATGACAAGGAACAGGATGTTCCCTCTCAAGATGGGAGCAGATTTGAAGAAAGGAGATGAAATGGCAGCAGTGACACAAGAGACATTCCAAAGAGAAGCAAAAGATGAAAATTAGTTATGGCACTTGAGATTTGGACATCTCAACTTTGGAGAACTGAATTTGTTGCATAAGAAAAGAATGGTAAAGGGATTACCATTGATTGAGAAACTAGATAGCCTATGTGAATGCTACATCTTGGGTAAACAACACAGAGAAAACTTTCCATTAGGAAAGAGCATAAGGGCAAAGGAACCCTTAGAAATTGTCCATTCAGATTTATGTGGACCAATGCAAACACCATCACTAACAAGCAACCACTATATGCTGACTTTTATTGATGATTACACAAAGAAAACTTGGGTTTATTTCTTGAAATATAAAAGTGAAGTGTTTGAAAAATTCTGCCACTTTAAGGCACTTGTTGAGAACCAAAGTGGGTAACACATAAAATTTTTAAGAACTGATAAAGGAGGTGAGTATATCTCAAAAGAATTTTTGTGTTTTTGCAGAGAAAATAACATACACAAGAAATTTACAACAAGGTACACACTGTAGCAAAATGGAGTTGTGGAAAGGAAAAATAGAACAATCATGGATATGGTAAGAATTATGCTAAAGGCAAACATTTTCCAAATGAGTATTGGGCTGAAACTGTACATTGTGCAACATACATCTTGAATAGATGCCCAACCAAAGCAGTAATGAAAAGAGTTCCAGAAGAAGCATGGAATGGCATAAAACAAGGTGTCACCCATATGAGAGTTTTTGGTTGTGTGGCTTATGCACACATTCCAGATCAGCTAAGGAAGAAGTTGGACAGTAAGGGGGAGAAGTGAATTTTTATTAGATACAGTAAAGAATCCAGGGCATATAGATTGTACAACCCATCCACCAAGAAATTTGTTATAAGAAGAGATGTTCAGTTCATTGAGAAAGAAGCTTGGGATGGAAGCATTGAGAAAACAGTTAATGTGAAGAGATGTTTGTCTCATGATGATGATGAGGAAGAAATGGCTGAAAGGAACACCTCATTAGCAGCACTACCTCCACCAACACAAGGAAAGCAAGGGACACCACAAGCAGGAATGAGGACACCCTTGAGAAGTAATGATAGTGCTTCTTCAAGCACACCACAAGGGGAAGATTTGAGTGCTTCTACAAGCACAAGTACACCAAGTGAAAGAGGAACCAAATTCAGAAATTTGACTGATATTTATGAGCAAGAGGCAACAAATGAAGGTATGAACTCTTTATTTGCAAAATATTGTCATGTTGATGATCCTATTCATTTTGAAGAAGCTATAAAAGATAAGAAATGGATAGATGCTATGGATGAAGAAATGAATGCAATAGAGAAAAATAAAACATGGGAATTGGTTGATCTCCCAAAAGGTAAGGAAGTCATTAGAGTAAAATGGGTTTATAAAATCAAGAGAAATGTTGAAGGTAAGATTGAAAGGCACAAGGCCAGACTTGTTGTCAAAGGCTATAAGCAGCAACATGGAAGAGATTATGAAGAAACTTTTGCACCGGTTGCAAGAATGGAAACAGTGAGAGCAATGCTGTCCATAGCAGCACAACACAAGTGGAAGGTTTACCAAATGGATGTGAAATCAACATTCTTAAATGGGGTTTTGATGGAAGAGGTTTATGTTGAACAACCTCTGGGCTATGAGAAAAAAGGCCAAGAGAACAAATTTTGCAGATTGAAGAAAGCTCTATATGGGCTGAAACAAGCACCAAGAGCATGGTACAATAGGATAGATTCCTATCTACTGGAAAATGAGTTTGAAAAATGTGAAGGAGAAACCACATTATATATCAAGGAAAAATATGGTAAGATGCTGATTGTTGTTTTATATGTTGATGATGTGATCTTTACAGGTAATGATGATTAGCTCATTAAGAATTTTAAATCAGTCATGAAGGATGAATTTGAGATGACTGATATGGGATTGCTGAAATACTTCTTAGGGATAGAAGTAGAGGATAATGAAAATAATTCTTTTATCTCTCAAGCTAAATATGTAAATGAAGCTTTGGAAAGATTTAACATGCATGATTGCAAGGCAGAAATTACTCCCACAGTGAT
Source organism: Pinus albicaulis (assembly GCA_034641835.2). Taxonomy (NCBI): domain Eukaryota; kingdom Viridiplantae; phylum Streptophyta; class Pinopsida; order Pinales; family Pinaceae; genus Pinus; species Pinus albicaulis. The sequence goes on from CM076579.1 coordinate 587,744,570, forward strand.
GGGATTGAAACTCAGCAAAGAGGACAACAACAAGGATTTTGATCCTAGTTTTTACAAGAGCATAGTTTGCAGGCTCTTGTATTTGACTGCAACTAGGTTGGATATTATGCATGTTGTGAGTTTAATCTCCATATTTATGGAAAGGCCAAAGGAGGCACATTGGCAAGCATAAAAAATAATTCTGAGGTATGTGAAAGGAACAAAAAGGTATGGAATTCTATATACCACTTCAGAAAATTTTGAATTGATTGGATATACTAACAGTGATTGGGCTGGAAGTATAGATGACCGAAAAATTACATCTGGGTATGTTTTTCACATGGGTTCAAGAGCCATTTCATGGGCTTCTAAAAAACAGCCAATTGTGGCTTTATCTATAGCAGAGGCAGAGTATGTGGCAGCTACAACAGCAGTGCAGTTTAGATGAGAAGACTATTGAGGAGTTTGTGTCAAGAACAGGAAAAAGGCATAGTAATATATTGTGACAATAGCTCTGCTATAGAATTGTCAAAGAATTAAGTGTTTCACAAGAGAATGAAACACATTGATGCCAAGTATCACTACATCAGGGAGCTAGTGAAAAATGGGGAAATTATTTTAAAACTTGCAGAACAGAGGAGGAGTTTGCAGACATTTTGACAAAACCATTGGGGCAGAAAACTTTTAATTGTTTAAGGAAGTGTTTGGGTATGGAAGAAAACACAGAAATTGAATTTAAGGGGGAGTGTTGAATTTTTAAATTCAACTACTGCAGAACCAAAGGAGAGAGGAAGCAACCGCTCATAAATTTTCTTCAAAACATGCACACAACATCATCAATTAAATTCTGCGTTTAATAAAATTTCCTGCAAGTTTATTTTCTTGGATAAGGCCGTAGCCTGTAAGGTATGGAGCTCTCCATCCCTGAATTTAAATTCTGCTACAATACCTCCATTAAAACTTAGCAACCAGCATTTAAACCAACATAGCAACCACCTGTTCATTTGAATTTTAAATTTTCCAAGTCAACAAGCAAGTTGGACCAATCACGTCTTATCACGTAGAATTTACCATGACGTCACAAAGACAAATTGGAATGCGATTTTTTTATAGACTCTGGCTTATATTTTGTTTGATGTCTGTGGGCCTCAACTATCAGCCGATCATAGGCCGATCGCGCACATAAAGGGTCTGCTGACGTAGGGGCAGATTGGAACGCAAAACCAAATTGCGTTTTGGTTTAATATTTGTTTGAAGTCCACGGAAAAAGTTTTTTTTTAGACCTTGGGTTAAAAGGGTTTAATATTTTGGTTATTAAAGGTTTTAAAACCTTCGATACATATGCTTTACCATAACGTGCAGTTCCAAAGTTATGTTTTAAATTTTAATAGGGGCATCGTAATATTTTTTATACAAAAGGGACTAAGGTTAAGATATATACATGGTTTGTAATATATATATATTATAAACATTTCTAATGTTTATAATATATATATAACTTTAGTTTATTTTTTTATTTTCTTTCAAAAGGGTTTTGTTATATAAAGTTTTAAAAGGCCCGAAAGCCAAAAACAAAAAAGGGCAGTATGTGATTTTTTTTACTGTGTTTTTTTTTTTTTAAACGAAAAAAACACAGAATGTGTTATATTAAGAAAAAAGAGCCCGAAGGCTATGTAGTGGACTGCTGTGTATTTTTTTTTTGAAGAAGACAGAGAATAAATTTTTGCACTCTGTGAGCAGCAGTTGGAATTTTGAAAATGCCAGAACAATAGTTCTGTGGCATCATTATAATAAATTTTTAAGTTTAATGAAATAGTTGTTTGTGTGCAATCTTTGTCCAACAAGTTTTTAATTGAATCTCTGTGTTGAAGTTGGAGAATTTTAATTCCTCTGTGTGTTCTAGAATACTCAAAAATTCCAACAAAGTAGCACCCCTCTTGCTATAATTCCTCCGCCCACAAAAGTACAATCGAAGATTATAATACATCAGATTTTTGTACATCAAAACTGCAACTTCAATGATGTCGATTCGTCTTCTAGCAACGTAAAGTGGGACAAGTGAAGACAAAATTGAGTGAAGGTGAACAACCATCAAGCGAGAATGTAATATTTCATGATATTCAAGGAAGGACATAATACTCATGCCACACTTATTTTCTAAATGTTTATGACTGACTAGCACATTTCCACTTTCAAGTAGTGACTTTAGATGAAAAATCTTTAATTATGAAATATGGGCTATGTATGTAAGTGATGTAATCAATCAATTAAGTTCTAGAACTACAAAACATTTCCTACGATGGATACGTATCCTTAAAATTAGGCATGCATCAAACATTGTTGATGTCAAGCCTATGTGGCCATGAGAGCATTGGAAACTATATAATAATGATCAATGGGAGACAAAATAATTATGTGACAAGGATATCATTTAGAGCACGTTGAAAATAACCATCTTTATGAAAGTAAAAAAAAAAATCAAATTTGTATTCAATCAAAAGTGACCAAAATATGTGTGGTAAAATGGTCAAACAAGGAACTTAGTTCCAAGATGCCCCATTCAAAGAATTTATATAGGAATTTGGTTATGCATAATTCCTATTACAATTTAGTTGAATGAACTATAAGAAGTATACTAGGTTATCCAATAATTTGAGAAGGATATGGTTCCAAACATATGTACTAATAAAGAAAGCCAAGGAAGATTGCATTAAAATATAGGCCAAGACTAGGGTGAGAGAGATCCAATTGATTGATCAACTTCAGCCTCAATATCAAATTCATATTTTATTGTTATGGATTTTTTCAAGTTCATGAAGATCAATTGTATTGAGCAATCTCATGGAAAATTTAAAAGTGTTTTATTTTATTATAGTAAAGAGTGTTTATCTTACATCGTAATTACTGGGTGTATGTTTGCAGAATTGGAGTTGGAGTGTAGTTGTTGATCATTAATATCTAAACACTTTATGAATGAATAGTCTAAATCGGTGCAAACTATTGGAGAGTCAAATGAGCACTAAAGTGACCCTAGAATGTGACAGAGACATCAACAAGTTTTAAAGCACCATATATTTCCAATAAGTTGCTACATTGTTAGGTCCCTATATTACTAGTATAGTCCCTTATTGTTGTTAGTGTAACCCCCTTATTGTTATTATTGTACCCTTGTAACCCCCATTTTGTTATTATTGTGCCCTTAAATTATTATTGTTAGGTCGGCTAGGATTACATTGTGGCCCACTAGGATTACAGTATGGCCCCATGGACTCCTATATATAGAAAGGAGGTTTTGTAAATTGTATCATCCAAGAATTGTTCATTTATGTAATGTATTGGAGGTTTCCCCCTCGAAGTGGCTTATTTCTAAGGCGTTGATATCTCTTTTCTTCTATTTTTGAGCTGGTTACACAACATTTGGTATCAGAGCTTTGGATTCTAGGGTTTCGCTGCTCCAAACAGGTCATCGTGGAATTTTCGCTATAACTTTTTTTCTACGAAGTTTCAGAAGCTGAAATTTTTAGGGTGTGAAACTGAAATCCTGAGGACGATTTTCTAAAAATTTCAGAGCTTAGTTCGCAATATTTTCGGAGATATCATCTGTGGAAGTTAGGTCTTTTTTCAAGCTCCTAAACAGGTCATCGTGGCATTTTCGCTATAAAAAATTTTCTACGAAGGTTCAGAATCTGAAATTTGTATGGTGCGAAGCTGAAATCCTGAGGAAATTCGTCAAAAAATTTCAGAGCTTGGTTCGCAATATTTTTGGAGATATGATCTGTGGAAGGTAGTGCTTTTTCAGGCTCCTGAATTGCATCTCAAAGAGGTGATCGTGGGAAAAGTTCAATAACTCTCTCTCTGGGCAGTGGATTTGAGTTCCGTAAAAAGTGGTCGTAAGTACACAGACTGTAGTTTCTTGGCTATCAATTTCAGAGACAAAGGATGAAACAGTGACACGTGGCAAGTCCTACAAGTGTGCTCTACTGAACCAGTCCAGAATTAGGTCATTGTGGGAGATTGGACACAACTTTGTCTTGGGGAATCCAAATTAGATCAGACCTGTGGAATTTGAAAGAAGCTTCAGAGGGCTACTACAGAGCTGAATTTCAGATATTTAATATTTTCAATTACAGAGATAATTCAATTTCAATATCGAGCTCCTCAAAGCAAGTAAAAGGTATCAATATTGGATTCTAAAATGGCGCCTAAAAAGAATTCAACACCCATTAAGCCTTTAGAAGGCTCTACCATGACTCATGAAGATGAAGAATTGCAACATAATCTATCAAAATTACAAGAGAAAGTGCAACAACAAATTTCACTCTCGCAAAGAACAACAAAAAATGAAATGGAAGGTTTGAAGAAAGGCATGGAAACTAAGATGGATGGTTTGAAGAAAGGCGTGGAAGCTAAGATGAATGGTTTGGAAGCTAATATGGATGGCATGGAAGTGGGCATGGAAGCTAATATTGATGACATGGAAGCTAAGATCGATGAGAAAATGGAAAACATGAAGAATTTTCTAAAAGCAGACATGGAAGGTTTGATAAAGTTTATACAAGAAAGGTTTCCTAATGGTGAAAAGATAGTAGAAGAACCTCATGATGAGAACAAAATAAATGTTAATTGTGATTTCATAAACTCTAATGTTGGCGGGAAGAACCACCATATTCCAAAGATGGATATGAGGAAGTTTGATGGAAAGGATCCTGTAACATGGATACTACGGATGGAGCAATATTTTGATCTCCATAACGTACAAAACACACAAAAGGTACGCATTGCAACTTTACATTTAGAACAAAATACATTTGTATGGTATCAATGGCTTTGCTCTCGTAAAAAAATTGTCACTTGGTCAATTTTTACGGAGGAAATGATAGCACATTATGAGGATACAAAGAGAAACACCTTCTTTAGCCAATTGATAAATCTCAAACAAAAGGGTTTAGTGGGGTGGCACATTGAGGACTTCCAAAAATTGAATATAAGGGTAACTAATATTCCAGAGGAACACAGGATTGATCTCTTCTTAGGTACTCTAAAGGATAACATCGAACATGAAGTTCGTGTTTTGGAACCTGATTCATTGGAGAAGGCATTCAGGTTGGCAAGAAAAGTTGAATGTAAAATTATGGCGACAAGGAAGCCTACCACTCAATTCTATAAAGAAGGAAGTGTTGCTACGCCTAGATTTCCACAACCTACAAGATTGACACCACAACAATTGGAAGAAAAAAGAGCAAAAGGGCTTTGCTACAGTTGTGATAGCAAATACACTAAAGGTCATAAGTGTGCTGAAAATAAATTATTTTACATAGATTGTGAAGAAGAAGAATAAAATGAAAAAGAAGAGGATATACACCAGGAACCAGCCATAGAAGAGGAAGAAATGAATCCGACCATATCATGTAATGCACTGGCCGGAATTACCACTCCTCAAACTCTCAAGATAGTAGGACAGATCAAGAAGAGAAGGGTAATAGTGTTGATTGATTCAGGTAGCACCCATAATTTTATTCATTGTAAGGTAGCCAAGGAATTAAATTGTTTCCTATACCCAGCACCAGAATGTCAAGTGATGGTTGCAAATGGAGGAACTATAAATTGCTCTGGAAAATGCCATAATATCAAGCTAACCATGGGGGAATAAGTATTGACTAGTCCAATGCTTTCCATTCCTATGGGAGGTGCTGATGTTGTACTAGGAGTACAATGGTTACAATCTTTGGGGACGGTAGCTTTTAATTTTCAAGAACTTTTCTTGAAATTTTTTTCAGAAGGAAATGAAGTCGAATTACGGGGTATTGCAGGGAAGCCGGGAAAGATAATAAGCTCTAATGTCATGACAAAGCTTCTAAAGAAAGAACAACGAGGCGTAATTGCACAATTATGCTCACTAGAAGTTCCAACATCAAAATCATCTATTTCTGCAGATCTCCAACAAGTCTTGGACAATCATTCCAAGGTGTTTGAAACTCCCAAAAGAATCCCACCTATTCGTGATCATGATCATGCTATTCATTTGATTCCAGGAAGTGTTCCTCCAAACATCAGGCCTTATAGATATCCTTATGTCCAAAAGAGCGAAATTGAACGTGTGATTGCAAAAATGTTAGAGGCAGGTATAATTCAACCTAGTCAAAGTTCTTTCTTTGCTCCTGTAGTATTGGTACACAAGAAGGATGGATCATGGCGAATGTGTCCGGATTATAGGGAGCTCGATAAGCTCACCATTAAAGATAAATTTCCCATTCCTGTGATTGATGAATTATTGGATGAATTACATGGAGCAATTTATTTTACCAAGTTGGATCTTCGTTCAGGATATCATCAAATTAGAATGAAGATTGAAGATATTTCAAAAACAACATTTCGAACTCATGAGGGTCATTATGAATTTTTGGTCATGCCTTTTGGCCTTACCAATGCACCTTCTACATTTCAAGGGTTGATGAATTCCATTTTCAAACCCTTCCTTAGAAAATTGTGCTAGTATTTTTTGATGATATACTAATCTACAGCAGGTCTTGGAAGGATCATGTTGAACATGTTGACAGGGTGCTCAAACTATTGCAGGAGAAACAATTATATGAAAAAACATCCAAATGTTTCTTTTGAGTACAAGAGGTGGAATATCTGGGTCATATTATATCTCACGAGGGTGTTAAAGTAGACCCTAACAAAATTAAAGCCATTAAGGAATGGAAAGTCCCCACGACCATAAAGCAGTTGCGAGGATTTCTCGAGTTAACAGGGTATTATCGCAAGTTTGTTAAGAATTATGGGAGAATAGCAGCACCTCTAACAACATTATTGAAGAAAGATGCATTTTCATGGACTCCTGAAGCAACTAAGGCCTTTTAACATCTTAAAAAGGCAATGTGCCTAGCATCGGTCTTAGCTACGCCAGACTTCACAAAAACTTTTATTGTGGAATGTGATGCCTCAAGAAATGGAATTGGTGCAGTTTTAATGCAGGAAGGAAGACCCATTGCTTTTGAAAGTCGTCCAATCAAAGGAAAGTATTTACAGAAACCTATTTATGAGAAGAAAATGTTAGCAATACTGCATGCACTAAAGAAATGGAGAACTTACCTAATGGGAAGACACTTCAAGGTAAAAACTGATCATGATAGTCTGAAACACTTTTTGGAACAAAGACTATCTTCAGAAGAGCAGCAAAAATGGGTCACACAGATGTTGGGTTATGACTTTGAAATAATCTACAAAAAAGGAAAGCTTAATGTTGTTGCAGATGCACTCTCAAGAAAGAATGAAGAGGTGGAAGCATTGCTTTGTGCCATTTCTATTATCCAACCGGATTGGATAACCGAAGCAAGAGATGAATGGAAGAAGGACAAAGATGTATGGACACTCACTCAAAAGTTGCAGCAAGATCCTAGTACATCTGATACATTTAGTTGAAAAAATGATTCCTTATGGTACAAAGATCGCTTATATCTTTGTAAGAATTCCCAACTAAAACAAAAGATTCTTCTGGAATTGCACACTTCTCCTTTAGGAGGACACTCGGAATTTTTAAAAACTTACCACAGGGTGAAGAAAGAATTTTTTTGGGATGGCCTTAAATCTGATATTCAAAAGTTTGTGGCAGAATGTTTGGTTTGCCAGCAGAATAAAGTGGAAACAATTAAGACCCCGAAACTTCTACAACCTTTATCCATTCCAAGTCAACGTTGGGAGGAGATTTCAATGGATTTTATCACAGGTTTACCTAAGTCCGAAGGAAAGAGTGTCATCATGGTGGTAGTTGATAGACTTACCAAGTATGCACACTTTTGTGCATTGTCTCATCCATTTAAAGCAAGTACAGTTGCTACTACATTTATGGATAGAATTCAAAAGCTACATGGAAGCCCAAGGGTTATTGTGAGCGACAGAGATCCCATTTTTACTGGAAATTTTTGGATGGAGTTATTTTCTTGTTTGGGTACTCAATTCGCTCATAGCTCATCTTATCATCCTCAATCTGATGGTCAAACTGAGATAGTAAATAAATGTTTGGAAGGATATCTTCGTTGTTTTGTATCTGATAAACAAACACAATGGGTCAAGTGGTTACCTCTCGTTGAATGGTGGTATAACACTTCCCTCCATACTGCAGAAAAAATGACCCCATTTATGGCACTTTATGGATATCATCCACCATCGATCACATCATCTTTAAGGTAAAATTCGAAGGTTCAAGCAGTGGAAGATCACATCGAGCATCAGCAAGAAGTTCTCCAACTCTTAAAGGATAACCTGAATTTGGCACAAAATCGAATGAAACAACGGGCAGATCAACATCGCAGCGAGAGAAGTTTTGATGTAGGAGATTGGGTATTTTTACGGCTACAACCATATAAACAAATGTCCCTCAAGAAAGCTAAGAAAGATAATAAATTATCGCCAAAGTACTATGGTCCTTACAAGGTGTTGCAAAAGATTGGTACTATGGCATACAAATTGGAGCTTCCTGCTTCTTCGCGAGTACATCCAGTTTTCCATGTTTCATGCTTAAAGAAGGTTATAGGAGAAAATCTTCCAGTTCAAACAATATTGCCCGAACTTGATGAGGAAGGAAAAATCATATTGGAACCAGAAGCGGTCATGGAAACAAGAACTCGACAACTACGGAATCGATCAATTTCAGAGTATCTCATCAAGTGGAAGAACTTACCCACTGAAGATTCTACATGGGAGGATGAGGATTTTATACAGAAGCACCCAGAGCTACTCAAGCATTGAGGACAACACTTTTTTGAAGGAGAGGGGCATGTTAGGTCCCTATATTACTAGTATAGTCCCTTATTGTTGTTAGTGTAACCCCCTTATTGTTATTATTGTACCCTTGTAACCCCCATTTTGTGATTATTGTGCCCTTAAATTATTATCGTTAGGTCGGCTAGGATTACATTGTGGCCCACTAGGATTACATTATGGCCCCATGGACTCCTATATATAGAAAGGAGGTTTTGTAAATTGTATCATCCAAGAATTGTTCATTTATGTAATGTATTGGAGGTTGCCCCCTCGAAGTGGCTTATTTCTAAGGCGTTCATATCTCTTTTCTTCTATTTTTGGAGCTGGTTACCCAACATTAAAAGTTGGTTTTGTTTCTCCTTATTATTTGTAAATATATTATCTTGTCATAAAAATGGAAAATATCAAAATTATTTAAAGTCAATAAGAATATCAAAAGGAATGGGGATATGAAGAGTCATGAGGGATATGAAGATTCATGGGGAAGGTGAAAGATCACCTCTCCCCTTTATAAACATACATTTATGCCTGATTCAATTCGATTTTTAGCATTTAAGCTAGGACAGTAGTGAGATAGTTATTTTTTGTTTGGGGAGATGAAAGCATTCTTCTCTTAGTAACTTGTAGGTTAACTGATTGTGAGGCTAAGATTTTTTTATGAGATATTATATGAACAATATTCATTCCACTATTGTATTTTGAGGAGCTTGTGGTGCATGTACATGGATTTATCAACATATGAATGAGAAGTTCTTACAATTTTGCATTCATTCCCATGCATTTCTTGTTGGAAATTCTAAGAGGGGGGGGGGTGGTGGTGAATCAGTATTCCTTTCAATTATTATAATTAATAATATTTCAAATCATTATTTAATCTTCAATTATTATTAGTGTTTGTACAATGATAGCAGTAAACAAAATGAACACAAATACACATAGTTTTTAAGGTGGAAACCCCCTCTGGGACAAAGACCACCTGAATGATTTTGTAATAATTCTTTAATATTCAACTCCAATTGAAAAGAAAGCTCCAACTTCCTAGATTCTAAAAAAACATTCTTCTCCACCTCCATCTGGATGGATTCTCCAATGCTCGAGATCCTTCAGTAGTCAACTGAACAGATACCCAAACACCCAATGAGCTATAACTCACCCTAGCACCACCCTACCACCCTATAGAAGAATAAAAGAATAATGGACTATCGTACCAAGGAAAATGGTCCACTTTACAATGATATAGAATGATGTAGAAGAAGAAGACACACTAGAACATAACCCCAACTATGACACAAATACCTAATGATGATCCTAGACCTCTCGACACTACCTCTTCAATTCATGGCAGATAGACACTTGTACAAATTTTACAATGATTCTTTTACAATGACTTGGTACAATGATACATTTACAATGACTGTATGCAGTGTTGGCCACGTGAAGACTTCATGTGGTGAACTTCTTGCTGTTTTTCTACACCTTGATTTTTTATATTGTAATGCTACCCTTTCTCACTCTTCAAAACATTAGATCATGCATTGAGTCTTATCTTGATGAATATATAATACCTGCAAAAATTCTTCAAGGAAATACCTATGACATGATAATAGCAAAACTTACCTCATCCTGCAGAGCATATGTTAGTGCTAAACAAAAAAATAACAAATTAGAATACAAAGAACCTAATGCAATTAAGAGATGAACATGAATATACAGAATATACTTACTTGGAGCTTACCTCTATTGCACCTTTTCTTGCTTTGTTGCCCTAGAAAATCTGGTCCTTTGCAGCCCTTGAAAATGCATGATCTAGATTTTTCTTGAATTCTAGGAACTCAATATTGAATCTGGTGTATCTCTGTTATTTCAAATCCCTAATATGTGATTTTAGGTCCTGTAGTATTCCTCTGGGTCTTCTTTCTAATGCCATAGGTCTAGCCCAATTTGGATTATTCAAGACATATTTATGCCCAATATCTCACAATGACCTAATTATGGACTCATTCAGTAGAGAAAACTTGTATGACATTCCACGTGTCACTGTTTCCTCATTCGGCTCTGAAATTGATACAGAGAAAATAAAAGTTCGTATGATATCCACTACTTTTTACAAAATTCCAATTCGATACTTAGAGAGATATTTATGATGATTTTCCCAAGGTCATGCCTTTGAGATGAGTTCAGGACCCTGCAAAAACCCTAACTGGCATAGATCGTATCTCCGAAAATGTTGTGAACCATGATCTAAAATTTTTACACAATCTTCCTCAGGATTTCAGCTTCACCTCTTAAACATTTTAGCTTCTGAACCTTCATAGAAAAAAAAATATAGAGAAAATGCCAAAATGACCTGTTTCAAGTAGTGAAATCCCTACATGAGGAGGATATGAGGATCACACTTTATATAAATGCTTAGGTTGAGAGGAACTTCAAAAAGTGAATGTGGGAGGTATTTTAGGAGCTTAAAAATTATTAATTATTAATTGTTCGATGACCACAACCAGTTATTAGTGTTATGCCACAACCCCATAGGGTTTTAGCCCACTAACTCGGTTACTAAATTCAAACATGAATATCTCTCAAATCATGACAAATTACATGGCGTGCCATATATCAACAATCATCTCAAAAAGTAGAAACCATCAAAAACATACTTGACTCGGAATATAGTAATTTGGTAGGTCAAAAATCTCATGCAAGATTGGGGTAGCTCCTGATGCTGTCTAGGTTGACATCAATGACAACCACTGATACACAATCTCCCCCTTTGGCATTGATGGCAACACAAGTACTCCCCCTGGGATCATGACACCTCTTCCTACAACATTATCTCCCCCTTTGAAATCAATGGAAAAGGTTAACTCTCCATGACACACAACCATCTTGTGGACCTGTACACACTTCAACTCCCCCTTTATATTCTGAATAAAGAAAATCTAATGAGAACTTGGGATAATCCCAAGCTTCTGATGAAGATATTCAAGTGCTTCACGAGGTAAAGGTTTAGTGAATATATCAGCGATTTGTTCTTTTGTACCAACATATTCAAGTTTGATATAATTTTTAAAGACTTGTTCGCTAACAAAATGGTATTTGATCGGAATGTGTTTTTGTTTTTTAATGCATGATAGGATTCTTGGAGATGCTTATGGCACTGGTGTTATCACAAAAGATGGAAATAGGCTAACTGAATTGTACTTTAAGATATTTCAAAGTTTGTTTCATCCAAAGCACTTGAGTACAACAAGCTGCCGCTGCAATGTATTATGCTTCAGCTGTAGGTAACGAGATTGAGGTTTTCTTTTTTCTTAACCATGATACGAGACAACCACCTAGATAGAATTCTCCTCCACTAGTACTCTTACGATCATCAGCGCCTCCTGCCCAATATTCATCCGTAAAGGCTTTAATAATGATATTGTTACCCTTGGGATACCACAAGCCATATTCTGTTGTACCCTTTAGATATCGAAGAATTCTTTTGATGACAATAATATGTGATTCTTTTGGTGCTGCTTGGAATCTTACTACTTGTCCAACTGCTTACATAACATTTGGACAGGAGGATTTTACATAAAGAATACTACCAATCATAGATCTGTACAACCTCTGATCCACATCCTTAGATGCATCATCTATGCTCAATTTGCAACCTGATACCATCGGAGTAAGGATGGGTTTGCAATCTTCCATTTTGAATTTCTTGAGAATCTCCTTGATGTACTTGGCTTGACATATAAATATTCCTTTCCCTTGTTGAGTTATATGAAGCCCTAAGAAGTATTTAAGCTCACCAAGTAAAGACATCTCGAACTCACTTTTGCATCTTTGTTGAAAATTCTTACTTAGTCGATCATCATTGCTACCAAATATTATATCTTCCACATATACCTCAATGATTGTTAAATTATATTTATCCATTTGTACATAAATATTGTTATCAACAGTACCTTTCTTGAACTCTTGTTGACGTAAATATTCATAAAGATGAGAAACCATGCTCTGGGAGACTGCTTGAGACCATATACAACCTTCTTTAACCTGCAAACATGGTCTTCTTTTTTTTTGATAGTAGAAAACCTTCACGTTGTTCGATGTAAACTTCTTCTTCTAATTCAACATTCAGAAATGCTGACTTAAAATCCATTTGGTAGACTTTGATTTTTCTTGAACATGCATAGGCGAGAAACATTCAGATGGCTTCCATTCTGGAAACTGGTGCAAATGTTTTGTCGAAATCAATTCCTTCCACTTGTGCATAGCCTTTGCAAACCAATCTTTCTTTGTTTCCGGTAACCAGTCCATATTCATTCAATTTTTTCCTGAACACCCATTTCGTCCCAATGACATTTTTATCTTTTGGTTGTGGAACTAATTCCTAGGTGTTATTATTCTCGATTTGATCTAATTCTTCATTCATAGCTACTACCCATTGTTCATTTTTGTTGGCTTTCACAAAACCACTAGGCTCAAAGGTTGCTAGAAAAGCAATGTGAGCTTGTTGTGATGAACAAAGTTGTCGAACTTCATTTATGTCACCAATGATTTGATTTGATGGATGGTTCTTTTGAATCCATTCTTTTTTTCTCTTTGGAGGAGGTTCTTGTTGTTGTTCTGGTATATCTTGATGATCATTATTTACTTCTTATTGGTTGATAGTTTCTTCTTATTCTAGAATTTTCTCTGTGTCTTTTTCAGCCATTGTCTCAAGTTTCAAAGATTCTATATCCTCATCATTATTCATTAGAACACCATCTTCGTCAAATGTAACATCTATGCTCTCTACTATCTGTTTTCGTCTTAGATTATAGAATTTATAGGCCTTTCTTTTGCGTGAGTAACCAAAAAAGATACCTTCATCAACACGTGATTCAAACTTACCAAACTTATGATATTCTCTTTTGATATAACATTTGCTTCCGAAGATTCTGAAATATTTTACATTAGCTATTTTTCCTTTCCATAATTCATATGGGGTCTTGTTGCAATTATTTCTGAGAAGACTTCAGTTGATAATGAGGACTGTTGTATGAATTGCTTGAACCCTGAATTTTTCATCCAATTTTGAGTCCTTCAACATTTTTCTACCCATTTCTTGTACGATTATGTTCTTTCTTTCAACAACTCCATTTTTCTTAGGTGTTCGTGCTATTGAAAATTATGTTTTTATACCATTTTCGTCACAGTATTGCTGAAATAATTTGGAAGTGAATTCTCCGCCATTATCTAATCTTAGACATTTTATTTTCAAATCAGTCTCATTTTCGACCAACTCCTTGTAGATCTTAAAGCACTCAAATTCTTCGGATTTTTTCTTTAGGAAATTGGCAACTGTCATCTTGGTATAGGCATCTATAATTAACATGAAATCCATCTAAGCCTTCTGTTCTCACAGGACCACATTGATCAATATCTATCAATTCCAATGGATGTGATGCAAAGTATTCTTTTGTTTTAAATTTGATTTTTTTCTTCTTGTCGTGCCGACAGGCCTCACATAGTGTGTTGGAAGGTTTTGATATTTTCGGCATTTCTCATATTGCTTCCTTTTTTCTTATCCTGACAAGATTTTCAAAGTTTATGTGACCCATTCGTTTGTGCCATAACAATATTTCATCTTCTTTAGCTAGTAGACATGCTTTAGTTGCTTCATCTAGAACATATATGTCGTTTGGAGCTCAACTTGCTGTAGGCACAATTTTACCATACCTGCCTTTCCTGATTTCACATTTTGTGGAGTTGAATACCATTGTGTGTCCTTGATCACACATTTGTCCAACACTGAGTAGATTGTGATTCATGTTTTTAACTAATAGAACATTCTTGGCTACAACGTATTTTCTTCTAAGAGTGATGGTACGTGATCCTATAACATTTGAAGATCCATCATTTCCAAAGGATATGGTTCCATCCTTATTCTCTTTCATAGATAAAAATTTATTTCTATCTCCAATCATATGCATTGAGAAAATGCTATCAACATACCACACATATTTGTTGTTTTGAGCCTTGAGAGCGAGAGCACAATTATCAGTCTTCTTCCTCTTCCATGTTCGTTCATTCTGTGGCTTCGAATATTCTTCTAGAGGATTTTCAAGTCTGTAGTATCGAGCTATGTGTCCAAAGTTTCGACATTTGTAACATTCCATATTATTTCTTAAATTTTCAAATCTATTGATGTTTCATTGAGCCCTCGAAATTTCATATCTGACAGATCTCCTGGAATTGTATTGGTTTCTAGGGTACGTGCGGCATTCTACAAAATTATGACAAAATTTCCCACATGAATAAAAATAGCCATGAAAAATATGTTGGTACCTAGATAGAAATATTCATCGAGGAATTGTCTTCCAAGGTTGCTATTGCAAATATTGTCCAATGAAGTCTACATGCATGTCAGATCTCATAGGTTCATTGTATTTTGTTGTAGAAGGTCCTGCTTCTTCTTATTTTTAACTAAGACCAGTTCTGTCATTGTAATATCATTGATTGTTGATGAGTTCTTCCAATGCCCTTGAGTTTTTGGCATAGTTTGGATATTTTTTCCCTTCTTCACTTCCTTACGCAGCGAGACTACTTTGGCTTATAATGCTTCCCTTTCTTGGTTTCTTTCTTCCAACCTATTTTGAAGTGACTCTTCAATACATTTGTGTTCTTCAGCTTCAATTTTGAGCCCTTGAACTTATTCTTCAAGAGTATTGGAACAGATCTTCTCAACCTTGAGCTCTTTTATAAGCCTGATTTCCTCCTTAGAAAATTCTTCTATGGTCTACCCTTATTCTTCATTGTTTGATACCTCTTATTTATTGTGCTTGGCCATAAACAATACTCTCTCATTGACTTCTTCTTCACTGTCACTGTCTTCATTGAATGATTAGCTATCTTCTTTAGAGAGAAAGTTCCTTTTGAATCCTTTCTTTTTTCCTTGCTTGTTGAATTTATTAAAGCCTTTATTTCCTTTTGAGTTGACATCACTTATGTTCGTACATTTTGCTGCGAAATTCCCAACCTCACCACAGCCAAAACATATCAATGGAAGTTTACCTTTGAATTTTCCCTTACCAATTTTTAGTTTCTTGTAAAGTAAGTATATTCTCCATCTAAAATACCTTCTTCATCATATTCCTTTTCCTTACACTTGCAGGTGTAGGTATTTTCCTTTGAAGGTTGTTTGTCCTTACTGGTTTTCTTAGATGCAACGAACACAATTTCTATATGCAAAGTACCCTCTTCTTCATCAAGTATCATTTCATATGCTAAGAGAACTCCATGTAATTCCTCTTTGATGAGTTTGTCCATATTTTCACTGTATTCTCCGAATGATATCTTTGGGTTGAATCTCCCTCATAACGTTCTAAGAATATTTCATATAATAGTATTCTCGTCAACAAGCTCTCCCAATCCTTCCACAATGTTGGTTATTTCATCAATGTGTTGGAAGTATGCAACAATGTTGCCATCTTCTTTCATTTTGAGTTGCTCAAATTTTTCTCTGTATATTTGAAGCTTTGCTTCTTTTACATTTCAGTCACCTTCATATATATTATCAAGCTTGTCCCATACATTTTTGGTGGTTTTACAACCCAACACCTTATGATAAGCGTATTCAATAAGTCCAATGATAATAACATTATTTTATTTTACATCATTTACCAAATTCTTCTTACCTTGTTCATCCGTGGTTGGTGTACAGTCATTTTGAATAGTGTCCCATACTTCGTAACCTTGCGCCAAGATATAGATCTCCATTATTCCTTTCTAGGGTGCATAATTATTTTTATGGAACAGAGGTACACCATTCTTGGTATGCTCCATGACCTCCTTCCAGCTGTTAAACTGCTGTTGAAGGAACCAATCTCTGATACCAATTGTTGGAAATAGTAAGAGAGGGGGGGGGGGGGGGGGTGAATCAATATTCCTTTCAATTAGTATTATTATTAATCTTTTAAAGCATTAGTTAATATTCAATTATTATCACCATTTGTAAAATTATAGCAGTAAACAAAAGGAACACAAATGCACATAGTTTTTAAAGTGGAAACCCCCACTGGGACAAAAACCACCTGAATGATTTTCTAATAATTCTTTAATATTCAACTCCAATTGAAAAGAAAGCTACAACTTCCTAGAATCTAGAAAATCAGTCTTCTCCAACTACCACTGGATGGATGCTCCAACATCTAAAATTCTTGAGTAGTAAACTGAACGGATGCCCCAACACCCATTGAGCTACAACTCACACTAGCACCACCCTACCACCGTGAATTTTTCACAGGATTGAACCTGTTGGTGACTTCATGCACTAGCCTAGGACCACCCTACCACCCTATAGAAGAATAAAAGAAGAACGAATTCCCGTACCAAGTAAAATGGTCCACTTTACAATGATATA
The DNA here is from genome assembly GCA_034641835.2 of Pinus albicaulis. NCBI lineage: Eukaryota > Viridiplantae > Streptophyta > Pinopsida > Pinales > Pinaceae > Pinus > Pinus albicaulis. Next base: position 587,761,704 of record CM076579.1, read on the forward strand.
GAATGATGTTGAAGAATAAGACACACTAGAACATAACGCCAAGTATGAAAAAAATACCTAATGATGATTCTAGACCTACCGATATTGGCTCTTCAATTCATGGCAGATAGATACTTGTACAAATTTTACAATGATGCTTTTACAATGACTCAGTACAATGATACCTTTACAATGAAATTTTTACATGAGCTTCTGAACCTTCGTAGAAAAAAAAATTATCGCGAAAATTCCATGATGGCTTGTTTCAAGTGGCAAAATCCCTACATGAGGAGGATATGAGGATCACAATTTATATAAATTATTATGTTGAGAGCGACTTCAACAAGTGAACGTGTGAGGGATTTTAGGAGCTTAAAAATTATTAATTATTGACTGTTCAATGACCACAACCAATTATTAGTGTCATGCCACAACCCCATGGGGTTTTAGCCCACTAACTGGGGTTACTAAATTCAAACATGAATATCTCTCAAACCGTGAAGAATTACGTGGTGTGTCATATATCAACGGAAACATCTCAAAAACTAGAAACCATAAAAAATATCCTTGACACGGAATATAGTAATTTGGTAGGTCAAAAATAACATGCAAGATCAGAGTAGGCCCTGGTGCTGCTTGGGTTGACATCAATGACAACCACTGATCAACATTTCTTAGCTGGTTGTAATTGCCAACTACTACTCAATACATGTGTGCTTGTATGATTATATATTGGGTATATGTATGCGAACTAATTAATGGAATATGTGTGATATATTTTTTGTTTGTCTTTTTTTTTTTTTATTCCATGCAATTTCTAGTAATTAATTGTGAACTAATTTGCAATTGGTTTCTAGATTTCCCTTGTTTACGTGTCTTACTATGTTATTAACTAATTGATTATTCTTGAGGCATAGTTTTGGTATTACTTTGCTACTATATTCTTGTATAATGTTCTTCAAGTTGATCAATTCAAGGTTGATTTTTTCCTCATCCTTTTAGAATTTTACACTTGGTCTCACTTGATTTTTCCTCATTTGAAATCCAAGTGTAAAAAAAATACATGGTGGCATTTGGGCCCACATATCGAATGAGGCTCCTATTCCAAACGGTGTGAGTTCTAATTGAGACCTCACACATCATACTCACTATTGTTGGTTGTGCATTCTGACCCGTTACTAGATTTTGGAACTAGAAGGAGGGAAGATGACCAACTGACCCTCTCGAGTCGCATGTTATCACCTAAAAAATGACCACCTAGCTATTTCTAACTAGTTGGGTCAAAATACACCATGTAGGATTAATTTTACCATAGTAAAATCACTTCCACCATTGGAAATAATTTAATAAACTATTTTTATTAGATTATTTCTATTTAAAATAAAAAATCCCCATGAGAATAATTGAATAAATCATTATTTATTTAGTTTCTCTAGAAATAATTATTAAATCAGTATTTGATAATTATTCCTTATTCTGATATTTGGAATAATTGTTAAACCATTACTTAATGTTTATTTCAAACTTACACTTTTCTTAATTTTCACAAAGTGATTAGTAAATCATTTTATTTGTTAATTACTTCAACTATTTTCTAAATAAATATATTTGACCATTTTGAATATATTTTCTCTCCCCAAAAAATATAATAAAGAATTCATAATGGCTAGATGTCGATTTGGTCAATAATATTTTATTATTTTCCAATTCATAATTTATCTGAATACTTTATTATAAATAAGATGGTTTTCCATTCATTCTTCATCATGATTACCATCATCGTCACCATTATCATTTTATGTCATTTGAGCTCCCACTTGAGTTCTATCTTGCTTTTTGGGTTTTTCTGCATATTTGAGAGAGAATAACAATATCACTCAAGTATAAGGACATCAAAAGGACCAATCCCACGAAGGGGGATTTACAAACCCATGTTGTAAATCTTCTTCACTATGTGTTTCAATAAAATTATAATTCTTTTAAAGTAATCTATTGGGTTATTATACTTATGTTTTCTACTGCTATATGTTTTAGGATTGCATCAAATATTTTCTTGTAGGGTTTTATTGTTTTTTTATTGCAGATCTAAAGTGTAAAGGAGGTCACATCTTTTTTTTCGGGTCACTTGTCACCAGTGACTTAAGTGAAGCATTTTTGGTCCACCTACTAATAATTTTCATATTAAAAAATGGCGACTCCACTGGATCTTTAACTACATAGTCGTCGATAAATGGCGATTCCACTAGTGTAGTAATTCAAAGCCTTTTTGACTCGTTTAAGTGCTCTTTAGTGTTTTCTCCAACTATTTGTAGCCTCTCAATTTCTAGTTTTAGATAGATGTTTTTTGTAATTTTTTTTGGGTTTTACTGGTTTTTCGCATCTTTCCATAGGTCATAGGTACCAATCGAGCACAAGATGACAGAATTTAGGCAAGATCTATAGAGAAAGTGTTGTGGGATAAAAACACATTTTTCTCCTCTTTTTTTTTTGTTTTGCAACTCACATTTCAAACTTTTTTCTTTATTCCAACTCACTTTTTAGGCTAATTTCCACATTATGTCAATTTTTAGAATTTTTTTCGAATTTTCCAGATTTGTCAACTATGTTGCATGTGTAACCCCTAGGAATATATTCTCTTAGTAATTTCTCATTGATGAATGAAAAATCCCCATAGGGTTTAAAGTACACATCCATTATTTAGGAAGAAATTTGTTGAGTTGAGGAGCCTAGGGTACAACACTTTCAAACAATGATTTCTAGGGTTTTTTCCACTATTTAATAACCATTTTGGATAGTTTTCGTCATCATTTTACGCCATTTAGAGTTTGGTGTTGCCTTCCCCCTTAGGATCCTCTTGTATTTCCTAGGTTTTAGAGCTTCTTTCCTATCCATTTTCAATATGTTTTACCTCTAATTTTTACTCATTTTCTGTACCATTTTCAGCATCCTAGTGCCTATAGATCCCTGTCCCTTTGACCTTAAATATTTTGAGCCATAAGTTTTTTTTTTAGTATTTTTTTCCCCTTATTTCTTTGATTCATGTTTGAGTTTTTGGGTGGGGTTTGTGTGCTTGGATTGATTGTTTATTTTACTACCCATTCTCAATATTATTTATAGTTTTTCACTAATTTATTTTCAAAAACACATGGTATCATAAAACATGCTAAATTAACTCATACATTGAACACACTTTTTACACACATGTGCACGCCCTAAGTGAATGTGATATTTTTTATCACCACCAAGCCAATAATTGAAATACTAAACCTTAATAATTCAACACATATAAATTAAGCCCACTTGGGCCCCAAGACCAAATAATTTGTGTAGATGTGTGTAGGATCGATGGAAATGGCTTCCAATAACACCCATTGATCACTTACATTGAGACATAGAAGTTAAAATATTAGGGAGCTTAAATTCCTTCACCATCCCATGGTCCAAAGACGTAGTGCATCAAAAACTCAATTTAGAGGTCGTTAGGCCATGTCACCGTGTGATAGGTACTCCTCTGGGCTACTCATCATGTGGTAGTGAATCTTATGTATTGGATGATAACCAAGAAGCTAAATACTTGACCACCCCCGTGGAATGAAGGTAAACATAGTGACCAATAGGAAAATACCTTATGGTACTGGATGTGGAAAGAAGTTGGTTCTCTACCCCACCTTTCCCTAGAAAACTCTACTTGCGGGGATAGAAATTTTGTCAAGTAAGAAGCCTTTTGGAAGGTCATTTGAAACAATATATCTAGGACGTGTTTGAGTATTTATACCACTTATAGGCTAAAGGTCATTTTTCTATGATAAGACATGTTTTCTTGAATTAGAACAGTGCCTTAATATAGTTATTTTACACATAGCACGACTGCATTAGGTGTTTTATTTTTGTTTGTTACTCTTTTTATCCTATTGTCACCCTTTAGACATTTGAGTAATATTTTTCTTGAAACCATTGTTCCCCCTAGGTGTTTTTCATGGATACTTCATGACCTTCACCCCTAGTTTTATTTAGGACATCTTAATCCTCCCTATCAATTTCGAGTTCATCCTCCTAGTCCTCCCTCAAGTTCCCATTGTAACTCTGGTTCTTCTTATTCTTCTTGTTACATGGATTAATCCCTCTTGTAGACAAGAGCGATCTCCCTAGTACTCCAATGAGTAACTAGAAACAAATATCCATCTGAAAACCTTTTCCCTTAGAATAATTCCATTTCAGAATTATTATAATAAAGTAGAGAGGACATGCCCCTACCTTGAAATCCAAATGTTCGATGTATTCTTTTGTCCCATCTCTCCAAAGTGGTTTCTCCAATAAGTAGAACCGGTAATCAAATACTAGACAAAGGATCAAAGAATCTACAACATATAATAATAAAGAAATTCTAATCCAACTTAGTGATCAAGGAGTATAAGTATTGATGTTATTCCAATAAGTGTTGGCTTGAGGGGTCCTGACCCAGGTTTGATGTGAAAGGTTTGCCAACAAACCCCTATACTACTGGCCCTTCGGAAGTGACCTACTTGTGCAGGTCACAATCTCACCCGAAGTAGTATGGGTGGGTGCTGGAACCAGGTTTCTGCACCCTGAGAAAGGAAGGGTAAGGCAAGCAGGCTGCGTTTATTCAGATTATCGTGTCTCTACAAAGGGTTAAATATGTATCCAATCGCATCCACGTGCACTAGATATATTATTATATACTTCTTATAATATCAACACAATAGTACATAAACTGAACAAATCAAATCTAGATCTATTTCAATACACCGAATTTCGCAGCATAATATAACTGGAACCGAATAGATCCAATCATTCAAGATACAGACCTTCGCAACGCAAAGAAAAAATATGCATAACACAATAATTATCATTAATCCATTCAATATTACTCACATATTCAGATCTAATAATCCAACATATTCATTCATTCATCACCCTTACAATTCCCTTCCCAACCTGCGCACACAGCAGCAGGGTCCACACACAACTGGACTAGGATCTCCGCGCACACAGCCAGCAGGAGTCCATTCCCCAAAAACCCCAACAGATCTCTTACACAAGAGATCGTATCAATATCTCATCAAATCCTACCTCTTACAATCCAAAATTCTTCTCTATTTATAACAATCTATATTTAACAATCCTATAGTCCGCAACCCATGGTTTTCGGACCCCTAGTTTACCCTTTAACCCCATTACAATGCTTTCGGGGCTTTGACCCACCCCAAAACACTAGCACTATACTAAATATGACAAAAATAGCCAAAATGGACCAATTTCGCAGCTTTTTTAGGAGACCCCGTTCCAACAATAAGCATAGCAAAAACTCAATGAGAAAAAGAGATCCAATATGTATTATCTTGAATAAAAATAATAATCTTACAACCTGATGCCTTAATATCATACAAATTTCTCCCAGGGTCCTGAACAATCATTTCTCCTTCAATCTGATAAGCCTTCCTCTTCGAATACTAGCATGGAGTTATAAACACAAGGGTGTGATCATTTTCATGCCAACAACAACTCACTAGTGTAGAAAGTATGCACTCTTATGAATTCTCTTCATCATCTATAGTTTACAATCTACCCTTCAACCTTAAAATTGAGCTCAATTTATAGGGAAATGGAGGAAGTTTCAGTTCCATGAAGAGGGGGATCGATTCCTCTCATGAAGGGATTTGAGCTACATGGACCAAGGGATAAGCTTCATGAGTGGAGGGATAAAGCTTGAACTGGTTGCGACTTTAGAAGCTTCCAATTGGGAGAATATTCGACCAGCTAGGCTTATAGAATTTACTTTTTATTTTATTTTCTTTTTGTAGGGGTGTGCAAGTAATAGTGGCAAAAAGTGCGGGAGTTGCTGCAGTTTATGGACCAAATAGTAGCGCATGCACAGAGAAATGCTAGAAAAATCGCCCAGGTAGACTTTTATAGGTTTTACAGAGCTTCTCTCTAATTTCAAGACTTTATTTAGGAACATTGGTGTTTTTGACCTCTAAGGGAACATGATATAGGTAGCGATAGATCCATATGAACAATAAAATGTCATGGTGAAAAAATGAAGTGTAACAGATTTCCCACTAAAGTGCAAAGTCTGAGGTTATTCTGAAGAGCGAAGTGCTTTATCATCTCGACGATTGGATTGGAGACACTAGTCGAAAAATTGTAAAAACATTCAATGCAAACATATATATATCATCGTTTAAGTAGGAATTCCCGTGCTCAGATCAAAATTGACTAAATTTTCTGGTACAAATATGGTTTCAATATTATATCAGAAGTAGATAGAGTATGAGCGCAACCATATGTCATGAGTAGTATATTGTATCATGAATAATAAAAATCCTCGCAGCCTGGATGGTGGAAGATATATCCAGGGTCTTGATTTCCACTTCTCGAACTAGTATGAATCTATCCATGCAATTGATTATGTTGAAGGTGAACATGGTATAAATCACTTGATTAATGGTTAATGATGTGATCCATTAACAAGTGTGAGAGAAACCAACAATAATGACAATGGCTCTCAAAGTACTCCAGTACAATATATGAAGTGTGAATGAATGATTTGCAGTTGAACACTCATAGAATCATTCGATCAAAGTTAATTAATGCAACCTGTCATCGAAGGTGAGAAACTTGCCATTAGGGCATGCAGATCCCAAACTACTAATAGGACTCTAGATCAAATTTCTAGACGATGAGCTGACGTCGATAGAAAGTTACCTGTTGCAGGAAAGCCCACAACACGAAACCATTAGATCAAGTTTTGAAGAAATAATTTGTAAGGACTGACTTAGGGATGTTCAACGTGAATGGAGACAAATTTTTGCAATGAATGGTTTATTTGAACTCTCTCTTGAACACATAATGACACTATAGATGGTTTGGCAGCATTTGTCCTAAAGCTAATACCTAGAAACCGGCTGAAGACTTTCAATGTGGTTTGATTGAATTTTAGACAGAGGATTTCCCAACCTAGGTACAAGTGTGACAAAGTGTCGTGTTCAAGAGTGGCATGCTGCTTTTTAAACAAGGGTGACAATTGGATTCTTTTTCTCTCTTTTTCCCCCACCATTACTGGCAAGTACCTCTTTATTTTTTTCAAGCTTGAGGACGATAAAATTTTCTTGTTTATGTAAGCTCATTCTTCGGATGAGTTCATCTTAGTAATTAAATTGAACCATAAGAAGGAGTGGTTCGGTCCTGTTTGTAATCGACAGGTCCTTTACTGTTAAATTTTAACAAGTTTAATATAGGAGAAACTCAATGTTTTTCATTTTTAGGGAGTCTGAAGAAAAACATAAGTAAACTCCATGATTGTTCTTTTTCGTAAATTTAGTCTCTTAGGCCCAAAAAAGGATAAAATAATGTAGGAGAGAACTCTATTGACCATGATTAGTCAATGCATAGCTTTTTTGTAATTATTCCACTTCAGTCTGAAAAAGGGTAAGCTTATACTGAAGAGACGACTATTCATTTACTTTAACAAGTTCGAATAGTCAAGTACTTGGCAATCTTTTCATATTTCAAGATTCTGAAAAGGGCTTAAAGGAGAACTCTAGAGTTTCACTTTTTTGTAATTTTACAAAGCCTAAAAAAATGATAAAAGTATACTCAATGTCAAAATAATTCCTTTCACCAAAAAAATCATGTATCCTACACAAAAACTCAAAATATTACACATATATGTTTCCAAAAAGTAAAAATATTAAAATGACCTTTGAAAAGTGAAAAAATAGATAAAATAATAATAATTTATTTTATTCATTAAAAACTATAAAAAGGGATTAAAATAAGTCATTTTCACCTTTTCTGTTCAGAACAGTGCATAAAGAGCTTTTGGCCAAAAAACTTCCGGAGTAGATATCGAGAGAACCGACCGTTCATTTCTCGAATCATCAGAACCAGGTAATCCACATCATCCTTAGCTAAATTTTTATCCATTTAATTTCTTATTTTGAGCTTTTATTTCATTTTTTAGGAGAAATTTATGTTTCAAAATATGCCCTCGGTGGTGTACGGGCAATCCATATGATAACTGTAGACCCCAAAATTTTTTAAAGGAAAATTTATCGGGCTACCGCAGGTTCTGCGTGGAGTGCGTGCGAATGATCACACTGTCTGCACACAGAACCTACGTAGGCACTGTGAACATTTTAAAAACTAAATTTTATCTTCAAAAATGGTTCATTTTTTGTTCCAAATGGTTTTAATTGTTAAATTTGTTGATTTGTAGGTTGTTTAACCATGTTGGAGTGGCAAGAACATGAACACGAGCTCATAGATAATGAAGCCATGGATGAAAATGGAACCATGCGTTCATTGAAGAATTGTGGTTTATACAATTTCCGAGCTATTCAAGGGATGAAGGCACAAGTGGAGTTAATTATTTGGCTTGTAAATACGTGGGATGTTCAATACCAATGCTTCATAATTAGTGAGCACTGACTTGAGATTGAGCTAGAGGACATATATTTCCTTACCAGATTGTCTCGGGTAGGGAGAAGGATATCCTTATTTGGGGCCAGAGAGGGAGGTCTTCCCACTACCAGCTACAAAGCACAATATTGTAGCAATAATGTAGATTTGAAGGATGGCCACATAGATATACAAAATATCTTGCGATTAGAACTTAAAGTCATATCATTTACAGTGTCCAGATTGTGCGGGAGTGCATATCCTCACGTGGCTACTAAATCACAGATGCAAACGCCAGTCGAGTGTTTTGGAGGAACGATATTCAACTGGTGCGAAGGAGTATTGGCCAATATGAAAGGTCAATTGAATAGAGAAAAGAATGTGAAGTTGAAAAAATTCGGATATGGAACCATTCTCATTTCATTTACTTTAGAGATAATTATTATTCTAGCTCCTCAACTGATTACAGTAGATCGTGGGACTCCTCAGGAACCTCAGATGGTGTGATCGGTAGCACTAATGGCTTGCCATGGTGGCGAGGGCAGTTCAGTAGTTCGGTTTACTCTGGCCTATTTCATGTGGCTTAGGAACTGAGTATTCACCATTGAATACTTTCCTTATGCAGGAATGGATTATAGGGGTGATCCTGAAACATCTTTTCCTCCAGGGGCACAATGGGACGAGACTAGTAAGTGAATCATTTTGATGTTTTTAATCTAATTTTTGTTTGATTTTTATCATCCAATACTGACAAAAATATTTAAATGCAGATGTCGGTCCACAATGACCATCAACGCTTCGTCGCTTTGACAGGTGAGAAGCATAGCCCGTGGGACCTCCATAAGACTAGGCAGTAGAGATCCTAGCATACCTGGAGCACAATGTTGAGAGGTTGACCATTGATATTCTTGAGACAGGAACAGATGATATTCCTCTCAGGCTTCAGAGACACGTACCAGGTGTTCTAGTTCCATTCAGGAGATTCCTGCACAAGGTGGCGCTTGCTATAGTCTATTACCATGATCATCATCACAGATAGTTGATGGTCAGTGTAGATCGAAATTTTTATTTTTTGAATCAGTATCTATTAGATCATAAGGTGTTTGAACCTATGATCATAGACAATGTAACATTTTTTGAACAGAAACTTACCTATCCTAATGATATTAATACTTTTTTTCTCTAAGTATCTTGTTCAACATGGATTGAATGTTGTTTTGGTTTACTTTTTTAATGTTACAAATTTCTATTTAAAACATGATTAGCTAATGCATGAGCCAATGTGTTTAAATTTCTTTAAATATGTTGATATTCAATATAATTAAATTGTCGTTCCAAGAGATGAACCTTCAAAAATAATCTTTATAACACTGGATTTCTAATTGCATAAACTCCGTTTAAATGTAATACAATGAGTTGTGAATCCAACCTAATTATCGAGCGTAGAATATCAAATGAAATGGCATCAGATAACAACTCAATGACTACGCTATATTGTACAATATTGTTCGTTGTTTGACCAAGGGATATCCCATGAATAGAAACTAACTCATCGGTGGGTGAATAGATAACCCAAGCTGCGGAATAGATATTCTGTGTACTACGATAGGCACCATCCACAAAACCAATGTATGTTTGAAGGGATGTTGACACCTACAATATCAAGAGTAATCAAGATAAACAGTGATAGTAGTAACAACAAAACTAATCTAGGCACACTTGTCTAATATAAGGCACACTATTCAAAAAAGTAACTATTGTACAAGATAGATATTCACATGAAAGTCAAGCATAATATCTCTTAAGGTAAAGACCATTTCTAGCTTTATCTAAAGAGACCTCGTCAAAATAAATTAATTCATAGGCTCCTTTTTCAAGGACAGGCTTGACAATATAGGGACCATGCCACATCAGTTCGAATTCACCAGCACCTAGCTTTTCGTTAGTTTGATCGTATACTAAAACTAGGTCACCTTCTAAATAAATGTGAGGGTTAACACTTTGATCATACTGAGCTTTCACACATTTCTTGTGAACTTCGGAAGCCAATGCGATGGTGCGCCGAGTCTCATCTAATTGTGCTAAGTATAGAAAGTGTTTTTCCTCTTCAGAGGTAGTTGGTAACAACTCAATGGCTAATTTGAGTGGCGATATTTTGCAATCAATGGGTAACATAGCTTCTAAACCATAGACAAGTTGAAAAGGAGTGAACCCTGTAACATTTTTTTCAGAGGTTCGATATGCCCACAATGCCAAAAAAAGCATGGTATCCCAATTTGATTTATGAGACCCAAAGATCCGTTTAATCGTGGTGGTTAAAACCGTGTTGATGGCTTCAACATGACCATTAGCATGTCGGTAATACGGAGTAGAATTATCATGGCGTAGGCCAAGTTGATTGGAAAGTTTGGTCATCATAATATTTCAAAAATGACTCCCATGGTCTGTGATAATAGCTTGAGGCACACCAAAATGAGCAATCACATGATTGAATATGAAACTAGCTATAGCTTTTCCATCAGCCGTGAATGTAGACATCACCTCGGCCCATTTGGTAAAGTAATCTACGACGATAATAATATACCCATGCACCCCAACCAAGTGAGGGTTACATGTAATGAAATCAATTCCCCATTTGGAAAAAGGGCAGATAATAATGATTTGGTGAAGAGGAGTTGGAGGTGCACGCATCTCTCGATCAAATATTTGGCAGTTGTGGCATTTTCAGACCGCAATAATACAATCTTTGAATAAGGATTGCCAAAAATAACTAGCGTGCAATATATTTTGGGCTGTGGAAAACCCAGACATATGACCACCAAAAAATCCAAAGTGGCAATCATTTAAAACATTTTCAGCCTCTTCGTGATTTATACAATGTTGAAAAATAGAATTCACACCATGACGATAAAGAGGGTTGCCAACAATATTGTATTGTTGGGATTGATATCGGATTCTCCATCGATCTGAATGTGAAATATTTGAGCGAAAGGTTTGGGTTTGAAGATATATAATGATATCTCCATACCACGGGTCTAAAGTACTGATGAGAAACAAAGATTCATCGGCGATGGGATTCCCTACCACGGTTTATATCTCAGTTTTGGGAAAGTCACACATAAGTTTAGCAAAAAATAGTGATTTCTTTGGCTTGGATTTTTCAAATTCAAAATCAAAGTCTTGTAGGATGACAATCCATTTGGATTATTTTCCCCCAATTAATTATTTTGTTAAGATATACATCATCGGGTTGCAATTAGATATCATGTTTGTTTTACGTAACAATATATAGTGACAGAATCGTTGGACATCTTGAGCTGCTGCCAAGGCCAATTTCTCCACATGTGAATATTTGATTTCCATCGGATTGAGATTCTGACTTAGATAATAGATCACATGTTCATTGTGAGAATCATCTTCCTGAACCAATACCATTCCAATGGCAGAATCAGAGGCATCTAAGTATAGAAATTAATCTTGGTGGTAATTGGGCAGATGTAATAATGGTGCATGGGTCAACGAGTGTTTTAGTGCATCAAAATATTTTTCAGCAATCTCATCCCAAATAAAAGGAACACTTTGTTTCAACAACCGGGTAAAACCTTTTGTTAACTCATCATAGTTCGGGATAAACCTACGTAAAAATTTTTCTTTCCCTTGCAAACTTTGGAGTTGGCGAAGAGTGGAAGGAGGAGGTAAATTGATGATAGCCTCAACCTTTGAAGGGTCTACATGAATGCCATATTTCAAAATGATGAATCGAAGTAATCGTCCTGATTGTATATGAAAAACACATCTATGCGGATTCAAATGAATGTTGTAATGCGTACATCTCATGAAGATAGCTCGTACGTGTGTAGGATGATCTTATCTGCATAAAGAATGAGTAGGTAAATCATCCAGATAAGTCTGTACAATATGTTTGAAATCATGAAAAGCATAAGACATAGCACTTTGAAAAGTTACACCAGAATTTTTTAGTCCGAAAGGTAATTTGAAATAAGAAAATGTCCCCCAAGGACATATAAACACTAGTTTTGGTTGATCGACACAGAGTATGTTGATTCAATTATAGCCAGAAAAACCATCCATAAATGAGATTATTTCATTTCCAACACAATCATCAATAATTTGGTTGATAAAGGGTGTAGGATAATTGTCTTTTGGACATGCTTTGTTAATATCCCTATAATCAACACATACCCTTATAGTCCCTTGTTTCTTCGTAACAGGAACTATATTAGATACCCAATCTATCAATGGAATTGGATAAATAAATCCTTCTTGTAATAACTTCTCAACTTCATCTTTGATAGATGCAGTTTTCTGCGGATGTATTGGACGTAATCTTTGTCTAATAGGCTTAGCATCTGGGTATATCTTAATTTCATGAATTACAATCTTAGGATCGATTCCTGATATCTCTTCGTAAGACTAGAAAAAATGTCTTGGAATTCTTAAAATAGGGCTTTGTAAGTGTTAATCTCTTCCATTAAACAAGAATCACCTATATTAAAGTTTTCAATAATTCTAGGTTTAATTGATATGTCAATAGGAACTGTTGTAGAAATATTTCCCAAATTTGTCTCAAATCCAAATGTGTAATTAATATGGGATTTTGTGGTTCCTTGACATAATCAATCGTAAAAATAGATGAAAAATAATTTTCAAACTTATCAAGGTCAGGTAAAAATGAAGATCTATGATGTAGATCATCCTAGGGGAATTCATTTGATGACAAAATTGCTCGAATACTTTCATCAGTGTTGAATACATGTTGAAAGGGATCTGAAAATGATGTCAAGGCTGAGATTGATAGAGAAGATGGTTCTTTTTTTATCACATTCATTTGATTAGGAGTAGTTTAAGGTGTGTCAGAATATGATTGTACTGCTATATATGCCTTTTTAAAAGGACTCAAAGGCATATCGCCTTTGAAAGAATCCAATTCTCATTCTTAAGGCACTACCCACGTGTCATCAAATGGTATAGTGCTTGATGAGATCATATTGATGTTGGAAATTGTTCATGGTATGTTGGGTGGAGGTATAGAGAAAGTTCCAATGAGAGCAGAATCCTTCACTAATCCTACACCAACATCTTCATATGGGATAACCATTTTTCCGACATGTTGGATGATGTATGTAAAAGCAGGGTATGACAAAAAGTATGACAACTGATCGATTTTCACAATATTTCCTTTATGAGAAAACACGATTACCTAAAAGACTTATTAAATGATAGTAGTCATGGCATAAGACCAACTACGACCCAAAAGAAGGTTGTAATCAAGAGGGGCATCAACAAATTCCACCTCTATATTAACGGTTTTTCCTGGTACTTCTATAGGTAGATCCTGAAGTATTCTTTACGGATTAAATCCTCTTCCATAAAAGGCTTCAGGGATAGTCGATGATTGGTTAAGTGTTGGAGAACCAAGGGTTTTCCAACAGTTTAAATAAACTATACACATATATTCCCCCTCATCAATTACAGTACGAATAACTCCTCTAGATTTGACTAATACTGGAATATGAAAAGCCATCTGACGAGTAAGTCTTGGTGTAAAATTTTCGAGATCAAAGACCATGAGGTTTGACTCCTGAGGATTAATAGCTTTGATAGCTGATAATAGTAATTTCCTTTGTGCTAGACATGATTGTAGCATTTCTAAGGCTGACATTGTTGAAGGGGATATCGCCAAATCTTCAACAATGTTGTAATTCTGAGCAACTCTCGCATGTAGATTGAGAGCTGACTTTCAGAGTACACATTTAACAGGAAGTTTAATTACTAAATTAGGATTAGGTTTCTCGAATTGAATTGGTTCGGAAACTGAAGGAGGTATGGTTGGTGTTTGACTAGAATTTTCATCTCTTTACTAGTTACATGATTTTTAGCTCCAAAGTCTTGAGATTGTTTCGCAACCATGACTTGAGACATCATTAAAATATATGCCCATGAATTTGAAGAAGATCCTACCATTTTACTTCCTTGAGTAGGAAAAGGATCCTTGAAGACAACAGGCGTGGGTGAACCTTTGACAAACTTGGAGACCTCCGACTGATGTGGACACTCTTTAGTATAGTGATCCTCGTCACAGATAAGACAAGGATAATGAGGGTTCCGTCTTTCATCACCTTGTTCATTCTTTTCTGTTTTCTATTTGGGAGATGTATTTTGTTTCTTTTTATTCTTTCCTTTCTTCTTATTTTTGGTTTTAGATTTAGCTCTGGATGAATCTACAATGTGAATGTTGGCAGAAGTTTCAAGGGAAGAATCTCCTTTAGGTGAATATAGTAAAGTTATGATGGGCGAAGTAGGTTTGGATGACTTCTTCTTACTCTAGTTAGTGCTAACTATACCAACTACACCATATGAAGAATGAGAACTAGAAGGAGTTGCAGTTATTTGGTCTGGACGAGGAAAGTCCGGAATTTTTTCATATAAAGTACCAGACTACGTATATACACGCTCTAAGTACTGTGCTTGAGCTATGACATATTATTATGTAACAACACCTCCCTTAGCTACATCTTCAATGATCATTGGAAGTAATGATTTGATAAACCATTCTACCAAAATTTGATCCGGAATGAAAAATTTCACTAAACGTCATCTATGTCTCCATTCATGTATGTGATTTGAAATGTATGTAGACATACTTTGTTTTAATGAAGTTAAGAGTTTTGTGCCATTGTCGTAATGAACTAGAATCTGAAAGTGTGTTAAGAAATATGTTGCTAACGTGTTGAATTTTTTGAATGAGCCACGTGATAGTTAAATATACCAATTTGCAGCTAAGCCTATCAAAGTTCTTTGAAACAGTCTCAATCGAATAGAATCATTAATTAAAGAGTTGGATGCGCACAAAAGGTGGTAAGGGGTCTTCTCCTGATTTACCTTCAAACTTAGGAATATCACTGGGCAACTTATGTACAAATTATATAACTTATGTGTTATATATCCAAGATTCTCCTGATCTCACACTATTTTAACTTCATGCAAAATAAAGAATCTATTCCACCATTGATCATTTGCAGAAATAAAATCAAGATATCAATGCACACATGAAACAATAAAAATTCACACACATTAACACAGTTGTTTAATGGGAAAGCCTGAAGCTGAAAACCCCAACTATCTGTATATAATATATGTCATAGAGATCATGTAACAATCCTCATACCAAGTTGATCATATCAAGCTCTCAGTACAATACAATCGCTACACACTAATCACGCCCGATCTTGCAAATCCATGCACCGATCTTTTCTACTTGCTAGCATGCCTCTACTGCATAATCCCTGCTAAAGAATGGCTCTTAATGAACTCGAATCCACCAAGCTTGCATTGTGCAATCCTAATTGGCATCTCCACTGAGTGTTGGATGCAATCAATGCATCACTATAGTCACAACTGATAGTCACACTTGCTCTTTCACCTATCTCTCAACTGGTCTCCACTAAAACTACCATGCACTGTAGTTAACTGATGTATTCTTCAGTTGATTAATGATTTATTATTTAGTGAATTAATTAACTAATTAATTCAAACCACTCTCACTAGTGTATCAATCAGTTAGACTAGATACAACTAGCTCAACTATGTTTAACTCAGTTAAACTGAACACAACTCCATCACCTAGCTCAATAACTCCACCAAACTTTGTCACATGAGTTCTAACGAAGTCCTCATGCATTCGCTCAAGTAAAAGCGATCAGAATCTGTAATTCCTTCTGTCAGCTGCATGTGCCATATCTGTGCACTTAACTGAAGTGCTCCAAGAGGATAAGATAATGTTTAGAGTCCAAATATTATTAAGAGCTAATAATATTCGACATATCTATTTTTAGACTGGTAATCTAAAAATAGATTCCGCCCAGTATGTCTAAAAATAGAAGTCCATCTGTTTTTCCAACTTGACCATCCCTCCACAAATAGCATCCTGCAACTCATAGAATCATGATCGACATGTCTAAAAATAGACTTTGCGCCAAAAATACCCTGCGGGCCCACTTAGTGAAGGCGACTTCTTTCCACTAAGCTCATCATCTTGTTGAATCTCAACACTCCCTCTCAACAAGATAGGGATTATCTGCCACCCCGATCCTGTCTCTATGGTATTCAAATTTGCTCCTGGTGAGCGCCTTCGTCAGAATATCTACATCCTGATCCTCCGTAGGAATGTAAGAAAGCAACATGATCTTCCACTGCACACAATCTTTGATATGATGGTACCAGATGTCAATATGTTTATATCTATCATGAAATACTGGATTAACCGAGAGTTTAATGCAACTGTGATTATCACAATATATCACAGTAGGATCTAAATGTGAACCTAACAACCCAACTAGGATCTTCCTCATCCATATAGCCTCGCATGCAGCCAAAATTGCTGCCATGTACTCGACCTCTGCTGAACTGAGTGCCACGGATCTCTGTTTCCTACTGTACCAAGAAACTGTTGTAGACCTGATACTGAAAATCCCTCCAGATGTGCTCTTTCTGTCCGTTGGTCTTCCTGCCCAATCTGCATTTGTGAAGCCATGCAGCTGCAACTCTTTTGACTGTCTGTACCACAATCCATATCCAGATGTGCCCTTGAGATACCTCAAGACATGCTTGCCTGCCTTCCAAAAGAGCTTGGTAGGCTTAACCATTGCTTGTGAAAGCTGGTTCACAACATAGCATATGTCCAGTTTTGTATTGACTAAATACATTAGCAAACCAACCAACTGTCGATAAACAGTGGCATCCACTACCTCTGTCGATGTAGCATCCTCTTTCCTCCAGCCACCAGGAAGAGGAGTGTCGATAGGCTTGCATCCTTGCATGTGAAACTTATCCAGTATCTCCCGGGCATAATTTCCTTGAGACACAAATAGTCCACCCTTCCGCTGCCAAATTTCCAATCCTAGGAAATAATGAAGGAGGCCCAAGTCCTTCTGTTGATTATTGGTTATCATTGATGTCAATGCAAGTAGCACTAGGGGCTAACCCAATATTTCATGGGAATTTTGACCTACCAAATTAATATATTATAGATCAATAATAATTTTTATGGTTTCTACTTGTCGAGATGTTTCCGTTGATATATGGCACACCATGTAATTCTTCACTGTCTGAGAGATATTCATGTTTGAAGTTTGTACCCCCAGTTAGTGGGATAAAACCCCATGGGGTTGGGGAATGGGTCATTGAAAAGTCATAATTAATATTTTTTTAAGCTCCTAAAATCCCTCCCACATTCACTTGTTGAAGCCCCTCTCATCTTAAGCATTTATATAAATTGTGATCTTCTTTTCCTCCTTAGGCAAGGGATTTCGCCATCTGAAACAGGTCATCGTGGAATTTGCGCTCTAACTTTGTTTCTACAAAGGTTCAGAAGCTGAAATTTTTATGAGGCGAAGATGAAATCCTAAGGAAGCTGATGTAAACATTTCAGATCAAGCTGCATAATATTTTTGGAGATACCTTATGTGGAAGTCAGGGTTTTTGCAGGCTCCTGAAATTTATCTCAAAGAAGTGACCCTGGTAAAATTCTCATAACTCTCTCTTTGAGTATCGGATTGGAATTCCGTAAAAATTGGCAGATAGTGCACAGTCTTTGGTTTTTTATCTATCAATTTCAGAGCCAAATGAAGAAAAAGTAACACGTGGCACACCATACAATGAGCTCTGCTGAAATTGTCCATAATTAGGGCATTGTGAGAGATTGGGTATAACTCTCCCTTGAAAAAATCAAATTGGGTCAGACTTGTGGCATTGGAAATACGACTCAGAGGAATACTAAAATACCAAAAATCAGATATTGAGGATGTGAAATAACAGAGATACACCAGATTCAATATCGAGCTCCTAGAAGGCAAGAAAAAGCTAGATCATGTGTTGTCAAGGATTGCAAAGGACCAGACTTTCTATGACAGAAAAGAAAATCAAGGTGCAGCAGAGGGTAGCATGACAAGAGCAGCAACCAAGGTGCATAATAGCATCAAGAAGTTCATCATATGAAGTCTTCAAGTGGGAAGCACTGCATACAATCATTGTAAAGGTATCATTGTACTTAGTCATTGTAAATACATTATTGTACAAATTTTACTAGTATCTATCTGCCAAGGGTTGAAGAGGCAGTGTGGGGAGGTCTAGGATCATCATTAGGTGGTTGTGTCAAAGTTGGGGTTATGGTCTAGTATATATTCTTCTTCTACATCATTCTATATCATTGTAAAGTGGACCATTTTCCCCGGTACGGGAGTCCATTCTTCTTTTATTCTTCTATAGGGTGGTAGGGTGGTGCTAGGGTGAGTTGTAGCTCATTGGGTGTTGGGGCATCCGTTCAGTTGACTACTGAAGAATCTCAGGCATTGGAGTGTCCATCCAGTGGGAGCTGGAGAAGAATTCTTTTCTAGATTCTAGGAAGTTGGAGCTTTATTTTCAATTAGAGTTGAATATTAAAGAATTATTAGAAAAGCATTAGGTGGTTTTTGTCCCGGAGTGGGTTTCCACCTTAAAAACTGTGTGCATTTGTGTTCCTCTTGTTTGCTGCTATCATTGTACAAACACTGATAATAATTGAAGATTAACTAATGCTCTAATTGAAAGGAATACTAATTCACCCCCCCTCTCAGTATTTCCAACAATTGGTATCAGAGCTTGGTTCCTTCAATAGTAGTTTAACAGCTGGAAGGAGGTCATGGAGCATACCAAGAATGGTGCACCTCTATTCAATGAAAATAGTTATGCACTTTGGAAAGGAAGAATGGAGGTCTATCCCTTGGCACAAGGTTACGAAGTATGGGACACTGTTCAAAATGGATTTACATCAACCGCGGATGAACAAGGTAAGAAGAATTTGGTAAATGATGCAAAAGCAAAGAATATTATTATCGGTGGACTTATTGAATCTGCTTATCATAAGGTGTTGGGTTGTAAAACTGCCAAAAATGTATGGGACAAGCTTGAGAATATATATGCAGGTGACTCAAATGTCAAAGAAGCAAAGCTTCAAATCTATAGAGAAAAATTTGAGCAACTCAGAATGAAAGAAGATTGCAACATTGCTGCATACTTCCAATATGTTGATGAAATAACCAATAACTTAGAAGGATTGGGAGAGCCAGTTGACAAATAGACTATTATACGGAAGATTCTTAGAATGTTACCAGGGAGATTCAACCCAAAGGTACCAGTCTTAGAATATAGTGCAAATCTGGACAAACTCAGCAAAGAGGAATTACATGGAGTTCTCATAGCATATGAAATGAGACTTTATGAAGAAGAGGGTACTTCGCATCTAGAAATTGCGTTCGTTGCATCTAAGAAAACCAATAAGGATAAACAAACTTCAATTGAAAAGACATGCACCTGCAAGTGTGAAGAAAATGGAGATGATGAAGAAGGTCTTTCAAAAGAATAATATGCTTACTTCATGAGAAAACAAAAAATTGGTAAGGGACAATTCAAAGGTAAAATTCCATTGATATCTTTCAGCTATAATGAGGTTGGGCATTTTGCAGCAAAATGTCCAAACAGAAGTAATGGTAACTCAAAAGGAAAGAAAGGCTTGAAGAAATTCAACAAGCAAGGATCCAAAAGGAATTTTCTCTCTAAAGAAGATAGCTCATCATCCGATGAAGACAATGAAAATGAAGAAGAAGCTAATGAGAGAGTATTGTTTATGGCCAAGCACAATTAACCCAAGCACAATAAACAAGAGGTATCAAACAACGAAGAAGAAGGATGGACCATAGAATAATTTTATGAAGAAGCAATCAAGCTTATAAAAGATCTCAAGGTGGAGAAGATCCATTCCAAAACTCTTGAAGAACAAGTTCAAGGTCTCAAAATTGAATATTAAGAACACAAATGCATTGAAGAATCACTTCAAAAGAAGTTGGAAGAAAGCAACCAAGAAAGGGAAGAATTAGAAGACAAAGTAGTCTCACTGCATGAGGAAGTGAAGAAAGGAAAAACTATCCAAAAATATGCCAACAGCTCAAGGGCATTGGAAGAACTCATCAACAATCAACGATCTTACAACGACAAAAATGGAATTGGTTACAAAGAAGAAGAAGTAGGACCTTTTACAACAAAATACAATGAACCTATGATATCTGACATGCATGTAGACTTCATTGGACAAGATTTGCAAGAAAAACCTTGGAAGACAATTCCTCGACAAAAATTTCCATCCAGGTACCAACATATTTTTTATGGCTACTGTTATTCATGTGGAAAATTTGGTCATAAAGCTGTAGAATGTCACACGTACCCTTGGAACAAATACAATTCCAGGAGATCTGTCAAATATGAATCTCCCAGGGCTCAGCGAAACATCAACAGATTTGAACATTTAAGAAATAATATTGATTGTTACAAATGTCGAAACTTTGGACACATAGCCAAAGACTGTAGACTTGAAAACCCTCCAGAAGAATCTTCGAAGCCACAGAACGAACGAACATGGAAGAAGAAGAAGAATGATAATTGTGTACTCACTTTCAAGTCTCAAAAGAACAAAGATGTGTGGTATGTTGATAGCAGTTTCTCAACGCATATGACTGGAGATAGAAATAAATTTGTATCTCTGAAAGAGAAAAAGGATGGAACCGTGTCCTTTGGAAATGATGGATCTTCAAATTTTATAGGACCAGGCACTGTCACTCTCGAAAGCAAATATGCTCTAGCCAAGAATGTTATATTGGTTGAAAACATGAATCACAATCTACTCAGTGTTGGAAAAATGTGTGATCAAGGACACACAATACTATTCAACTCCACGAAATGTGAAATCAGGAAAGGCGTGTATGGTGAAATTGTGGCTATAGCAAGTCGAGCTCCAAATGACATATATGTTTTGGATGAAGAAACTAAAGCATGTCTAATAGCTAAAGAGGATGATACAATAATTGGTAGCAATGATGATCGACTAAGTAAGAAGTTTGCTACAAAGGTGAAAAGTGATTTCGAGATGTCTTTACTTGGTGAGTTGACATACTTCTTAGGGCTTCAAATATCTCAGCAAGAGAAAGGAATATTTATATGTCAAGCCAAGTACATCAAGGAAATGCTCAAGAAATTTAAAATAGAATATTGCAAACCCATCCTTACTCCAATGGTAACATGTTGCATATTGAGCATAGATAACTCATCTAAGGATGTGGATCAAAAGTTGTACAGATCTATGATTAGTAGTCTTCTATATGTAACAGCCTCCCGACCAGATGTTATGCAAGAAGTTGGACAAGTAGAAAGATTACAAGTAGCACCAAAAGAATCACATATTAAATATTCGCCAGCATTGGAATATCTTCGCCAGAAGCTTGAGATTCTCCCAAGTTCTCATTAGATTTTCCTTTTTCATAATATAAAGGGGGAGTGGAAGTAGATTACAGGTCTGCAGGATGGTTATGTGTCAGGGGGAGTGGAAGTGTCTACAGGTCCATAGGATGGTTGTGTTTCAAGGGGAGTTACCCTTTTCCATTGATGTTAAAGGGGGAGAGAATGTTGTAGGAAGAGGTGTCATGATCGTAGGGGGAGTACTTGTGTTGCCATCAATTCCAAAGGGGGAGATTGTTGATCAGCAGTTGTCATTGATGTCAACCCAAGCAGCACCAGGGGCTAACCCAATATTTCATGGGAATTTTGACCTAACAAATTAATATATTCTAGGTCAATAATGCTTTTTTATTTTTTCTACTTGTCGAGATGTTTCCGTTGATATATGGCACGCCATGTAATTCTTCACGGTTTGAGAGATATTCATGTTTGAAGTTTGTACCCCCAGTTAGTGGGCTAAAACCCCATGGGGTTGGGGCACGGTTCATTGAAAAGTCATAATTAATATTTTTTAAGCTCCTAAAATCCATCCCACG
Organism: Pinus albicaulis; assembly: GCA_034641835.2. NCBI lineage: Eukaryota > Viridiplantae > Streptophyta > Pinopsida > Pinales > Pinaceae > Pinus > Pinus albicaulis. The sequence goes on from CM076579.1 coordinate 587,783,984, forward strand.
TTAACTTGTTGAAGCTCCTCTCATATTAAGCATTTATATAAATTGTGTTCTTCTTTTCCTCCTTAGGCAAGGGATTTCGCCATCTGAAATAGGTCATCGTGGAATTTTCGCTCTAAATTTTTTATATGAAGGTTCAGAAGCTGAAATTTTTATGAGGTAAAGCTAAAATCCTGAGGAAGCTTCTGTAAAAATTTCAGATCAAGGTGCAAAATATTTTTGGAGATATGATCTGTGGAAGTCAGGGTTTTTGTAGGCTCCTGAAATTTATCTCAAAGAAGTGACCTTGGTAAAATTGTCATAACTCTCTCTCTGAGTATCATATTGCAATTCTGTAAAAATTCACAGATAGTGCACAGTCTGTAGTTTTTTCTCTATCAATTTTAGAGCCAAATGAAGAAACATTAACACGCGGCACACCGTACAATGCACTCTGCTGAAACAATCCATAATTAGGGAATTGTGAGAGATTGGGTATAACTCTCTCCTGAAGAATCAAAATTGGGTCAGAACTGTGGCATTGGAAAGAAGACTCAGAGGAATACTACAGGACTTAAAATCAAATATTAAGGATCTAAAATAATAGAGATACACCAGATTCAATAATGAGATCCTAGAAGGCAAGAAAAAGCTAGATCATGTGTTGTCAAGGATTGCAAAGGACCAAACTTTCTACGACAGAAAAGCAAAGCAAGGTGTAGCATAGGGTAGCATGACAAGAGCAGCAACCAAGGTGCATAACAGTAGCAAGAATTTCATCATATCAAGTCTTCAAGTGGGCAGCACTGCATACAATCATTGTAAAGGTATCATTGTACTTGGTCATTGTAAATACATTATTGTACAAATTGTACTAGTATCTATCTGCCAAGGGTTGAAGAGGCAGTGTTGGGAGGTATAGGATCATCATTGAAGAGGCAGTGTTGGGAGTGTTAGCCCCCCATAAATTTTTTGACAAGCAAACAGGGGGCTAAATATTTTTGAGCCTTCTAGGAATGCATTTCCCCTGAAAACACATCATCCTTGAAGTCTCCTTGTGCCTTTTGTCCTTTGATAAAATCCCCTCTGATGATTCCCATTACAAAGCCTCTCTGTTTGTGAAGAAATGCCCAAAGACCTCTTTTTTCCTCTTATACCATCCCTTCCAAACCCCTGTTTCATCCCCTTTTACTCCTCTCTTTTTCCCCTACTTACCCTCCACATCCTCCCAAAATTCCCTTCAAATCCTACAAGTTCCCTTTGATTGGCCTTTTTCCCCTTATTCCCTCTATCGTTATCCTTTCCCACCCTCAAAATGCATTAAAATGGGAAAAAAACCCATCATCCACCTTATAATAGGGCCTGGCCCCTTTTCCGCTCGCCCCCTTAAACCACTTCCCCATGTGCCCCTAACGCCAAGACCAAGCGCTTAAGTCTTGGGCGCCAATCGCAATCGGAGTTTTCGGGTGGGCAAATCCCTTTGTAACATTGAAAAACTCCGATGCGATTGAGTTTGTTCCATCAGGCCTCCACCGTGATCTCCACCGTTGATCCATTTTTTTGATCGGACGGATGGCACATAATCACATCCCCAGCTCCGATCGCAATCGCATTTTCTAATCGCACCCCCCTTCTGCGCCTTGCGATTGCGATCCCCCGATCCAATCTGAGCCGCCCATCCCTCCAGATCTAACTGTTCATATTCATCCCACTCCCCTTCTGTCGCCCCTCTCCATCTCCCTCCGATTAAATGTGGATCGTTGATCTGGTCCCAAATCTGACGGTTGGCATTTAATCGCAACACCCCTCCGATCGCAATCAAAACCTTTTAAAATGTGTCACCCCTGCTCCCCTGATTGCGATCCTCCAATTTTATCACGACCGTCTGTTCATCCAAGATCGACGGCCCATGTCGCATTGCGTCTCCGTTGTATTTCTCCCATTGGGCTTCCATATTAACCTCATCGCTTAACTGCCACCGTTGATCTCCTCCTGAGATCCACGGTTCATACCTAATCGCCCTCCGCCACTTTTAATTGTTTCCACAGTTTCTCCACTGCTCCGCCACCACTCCTTTGGCATCCACAACAAGTCTTCCACCACCATCCCCAAATTTTATAATTGATTTAATTCATTGTGCAGGGACCACAGAGAGGCCGTTGCAGCAGCAGAAATGGATTTGGGGAATCTAAGCCCGTAATTGAAGATTTAAATTTTATAATCCTTATTCAAAGGAAGAAGGCACAGTCTGAAGACCAAATGCACATGAAACGAGTCATATCTGTGTTTAATGTCAGCAGAGCACTGTTTCTCCAAGATGGACACCTTCCTATAGAAGTCTTCACGCCTCCTCGAGCCCTTAAATGTATTACACTAACAGAAGCTTCTTAAAGACTGTCAGGACTGCAGTTATGGAAGCATGGAGAACTTAAGACCTTTCAGTCACCTTACTTGTTCCAGAAAGCTAGCACAGAGGGCCTTACAGCCAGAAGGACTTCACGAAACATCCGAGGTCAAATCCGACCCAACAGAAATTTCTGAACCGGTTTACAGAGTACATTGCAGAGCTATTAAGCAGAGTGGGCTCGGACTCTTCCACCATTCTGTCTTAATGGATCCATTTAATTTGTTTCTACTCCTGCTATTATTGACTCCTCATATAAGAATTCCTGAGAACAGATTGTAATCGTTGTTGTTCGGTTGCTACCGTTGTAGTTAGAGGGATTCAGTTTTGACTGTTAGAACAGTCTTGGGAGGGAGTTGCAACGTAGTTGTTATGTATTAGGCTAGGAGGAGAAGTTTGGATTGTAACAGCCATTGAGCTTAGTGTATGTGACTGGTTTTGCATCAATTAATCAAGCACATTTCACAGGATCCTGGTCTATTACTATTGGTGATGTTTTTATAACATTGTTTATTACATTTTCATACTGTTTCATTTTCTACTGGCTTGCATCAGAAATATGGCATAGGATTTACCCTTGTTAGGTACCCTATGTCTCTGCTCTCCTTGCCTTCAATGTTTTCTGCTAAATGTGTTATCTAAGGATTGATTCCAGTTAATTTAACCAGTTTAGTGGATGTCATTGCCTGCTAGCTGATGTATGAATTAAATGAATCTGTTCTTAGATGTTCTTGTTGGGTTTAAGCTGGAAGATTTGGGAACACTGGGAATTAGAGTTAGCCTTGTTCACTAGGATCCTTGTGCAACCAACTGGCCTTTCTAAGATCTCTTGCTCGTGTCAAAGCATTGAAGGTTCAAAGTCCTTCTCTGATCTATAGACCCTGGCTCTGTTAAGCTTATCTCTGTTTTCCCTTGGAGCATTCTAAAGCTAACCTGGAGTTAAATGACCTCTGGTCTGATCTATAAGCTACCCCTTTGTCCCCCCTTTGAGAGTTACCTATGAGTATGTCCAAGAAGGCCTGGAGTTAAATGACCTCTGACCTGATCTATAGACAGAAAATTAGGTTGCTTTCCTTCTCTCACTTTCTTTCCTTAATGTTCCATTCCACCATATAATCTAAAAGATCCTTTAGTATTAGATGATTTTCCCTTTGAAAGCCTTGGTTAGTTTTTGCAAGTAATTCCATTTCATGACTCCATAGCCCAATGGATGGCACTTTCTTGAATTATCCTCTTTGCTGAAACATCCTGCTATTTTTCTCCTTTCCTCCTATTACCTTCTCAGTCTATGATATCATGACCAACCCAGCAACCAATGAACCAAATCATTTTAAAACCCCCTTTGTGCTTCATACCTAGCCTAATATCTCATTTGAGCTTCAAATATATACCATTTTGTGTTTTATTGGAGAGATCCCTCTCTGGGTCCAGGAGGGCTAGATCCTAGGGCCCCAAAGTGGTTATGATGTTGTGTCATCTTTTGGTCTTGCCAATCTGGCCAAAACATGGGAACCCCAACAGGGAGGCCTTGCATGAGTGTATCAAAAATTCATCACCTGTTAGTATTAAATCATCTACATAAAGTACAATGATCAACAACTTACCCTCCACCACAATCTGGTATAGGTTCATATCTGCCTCACTCTTAGCGAAACCAATTATGATGAAATAACTGTATATCCGTGTGTATCAAGCACGAGGTGCTTGTTTCAGCCCATACAACGCTCTTTTGAGCCTGCACACATGCAACTCGTTGTTGAAGATTTCGTATCCCTCAAGCTACTCAATGTACACCTCCTCCTCAATGACTCCATTGAGGAAGGTAGTCTTCACATCCATATGATGAATGTGCCAACCCATCTGCGTTGAGAGAGCAAGGATGGTCCATATGGAAGAATACCTTGCGACAGTTGCAAAGGTTTCTTCATAGTCAATCCCCTTGATCTGTGAGAAGCCCCGGGCAACAAATATTTCCTTGTACTTCTCAACGCTCCCATCAGCAGCTTTCTTCACTTTGTAGATCCATATCGAACCTACCACTTATTTCCCTTCCTACCTTGGGACAATCTCCCATGCACTGTTTCTGACAATGGAATCATACTCTTCCACCATGGCATATACCCATGCGGGATCCTCCACAGATTCCTCAAAAGAGGATGGCTCTGTCATGATACACCTACTCATCAGAGCCATGTATCCAATCAATCGGTCAGGTGATTGTCTCTGTCTGCACTGTGATGTAGGTGCTCCTACATTCTACGCTGCATCAAGATTTAGTCGCTCAGATTCTGTAGTGCGGTTCTGCCCTCTGATGTTTGGCACTGCATGAGTGGTTTCTTCCACTCCATGAACCTCCTCTTGTGGCTGATCCACATCCTGAGGCTCATCTTTAGGAACAAGTAGCTCCTCATCTTAATGCAAGTCCCTCTCAAGCGACAACTTCATGGCTTTCTCCTCATGAAATTTGATATCTCATCGCACGACAGTCATCTGAATGTCTGGAAAATACACACAATAATTGTGGGGTGTTTCTGTGTACCCCAAAAATATCCCAACCTCTACGATTGGCTCCAACTTCTTCCTGGCATCCTTCATCACATGAATGTAAACAGGCGAGCCAAAAATCTTTAAATGAGAAATATCAGGCTTCTTACCAGAAAACGTCTCTTCGGGTGTACTCATGCCAAGTACTATATGAGGACAATGGTTTTGCACATAAATCGCAGTGTTGCATGCCTCAGCCCACAAGTGTATGGGAAGGCCCTGATCATGCAACATCGCCCGTGCAACACCCATGATAGTTCTATTCTTTCTCTCCGTGAACCCATTCTGCTGTGGGTTATGAGGCACTATGAGTTCTCTTCGAATTCCTTCTGTGCTACAGAAGTCTTTGAATTCGCCAAAGATGTATTCACCACCATTATCACTCCTTAGAGCTTTCACCTGCTTCCCTGAATCTTTCTCAACTAGCGCCTCGAACTCACAGAACTTTGAGTATGTCTCGCTCTTCTTTTGCATGAAGAAGATCCAGGACTTACGAGAAAATTCATCAAAAAATATCACATAATACCTATGCTTTGCTATTGAAGCAACCGAGAAAGGTCCACACACGTCTGTGTGAATTCTCTCAAGGATCATCATGGCATGACTATCCTTCTCATGAAAAGTGGTCTTCACAAATTTTCCCAAAGTACATCCCTTGCACTGATCTGACTGCGCAACTGTACCCTTGGGAAGCCCAGTAGAAATCCGCTACAAAATTTTCAAAGTGCCATGGTGAACATGGCCCAATCTCCTGTGCGAAAATTCGCCCTCATCCCAGCTCACCACTCCTTCTATTTTTCCTACCATTTCTGCGCAGCCATCTACCTACAATTGATAAAGATTCTTAACTCAAATCCTTATCCTCCTGGTTTGACCCATTATTTTACTATGCAGGAAGGCTTTTCCCTTGCTAAAAACAACATCATAACCCTTGTATTCCAACATCGCCACAGAGATCAGATTCTTCTTCAATCCTAGAACATGCATGACATGCTTCAATATGAAAGGTTTTCCAGACTCCCTCTCAAAGGAAATGGTCCTGATACCAGTCGCACTGTATCTACCATCATCGCCCATCTCGATGTGCACTCCAAGATCCTTTTCATATAGATCACTAAACAAATCATTGTCTTTGGCCATATGGAAAGACGCACCATTGTCAAGAAACCACACTGATCCCATCACACTTGAAACCAAGCATGTGATCAGAGAAAAATATAGCTCAAACTGTGAGGCTAAGGTCTCTCCAGCTGCAGATCCAGCAGCCTGCTTATTTTTCTTCTTCTGTGGACACTTAGTGGCGTAATGTCCATGCTGGTCATTGAAAGCACTTCACCTTGGACAAGTCCTGATTCTTTCCTTTCACACTGGATTGAGAAGGATTTTTCTTTCCCTTCCCTTTCCTTGCTTTGGAAGCCAAAGCACAATTTTCTTCATCTTCATTCTTCGATGAAGATCCATCCCTGGTAACCCGCCTTATCTCCTCTTGCACAATATCCAACTAAAGTCGCTCCCATCCCAGAAGTTTCTCCCGACCATTGACAGAGTCCTCATAGCTATGCCAACTCTTCAGAAGCCCAAGGAGAGCCAAGCTCACCAAGTCGTCTTCATCTACAGTAACCACCACACTTCCTAGCTCATCCTTGCTGTGGACAAACTTCGTGAGGTATTTTGGTATACTGTTGCCTTTCCCCATTTTTATTTTTCTGAGCTTGTCTTTAAGCGCCAACTTCCTCTGGTCACTTCTACTTTGGAACAAGTTTGTCAAAGCCTTCCGCATCAAGAATGGAGTGGCTTTACCTTTAAGGCTGGACACTATGTGATCCTTCACACCTTCCAATAGAATTCTTCGACACTTTGCTACCTTCTTTTGCCATGCATCAAGTGTGCCTGCATCACTAGAACCAGGCTTTGGAATATCAGTATCTATGAAATCCTCCAACCCATTATCATCCAGCACCGCATCCATCTTTTCCTTCCATGAAATATAATTTGAGATGCCATCAAGGGAATACTCCAATCGCAGTCTGTTGAAATACATTTCAATGAATTCTCAACTTCGACACCAAGGAAACACTGCAGCAAATTCGAATTCCACTAGCACAAAAACCAACCGCTTCAATAATTGCAATCTCCTTCGATCAATGCTGCTCCGATACCATGTATAAATTATATAACTTATGTGTTATATATCCAAGATTCTCCTGATCTCACACTATTTTAACTTCATGCAAAATACAGAATCTATTCCACCATTGATCATTTGCAGAAATAAAATCAAGATAGCAATGCACACATGAAACAATAAAAATTCACACGCATTAATACAATTTTTTAAAGGGAAATCCTGAAGCTGAAAACCCCAAATATTTGTATATAATATATTTCATAGAGATCATGTAACAATCCTCATACCAAGTTGATCATATCAATCTCTTATTACAATACAATCGCTACACACTATTCAGGCCCGATCTTGCAAATCCATGCACCGATCTTTTCCACCTTCTAGCCTGCCTTTACTGTGAAATCCCTATTGAAGAATGGATCTGAATGAAATTGAATCCACAAATCTTGCACTACAAAATCTTCACTGGCATCTCCACTGAGTGTTGGATGCAATATATGCATCACTATAGTCACAACTGATAATCACACTTTCTCTTTCACCTATCTCTCAACTGGTCTCCACTGAAACTGCCATGCACTGTAGTTAACTGATGTATTCTTCAGTTGATTAATGAGTTATTATTTAGTGAATTAATTAAATAATTATTTCAGACCACTCTCACTATTTTATCAATCGGTTAGACTAGATACAACTAGCTCAATTGAGTCTAACTGAGTTAAACTAAATACAACTCCACCAACTACTTCTTTAACTCCACCAAACTCTGTCACATGAGTTCTAATTGAAGTCCTCATGCATTAGCTCCAGTAAACCCTCAGGAATAGCGTAATTCCTTCTGTCAGCTACTGTGCCACATCTGTGCACTTAACTGAAGTGCTCCAAGAGAATAAGATAATGTTTAGAGTCCAAATATTATTAAGAGCTAATAATATTCGACATATCTATTTTTAGACTAGAAACCTAAAAATAGATTCCGACCAATATGTCTAAAAATAGAAGTCCATATATTTTTTCCAACTTGACCAACCATCCACAAATAGCATCCTGCAACTCATAGAATATGATCGACATTCTAAAAATAGACATAGTCTAAAAATAGACTTGCGCCAAAAACAGCCTGTGGGCCCAGTTAGTGAAGGAAACTCTTTTCACTAAGCTCATCATCTTGTTGAATCTCAACAATTTATTCGACATTGGTGGCCGAAACGGAAGATAATAAATCAGATTTTTTGTGAGGCATGACAAATCTGGCAAGTCCAAAGTTGCAATGAACGGTAACCGATGGTTAGGGTCTTGTTGAGAAAATTGATAACCTTGAGGAACGATACCATACTGGGAGGAGGATATCCATGGTAGCCTGAAATAGCCTGTGTGGTTGGAATAGGAATACCTCTGGGATAACCAAGGTTAGTCATACCAAACTGAGGTTGAGCTGGTATCTGATATGTATAACCAGGATACGGTTGAATTTGGTAGACAGGATATTTTCCTATGGGTCCATATTGAAACTACCCTTGATACGGTTGATTAACAAACTAACTTGTATAAGGATGGCTTGCTTGAATTGTAGTTGTACTAGGTTAGCTTGCAGAGGTTTGAACAGTAGACTGAACCATAGGTCCAGGTTGATGAACAGTGACATGAGGGATTGGTTGTGATATAGATGATGTCGTCTCTTGAGGGGTTGTAGCAATAGGGACTTGGGAAACTCCAGGGACAGGTGTACTAGTTTGTTGAATAGAAGTTGATACATGAGATTGGACAAGAGTTCTAGGTGTACTCGGATCAGGTTGTTGAATACTACTAGGTACAGATACCTGATGCATGACTTGAAGCATAGGTTGGACAGGTTGCTGGATTTGGGTATAAACAGTTGGCTGTCAAGGATAATTATAACGTACTTTCACGGTAGGCTGCAAATTCAATTTGTTCAACGATGGATTCCACACTATGTTTACTCCAGGATAAGGAGCTCCCATCAAAGGTTGTGGTGTGTAAGGTTGGCCATAACCAAGTTGAGGAATTAGAATGTAAGTTTTATAATTTGTTGGATAATTTCCACTAAAAGGTTGACCTTCGTGAAATAATTTTTGTTCTTGATAAAACTGATGCCCCAAAGGAGGCCACTGTCCTTGAATAGGCTATTGCCCTGGAATAGGGTACTACCCTTGAAGAGGTTGTGGCCCTGGGATATAGTATTTCCCTTGAAGTAGTTGTGGCCCTGGTATATTGTACTACCCTTGAGGATGCCCCCTAGGCAGTAAATTGATACCTTGAGGGTCAGGTAAAGGAATATTTACAAACATTATGTAGACTTGTTCCATTGTCAAAGTTTTGGTATCAGATTCATTGGGCCAATTGATTGTATAAGTTTTTCAGAAGAACGAGATGCTCTTGAGAAAGTACTAGAAAACGAAAAGTATCCTATAGGAACTGATGGACCACCATAAAAAAAGTTTCTGGCAATGAAGAAAGCATGGATCACTCACCAGACATGTTTGATGAACACCTGTAAATACCTCTAGGTATGGAGTAAAAAGGAATACGGGGTGGCAAATAATTGAGACTATAATTATGTAGAAAGCTGGTTAACTGAGAATACCAAGGATCTAGTTTAAAAGGGCTATATTGGTAAATCGATTCACTATGCCTTAGATCTAAATATTCTTGACGTGAAGGAAGATCAACATCTTCTTTTGTGTCAGTAATCTCTTCAATAAAAATCAGGCTAGGTTCTCAATGATGTGAAACTTCACTCGAGGTGACTGAGGACGACTAGGGGTTTGGGATATGAACTCCAAAGTTAACTAAGATGAAGTGGATTTAGTTTCAGGTTCAGATATCTTGGGTCCAATAAATTGACTGTCTAAAAATTCACTGGTTGCAGATTCAACTATGATTAATTCTAAAATTTCTAGTTGTTTTTCTGTTTGAGGTTGGTTTACTTGGTAATCAGGATGTATAATTATTGATGCATCCTCTTGTTCAGTAGATCTGGTTCCTGATGGTTGACCTCTTTTAGATTTAAGCTTTTCTAATTGACTTGGTGTGTACTTAGGGGGTTTCCCCTGCATTCTACGAGAGTGTCTCAGTAATTCAACCATGGTTAATGTTTAACACATGAAATCAAAAAATATTTTAATAAAATATACCTAAGGTCGCTAAGGAAACAATAAAATTGAACACATGCCTAAAAAATCTAAGAGACAATCCACACACAAATAGTATGTTTCCACACTAAAAACACTAGTTGGTGATGAAATCCAACGTCATAGAATTCTAATGTGGAAAACTTGGTGGTTGGAACAGTTACCCCAACAACCTGCTTAATGAAATAGTCTAGTGCAAGTCCCTCCACTTATGCCATCTCTAAGTGAAGAGTAGCCTTCGGAAAGTCCAAGTTAGTCTAGCCGACGTCTATTCCAGGTACAGTGGGACCTTCCCTCCACCGTCACCTGTTGAAAAATCCTGAAGATTATGGTCACTTAGGTCACCAACGGAAACAAATGTACCTGGGGGAATAGTCTGCAGTCCAATATACATGCAAGCGCAGAGTATAAAGCTCAATCCCCTTGAAGGCTCCTCAATATGGTAATCTAAATTTTGCCAACAAGTGACCCTAGGCTCCTCGAAAATGGTTAATCTGAGGTTTACTATTTGTATTACATGCACATATACTATCTTTCCCAAAGAGATAGGTAGGATTACCTCACTGGGTTTGACATGATCTCGTGGTTGACTCTTTTAAGAAGAGTTTCCCAGAGCGCAAATGCAACAATTGGATTTTCATACCGCAAGATTCTATTTTTTTGTTTAAGTTGTTTCGAAATGTTTATTAAAAACTATTCCAAAATACTAGCCTAAGCTATGTTGGTGGAATGAGCCCTAGAAAATGTAAAATATCTAGATTGATTTTATTAACGCGTTTTATTAATTTGGTTATTGCTTAAGAAAAAAGGTATGGAGTTGAATCTTTAATGATGTTTGTGACCGAACTCAAAAATATTCTAAATGCATCTAAATGAGAAGTGCAACTCTTTCTTTTCAATAAATCTTATTTTAGGGAAATTTGAGAGATTTATCAATTTTAAAAACACAAATTCTTTCATTCATAGAAAAAATCTTTTTGAAAAGAAGACAATTTCATGAAGAACTAAATTTGCAAGAATTATCAATTACTCTTTTGAAATGAAATTTCTTAAATAGTCAAATCAAAAACTACAATTCAATAAACAATCCATTTCCAAAGGAAAACAATCTCTAAATAACTCTAAAAACATAAATTTCAAAATCAAAGAAAATTTTAATTTTGAAGTCTATCTAGAAAGTTTGAGGATGGTTTCTCCTAGTTTGTGATCAGAATATGAAAAATTTCTACTTATCTCAGCAAAAATTAAAACATCAAAAAATTATTTGGTGTTATATCAAGCTTCAGTAAACTAAAATCTCTTCCATATTTGCAAATGAAAAAGGAATCAATTTTCATAAAAGTAAGGTTTGAAATGATCCTAATGGCTCAAAAATATAATATCATCATACCAGTAAGCTGAGGCAAATGAAGATATCTTTTGTATGGAGTAGCAATAAACTAGGGAAAACTCTTACTTATAAAATGAAAATAAGATGATAAATCACACAAATGTAAAATTTAATGACAAGAAATTCTCACACAAGATTTGATAGCTAAGATAGATAAAGGCAAACATAAAGAATCAGGAAATCTAGCTCTAAAAAGGGGAAATTTAATTTTTTCAAAAAATTTCCGGGGGTGCGTAATTTATAGTGGAAGACACAGTGCATGCGCACTGAATTGAACTAAAACCTGCGCAAGTTGCAACACAGTTTTCTTCTGAAAACTGCACAGGCAGGGAAAAAACTTGGAAAAAATAAATAAAAAGCTTTTTTTTAGGGATTCTTAAGAGTTATCTACCCAACTAGACTCAGAGAAGTCAAAATCAGAAAACTCTAAAATTCAAACTGAAAATAAGTAAATAAAACTAAGCTCTAGTTCTCCCATTGTGGTCGCCATTTTGTTATGTGGATTAATCCCTCTTGCAGACAAAAGCGATCTCCATAGTACTCCAACGAGTAACTAGAAAAGAATATCCATTTGAAAACCTTTTCCTCTAGATTAATTTCATTTCAAAATTATTATAATAAAGTTAGGGAAAATTTTAAGAACCCCCCTAAATTTATATATATAATAAATAGGTGAATCCCCATGATACATAGGAAAAATGGAAGGCAATTTTATTAATAATATAATATGTATATATAATTTTTTGGTGAATCTCTCACGAGATTATATTATCTTGTAAAAACATGGCGAATCACTACTACAAAATGGTGAATCATTGTCTAGTGGAGTTCGGGTTGTTGGTTCCAATGAAGATATGGTAGTTGAACCAGGAGTAGAAGGAAGAGAACCACCGAGACCAAGCATGGCACATGGTGACTCATGAGGGAAGTAGTTCTCCTGCAGTTTGGAAAACACGTTCTTCTAGTTCTTCTAAGCGTAGTGTTGTTGCTCATGCTACTACTAGCATTGATATTGAGGTTGGAGAGGAGTTTCAACAAATTGGGATCTTTGCAGATCATTTTGTTTCAACAATCCTCCAACACAAAGGCCCATGCCTCTGCTGATTTCTTCAATGAGCAGAACAAGTCGAAAAAAAATTAAAACGCCAATAACTAATGAACAGAGTCAATACGATAATCCCAACACACCTCCAAACCGACAGTTGTGCCTCACTGTCTGCTACGCGCATCCAAACCGACTCAGCTCATGGCAGAATTTGCTCATGGGAATGGATCGGGGAATTCGAGGGGGTGGTATCATAAATTCATGAAGCTCAACTCATCCCTCCACAGTCCAATGCAAAAATGGAGGTCGGCTCTCCTCCATGCATATAATCACCAACAGGCACCAGCAGTTACACAACTATTACACAATCCAGGCCTCTCACAACGGTGGCCTCTCACAAGTTTGATCGGCGACGGTGCTTGACTAAAAACTTTAAAAATAAAAATTTGACCAGGCAAAGTAGTATTCAATTTTTTATCTTGTAATTAAAGAATTCAACATCCCAATATATAAAAATACCATCAAACGAACATTATGCACTCCACTCATAAAACAATTCAGGATAAGAGAAAGTGTAAATTCTCATTCCATTCATAACACAACTCATCATAGGAGAAAGTGCAACTTCCCATAATGGTAAAACAAAAGGAGGAACTTTAATAATGATAAAACAATTCCAAAGTGTGGGGTATCCCACTTTTTATTCACACACCAAACAGCCCATCAACAACTTACTTGCACTTTTCCTTGCCAGAAATCAGGAAATTGATTTTACATCAGAAATTAACGAAAAAAACTGCATATGGTAGAGAGCCTTAGTCACCGGCTAAAATTTTAATGTTGGTCGTTATGGAAATCGACTTATTGCCAACTATCCAAACCTTGAAGTGAAAATTACATTACAGTATGTACAAAAATGGATTTAGTTTGAACATGTAAACTCCCCAAGTTTTCTTGTGCCCCTCATTCATGGCTGTTGTTAAGCTGTAACATGGGAAACCCCCCCTTCCCTTACATTTCGATGATTAGGGTTGCACAGTTTCCATATCTAACCATCAATCCAGTCAGCTTCTTATTATTCAGACGCTATTGGTAGACTATTGGTTTTTCAAATCTGTTACCGAATTATGAAAAAAATCAAATAAATAATGAATTCCTGATTATCTTTGGAGAGTATCTATGTATGATTTATTTCATTGTGACATAATAGCTAAAGAAAAAATATCATCAGGTAAGCAACCCAATTTAAATCTTGAAGATACATAATCTTCAGTGATTTCAATAATTGAACAATAGTTAATTGCTTTGTACCTACTAGGGAACGGTATGAGGTGTGGCAAACCGAGCACGTTTGAAGTCAAATGTAATCTTCAGAATTTTATAATATAATAAAACTCTCGCTTACTTACAAAAGAAACAAAAATCATATTATAATTTCACTATCAAATATCAAATATCAAAAGTATGAATTATTTCTTTCATATGCCCCCTTCATGGATTCTAAATCTTTGAGTTGTTTACATCTTTATTCTTTTACACACATTTTTTTTCCAAGAAAAAACTGTGTTTTCTATTTCAAGTGTGAAAGAAAAATATGCATGAAAAAGTCTGCGCTTTCATACAAAACTACTAGTCTAAATACATTGGAACTTAACCATTGGATTTACCCCAAATACATACCACATCCATCTTCTGCAATCGGTATACACTATACATGACAACAAGAGTTACAAGTCAACTAGAGCACCTCCCATTGTTCTTCTAAGTCAATAGAGGATTTTATATCTCACTGGGAAGCTTGCTTCCCCCTTGAACTCCTTGAACAAGAGAAAAACTTTTTGTTGTGCCATAAATTTTTTTGAGAGTCCATTGGCTGATTTGTTAAATTCTCTATACAGATGTTGCAACGGACCAAAGAGTGAACCCTGTCTCCCTAATTCTGTGAAGCAAAGGAGACAACACTAAATTAGTGATTTGTCACTTCTCATTAAACCAATGCAATTTTCAACTTTGAAACTCCTGGTAGTTGCAAAGATCTGATTTGACACTTCTCAATAAACCAATGCCATTTTCAACTTTGAAACTCCTAGTACCTACAAATATTTGATATCATTTTCTAAAGCAAACTAAGACTTCAAAAAAATCTACAAGGAAAATAGTTCTATCCTCTTATTTGAACCCTTGATCAGCTCCAAACTTTAAGGTAGAGTAACGGGTGAGATAAAAACAAAACAACACCATATCCGCATCTTCTGGAATACCTTGCTCCATCAAAAACCCTTGCTTCATTACGATTTATCTTAAAATCCTTTGGCTTTTTATCTTTGCAACTTTCTTTATAGGAAATTATAATTATGTGCACTGCCAGATTCTCTATCTTATTCCAACCGTCCACTTATTCTGCCAGATCCTCAAAATTCCACTTGTTCCAACCATCCATAACCCCCACATAATATAGCTAAGAAGAGCTCAAAATTGAGTGTGTGCAAACCATGTCTCAAGACCCTGAAGTAGGGACTCAGAATTAAATTGTCCTCGGAAATTTAAAGATTGGAGAACATCTTGCCATACATAAATAACATATGAACATGTATTAAAGAGGTGATCCACAAATTTACCTTAACATTTGGAGAAAATACAGCGATTTGGTCCCTGCCAATAGCACTTTTGTCCATTGTCGCAGGTCAGAATTCTATTTGATAGAGATAATGAGGAGAAGGTTCTAATTTAAGAAGTCTTCTAGATGCTTACCTACCATCAATATCTTTATCGCAGCAAATCCATGTAGGATAAAGCCTCATAACCTAAAATTAATGTAAGGATACTTGTGGCCTTATTCCAAAAGCATAATATTTCATCCCCTGAAATCTGTAAAGAAATAAAATTGGGACATAGTAATGAGCTATAGGGAGTATATTCAACAAAAAAAGCTCCTTGTAAGTTCAGATATTCTTCTACTAACCAATTTTTTTACCATCTTCCAAGAACACCTTGAACCCCAGCATTAGCCAACACTGACGCTTGATTTGATTTGATATCGATGCTTCTGCTTAAATAATAGGTTTGATAATAGTGGCTAAAGGGGGAGAAAGGAAAGACTTGTTATTTACAAAAAAGTTGTGCAGATTGTTGCTTTAAATCACTAGATAAAAATCGGTTGAGGTCTTCTTTACTGCCACATTATTTTGAATTCTAGATCGTGTTTATTTTTGTTGTGTATCATGGCCACCTCCACCTGAAGACATTGTGAATTACTTTATTCTGAATTTCAGATTTCTTTGAGCTTAAAGTCGATGCATTGAAATGAACATAACAGGCATACTGCTTGAGACCACTAATGATTCAATGCAAGAAAGGCTATGCATACCTGAATTCTTCGTCGAACTTAAGTTGGCTAGTGATCATGAGGAATTAATTGCCGAGTAAAGAATGGCGGGGCATACCTCCTAAAGTCTCCTTCGCATTGATTTTTTCGCTGAGTGACTGAGCTTTAATGGCGGTGCACTCTTTGAGAAACATTTCAAATCTCAAATCTCATGTGTCTTATATGGTTTGACCTACTATGGATGACATATTCACCTAGCTAGCTCAAGAAAAACGAGATCCTACACACCATATTGTATTTGTTCATCTCAGGTAATTGTTCATCCATATCTTGCCCCATGAATGTTTCCCTGATAAAATGTGAGGGTTTAATAATGGAACCAATAGCTACCAAGATAGATTATCGCCAATTGTTAGACTGAAAGGGACTTGAATAAAATGGGATTGTATTTTTATTAAATAGTTCCAAATCTAAAGATTTCTTGGAGTTGAGAATCAATAGTAAATTTAACTATTTTCGCACTATAGAAACAAGTGAAGCCAGGAAATAGAGTTGGATAGCTAGAACCAAATCCAGAGCCAAAGGGCAGAGTTGAGGTCCATGTTCCAAAGATGCTGATAGAAGACACATTGATCCAAATTTTGGTTTCCTGAAGCTTTGGTTTCCAAACGTGCTCGGTTTGCCACACCTGATACGGTATTGGGATTACTATACCAATAGATTAGATCCTCTCCAAGGGATTACTATACCATATTTGTACGTTCTAGAACAGAGTCTATTTGGTATGCAGATCTCTCACCCTCACCTTTAAGATATGCAATGGTAGATCCTGAGCTTTTGTATGTGATACCAGGTCCCACAATCAGAGATGCGTTGATCGTCACCATATTCAACCCTCTGTCCATGGCCAGCACCCATGCAGCCCTCTCTGATAGTGTCTTGGATAATGCATACCATAACTGTGAATAAGAAATATTGCATAATTAGAACAGGAATACCACACATACCCTAACATTGGCTATCTGTTTCTGCACTTGTTTCCCTTTCTTCTATCAATTATGTTGTAGATTTTGAAGCATACTACAGCCATAAAACAAAACCTTATGAACGGATTGATGAGTAGAAATTTAGCCCTTGAGGACGACTTTTCTACAACACATTTCCAGCAAACACATAAGGATCAAATGCATACATTAGGCCCTTTTCATCTCAAGTACACACCTTAAAGATGAATGTATCAAATTGTTTCTTCATCTACTAATTGGTAGAAAATGGTAAAAAAAAATCTTCTACCGTATGACCTACTTCAAAGTAGTTGTTTGTGACATACAAGTTCTCTCATTTATCCAAATGCCTTATGGCTCCATTAGCCCATAACTGATAGGCACCAATTTCCTTCCTTCTCATTCATTCCTTGCTTTTGTCCATTTTTGTTTCTTCATCCTATTCATAAACTACAACCACCACTCATCTTATTAAATCACCTTGTGCCCCCATTCTATAGCCTAGAAATCCTACCTTTTAGGGATGCCCCCTTGAGTTGAAGAAGAGCCAACCAAAAGAGAAAGGAAAATCTACTCAAATTGAGTAGGTAATATTCTTGCATTGTAAAAAACTAACACCATCGTGATTGAGACTTTATACTTTTTGCGGGTGCTAGGTTTTGTTGTAACAACAGGGAATCACAGTGTAGATGAAAGATCAGATCTTAAGCCAATTTTACAGTTCAAAATGTGAATAATTACGAAAACAAGATATAATCAAGAAATGTAAAAAACATTACCAATAACAAGGCATATAGAAGTAGCAGTAAATGTGTTCAATGCAAGTTTACATACCAATTCAGCTCTAGGCAATAAATACATCCCAAAATATTAAAAATATAAGGTGATAATCACTAGTGTAAGTAGGGTAGCAGCAAATTACATATACAAATTCAAAGCTCCCTCAAAACAACTAAGGAATCACAATAAAGAAGGAAATGTGCGATAATGTAAACTTACCAGAACTTTCCAAAAACTGGAACACAAATTTATTAACCAATGAATTTTTCATAAATGACTCTGATATGATGCTGAGTAACAACATTAGTATCTCATAACATTAGGAAGTTGCAGATCCACTCCATCCACTAGCTTCCACAATATCATTTATAAAATAGAATGTATTGCTGAATAAAGGTATAAAAAAGCTGAATGTCTGGAGTCATGGAAAAATAAACTTAATTTTCTTCAAAATTTGGAAAATTAGACTAACAATAGTGTAATGAATAAATGGTGAATTGCAATGCCTTGTATGAGGTCATTGACTTAATTTTGCTGCATGATCAACTTCATCTAGAATTTATTCAATTTATGCATGAAGAAGCTCACTCAGCATGTTATCGACTGTCAAGTGATTCAAAACCACCAATAACCAGGAAAAAACTAAAAAATTTCACCCTAAAAGTAATTTCTTCAGTGTCAAGATTCAGTATGCAAGCACACATAAGAAACAGACGGATGTGTGTTATAGCAAAGAAAACAAGAATGTAATTTTTGTGGATTAAGAGGATAGCTTACTAGTCATGCTGAAATAATTGTCGGACCCCAACTAAAAAATAGTTTTAAGCCATAACCAACAACATAGATGCTCAAGAAAAATCGTTAATAGTTGAATTTCATGGTTCCATGGTATGTTCATCACATTCTAAATACTATCTATAGATTTTAGCGGGTATCAAACTCTCAATACTTCAAGCAAAACTATCATACTGGTATTTTTCGAAGGAACCTCATATGAAAACTCAAAATGGGTTAAATGAAATGTAGGTTAGTGACTACAAGAAGGCCATACTAGGAAACATGGTAATGAAGATACAGAAGTGTTTTAAGCATACTTACAGAGATTAAACTTTTAGCTCCTGTATTAACTCGTAACATTATTAAAGTTGAGAAACTTGACCACAACTAGCAGAAGATGATGTTATTTAACATAGGACGACTAGAAATTCTAATACAAGTGTTTTCTTGATCACTAAATCTAAAGCATTGTCGATACTACATAAAGGTTACTTAATAATAGAGAAAGTATACTTACCTCAAAGAACAGATACTACAAGTGGATTGAATTTCTCAGTCCAAACAAAACCATGCAAAAAAACAGGAAACAAGATATGTACAACGAAAAGCACTTTATGAAAGAGACATATTTCCATAATTTGGCCACATATACAAGGAATGCATGCAAGAAAGATAACATGAGCAAGAAAGGCATCAATAAGAGGGAAAAAAAAATACGTAGATTGTCTCAATGTGTACTTCCAGGAAGATTATATGGACTGAAAATCCGTATGCCTATTTTAGAATCAACTGACTCAACTGCATTTTCCAGAGCTGTCTCTGTATTTCCAGGTGATTCATCTTGCTGAATTCCAGCCTCACCACACAAATCCTCATCTTGTTGATTTGGATCTAAGCACCCGACATTTATAGTATCCAAATCTACATTATCACACCTCTCATGAAATTCAGAGACTTGACTAACAGTTTCTGAATTGGGCATCATAGAAATAGAATGTGATTCTCCTTCACATTCCCTCACTAACTTCAAGGATAGGGAACTGGAAATTTCCAGAAATGCTACAGCTTTATTTGTGACAACAATATCTGTACAACTGTCTATTGGTACAAGAAAGTCCCTAGAAGAGTTTTCAGTCACTCTGAAATCAATGTTTCCAGTGTGTCTATTTGACATTGTCTTGTGCTCTTCCATATTCAATATTGAAATATTTCATTTTATAAGGGAAGGGACATTTTTAACTTGCAATGGACCTACAATGTTAGCCTGCTCTTCTGACAAGACTACTACATCAATAGGATCCACAGGTGCTTTTGAGACATGCATTGAATTAATGCCATAAGTAAGCTCTTCTGGAGAAACTATGGTATTAAGATTTGATTCTTCTGAGAAGCCTCTCGGATCATGATCATCCACTAGTTCTGGGTTAGTGACACCATCTTTAGGTTTTGCTGAAAACACCCTAGTATTAACATCATCCAAAGGATGTTCTGAACAACCTTTGGAATTGGTATTGCATCCCAGTACCAAATAATCTGCATCCTTTACATTCACCATTGGTTCTTTCACATAAAAAATTGGGCTGTTTTGACTTGAAATGATAGAGTTATTCATTTTTTCATCATCTTGAAGAACCATATAAGGGTTTTGAAGAACAATTCCTTTGAAGAACCATATAAGGAAAGCTCATCAAGAAGGAAGGATGGATTTCTTTTTCAAGATTGGTCTACATTATAGGCTTTATTTTCAAGATTGGTCACATTTAGAAAAATTTCTCCTAAAAATGCTCTACTTTCTTGGTATTAATTGTAGGATTAATATGAATTTTTCTGCATTTATAAGGTAAAAATGTAACTGTTGAATATTAAGCATAGGTGATGAATTTTACAACAAGACCAAAATCTCAAATGCATAACAGTGATATATTTCCATATTGCTACATTGGAGTACTTCTAATGTAAGGCATTGGATATTGAACTTGAAAGCTAAATTTGTCATACATTCCTTCATGTCAGCGTATTTATAATCTAGGAGGGATATATGCAAATTTTAAAGGCAATATGGTAATGCAAATATATAGGATATCCTGTAAATTAAAAATGGGTGTAGAATAAAAACTGAATTATGGTTATCCATGATCTGTTATACACTAGTATGATTATGATCCATGCTTACAATGAATGCTCACCTCAATACCTAATTGAAAAAAATACATTTATCATCCCCATTAAAGAACCTCATTGCTTACTCCTCTTACCCATTTATCTCACACCTCCATTCATCTATATGAATGGGATCCAACCACGTTGAGCCAGCATTACTGGTTAAACAAGAAAGGAAGTAGTTACTGGACAAAGCTTTACCCCTTACTATCACTTTGCAGTTCTATGACAATTTTCCCTAGACAAATCTTTACTCCTTATTATCGCTTTTCAGTTCTATGAAATTTTTCCCTATATCAAAAAGAAGAACCTAACTCTTTCTTGCATATATAAAAATATATCAATTGATTGTTAGGCATTGATTGATATCCAAATTAGCCATAAATCCACAATCACAGCAAAACCCATCTTGGAAGCCTTGAAAGTTCACTATAGAAGAAAACAGAACAAAATAACGTTAAAAATGGAGGAACCTTTTGGGGCTATTGCTTCTTTAAGGAAACCGATGAGTTACAGAGATCAATATCTATGTATAGTAGAAATATCATGGCTGGTTGCCTTCGTGACCTATTATTCTCCACATAATGTTCACAAAAGCGATGATTGTAGCTAAACTCATTGTCTTCTCCAACTACCCTGGGATGGCCACATTACTTCCCCAATGGCCATCCTTAACCCGATGGTAGATTCACGTCATCACAAATCCCAGTCAAAAAGTCACTTTTTGGCTGGCCCTCCGAGGACCCATCTCTATAATCAGGTTAAGGATGGGGCATTCCCCAACAAGGTTCAAATCTTACAACTGATTCATAAAAAAATGTATTCCTTGCAAATTTATTATGCAACAATTTTGTTGAGGGCTAACTTCACATACTAAACATCATTGTAATAAAAGATGGGAAAGAATATGTTTCCTAGTACTAAGTTTGTAGAAGAAACTGCAAATATACAAGACTTTTTAACGATGGAGAAAATTCATTGCAACTGCATTACTCTATATTGATTTTGTTAAGGTATATTTCATATTAGATCCAATACATGTCAAAGAAACATCATAGCATGCCACAGGTATCCATTGAGATAACTGTAGAAACACGTTTCAACTACTCGAGAGGAAGAATCACATCAAACTGAAACTTCTGACATGGAAACTATTGAGTTCTTATGTTCTAGCAGGAGATTTTTTCTTGCAGAAACTAGATTCTAGCCCGATGTATTTAACAAAAGGTATTACTGAAGATACAAATTTATTTCTGGACCTTGACTGTGGTTATAAGAGATTGAAAGTAAATAAGAAATAAAGTGTATAAACATGTGTACAAGAAGAGAAGTGGTCAAAGAAATAGTCAAAACACCAACAAATAGCCCTACATAAAAAGGAATGCCTCAAGAATCTCTAAATTGGGTATAGCTGAAGTGTAATGAAATGAAGGAACAAAATCCAAAAATAAAGAGATTGAAAAAATCACAGTATTAAACATCTGAAATCAAATTTCGAAGAAATATCCATAGATAAGTACAGTCCCAACCCATATTCAGTTATAACTAGTATTAATGTTATATACGTTCAAGTCTCAAGCACTGCTACAGGGATAATCTTAGCCCAAATGCAGTTAGCACTAAACCGTCCTGAGAATGACAATAGACAACAGTGTCAACTTGTAGCCCTAGTTTCGTACCCTGCACTAGTTAACTAGTATTAATGTTATATAAGTTCAAGGCTCAAGAACTGCTACAGGGATAATCTTAGCCCAAATGCAGTTAGCACTAAACCATCTTGAGAATGACAATAGACAACAATGTCAACTCGCAGCTCTAGTTTCATACCTTCATTTGTTGATTACTTTATAGAATAGTGTAACAATCCATCTGAGAATGTCAACAAGTGCACTAATATTGCAAGCAAATGTCACAACAGCATTGTTAGGCTTTTTATATAGATAGGATTGAAACATGTGCAAATTTTGAGAGCTAGGAATTTGTTGCTCCTACCATATGTAATCCCAACTCAAATGTCTTTGATCCTGTAACTGCAAAATTGGAGATCATTCCATTCACTTCATTTTATTGGTAATTCTTAGTAGATACTTAAAACCTAGATGCTCAGCTTAATTTGGGCATTCTTCTCTATTTTTGTTATGTGTCTCTCTACTTTCAAAAAAAATTTTCTTGGAGTTTGTCCATTCTTCACTGTTTGCTTGGCCATCTTGACCTGAACAAAGGAATTATCTGTACCATCAACATCCATGTCCAGGTAGAAATTAATATAATGGTCATGGATGAAACCAATTATATTCTGAGCAAGAAAAGTCCCATGAATCTCATCCTCGGATCTGATCTGGTTGACATTCTCATATTTTGTACCTTTGATCATCAATATCCCACTTAGTCCAACCTGTGTGCCAAATAAAATGGTCAAAATCTTAGCCCTTCTAATATGCGCTTGAGTAAAAATAACTTGATAAGTTGCTTTCTCAAGGAAATATTAAAAGTTTCCTACCTTAATTCGGATAAAGTCATTAGTCTGAAATTCCCAATCTACAATATAATCATAGTTTGCAACAGATGCTGCCATGCGGGCTACTAAGGTAACCTTTGGTATGACTTCTCAAATATGTCACACAATAGATTTCAAAAATTATAAATACAAACAATATGCTAGTGTAAACAGAAGCAAGAAACTTTTTCAAGGTTTATACATGTGCCAAGGAAACAATATACCAGTGCAAACAAAAACATCATATTTTTTTCTATGTTTATACAAGTGCCAAGCAAACATCTAAATTCCAAGGAGATTGTTAATGAGTACCAAGCAGTGACCTAATATTACCCACCAAGGAAACAATATACCAGTGAAAAAAAAGCATCAATTTTTTTCAACGTTTATACAAGTGCCAAGCACACATCTAAATGCGAAGGAGCTTGTCACTGAGTACCAAGCAGCGACCTAATTTTACCCATCCTAACTTCTTTTATGGAGATTGGAAGGAGATATATGGACAACCAAACATGAGATGTATTCATATTAAGTCTAGTCTTTATAAGAACATTTATTACCACCATAAGGTGCACCAGGACCCATACTCAGAGCAATCCAGTTCAACCTTTGCCTGAGAAGGAAAACGAACCCGAGTCCTAAAAAAAAGCACCTGCAACAAAGATCCCGTGAGAATAAACAAGAATTTAAGGTATGTTGTGAAATCCATGGCTTATAGGCTAACAGGTGACACTGTAGAACTTTGATGAATCTCTATACCTATGCAATTATATTGGGTTTCTGGGCTTCTAGGGCTAATTAACTAAAATGACTGCTCTAGGGCTTACTATTTGGGATGGTATCTGCCATACCCTCGCTCAGCCAGCAAGAAGATCGACGAGCCTATTCACATCCAAGGACCAACATTCAACTTCCACGCCCCTTCGAAGCCCCAACCACCCCAGCGAACCAGTGAAAAAATGGGGCGAATCACTCCAACCCCTCCCTCTGACCCTGTAAATCCAGGTGAATGCCATTGAAATCTGCTCCAACCAAAGAAAATCGAGGGTGAATATCATTGTTTCAGTTTTATGCACATTTTTTTTGGTGGGCTAATATATAATAATTAATTATTTTTAAAATAATTATTGGGCTAATTTTATAAAACTATAGAAAATGGGTTTTATATAAAAAATTCGCCCTATTAAAATTTAAAATCCCTTAAAATTTTCATTTGGGCTAAAATTCGCCCCTAAAATTTTCCATGAATAAAGTAGAGAGGACATGCCCCTACCTTGAAATCCAAACGTTTTATGTAGTCTTTTGTCTTTTCGCTCCAAAGTGGTTTCTCCAATAAGTAGAACTTGCAATCAAAGACCAGACAAAGGATCAAAGCATATGCAACATATAATAATCAAGAAATGATAATCCAACTTAGTGATCAAGGAGTCTAATTATTGATGTTATTCCAATAAGAATAGCAACAACTCAATGAGAAAAAGAGATCCATATGTATTATCTTGAATAAAAAAAGTAATATGACAACCTGATGCCTTGATGTCGTACAGATTTATCCCAAGGCCCTGAACAATCCTTTCTCCTTTAGTCTGATAAGCCTTCCTCTCTGAATACCAACATGGATTTATATACACAAGTGTGTGATCATTCTCATGCCAACAACAACTCACTAGTGTAGAAATTATGCACTCTTATGAATTCTCTGCAGCATCTATAATTTATAATCTACCCTTCAACCTGAAACTTGAGCTCAATATATAGGGAAATGGAAGAAGTTTTACTTCCATGAAGAGGGGGATGGAATCCTCTCATGAAGGGATTTGAGCTGCATGGACCAAGGGATAAGCTCCATGAGTGGAGGGATAAAGCTTGAACTTATCGCGACTCTAGAAGATTCCAGTTGGGAGAATATTCAACTAGCTAGGCTTCTAGAATTTATTTTTTCTTTTATTTTCTTTTTGCAGGGGTGCGCAGGTAATAGTGGAAAAAAGTGTAGGAGTTGCCACAATTTATGGACCAAACAGTAGCACATATGCAGGGAAAGGCTAGAAAAACTGCGCAGGTAGACTTTTAAGGGTTTTACAAAACTTCTCTCCAACTCCAAGACTTGATTTAGGAACATTGATGTTTTTGACCTCTAAGGGAAAATGATATAGGTAGTGATAGACCCATATGAACAGTCAAATGTCATCGTGACAAAATTACATGTAACACTTCCCATTATTCTTTTGATTCCATATCTTCTCAACCCCATAATTCCACCATGTCAGGAATGAACATGGGTGTAGGAAACCAAGGTGGTAACCAAGGCGATAACCAAGGTAACCTCATAGGAGGAACCTCTACCAGTATGGTCATTAATCTTCCATTGCTCCCCTATGTGCCTGGTTTGAGCCTTCTTGATTTTAGCCAACTCATCAACAAACCTCTTCTCCATAACCCAAATTGGATTCTATGCCTACCAAACTTCTGACATCCCCAAGTTTGAAAAAACTCCTAGAGAATATTCTAAAAAGAATGTTTTCTCATTTCACATGTGTTTTTTAGCCAATTCCATCATTGAAGACTCCATATGTCGTCGCCTCTTCCAACACACCATTACTGGATTTGTTGTGAAGTGGCATGTGGAACAACCACGTGCATCCCATTCCACTTTCGATATTATCGCTAAAGCCTTTCTACCCTACTTCCAGTTACCCCTTTGATTTTACAACGGTACTAAAATATTGATCTCTTTTCGTCAAACTTTTTCCACCAACCTTTTTGACCATGTTCAAGGATGGCGTATAAATAAGGAGCATGTGTAGAGCCCCTAAGTTTGAAGGTCATGTCTATATGTATTGGTTCCATAACTATTTTCGCCCCCATAGGTAAAGATGTCACCTCCCTCTTCCTCGAGTCTAAGGAAGAAGCACTCCAAGTAGCTTTGAAATATGACCCAATCTATGCACAATCATGATATGTTTATACTATGCTTCCTGATCTACCTCACCCTAGTGTTACTAATGTGTTGGGGGCATCCAATGTCATTGACGATATCATTGGATCCATATCAAATCCTCAATATCCACCATATTCTCCTCCTTTGATGATTTATGGTCAACCATAGGGGGTACCAATTCCTCTTCACATATCCCCCTCCCAATACTTCAGATGGAAAAACTTATAAAGGTCTAAGCATGTCATATGCATATTACCATTTGCATTAGCAGATGCCAGGTCCAATAGTTGCTTCACCTACTTATCCTAATGTTGCTCCATCTCCTTAATTTCCTTATGCACCACCTAGCACTCCAACCTCGTTGACACCAGTGCCCCAGCCTCACATGCCTGCTCCACCTATGCCAGAAAAACAACCACCTCCTCAAGCTCAATTATATGCTCAACAAAATTCAAACAATCCTCTAAACCACAAGAGAAGAAAAAAGGGGAAGGGTAATCAGAACCTTTCATCTCAAGGTCATCTTGGAAAATAAGGTCCACCATCTAATTCCCCTAAGGGTGACTAGCTTAATCCTGCAAACCAAAAAGAGGGTGGCCATCCCAAGCAAAATAAGGCTCTGCAAACAAAAAAACTGTGTTCTTGTTAAAAAGTATTTGGCCATTCTACTGATGAATTTCCCCTTTTTACCTCAGATGTTCCAATCATGGAAAGCTTAAGTAGCTTCTTCGAGAGGAACTCAACCCATTTCTCTAACTCCTTCCCCTCCTTCATCACAACTAGGTGTTCTTACCAATCCTCTTCCTCATCAATGATATATAGCTTCCCAACCAAAAATGGATAATGTAGCCCCCCAACCTTCACAATATGGGAAAAAATAATTACCAAATCGTCATGATGAATTCTAATAAAGTCAGCACTAAAAAATTCAAACTCTAGACTCGTTCGTGCCAATATGACCAACCCACTCCAATTTCAACAACTGATTCCAAACCAAAAGTTTCCACTGAGCCTCTGTTGTCACCAAATGGTACCTTAAATATCCCTCTGCCTAAGGTAGAGGTCCCCCCCAAGATCCCCAAAGGTCCATTATGTTGAAATTATTCTTCTTCTAAATTTTCCCATACCTATAGCATATTAGAAGACTTGACTTTGTCTCCTGCTGCCATGTCAATGGTGGAATTCCTCCATATGCGACCATCCCAATGGAAATCTCTACTATCCTCTTTGGGTGTTGTCGATCCCTTTGACGATTGTCTTATTTTCTTTGATTTGGACAAAGTGGAACATCCCCCTCTTCCCTCATCTATTTATTTTCAGATAACAATCTCCATAAAAAATTCCACTCTTCACTGGTGTATCATAGACAAAGGCGCCTCCACTTGTGTGATAGCCGTCAGTATTAGGAAGAAATTTTTTTCACTTGATCTGCTCACATCCACCATCACTCTCTGTACTTGGGACGGTCACTCCTTGCAGCCTCTCAGTTTATATCACAACTATCCCATTAATATTGATGTTAAGATAGTATTAATTGATATTGAATTCATTGATACCCCTTTGGATTATAACATCATCTTGGGTCATAGATACACCTATTCCATGTCTAATGCCACATATGTTATGTTTCACAAGATGTGATTTACTCATAATGGAAAGATCATTACTATCAATCAATTGAACTAATTTAATCTTTAGTCTCAAACCTATCCTTAAACGACTATCTCATCGATGACTAGAAAAATGATTATCTCTTCCTTCACTGATTTTTCTCCTGGTGTCTACAAAGATTCCAAACTACTTGGGGTTCATTATGGCCCACCAAATATCCCTTCTGAGCCTTGATCTTATAGTGTTTTCATGCTACAAGAATCACATGACAATGGAAAGTGGTCCTGTATGCCTTCTCAACATCCAACTCCTCCACAACCTCCTGTTCCATACTCATCTCCCACCTCAGGTATAATTCCTCCTAGCCAATTCCTCATACTGGTATCTCTCCTAGTACTTTTCCACCTGGAACCATTCCTAAAAGTATCTCTCATCTAAGAGTAGATCCTCTAGTTCATTACCCCTCTCTTCAGATACTTTTCTTATTTCCACCACTAGGAATCTTTTATACCCATCTACTGGATACATTGAATATTCATAACATCACCTTGGGGATCCTAGTCTGGTACATTGATCCTCTTGCAAACATTCCTCCCAACCAACTTAAATCGCATACAACTTTGAATCTATTCCAACCCATGGTAAACACCCCTTACTTTGCTTCAATTCCTTAACAACCTCAATAGGCCACCATTCCTATTCCAAAGTCATCTAGTTAGGGGGCCAAAGCCCAAAAAAATGGAACCAAAGATAAGGCACCCAAAGCAACTCTCATTCCTCCTAATCTACCAAATCCCTCTCCCCCATGCCCTTTGTGTGATGTTCTTGGGAATTTCACCAATAATTTTCCTAAGCTCCCTCATATCAAGAGTGTGGTATCTAATACCTTTCCTAACACAAACATTCCTAAGCTCCATGTCACCTTACCTGAGCCAACTAAGAAGAACAAAACCTTGTAGACGAATCAACCTTGTGATTTGTGTAATAACTATGGGAATTAATTCCATCACTATAATTGTCTCAAATAATTTCGTGACACACTTCACATCCTCCATGAGTTAGATATCACTCATAGTACTTCCACATCTCCTCCACCTAAGGTTCCTAGCCCTAATGCATCCCCATGACATGAGGTCTCTCAACCACCCATCGTGATCCCTCCTCGTGATGTCAGGATGATGGATAGTTATGCCCCTGATATCTACCTATTTTCATCCATGGGATTGATGGATTGGGAATCTCTTGAAGTTTCCTATTGTGATTTTGTCAAGCCTTATTTAGAGAACTCTTCAGTCTCAACATCGGTAGATGTATCATCTACTAGCCATCCACTCACTCCTTTCGACGATGCGTATGTGAAACTTGTCTCTCATGAAGATGCTTCATGTAATTCCTGAGTAGGTGGCCCTTCTACCTCTCTTCCTCCCATATTTCATTCTTACAAAGACATCATGGAATCCATGACCACCCATGATAATTGTACATCATGGGATGATATACACCATTGTTCGTACTTACTTCCACAAAAAACCCATGATAAATATGTTGTGGAGTCGAAATACTTCATACATGGTGAAGTCAATTAGTTTAATTACCCCTTACTTAGAACCCAATAATTCAAACCAAATCCACCTTTTGGCCATTAAATTTCCAAGCAATGTTTGGGTAACAAGGAATCTATTTTTTAGAGTCAAATAGAATAAATTCTCACCATCCCTCCTATGTAACCTAGTAGTGTTAATTATAGTCTCATTATTATTCCCCACCTTGAAGAAATTCTAGAGTCTCATATCACTTCATATCACTCTCAGCATGATCCAATTAATCATTCCTCCATCTTATATCAACAACCTAGTTCCTTAGACATTGATGTTGTCTAACCTCCGTGTCATCTAGGTCAGCATCGGCTCATCAGATCTGAAGCCACTCTTCGTATAATGAAACCATGTATGAGAAACCAAAAATTCATTCAATTTGATTCATATATGTAGTGCAAAACGAGATTGGTAATCCAAAATTTCCTTTCTCATACCACACCCATCATACATTCTTCCCACAAGAAGACATCCATACTAAAAAAATGACAAATTGCATCATCAAAATGCCTTTAGATTCCACTATTATAAATACATTTGACATGTCCATAGCATTCTAGCTTAATTCATACATCCAAAATTAGGGGGAATCTATTCCCCTACATGTACTCATCATCCTCTGGAGGATCTCATGCCAACAGGGCCAGATGCTCAAATCCCTTATTTAATTCCTTAGAACAAAATGGCGCTCCACAAAATCCTCCATCTAGGTGCACCATTCCCACCTTTGCATACATGATCAGTCCGCTCCATAATCATATGTTAGGGGGGACATTTCATGCTTGGGGGCATGATGGAACCCCCGACCAATTTAACATTAGATTGACATAAGTCTCATCCTAATCCCCACCAACATAGGTATGTTCAACTATCCTTTCATTCCTTGGATTTTTTGTCCTATAAGTCTCTCTGGTGAGCCATAAACACATCACATATCATAGATTATTGATACCATATCTTCAAATATTCTAATGTATGTGATGCCACACTTATCAGTTAGCCCCCTTGATTCATTTTTTGGGTGGGGATTATTTTATACCTCCTGAAGCAGCTCATCCTCATATTATTCTTTCCTTAATTATTCACTAGGAACCATCCTTCCATGAAGAATTAAGACCACTTTTAGAAATTTAAGCCCACCTACCTAAAATTTGTAGATATGAATTCCGTTGGTCAATTTTTTCTGGCGAGCTCGCCAAGATTTAGGGACTTATCCTCCTCTCCAAATTCGCTGACAACTCACTATGCAAATGAATTAGATTTATTTCAAAGAATCCCTTTTAGAGGAAAATACCTAGTTTTTTTGTCGCCCATTGCGACCAAACTATAGGTTAGTTTGATGAACCGTAAACATTGCTGGAAAGCTCCCACCAAGCTTTATAATGGGTCTCTTTTTTTTTTTGGTAATTTGGCACTTCACCCAGAAACCACTTTTTCCATGATGTCTTAATTTGTTTCCTATTGAAATAAAATCTTTTCATTTGAGTCGCTTCTACTCTCGTACCACTTTACCTTTACACTAGTCAACTCACATGTCAATTTTCGTCACAAGTAAACATTTTTTACTCATGTTTTTATGGTCCCCTTCTTGGCCTCCACCCATGTGGAAGTATCATCAATTCACCCTTGCTCAGAGCATCAAAGATGAGTCTTCCTTGCATCTATGGAGTTTTTTATGAGTCCCCTTGATTTCTATTATAGTATATCATCCATATATGTGTCACATTCATCCCATTGTGCTCATATTTAGCCTCTAGCTATACTATTGTGCCTTTGAAAAACCTTCGTCTAAGTAATTGAAGATCCTCTCTGGAATCAAGTTAGTCATTGAAAGCTCAGCCATGCATACCATTATCTGAAAATGAAATTCATGAGTCCACCTCTCATATTTTATCCTTCCAACATCATCCCTGGTGTGATTCCATCAGCCACACTTCTATGACCCTAGTGCCTTTGTTGAGGAATCCTCATTGCCTCACCTGTTGTGAGCCCTCTTCTGTCTACTTCAGCATTATCCCAAGAGAGTGGTTTAGAGGGTGGTGTACCTTGGTTCCATCTTTCATCATTGTTCGGTGCCTCAAATCAATGAAATAGAATCATCATTTCCCCTTAACTTCATTTTTTCTTGCGTGCTCAACTCTATCTCATTACCACACGATCAAGAATTTTACACTTGATGGTCCGATAATCTAGCAGATTGTACCAATATTTCTTGGGCGTGTGTGAGATGTTCCTGGACTCATGAGGGGGTGGCCCTTTAGGTAGCCCCCCACATGCCTGGATCATAGTAGATTATGATTGAGCCTTAGATGTAGTTCCATATATTTGACTAGCTTGGTTCCTACCACTTGAAACACCCACAACATGCTTGTCTTATTCACATATTGAAAGACCTTTCTTGAGTAGCAGGGGTTCTTTGGTTGTGAATCCCCATCACCATGTCATCTTGAGGGTCATGATATCTCATGTACTCAAATGTCGTTGTATTTACTCTTGGCCTTTATTTTCTAGGAACATTATGTATGCATGACTCATTATATTATTATATCACATTATGGCCCATTTACGCTTGCATATCATGTGCATTGTAGCTAAGTCCCAAATTGTTTGGCATGTCATTATTATGTGTACTCAATTATCTTGGAGGGTATGGTGATTCCTTCCCCTCATTTAAGATCATATACTCCAAAATAAATGGAGACTTATATCACTTTAGTAGGTCTTTCCTCCACATTTCTCCATCCTTCCTTGCACTACATCATTTGTCTCTCTTTCTCTCTGTCTCTGAATCCCCTTTGGTTTCACGTGGAAGTATTACCTACAACATATTTTGGTTATACAATTTTCTCTCGACGCTTGTACATTGCAGGGCAATCTGTTAGCACCTAAAAAATGATCACCTATCCATGTCTAACTAGGTAGATCGAAATACACCATGTAGGATTAATTTTACCATAGTAAACTCACTTTCACCATAGATAATAATTTAGTAAACCATTTTTATTAAATATTTTATGTTTAAAATAAATAAATAAAAACCCATGAGAATAATTGAATAAATTATTCTTTATTTAATTTTCTCCATAAATAATTATTTGATAATTATTTGTTAACACATCTCACAAATCACCTTGGAATAATTAAATAAATCACTATTTATTTATTATTCCTTACTTTTATTTTTGGAATAATTGTTAAACCATTATCCAATAATTATTTCAAATTCACTCTTTTCTTAGTCTTCTCAAAGTGATTAATAAATCATCTTATTTGTTAATTACTTAAACCATTTTTAAATAAAAATATTTGACAATTTTGAATATCTTTTCCCTCTCAAATAAATATAATAAAGAATCCCTAATGGCTTGATTTTTATTTGGTAAATAATATTTTATTATTTTCCAATTCCTATCTTAGCTGAATACTTTATTATAAATAAGAGTGGTTTCCATTCATTCCTCACCGTGATCATTATCATCGTCACCATTGTCATCTCATGCTATTTGAGCTCGCACGTGAGTTATATCTTTCTTGTTTTTTTTTTTGCATATTTGAGAGAGGATAACAAGATCGTTGAAGCAAAAGGACATCAAAAGGAACCATCCCACAGAGGGGGATTTACAAACCCATATTGTAAATCTTCTTCACTGTGTGTTTCAATAAAATTGTAATTCATTTAAAGTATTTATTGTGTTATTACACTTATCTTTTTTGCTACTATATGTTTTACGCTTGCATCAAATATTTTCTTGCACGGTTTTATCATGTTTTATTGCAGATGTAAATTGTAAAAGTGGACACATCTTGTTGTTAGGTTCACTTTTCATTAGTGACTTAAGTGAATAATTTTTGGTACACATACTAAGTATTTTCATACTAACATCTCGTTTTAAATCATTGATCTTGAAATGGCTCCTTCCTAAATCTCCATCTTGGGTTGTTTTCCTAAAAGAATAAAATTTTCAATTTCTTTGGAAAGAGTTCATCACGTGTCATAAAATAAGTTTTATGTTGAGGGTGAAATATGTGTATTAGAACATATGTTTCAATTTCTTATATTTTTTCATCTTAATGGAATACATTGTGAATATGTCATATGCAAAATTTCCACCCTTAATGTTGAAGGTCGTGTCAAGGAATAGTGAAAAACCTTACCAGCTTCATCTATCTATTCTTCCTAGTAGTTCATTAAAGAGCTTGGTCATGATTTTGACAGGTATAGTTTAAAAAGTTTACTTTAAAAGATAACTGATCTTAGAGTAAAACTATAAGAATCATTAGAAATTTTGCTGATAGATTTCTCCATATTTGTTATTAATTTCCTAAAAAAGATGTGGATTGGTATTATTTCCAGATGAAATATTTAGATGATTGGTTTGAATTTCCGTGGAAAAATTTGAATCTAAAATAAACATTAAAAGTTAGGCATTAGAAGATTCTAGTATTCCACTCCCTAATTTCAGTATTCCTACTTTCTCTTTGGAAGTTAATCAAAGAAAACCTCATAACTCAGAGGAGGACATGGTTCCCCTCGATTTTCATTCTAGTTATTCATCTTCATTATAAAATGAAATCGATTCTTGTATGAACATCCAAATCTGTTGAAAATGAATCAAGTAATGAGGAAACTTTACATGAAAGGAGGCAAAGGTTTCTTGATTCAAAAGCTCAGATAAATCCTATTGAAGGGGAGAAAAATAAATATAATAATCACATCATTATAACATCCTTTGATTTCCAAGTTGATGAAGTTTCTATTAATTTATTTAATCCTCCATGATGCAGGAGCATCCGGCTCGAAAAGTCATTGTATTTTTGGTTGACTTAGGGGGTCTAATGTTTGTTAAAGAATTTAATTTATTAATAGGAAATTTGTATATTTTGAAATATTTGAGTGAGAAATATGTGTGTGAGGTTTTTGAATGTAAATATTCTCACATAATTGAGAATACGAGATATATTAGAATTGTAAATATCTCATGAAAATCTTAGGGAGTAGGAGATCCTATAATAGGGAATTAATTGAGTTAAAAGTGGATTAAGAGATTTTAGGAATTAGTTGAGCGATCTATGGAGGATATCATGGATTTAGAATGATCCATAACTATTTAATTGTTCCTATAAATGTAAGCCTGTATACGGGAAGAATATGTGGGTGTGAGTGTGTGTGTGAGTGTGATGAGATGTGTAGAAGGCCAAGGGCTTGATGTGCCTATACTTTGTACATCAGGCTATTTAAATTTGAATATGTTTATAGATAACATCAGTTTGTTTTTAAATCGATCTGAAAATTGTCTCTATTTATTGTTAATATATATTGATAAGGTTATGGTGTGTTCCTATGCATGATACATGATTAGAAACTCGTGAATCATTGAATTTAGGAAGTGGGAGTTTGTCATGAGAATGATGATTTAAGATATTGGAAACGATACTATAGTTTGAATTTTCCTCTCAAGAGTGCTTCTGCTTGGAGAAGAAAAAGTCTAAGAATGTATCAAACTGTGAATTTGTAGGATAGAGGATTGGTCTGCGTTGAGAAATATTGATGAAATTGTTGTTTGGAGGTTTGTTTTGAAAATAATTGAAATCTCTATGTAGAAATTGTGTGATATCTTGCAGTAAAAAATTGATGGAATGATAAGCCTATGTTCTTATTAATTTCTGAAGCTTAGTGCTACCCTCGAAAAAAAATAGAAAATAGATAATGGATTAATTGACATGGAACGTTTCAACCAGTCAATGATTTGAATCTAAACAAGCAAGGGAAATTTTTTTCACATAGAGAAGGATTTGATGACCATGTCGTAACTGAAGGAATTCGACATTTACTAAAAGCTATTCAATTGACAATTAAATCTTTGTTTGGATGAGATGAGTCACAGTGCAGTTATGAGATGGGTTTTGCGTTTAACACCTGAAGGAAGCCTGTTGCATTCCAATTTTATTTCTAGTTCTTTGAGGTTCATTTTTGAGGGCATTGTTTGAAGAAAAGGATAGAGTTCGACCATTCTAGGAATGAGATCCAATTTAATGTGGATCGAAGTCCTGTTCGAGAATGTAAAATATGTGAATGAAGATCTGTTCAAGGTTGCTAGTTGTGGCGTAGAGGTAAGTCTATTTAAAGGTTTATGTGAAGATTTTAATGATAACATAATTTAATAATCACAGAGTTGGACAACATTGAAAGAGTGGCATGATCATGTCAAGAAGATGGCGTAACATAAGGGTTAATGTTAACCGTCGACCGTAGCTACAAAGGAAGTTGTGTTTCTAATCTAGATACATAGGTTCTTTCTCCTACAATTTAGTTTATGTTCCTGAACCAACGGTTCATTTCCTGTTTCGGAATTTAAGTTCATGTTATGACAGATGGGTTCCTGTTCTCACCTCCAACATTCTCATATATCAAGTTGAATTGAAGGTAAATGAACACATGGGTTTTGAGGAACAAGATGTTGATGTGCTTATGTGTTCACCCAATCATATTCAAGGTTATCCATTAGCACAATAATCTGAAAATTAATCCTTGCATATTTATGATGATAGGGTGGTTTAATGAAATAGATAGATATGGAAGGGTTGAAGTCTCTTTCTTGAGACTTGGGGAGCAGCCTTATTGTTTAAGGTTGTTGATTATGGATTCATAGACCTTGTAGTTCATCAATTTTTTGGTATCATAGCAAGAAGAATAATATTCTTGCGTATGGAGATTTTTTGGTTGTGTCATTTGAAAAGGCCAGAGTAGGAAGAAGCTTTCAGAGAATCAGAGGTGCAACAAAAGCAAAGAAAAAAAGAAGAGGAATCAGATTTGAAATCTGATTGAGGTAAATATTATCATTTTTTTGAATTTGGAAGATTAATGATTGTATGATTTAAGCTTGAAGAAACAATGAAGAGTGATGGAGGAAAATATACTTTGAGAGAAAGTAGATCAGATTTTCTTAAAAGACAGATTAAGAAGATTGTTCTAAGGTATACAGAGCATTGATGAATGTAACAATAAAAGCAGAATCATCAGAAGAGGAAACTGCAACAACAACATATGCAACAAAGATTGGACATTGAGGTATGGTATTCTTATTAAATATTGATGAATTATTGATTACAAGTAACAATATGATGATGTTTTATTGTAGGCAGAAAAATAAAGTTTTGATGATGATGATGATGAACCTATCCAACTAGAGGTTGGAAGAAAGAAGAGAGGTGACTCAGTGAAAAAGAGAAGAAAATTTCTAGAAGGTTCAAGAGAGTGAACCAAGAGAGAGAATACCCAGGAAGAGATCAAGCTTAGAGAGGAAGCTTGATGGGGTATTTAGTAGAAACAAAAAATTGCAGATCACCAAGATGAGCATGGATGAGCTCATGAGAAAAATGATCATGGAGGATCATAGAAAAGGTTCAGGTAAGTTCCACAAAGGTAAGATGAGTAATGAATAAAGTGATATAAGTCCTACAATGATGGGAGCACATTTGGATGTACTAAAGGAATGGCTACAAGAGAAAGAGAATGAAGATCGAAGATATGGATGGAAAATGAGGAAATGGGTCAAATGGAACCTATTGCAAAAAAAATGGAATGCCAAGCTGATAAAAAATTTTAGAGAACTTGAACAAAGACATATTTATTTGTTGGAGAAGGAGAAACTCAAAGGAATTGAGTCACAACAAAGAGAATTTGTTGAAACCCATAAAGTCCATTGTGAAAGATTGGTACTTGAAGCATCAAATGAAGATTAGAGGTCTTGTATTTTTAAAACTGATAGCTTGCTTATGTATGCAGGTACAATAACAAATGATGAGGTTGTTGCTAAGAAGGAGAAGAAAACTATGACAGCTAATGACCATAGCAAAGATCCAGAAATAAATTATGATCAAGAAGAAGTTTTTTTTTAACCTGAATGAAATTGGGATGATTGTTTTTCATTCAACGAAGTTGAGTTTTCAGCTCAATTAGAGAAGGAAATAGAGGTAAAGGATGATCACACATGCGAACCAGAAAAAAGAATAATCTTTGGAGAGGATGGAAAATACGTTGGAAGAGATTTGATGCCTGAAATGTCAAACGAGGCTAGAAAGTCTTATTTTTTAAAATCTAATCATTTGTGTAAATATTTTGTTACAGGTGTAAGAAAATCATCTACAGTTGATATGAAAACAGAGGAATAAGAACAAATTATGATTTTTTTCCTAAGCATAGATGAAGTAAATTATTTAGATGATATGCTTGAGAGGTATGATGTTGAAATAGATTTGTTGGAAAGGTTGATGTAAGAATCCGAGTCAAAGAAATAATCTCAGGTAAACATTGTAAGTTTTACATTTAATGATTTTGAAGACGAAGAGAAATTTCTAGGAGAATTTTTAGAGAGAAATGAAGATGAGGAAGACTCAGTTAAGGAAAAGAAGCATATTGCAAAACCACACAACGGTGGTACAAATGAAGATAATTTGCAGAAACTTATGAGCAGCAACAATTTTGAAGTTGTTTTAAATTGACAAGGAAGAATACATTTTAATGTCTTAATTTTTTATGGAATGAATTATGATGAAGAGGAAAATAAGAATTTTGAAATTCTTATAAGTAATTTTCAACAAAATCATTATTATTTAAATGTTAAAATTGAGAAATTAAAGAAGTTGATGATGAAAGAACCCAAAAAAATATCTATGAATATGAAGGATATAAATAGTAGCAGAAAGAAAATGATGATAACAGAATTGATCTGCAGGATGAAAGGAAGGCTACAACATAAAATTTGGAGACCAGGAGAAAGAAATATGACAAGAACAAAAACTTAGCACCATGAAGAAGAAAGATTGAAGGACCAGCAACAAAATAAATTTTGGGATTCCTGGAGGTAGAAAGTTATTACGACTTGTAGTTGTCACATTACTACAAAAAAGTGACACACCTCATAGAGAAAAGTCTATGATTTTTTTCTACTTTGGGAGTTTTATGCAGGAGGATCCATCTCGAAAAATCATTGTATTTTTGGTTGACTTAGGGGGTCTAATGTTTGTTAAATAATTTAATTTATTAATAGGAAATTTGTATATTTTGAATTATTTGAGTGAGAAATATGTGTGTGAGGTTTTTAAATGTAAATATCCTCACATAATTGAGAATACAAGAGATATTAGAATTTTAAAGATCTCATGAAGATCTTAGGGATTAGGAGATCTTAGAATAGGGAAATAGTAGAGTTAAAAGTGGCTTAAGAAATTTTAGGAATTAGATGAGTGATCTATGGAGAAGATCATGGATTTAGAATGATCCATAACTATGTAATTGTTCCTATAAATGTAAAACTGCATATAGGAAGAATATGTGGGTGTGAGTGTGTGAGAGAGTGTGATGAGATGTGTAGAAGGCCAAGGGCTTGATGTGCCCATATTTTGTATATCAAGCTATTTAAATTTGAATCTATTTATACATAGCATTGGTTTGTTTTTAAATCGATCTGAAAATTGTCTCTATTTATTGTTAATATATATTGATAAGGCTATGGTGTGTTCCTCTGCATGATACATGATTTGAAATTGGTGAATCTCTGAATCTAGGAAGTGGGAGTCTCTCATGAGAATGATGATTTAAGATATTGTAAAAGATACTATTGTTTGAATTTTCCTCTCAAGAGTGCTTCTACATAGATAAGAAAGAGTTTAAGAATGCATCGAATTGTGAATTTGTAGGAGAGAGGATTTCTCTGCATTGAGCAATATTGATGAAATCATTGTTTGGAGGTTTTATTAGAAAATAATTGAAATCTATATGTAGAAATTGTCTGATATCTTGCAGTAAAAAATTAATGGAATGATAACCCTCTATTCTTATTAATATCTAAAGCTTAGTGCTACCCTCCAACAAAATAGAAAATCAATAATGGATGAATTGGCATGCAACGTTTCAACAAGTCGATGATTTGAATCTGAACGGGAAAGGGAGCTCTGTTTCACACAGAGAAGGATTCGATGACGATGCCATAACTTGAGGAATTCAACATTTACTGCAAGTTTTTCAATCGACAATTAAATCTTTCTTTGTACAAGATGAGTTACAGTAGATTTAAAAGAGGAGTTATACTTTTAACACATGAAGGAAGCCTGCTGCATTCTGATTTCATTTCTAGTTCATTGAGGTTCATTTTTGAGTGCATTGTTTGAAGACAAGGATGCAGTTAGACCATTTGAGGAATGAGATCGAATTTGATGTGGATCAAAGTCCTGTTCAAGATTGTGAAAGATGTGGATGATGCTTTGTTCAATATTTTTGGTTGTGGTGTAGAGGTATGTCTACTTAAAGGTTTATGTGTAGAGTTTAATGATAACAAAATTTAGTAATCACAGAGATGAACAACATTGCAAGAGTGACACGATCTTGTCAAGAAGACGGTGTAGCACATGAAGGGTTAATGTTAAGCATCAATAATATCCACAGAGGGAGTTCTATTTCTAATCCAGATACAGAGGTTCCTGCTCCTGAAGTTTAGTTTCTATTCCTAAACCAACGGTTCTGTTCCTATCCTGAAATTTAAGTTCCTCTTCTGATAGATGGGTTCCTATTCTCACCTCCAAAATTCTCATATGTCAAGGAAAACTGAAGGTAAACAAGAACATGGGTTTTGAGAAGAAGAGGTTGATGTGCTAATGTGTTCACTCAATCCCACTCAGGTTTTTCCATTAGTGAAAAAATCTAAAAATTAATCCTTTCATATTTATGATTATAGCGGAGTTTAATGAAATATATAGAGAGGGAAGGGTAGAAGTCTCTTTCTTGAGACTTGGGGAGTAGCCTTAGTGTTTAAGGTTTTTGATTATGGATTCATAGACTAGGCAGGTCATCACTCCATCCTTCCATGATATGCCCTTACATTTTCCTCCCTCCCATGACTAAGACCTTGTTGAAAATGAAACGAAATGTTTGAATAATTTCATGGAGCATAATGTGAATTGATTCCTCCTCTATGATGCATAATTTTCATCCTCTGTGATTCACATTTCATAATTTGTCTACCTCCATTTTCTTGATGAATCAACTACATGAGCAATCAGTTCAAATTCTCTTGATTCTCATTCTACTGGGTTGAATAGTGATCAGATTCAAAGTAGTGGTG
Organism: Pinus albicaulis; assembly: GCA_034641835.2. NCBI lineage: Eukaryota > Viridiplantae > Streptophyta > Pinopsida > Pinales > Pinaceae > Pinus > Pinus albicaulis. The sequence continues at coordinate 587,824,430 of CM076579.1, forward strand.
TGATCAGATTCAATGTAGTGGTGTCGCACATATAGATGAAGAAAAGAATGAAATACAATATCATATCTCTCCCATATTCCAAATCAAATTCTCTTGATTCTCATTCTAGTGGGTTGAATATTGATCAGATTCAAATTAGTGGTGTCTCAGATATAGATGAAGGAAAGAATTAAAGAAAATATCATCTCTCTCCCATCTTCCAAATCGAAACATATCAACACAATGATATATCTTCTCAGGTTATTCAAGAAAAAATCTTAGTTAATGTCTCACCACCCATCGTCAATGGAGGATTTTATGTTCTTGATAATCAATCCAGTGAAATTGAAACGCTTAATCAAACCAAATTCTTTAGAAACCATCAATAGATTGACAATAACCTTGTTGATATATGTGATAATGAATGCACATGTACATCTATTAACTTGTTGAATTATCAAGAGGATTTGGATTTGAAAAATTTAGATATAGAATCTGATATGATCGTAAAATATTTCCTTATGGTAATTGATAATTTTTATTACTCAACTCACCACCCCTTGTTTCCTCACATGAATCAATTGACATTGAGAAAACAAAATATTGCAAGTCCCCTAAATTCTCAATTTGAAAAATTACATTTCAAGCAGAAACAAGACAATGATGCTTCATCTTTGGAAGAATAAAATATTAGAATTATTCCACATCCTTCTTATGGTTTTAAATCTCCAGCTTTGGATGAATTTAAATATTCATTTAAGGTCATTGAAAAAATTCCTTTGATCAATACATCTTCAGTTGTAAGAACATAAGATCCTTATTCCTTAGATGATCTATTTGGTGATATTGAAACATATGATCAAACCAATGATTCTAATATCTACCATACAATAAATAATAATCTATTTGATTTCATCGATGATGCTTTTTCACATACAATTTCTGACATTACAAAGCCCTCAATATTTGATCATATAACATTCGAAGGTTTAGGGACTTGTTAGAGAATGAAGCACTTCATCCCTCGTTGATGGCTATGGAAGGATCTCATGATCTTGATGAGTTCCATGAAGTGTGTTAGAAGATCTTCCCTTCATAAGATTCTCCTCTTAGCATCATATCACTCAATGTAATCTTGTTTTTGAAATATGTTCAACACTTTCAAATTATCCTTTCTAAATATCAAGATAAAGTCGATGGTTGGATGGAATAATCTTGTTTGTTTGTTTCTTCTACATGAAAACAACATTTCATCTCTCCTATATTGAATTTAGGATTATACATGAATGAATGAATACCTTTGAGAGACACCCAAAATTTCAACATTAATCATTTTATATATGAAGTTCAAATCTGGCTAGAGAGGTATTTTCTCGCAAGTTTCTTCACCTCCAAACAAAACCTTTCCTCTCTTGTGCATTCTATGAAACTAATTATTTTATCTTTTGCACAAGGAATTATCTTAAGTGATAGTGGATGTTCAAATCATTTTGTGGAGAAAAACCTACATGTTGACAGATTGATTCCTCAAGATGATGTGAATATTGAATATTTTTTAATGCATGTCTCTTTAAGGGTATATTTTAATCTTCTATAAGCTTTTTCTCACAATTCCTTGCATCCTTACTGATTTTTTGGATCTACTATACCAAAAATAATTTTTAATCCCTTACATTCCCATGTTGATGACCTAGTTTGTGATTAGATACAAGGTGATCATATTTTATATTCTAAGGAAAAAATAAATGGATTCTTAGCCCATATTAATGTTTATTTCCAATCAGTAACATGTGAAGAGGAGGATTCTACAATCGAAATTATCCTTGGAATATCCTAAGTTGATTAATCTCTTCCTTGTAAAATTGAAGAATGTTATGTGTTAAATGATGAATCTCATCAAAATACTAGCTTTAACATTTTTCATCCAATTAATAATTATCCTACTAGTATAATTGATTATAGTTGTTTTCTTACATCTCTTGATTTCACCAAGTCACTAAAGTTTGAAAATTTTCTATCTAAAGATTTAGATACTTATCAAAAAGCTGAGGCACTTTAGCTCTAGCTCATGGTTATGTCAAGTCCTCATGATGTTGACAAAGTTTTTGAACAAAATAAAATAAAATTTTCCTCGCAATGTTCTCTCCATAGCTTGATTGAACTAAATGAACATCCATATTTTTAAGTTTTTCAAGGTTTTCAAGCTAGTTATTCCAAATATCATGATCAAATTGTTCATTGGTTGGCTGAGTCCTATTTAGCAAGATCTTGTGTAGATAAGCCGCCTATTTTCTCTCACATTCTTGGTATGAATAAAAATGTAAATGAATTCAAAATTGTGAGAGGTTTTAAGGGTTCGTATTTCTATCATTCTATGTATTGAGATAGAATTTTACCTTGGTTATATCAACCTTTTTTGGCACACTTTTCTTCCTATAGGGGAGACCTTCTATAACTTGTGCAAGCTATATAGGTAAATACCTTTACATTTGCACATTATTTTGTATGGGTATTGATTACTAATGTATTTGTGTTTGAGAAACTCAAATGAATTAATTGGAAATCATATTTCACATGAGCCATATCCCTTTTATTAAAATAGAGTAGGGTTTAGGTTTAGTTGTATTTCATTTGAGTATTTTTTCTTTTTCCACATATAGTTGATTAAGATGCTTTTATATTAACTCATTGAGTTACTTGGATAACATTGCATAGCTCTTAGTTTCATTTATCTTACTTCTTTGCATTTCATTTGATTACTTATACTTATACTTTTATTTCACATTGTTTCTTTATTTCATTTTGCATCATGTCCTTGTATTTATTTTCATTTCATTACATTTCATGAGGTCTTTAATTCTCATTTGTTTTATTCCTGACAGTTCTTTTGCATTCCATGTAGCTTCTCATTGTTTTATTGCATCATGCATTCAGTTACTAATTTTCATGCAACATGACTCTATTTTTCATTCACCATTCTCATCCTCTTCCATTACATTTAGCATTGTCTCCTCGCATTCCTAAGATTTCTCCATCCAACATTCATTACCTTACATGCTTCATCTACCTTTCATTTATGAATTTTTCTGTGCACTTTCTCTCTAAGATTTTATATAAAAGATAGGTGAAGAGATTCCCTTATCCACCTTACTTAACTTGTCCTCAATGCTGAAATCTAGATCCATGGTTGAGTGTGGTTATGTTAGTCACTCTAAGAAGAAGCCTCTTGTAGGCTCTTATATTGCAATCTTATCTCTTATAGACATACATCATTCTAATCCATTAACATGGAAAATATGAGTTGGTGTTTGTGGGGAACTCAAATTAGTTCATAATACCTATATCTATAACCTAAAGTTTTTTCATGGTGTCCTGATATTTCTTTGGGTTTTCATTTTCCACTTATAAATTGGAGATGTGATGTGGAAGCATGGAATGAAGGCAAACTTAAGTCAATTTTTTTTTAGTTTAATTCAAAAAGGAAACTACCTCTCTTGCCCATAAAATAATTTGGGATCAGTGATAGGCCTTGAAACAATAAACACTTTAATAAAATATGCCAAATTGCACCCGAAATAAAAATAACTAAAGAAAGGGTAAATGAATGAGAAAGACTTCCTACATAGAGAGGTGATGCAAGCAACTTTGTCAAGCCTATTGACACCCTCTGAAAATGAAGTAATGCTTGTGATTTCTTGAGTAACTTTGTCAATGGCTATGGATGCTCTATGGAAATAGATAAACACCATAAAATCACTTTATGGTTTGAAAAAATTAATCCCTATGACATGTTCTCTGCATCAAAGTCAAAGACTTACATGTGCCAACTCTTAGTTTAGTGTTTAAAGACTAACAAGAACTAGCTAAGAAATTCTTGATTCATGTTAGTTCTTGTTTTTATGAAATTCAAGTTCTACCTTGATCCTCAACCTTGAGGCTCATTTTCAAGAGCATTTAATGGTATTCACAGTCACATTATTACATTAAAAATTAGATAGCATATCAATGCCACCTTCATTGATTAAGTCCAATTATATGATTGAAGGTTAAATTGTTTGAAGAAAAGTTTTGTTTGTGTTTAATTAATTCTTCAAAGCTCCATAAAGTGCATGGCATATCATTTTTTAAAAGAGACATTTGAAATATATTTATTACTTATAATTCAGAAATCATTTTGAGATCTCTTTGGGAGTCTCTCTTGGAACTAATGATTACAATATTTTTTTTTAAATATGCATCCAAAGGTTCAACATTAAAGATACAACCAAATTATATTTGTCCCCCTAAAAATTTACAATTTTACATAAGCATGTTATTAAAATATCTAGTAAAATAATAAAAATGAGATCTCACACTTAGTTTGTAGGCGTTTAACCTAATCACTCATTCATTTATATTTTTCATTTCCAAATTCAGAGCTTCTAAATAAAAATTTGAATATGCGGAAGGTACGTGGAAGAAGGGAATTCACCCAAGGGACATAAATATTTTTCATTCCCAAACTCAGAGCTTCTAAATAGAAATTTGAATATGTGGAACATTGGAAGGTACGTGGAAGAAGGGAATTCACCCAAAGGGACACAAACTTGTTAGTTGGAAACATTCTCCATTCCTAAATACTCTAGTAGTGCTTTAAGGATTGAAAAGGTGTTGGGTGTTTCAAGAAACATATTTTGTTTTTCATAAATGGAAAAAGACTATAATAACATTATAGTGGGCTGAAAATTTATAAAGGAACATTGAAAATGGTGTTAGAGGATGCATACTCCTATGGCAAAGCTGTGATAAAAGAACATACTAAAGAAAACAATGATTGGATATATTACAACACAATACAGCACAATCTGGTGCAATTAAAAACAATGCATTGAAGTAATACATTGCATTGAAGGATATGAAAACAATAATTATGTTGGAAGAAGATAAAACGGTGCGAACAAGGAATAAGACAAAGCAAATAAAGAATAATACAATGCATTGCAAATGAACATGACAACACTACATTAGATAATATGATAACACTACACTGGAAGGATATGAGATATACAACAATGTGTCGATATTATAAAAATTGCGATGAAAGATGTCCCAGCAATAGCGATGCAATGAGACTGTATATATATCAGCACATGTGTATCATGAAAAGTTATGATAATGTTATGAAATGAAGACTAAAGGGTGAAAACTATGGAAAGTCCTACGATGCAAAATCCTATGATAAAGAGTACGTTGGAGTGATAAAGTTTAGATGAAAGGATCCATTAAGCCATTACAATGGATGGATATACCAATGAGAGACAATGGCAAAGAATGTGAGGAATGAAATAATATAAACAATGGAAAAGAACTATGTGATGAGAATGAAAATTTTCTTATGAAGACAAGCCAAGGTGCCAAGACAAAAACATGTGCATGTGAAGGTTTTACATATCAACGTTATGATGGAGGTAATGTATAGATATTGCGACAGAGTTATACGAAGAGCGAGATAAAGAGTTATATATGAAAAATAAAACTAAAGGCTATGATCAATGCATATATGAAAAAGCACTGCAACGAGAAATAAATACCCGTGATGAAAATCTTTAATAATATGTGGCGTAAAAGATAACAATACAGTGATGCGATGAAAGGATGAAGTAAAGGTTATGTGAATGCAGTCTGCGGCATGATTTAACCGCAAAAGCACAAAAGCACATTGCATGATTTAACAACAACCATCCTGCTGCTAAAATTCCCTCCCTCTCAAAAGCTCAATCAAAATTTATCATACATCACATTAGCGCACATCGAAATTGTGACTACTATGATGTTCATTCATCTTACAGTAAGGAAAATTGTGACAAATGAAGAAAAAATCTGATGGAATGTGAAGAACCATCAAGAACGAACGGAATAATTCATGATATTCAAGGAAGGACGTAATACTCACTCCACACTTATTTCCTAGATGTTTCCGATTGACCATTGGCACATTTCAAGTTTCAACTTCCAAGTTGTGTCTTTCAATGAATAAGTTATTGAAGTGCAAAACATTTCCAATGATGGAGACGTATCCTTAAAACTAGACATGCATAAATAATGGTTGATGTCAAAGCCTATGTATGCCATGCTAGAATTGGAAACTATATAATAATTATTAATGGGGGTTGAAAGAATCAAGTGACAGGGACGTCATTAGCACATTGAAGGAGAGACATGAATATTCGCAATATACTATTGCACAAAATCTTATATGTGGAGCGTATTGTTTTAAAGCTCACGCAGAGAATGAAACACAAGATGAAAATAAACCATATTTACGAAAGCAAACTCAAAAAATAAAAACTCGTGTGTAGTTCGTTGGTTTGTATTTAGTGAAGAGTGACCAAGATACTTATGGTCAAAATGGTCAACGCCGGATCTTGGTGCCCAGATGCCCCATTCAAAGAATTTACAAAGAAATTTGGTTATGCATAATGCCTATTACAGTTTAACGGAATCAAGTGAGATAAGTATAATAAATATCCAAGAATTTGACAGGAATATTGTTCCAAGATATGAGCTACACAAGAAAGCCAAGGAAGATTGCATTGAAATACTCGCCAAGACTAGGGCCATAGAGATACAATTGATTGATTAACTTACGCCTCAAGATCAAACTCACATTTCAGGGTTGTTCTCGGGTCCTTTGTTTTTGGAAGGGATAGCGGTGGAGAAGGACATTTCTATTTTGGAATTCGCTCAGCAGAAAACAAGGGAGAGTGCCTAAGAACAAAAGGAACTGATGTTGATACAGTCAAAGAAGAACTAATCTATTGGCCCTAGGTATTGGATCAAGCGAGCTAGGTATAAGATCAAGTGAGCGCAACTATATAAAAGAAGGAAAAAGACTAGGAGAAACGAGTTTACACAGTGCCGCAAGGGTTAGGCTGAGCCAACAGATCATATAGAGATGGATGTTTTGAGTTATATAGCCTTTAGATCTGGAATGTAAACATTTTTTTTTGTTGTATTTGTATTTTGATAACCATTGTTCTGAGTTGTCTTTGTATTTTGATTCCACAAGCAAATCAAGGAATGCAATGAAATATGATGCCCCTGTAATGATGTAATAAACAGCTTCTGCTATTAACAGAAATTGAGAATTTTGTCAGTAGTTTGTGTATTTATGTGCCCTTTAAAATTTTCTGAATGCATCTGAACTAATGTATTAAGTTTCATGGTTGAGAATGATTGTGATAATGGTTTTGCAACTCATAATTGAGCATATATAATCCTCTTATCTTTCATGGTTTTGGCTGGCCTCATGTTAGAGGCTCATTCGTTTGGAAGGGGTGAAAATGCCGACTAAGTGTTAGACTACGCGGCCTTTTTGTTGGCATCCTAGGTCGAGCCTTCGGTGAAACTGAAATTAAAATTTTCTCACCAACAATTGTGGACTCTTTCAAATCTCTCAGGATTAATTATATTGAACAATATCATGGAAGGGTAATTATTACAAGTGTTTTATTTTATTATAGTAAAGAGTGTCCATCTTACATCCTAATGACTAGTTGTGTGTTTTGGGAATTGAAGTTGTGGGGGGTGGTTGTTGGTCATTTATCTGTGAACACTTTACACAAATGGATGATATAAATGGGTGGAAACGATTGGAGAATCAACTCAACACCAAAGTGACCATAGGATGTGCGTAAGATATCAACAAGTTTAAAGCACTATATATTTCCTATAAGTCACTACATCTAAAGTTGGTTGCATTTCCTCTCACTAAAAAGGTGAAATATCACCTCTCCCCGCCTCTATAAATATATCTTTATGTCTCATTCAATTGGACTTTCAGCAATTAAGCTACGCTAGTAATTGGATAGTTGTTTCGTGCCTGGGGAGCTGAAAGCATTATGCTCTTGGTAGGTTGTAGGATGAATGATTGTGAGGCTAAGGTTAATATATAAGAGATAATATGAACATTCTTCATTCCACTATTAGATTTTCAGGAGCCTGTAGGGCATGTATTTGAATTTATCAACATATGAATGAGAAGTTCTTCCATTTTTGAGTTGATTCCCATGCATTACTTAGTTGGTTGTAACTATGCTAACCAATACTCCATGAATGTATGCGTATATCTTCAGTATATGTTTATGAACTAATTTATGGTGTATATTTGATATATTTTTTGTGTAGGAATTAATTGTGAAGTAATTTGTAGTTAGTTTCTAGCATTCCCTTGTTTTTGTGTTTTAAGATATCATTAGCTAAATGATTCTTCTTGAGGCATATTTTTCTGATTACTTTTTTTCTATATTCTTGTATATTGTTATGCAAGTTTATCAATAGAAGGTTGATTCAATCCTCATTCTTTTATCATTTTACACTTGGTCTCATATTTATTTTTCTTCATTTGAAAGCCAAGAGTAAAACACACACATGGTGGTAGTACGGCCCACATATCAGATAGGGCTCCTATCCTAAACTAACCCAGCCACTACTATTGGCAGTGCATTCTGACCCCTCTTAATACTTTTTTATTGTTGATATTTTTTTAGATTGTTAAAGTTGATATGCCCCATTCTTCAATGCCATAGGAAAATTTCATCTGCACTACATAGGTAGAAATTTTCCTTGGCTCCATCAAAGACATATACATTGCTAGGAGTTATAAATGCTTTGGCGATCACCTTTCCTAATTTTACTTTCCTTATTTTGCATCCCTTAGAATGAAATGTGAGGTCATAACCTTGATCACACTTTTGGCTTACACTTAGTAGATTGTGCATTAGACCAGATTGTGCTTTAGATCATCAACATATAAGACATTTTTAGATTCAATATGATGACTAAAACTTTACCTCTTATCCTAAGCAAGGCCTCATTTCCAATGGTGACACTTCTCCTTTTGTCTTCGTTCAGGGAAACTTAAATTTCTTTTGTCCCTTGTCATGAGCTTCGAACAACCATTGTTAATACCATTGAGCTTCTTGATTATGAGCATAAAGCTAAAATCCACATTCTTCAACTTTATTTATTTATTTATTTTTCCACTTCTTAGTGTATTTTTGTTGTTGATTCCTAGAAGAGTTCATGAGTCTTTTTCTACATTCACTTTCCTTGTTCCTAAAATTATGATAGATATAACCTTCAATTACATCCAAGAGAGGAGAAAATGCAATGTTCTTATAAGGATTCCTAGATATGGGCATGAGAGACTAATTGGATCTAACACTTTCATTTCTTATATACTATAGTATATGCAATCTATAGCTTCATAACTAAAGATATTACATGAAAATAAATAGACGTAAAAGGGATTTGGGCACATCAAAGTGTACAACATTCATGGAGTAGTGAACCTTATGAATTCTTTATGTTTTTCTTGTTGATTCCTTGGCCTATTCTCAGTTCCTTTTGTGAAGATGATAAGATAATTTGTTTGTTGGTTCTTCCTTTTGTAAGTTCCTCTCTTTTTTCAATGTTCCTTCCTTTGAGTGTGTTAGATAATCGATAATCTCTACTTTTTCTAGGGACCTTACACTTGATTCTACTTTCAATATCTCAAGATGCTCTTTGTAACACAAACCATTCTTGATTGTCAGTGATATTTGATTATTGATGATTTTATTGAGGGCTTCAAACACCTTTAAAAATATTAAGTTCAGATCCATTTAATATTTAGAATTTTCTATATATTTTCTTAAAGAGACTATCTCTACTTCAAATCTCTCACATTTTCTTTACCAACCTGTTAGCTTATTTAAAAGGATTTCTTCTATTCTCTCTTCTTCCTTAAGTTGGGTCTTCAAATGGATGATTCATTATTTGTCTTAATCTGGGTGTCTATCTTCAAGTTTCTATGATAATTCCCTTTTTCGGAATTCATTTTCATCTTCTAATCATTCAAAAATAATTTTCTTATATTTTAGTGGTCTTATCAAAGTTTTTTTTAGTTATTTTTTATTATTTTAGCTGAACATTTTGGAGATTTATTAAATATTTGGTACAAAAATAATTTTCTATTTTTTCATTTAGAAATTGTTCTTTCAATTTCTTGTTCCTTTTTTCTGGTCTTCCTCCTTTCATTCAAAGTACCATTTACTCCTCCTTCAACGCCAACTCCACATTTTACTTCTTCTTTGGAATCTAGCTCATCTCTGTAGATATGTTTAGTTTCATGGCCATAAGTAAGCATTCATCTAACTCCTATTCAAATGTGCGTTCATTGTTGACCTATGACAAGTAGCTACCTTCTTTGGAATAAGATCTTTTATTCTTCTAATATTTTCCTTTCTTATATTTTTTATATTTACTTGTATTCTTATGTTCTCTTTCCTTATTTGGATCTTCTACATTATAATAAGGACATTGTGAAGAAAAGTGACCTATTCTACACAATCAAAGAATTTGAGATTTAACTTAGCTTTATACCTCCCATATCCCCTTTTCCACTTTCTCACAAATTAGGTTACTTCTAGATCTGACTCATGACTTAGAAATCTTGACGATCCTTTTCCTTATTAGATTCTTTGAAGAAAACCTCCTTTGGTTTTGATCGTTCCTTTCCAATCCTCATTTCATAGGTTTTAAGAATTACATGTATTTATTCCATATTCAATTTTTTTAGATCCCTCATATCTCAATAGCTAAGATGCTAGCATTAAATATCACAAAAAGAGATTCTAATACCTTCTAAAAAAAATTTCTTATTCAACTTTTTCATTTACACTCTTAATGGTGTTTATAGCTTCATCAACTCAATTTAAAATGGTGTAATATTTTCTTGCTCATTCATTTTTATAGATTCAAACCTCATTGTGTGAGTTAGAATTTTGGAATTCTTTGCCTTCTTGTCTTCTTTTTGCAACTTTGCAAAAGCTTATCCAAGATCTCCTCAGTATAATTACAATGCATTACTTTCACTAATATTGATTCAACAAGAGAACATAGGTTTTCATTCATTTCCTTTGCATTAATTGCAAAGTATCTTCTTCCATCTAGATTTATTGTTGAGTATTTGAAGTTTTATATCCATATTCAATATACACCCAAATACCAATAGCAAAACACATTAAATAAGCACCCATTCTTACTTTCCAAAAGGTATATTTTGTACCATGAAAGAGTGGAACTCTGCTTGAGGGGAATCGATATTGGTTCGCCACTTATTCCCTCAAGATCTACCTTCTAGTTGTTACTCTATTCATGAAGTAACCCACTTTGGTACCAATTTTTGGATTTATCAAGGTATATTTTGTACCATGAAAGAGTGGAACTCTGCTTGAGGGGAATCGATATTGGTTCGCCACTTATTCCCTCAAGATCTACCTTCTAGTTGTTACTCTATTCATGAAGTAACCCACTTTGGTACCAATTTTTGGATTTATCAATTATACTAAGAGGAAGGCCTGAATTTATATAATACAATTTAGAAATTATTCAAAACATGTATTCACAAAAAAATACGCTGAGCACATCATAATTTTACAAAAGATATACATGGAAATCCTAGTTACGAGAAACAGAACGAGCGCATTCGTTTCCGAAAAAAACGCAAAGAAAACGGAACGGTACGGAAAACGTCGTTTTGTACGGCCTTTTTCGTTTTTTAATACGTTAAACTGGTTTCTTCAAAAACATATAGTTTTTTGAAACGTGGTTTTCCAAGAAACCTGTCCTCGTTCTGGTTTGACAATGAGCTGAATCGTTGGTTTCATTTTGATTTGAGGCTGAGCCAAATTATAAAAATGCCAAGAGTGCTTTCGTGGATAGTTGTTTCATGGTCCCAATAAATAGTTAACATTTCATTTCATTTAGGGATTTAAATTTAAGGATTTTGTTTTGTTAATGTTATATTATAATTTCATTCCATTTAGAGATTTAAATTTAAGGATTTTGTTTTGTTAAAGTTATATTATTTTGATGTGTTCAATATTGTTATGTTTTTTTAATTATTCTTTCCGTTATTGAGAGTGGATTGAGTGTTTTTTTTTTTTTTTATAATTGTTTTTTTTCTATTATAAAATTAAATGTACATAATTACATTATATATTTTAATTTGTAATTAAATAATTTAGTGAATTTTTTAGTATCTATTTCAATTATATTTTTAAAATATATTTTTTTTTATTATTATAAAGATTAATTATTATTATAATGGATTAATATAAAGTTTTGAAAGTAATTGTAATATTTTTTGTATTTTGTTAAAATTTATAATTCTTAATCATTCCACTTTTTTTTTTTTATAGAAAATGCCAATGGAGGGAGCAACACTCCTTCCTATAGCAAGATAATTGTAGTTAGGAGTAGTTCTAAACAAACTTCTACTTTTGGCTTTATTTCAAGGGAGATAAGTTCAATCTTCACTATCATATTATCTAACTAGGGAAACTACAACCTAGTAGCTCCTTGTCAAATACTAAATTAGAGCCCAAATTTAAGGTCCCCTTAAGTCACATGGGAGAATATATATAGTATATCCGAGATCATGTATTCATCCCAAAATTTCTAGGGATATGGCCTTAAAAAAAATCCCACTCTCACTAGATCCAAATCAAGTGGAAATGGAAAGGCCAAATCAAGTTTGAATTCAGTGCCAAAGGTTTCTTCACTATTCTATTTATCAGCTTAGAGGATCAAACATGAGTCTTTGAGAATGACCCATGTGAGCAATAGAGGCTTTGTTTCTCACTCTGAACCATAGTATTGGAGAATGCTTATGATGTATGTTTTGTTTATTATTTTTTAATTTTTTTGTTTTTTTCTCTCTCCTCGTTTCTTGAATGTGAAACCTCCAGACTCCGTTTCTCGTCCCGTTGTCGTTTCTCGTTTCTTGTTTCTGGTAACATAGATGGAAATATATCTAGGATAAAACCACTTTTTTATATATATATATATGATCTTAAAGCAAGCACCAACCTACTGTTAAAATTTATTTTCCCAAGAAAAAACTGATAGGAGACACCAATCCCCTGAACTTTACAAACACTAACTAGTTGGAGGAACTAACCCCCTCATATTTATAAGCACTGACTTGGTAGAGTCACCAACACCCTTGGATTTGCAAGAACAAACTTGTTATAAACACTAATCCCCTAATATTTACAAGAACATATTTTTTGGAGACACCAATCCCCTACTGATCTACTAATCTAATTTCTTATATCCTCTAGATCTTAGTTTCATCACATTTTTATAATGTATTTGGAAACACCTTATCCAATTGTGACAAACACTTTAACTCTAATCCCCCTCCCATCTTTTTTTTCACAACAATAGTCTTCTCTTAATAATTCAATTACCATATACTCTCGTGTTGCATAGATCAATTACCTATTCTACATGCTCATTAGGATCTCATATCTCGTACTTATAAGCATCACACACTTTTTTTTACACGTGTTAACTCAAATATTCCACCACATTAACTTTGAGCTTTCTTTTCATCACATACAGGATCAAATCTCATGTCCCTTCACACGACCTGAAACTTCAGGTCATATTTTTTTCTCACCAAATTCACAAAATTATTACATGTGTTCCTCTCTCACTCGCACATTATGATGGTTTACATGCTTTGATCACCATCAACACCCCTACCTTTATCATTTGACAACATGTTTGGATTTATAGGTTCTCTGTGTTCCATTCAGTTTTATATTTGCATGTTTTCTTACATGGGTTGTTTCGTTTCTTTTAATGTTGTAAAATCGCTTCTTTTAAACAAATCCTTGATAGAATCATTACCTTTCTTCATGGTTGCTTCAACATTTAATTCTATAAAACCAATGCACTAACTTATGACCAACACTACTTTGCCATGGAACCTTAAGAAACTCGAGCTCTACTAGCCATACAATGCATCAGGGTCAAAATCTAGAACATTATAAAAAACTATCATCTAACTATCACTTTACTTCAGGATATTTTCTTTTCAGATGATTCACTGCCTTTTCATTTGAACATTTAACGCTCCATTTTTCCAAGACCCAATGTGGGAGTGTTATACTATGATTGTTGGATGATATTCGTTCATCAACAATAAGTATTTTAATATTCTTCAATACATCAAAACTTTACCATGCATGGTCCTGACATGAATCTCAATTCCCTTGATTATGTTGCATATTATTGTCGTAGACTAATTATTAGGTGCCACATTGCATTCCATATCGTCATAGTGACCTAGTTTATTTTTCTCTTCTTTGTGAAAAGTAATGGGACATACACTTATCACCACACAAAAGTTTCTTCCATATATAGTTTTCCTCTACATAGACTTTTCTTCGTCACAAACTATCCTTTCGTACTATTAAAATGTGACAACAAATATTGTAAATTTACCTATGTAGTTAGAATAACGAAATGTAGGTTGAATAACGAAATAGACTAAGTTAAAAGAGGTGGCCTGAGAGGCTTGTATGTACGGAGAATCATTTGATAAATACAAGTTTCCAAGTGTTCTATCCTTTAGTTTTTCCTATTCAGTTATATTTCTCCTATTATCTTTCTCATTTCTTGTTTTTCCCCACAACAAGTGGTATCAGAGCCTGCCAGAAATTGAAAGAAATTGAGCCTCCAAGGAGACTGTCCACTGGGGTTTGCCGTCCGTTGAAAAGAAAGGCCGAAGCCAAGAGTTGTTTGGGCTACGTGGAAGGGTTTGCTGGCTACCAGAGATTGCGGAAAAGAAGGGAATTGGTCACTGTAAAAAAAAGAAAAATATAGCCATTGAATCCACCTACCATGAAGTTTTTTGGTTGCAAACAGAATCTGTGTAGCTGTCGCCGGAGAAGAAGAACCATTGCTGTCAGAAAGAAGCATGAGTGACTATCCGCTCTGTTGAGGCCGCTTTGTTGAGGAGAAAGGCCTTCGAGTGAAACAGTGGCACGCTGAAGAGCTGTCGAGACTGTAGAAGGAGGAGTCTGCTGCTTTGTTTTCGACGAAGACATAAAGGTTTTTCTCAAGTACGGGGAGCCCGAATACTGAAAGAAAACGGGTATATATATATATATATATATATATATATATTTTTTTTTTTTTTATTTTGCTGTCAGAAGCAATCGTTTGCAATGAGAGTTGCTGTGAGAGTAATCATAAATCCAAAAATTTATTTATTTTATGACCTGTGGGAAATATATATATATATATAAGGCAGACAAGGTTGAGGAAAAAGATTCTTTAAGGCAGACAATGTAGAAGAAACATAAATTTTTTTTTAAAGGATTCGGTGTGAGGGAAAGGGTTTGAACAGTTTTTAAAACAGGGTTTGAACATTTTTTTAAAAACAGTCTTTGTTTTTTGATAAGGTTCTTTCGAATTTAAAAAGGGGCTCAGTTTTTTGAATAAAAAGGGTGCAGGGATTTCGTGAAAGAGAAAAATTCTATTTTTTATTTAAAAACTAGTAGGAGAAGGAAAATCTGAAACCTTTAGAAACCCTAGAAGAAGAGGGGAAATTTTTAATTTGAGAAGAAGGGAAATCTAAAACCCTAGTAGGGAGAAATGGCGAAAATGGCAAACACAAAATTTGAGGTGGAGAAATTCACCGGGAAAAACAAATTTTCTTTGTGTAAACTGAAGTTTAGGGATTTGCTGGTGCAACAAGGGTTGCACAAGGCATTAGATGGGGTAACTAAAAAACCAGCAAGCGTGTCGAGTTTGGACTGGGAGGACTTGGATGCCCGAGCTCTCAGTACCATTCAGTTATGTTTGGCAGATGAAGTACTCTTCAATATTGTTGGAGAGAGTATAACTACAGGGTTGTGGAAGAAATTGGAAACACTCTATATGAAAAAATCTTTGACAAACAGAATCTATTTAAAAAAGACAACTGTACAGCCTTCGGATGAAGGAGGGTACGAAAATTGCAGATCACTTAAATGTTTTTAATATGCTTATTTGTCAGTTGTTTGATATGGAAGTAAAAATGGAGGAAGAAGACAAGGCAATAACCTTGTTGTGTTCCCTGCCTAAGTCATGGGATCGCTTCGTGACCTCAGTCAGTTTGAGCACTGCCGATTCATTAAAACTTGAATATGTCATGGGTGCTCTCTTATTTGAAGAGGTACGAAGAAAATCTAGCATTGAGACTTCTGCACCTAAAGCCATGGTAGCCAGAGCTCAGTCAAAGGAACGGGGGGAGAAGATAAGAGGTTCTACCAGATCAAAGTCAAAGGGCAGCAAGAAGAGTAAAGAAAAATTTTGGTACTGCAACAAACGAGGACATCTCAAAAAGGATTGCTGGAAATAGAAGGAGTCGGAAAACAACAAAAAGGAAGAAAATCAGGTCGATTCAGGTATGGATGATGAGGTTTTAATTGCTAAAGCGCTCCCTGTTTATAATATCTCACAAGATGCTAACTATTAGATATTAGACTTTGGTGCTTCTCATCATATGAGTCCGCACTGAAATTGGTTTTCATCATATGAAACTGTAAAGGGTAATTATGTATTCCTGGGAAATAATGCATCTTTTCAGACTGTTGGGATTGGAAATGTGAAAATTAAAAAGTATGATGGTATAGTTAAAACATTATCTGATGTTAGGCATGTACCTGATCTAAAGAAAAACTTGATTTCCTTGGGAGTTTTGGATTCGAATGATTATAAGTTTACAGGTCAGAATGGAGTGCTGAAAGTCTCGAAAGGAGCCTTGGTTGTTATGAAGGCTGAAAAGGTCGAAAAAATGTACAGACTCAAAGGAAGCACTCAAGTTAGTGAAGTAGTAATCGTGTCAGATAAAGCAAAAGAAGGTTCTCGTCTATGGCATCAACGGTTGGGTCACATGAGCAAAAAAGGTCTTCAGGTACTGATGAACTGCAAGCTACTTCCTGATTTGAAATCCTTGAAGTTGGATTTTTGTAAATATTGTGTGTTTGAAAAAAAATGTAAACAAAGATTCAAGTCTGGAAATCATAATAGTAAGCAGATTTTGGACTACATTCAGTCTGATCTGTGGGGACCATCTCCTACTGTGTCCTATGGAGGTGCCTTATATTTTTTAACGTTTATTGATGATTTCTCTCGAAAAGTTTGGGTCTATATTTAAAAAAGAAATCTGATGTGTTTAATGTTTTTAAACAATTTAAAACAATGGTGGAAAAGAAAACATGCAAATCAATTAAATGTTTAAGAACTGTCAATGGCGGTGAATTTACCTCTTTATAATTTGAACAATTTTGTAAGGATGAAGGGATAGTTAGACATAAAATCACTGTTTATACTCCTCAGCAGAATGGTGTTGCTGAACGGATGAATCAAACTCTTATGGAAAGAGCCAGAAGCATGATTAGTAATGATAATCTGCAAAAGGAGTTGTGGGTAGAAGTAGTATCTACTGCTGTTATTTAGTTAACAGATCACCTTCGGTTGCAATAAAATGTCAAATTCCTGAAGAAGTTTGGTCGGGTCAGTCTTGTGATTATTCGCATTTGAAGATTTTTGGTTGTGATGCCTATGTTCTTATTCCTAGAAATCAACGTTCAAAATTAGATCCAAAATCAAAATGTTGTGTCTTTGTTGGATATGATTATTCAGTGAAGGGATATAGGTTGTGGGATACTACTTCACGGAAGATAGTATTAGTAGAGATGTAACATTTGATGAATCTTCTTTTTTAAAATAAGATGTTGAAAAAGTTGAACAGAAGCAGGTATCGCCAGGTCAGCAGATTCAATTGGAGACTATACCTTTTCCAGAAATTCGAAAGGAAGGAGAGACTTCTGAAAAAGGTGGAGAAGCAGAGGAAACTAGAGAAATTCCAGAATCTAGTCAGCAACCAGTCACTCTAAGAAGGTCTACAAGGGAAATAAGAACACCAAAAAGGTATGAAGACTCTGCTTCATCATTTGCATTGATTACTGAAGATGGGGAACCATCTTTTTATTAGGAAGTAGTTGATGATGCAGATAGAAAGATATGGAAAAAGGCTATGGAAGAAGAAATGGACTCCTTAGCCAAGAACAATACCTAGGATCTTGTAGAACTTCCTGAAGGGAGAAGCGTTGTTGGGTGAAAATGGGTCTTCAAGTTGAAGAGAAAAGTTGATGGAAGTATCGAAAGGTATAAGGCGAGTCTGGTTGCAAAAGGGTATTATCAGGTTGAAGGTATTGAATTTCATGAGATCTTTTCACCAGTAGTTAAACTTGTTTCTATTCGTACTGTGTTAGCACTAACTGCTTTACTTGACCTTGAATTAGAATAGTTAGATGTTAAAACAACCTTTCTTCATGGTGATTTGGATGAAGAGATATATATGGATCAGCCAAAAGGTTTTGTACAAGGTTGCAGCAGAATATTAGTTTGCAAGCTCAGGAAATCATTGTATGACCTGAGGCAGTCGCCCAGGCAATGGTACAAGAAGTTTGATTCCTTCATGGTGAGCCATAATTTTATCAGAAGTGAGTATGATCATTGTGTATACTTCAAAATTTTCAATGGCATATTCATTATCTTGGTGTTGTATATTGATGATATGCTTATTGCAAGAAAAAGCATGGAAGAAATCAGCAGGTTAAAGGCTTAGCTCTCTAGGACATTTGAAATGAAGGATCTTGGAGTGGCAAAACATATCTTGGGCATGGAGATACACAAAGACAGGAAGAATGGTAAGATTTGGTTATCACAACAGAAGTATGTGGAGAAAATACTTGAAATTTTCAGTATGAACAATGTGAAACCTGTTAATGTTCCATTAGCTTCCCATTTTAAGCTTTCTTCGGATTTAAGTCCTAGAACTAATGAAGAAAAGCAGTATATGTCTCGTGTACCATATACAAATGCGGTAGGAAACTTAATGTATGCGATGGTATCTACAAGACCTGACATTTCACATGCAATTGGAGTTGTCAGCAGGTTCATGGCAAATCCAGGGGAAGAACATTGGCGAGCAGTGAAATGGGTGCTTCGGTATTTGAGAGGCACAAGTGACCATTGCATCAGATTTGATGGTCATGAAGGTACAGTCTGCAGATATGTGGATGCTGATTATGCAGGTGATTTGGACAAAAGGAGGTCTACCATAGGTTATGTTTTTACTCTTGCAGGTGGAGTAATCAGTTGGCTGTCAAAGCTTTAAGAAACATTTTCTTTGTCCACTACTAAAGCATAGTATATAGCTGCTTTAGATTCCTTTAAAGAGGCAATATGGTTAAAAGGTCTGCTTGATGAGATTGGAAGGGCGTAGGAGAAAGTGAATGTGTTTTGTGACAGCCAGAGCATTATTCATCTAGCAACAAATCCAACTTATCACAGCAAGACCAAGCACATCGATGTAAGGTATCACTTTGTGAGACATGTAATCGAAGGTGGCAAAGTAGTCCTCAAGAAGGTCCACACACAGGAGAATCATGCAGATATATTCATGAAGCCAGTTACAGTAGAGAAGTTGAGATGGTGTCTTGCTTCTCTCGACTTGTAGAAAAGATGATGAATGGACATTAGGAAAATTTGTTTTCAAGGTGGAGTTTGTTAAAATGTGACAAAAAATATTTTAAATTTACCTATTTAGTTAGAATAACGAATTGTACGTTGAATAACGAAATATAGTTGGAATAAAGAAATAGACTAAGTTAAAAGAGGTGGCTCGAGAGGCTTGTATGTATGGAGAATCATTTGATAAATAAAAGTTTCCAAGTGTTCTATCCTTCATTTTCCTATTCAGTTATATTTCTCCTATTATCTTTCTCATTTCTTGTTTTTCCCCACAACATGTACAAGATTTTCTTTGACACAAACTTTCCTTCGACACAATATCTTCTTTTGCATAACATTTTCTCCTTGAGGAGCTTTCCTTCATCACGAATTTTTCTTCTGCATGAACTTTCCTTCCACACAAGATTTTATTTTTCCTTCTGCATTTACATTCATTCTGCCCAAGCTTTTCTTTTGCATGAACTTTGCTTCTGCATCAACTCTCCTTCCGCAATTTCTATAAAAACTTTTCCTTCGCATGAAATTTCCTTCGACATAAAATTTTCTTCCGCATGAAATTTTGTTTCACACAATCTTGGACTCCTCCTTCAACTTGTTGCCTTTTTCCTTCTTTGCCTTAACATCCTTGACACCAATCACAACACTATCAAAATTTCAACATCAAATGTAATGCTACATTTTAGTCCAATGTAGCCATGGTCTTGGCCAATAAAAGTATTTATTTATAACAAAGAACAACATATTTTTCCTCCTCCAGTTAGATCTCATATATATGCACAACTTTAATTACATAGAAGGGAAAATAGGGTAAGAACAAATCACTTCATTCTTGGATGTGCAACCATCACTTTTGTGATTTATTAAGAAAAATATGGTTTGCACTTAGTTGAAATCATCTCAATTTATTTTTATATTTTTGATATATTTTTTTGAAAATATCTGGATCATCAAATACGCTTGTGTAACCATAAAATAAAAATGTTAACAAACCTCCTTCCAACCATTGTCTAGAAATTTGACCAATGATGCAAAAATCATTTGATGAGGTTGGGGATGGAAAAATATCAAGGAACCCATATTGATGTTCATATTGTCAAAAACCATGTGGAAAATTTGTCTTTATTAGGCACAACCAAGAAAGCAAATGAATAATTCCAAAAAAAGACCACTAATAGAACTTCTAGATTTTATAATAAAGTTCTCCTTTGAAAATAATGTTTGTATGGATGCCCTTTTTGAATATGCCTTCATTTTACCTAACTTATGATATTATTTGAATATGCCTGCATTTTACCTAACTTATGATATTCTTTACAAAATCCATGTCTTTAAATTTTCTAATTTGTATTCGCTTATTTTGAAATTATGTCGCAAAATGAGCTCTGAAAACAATTTGCTACAGGAATTTCGAATTTCAATAGTGATGTTCACTACTAGAGTGATGTAGAATATACTTCTGGAATTCTGAAAACATTAAGAAAAATACAAATTTTGATTAGTTAGGTAATCGTAACTTATACTCTAAATAATCATCCGAAAACGTGGAATTTGTGATTAAATGTCTCATGAAACTCATGGGAAGTGAAGGTATTAATTAGGTGGTAAAATATGGTAACGTGAATAATAAATAAGTGGATATGAAAGGGTAACGTAGGAGAAAATAAGTTACATGGAATTGTAAAACATGCCAAACTATAGTTTTCCAAAATAGGAAAAGGTAGTAATACAAGCAAATAAAAACAATAATGCAGGAACACTAAAACACTATGAATAAATCAGAAATAACTGAGCCATTTTATTAATCAGGAGGTGGAATACAAGTACAACAGTCCTAAAAAATAGCAACACTCAAGTCAACAAAGATGGCTAGAGTGACCTTCAAGTCCTCTCGTTGAGAACACTGCATAATTGGTGCACTGCTGGGGACCATACCCCCTGTTAGAAATACTGGAAATGTAACAGTTCGCTGAAAAGGGATGAGTATATAAGGTTGTTTCGGAGCTCGGAAAATTTCGGGATTTGGAATTTGGACTCTATGATGAAAACCCTGAATAACCCCTAAAGGATTTCCGGATTGGATCACCTCGGAAAATCACCCTCCTAGAGCTTGTAATGCATAACTCTTGGGTATGTAGATCTATGGCATGAAATGAAAGATAAAATAGTTGTAGTAACACTTAATCAGCTCAATGCATGAAGGGTTGGCCCCTTCTCCTGATTCCCAAACTGGAATCTTGAGTTCTAGCTCCTCCTCTCAAGTTGTAGCTGTTGAACTACACAAATGTTGGAAGTGACTACGCTGTCAAGAGAGATGATGTTGTAGCCTGCTGCTAGATGATGAAATACTTCTCAAAATTGATGGAAATGATCTCAACAAAGTGAGGGGATGATTCCTCATAGGATTCCAAGCTGAGATACTTGGAAATTCCTTCCTCCTCTCAAACTACACTGTTGGAATGAGTAATTCTTGCAAGAGTTGTTGTTGCATAACACAGTAGAATGATGGCCTGATGTCGAATGTAACAATGTTGCTCTCGGAAGACTAAAATGGATGCACAAGGTGAAGGTTTGATCACTCCATAGGTTTCCCAACTGAAATACTAAGAACTACCTTCGTCCTCTCAAGCCCTAAGACAGGAATGCATAATTCATGTAGCTATAAGTGCTCAAGAGAGGGGATGAATGTGGCACTATTTCCGGATGATGAATGGATGCTCAAAGAAACCTTCCGAGAGTAGGCACTTGAAGTCCCCCATGGATAAGGGCGAGATCTCTGCTCGGAGACACCCATGTGCTAAATAGCATAGCAGACTTAGCTAAACAGTAGAAGCATGTAAAGAAATGTCGTAAACGAAAATACAATATCAATATCCAGAATGCCATCTATGGTTTCCCTCACCTTCCTTTTATGGTTGTGAGCCTTCTATAGCCTTGGCCCACCTCATTACCACGCTGCAAATGTGGCCACTAGCCTCCATAAGGACTACGTTGTCCTCCATGATCTACATCATCTTTGTAACAAATCTCCACTCCCTCGATCATGTGTGCATTTAATGTACCACTGCCTCCATCACTTCATCATTATTTCACCATTATCTCCATCATCTTCCTCATTATTTCTCCATGACCTCCATTATTTATTCATTATTATGCTTCTCCACTACTCCATAATCCTACTCCTCTACTCAACTGACCCACAATCACACTATAGAAGTGGATTTTATTCATCTAGTCAGTTTATGTGTCCCTCCACCCTTTTATTTACTTAACTAAATAAGGAAAGTAAGAACTCTAATATTCAATTAGCTTATGGAAAATTTGGAATATTAAAGTCCTCCCCGCTAAAATTTTGAGTGTCCTTAAGAAATTTCAAAAGTAGATGCTGTAGAAATCCATCTCCCTCACAAGTGGCATCCCCATATGGAAGGTCTCCCCATCTTCTCCAATGTGTTATGAATGCCCAGCTCCATAGATGCCTCTCTATAATGTATAGAATGGCCTCTAGCTATGTAGCTAGATGCCTCTCCTCATCAATGAGTCCCTAAGTCCATCTATTGTCCAAGAGCCTCTTCTCTGCATGAGATATATGTAGTGGAGTGGTTCCTTCCCCAAGTGGAAAGTCCCAACTCATAAACTATCTCTCCAAAACATGCTACATGGAGTAGGTTGTGTCTCTCCATCCTCCAATCCTTGACCCTATTAGTCGTGCTTTCTCTAAGCATCATCGCAACACTGTGCAAAGTAGTAAATAGAGATATATGGGTTGACATGTGAAATGTCGAACCATACTCCCCCAATAGCAGCCACCGCAACAATGCCTCTTGCTGCCATTCCATATAATACTCCTACTTAGCCTAAGCTAAGAGGAATATATATTTTTGTTTTACTTTCTGTTGCATGAATAAACGAATAAAGGAGGACATGTAAAACTCCTGAAAAGACTGAATAAATCAATGCCCATATGAACAAGGATAAATCAAGGCCATGTAAATAAATCACTTGCAGGTGTGAAAGGGGTTTGAGCTGTGAGACTGGGTCAACCTTGACCAAATCTACAGCATTGTCTAGATTCAATGTACCTCATAAAGGGGCAGCGCAATTCTAGAAGGAGGCCCCTCATGTGAAAGGAGCTAACTCATCAAGGTGGTTTAGGGTTTGAAAATTCTCTCATCTTATAAAAGGAAGGGGAAGGCAGCAATAGAAGGTTGTTGATTGTCTATATTTCTGAGTATCTTGTCTATTTAGACAAATACTACTCTTTGTTGTTTAGTGGAGAATTGTGTTGATTAGCACTTGGAGTTCCTATGCAGGGATTTCACCTCTTCCATTGAGGATTCTTAGAGGAGTCCTGCTGATTTGATCCACTATTAGGCTTTGGGCCAAGCTCTACTTTCAAATGCAACATAGATCTAGTGAGGGTTTGTTTTCTTTTGTAGGCTGCAGCAAGTGGAACTCTAGATCTGTTCAGATCTAGCTTGTATTAGAGCCTCTTCTCAGTGAGTGTGTCTTTTAACCTCCTGGAAGAGTGCATCCACTGTTTGAGCTTCAAATTTGTATCTTGGCATTAGGCCATCTCTGTTATTCAAGCTACAGCGCAGTTTTCCTTGAGGAACTGCGTTATTCTCAGTGGAGAGTTTGCAGGGTGTTTTGACCTCATTTTTTATGAGAGATCTCTGGTGTTTGGCTTTGCCTTTCACTTTGGTGATCCATGGATTAGCTTGCTGATCCATGTTCTGTTTAGATCTGATCTATTTCAATGTAAAGTCATCTTCAGAAATTTCTGAATGATTTTGCAGATTTGTAACTTAAAACTCAGATCTACTCTTTGTAATGCATGATTTGGTCAAAACCCCAAGGGGATCTTGTAAATAAGTCTTTCTAGATTACAGATCTGAAATGGATCTGATGTTTTGTCCACAGATCTGTCCTAGATCAGAGATGTAATATTCAGCTGGTTCATCTCCTTAAAATATCACTATTAAGCCATTTTGCAGTTTATATATGTGTTGTTGCCTTATTTTCCGAATATTTTTTGCTCTAGTGTCTCCTGTATTCTACTGTATAATGTAAGAGCATCACTGTAATTCTGATTTTCTGCTATATACTCATAACTTGATCATATTTGATGGCCTCCTGCTCATGCTCTCCAAGATTGTGTTATTTCTGAAGAATTTTGTTGTGCATAGCTGCAGCCCCTCTTGTAGCGTGTTTTTCAGCTAGACTAGGTGGTGGGAGATCCATTTACCACACCTAGTTTGACTTGTTTTTGCTCCCATTGTGGATCTAGACTCTAGATCTGCTGATCTAAGGGATCCAAGGGCTGTAAAATCATTTCTGTGCATCAATCTCCCAGGAGTACGTTATTTCAGCAGGCTTGTTGTGCTATTCCAATTTTGGATTATTACAGTGGTATCAGAGCTCCTTTCTTGGCACAACATGTGCTTTCATTGGAGAACCACAACCATGTTGCATTCAAAAGAAGATGAACCTCTTACTGAGATGGAGAAGAGGTATCAGAACAGAAGTCACAAGGAGTTTTATTACACTACTGATGATCAAGACAAGGGTAAAGCCCTTGAGACTGCAAGTAACACTGTTACCGATGAAATAGGTAACCTGACCTCAAAACGGGAACTCTAGCCCAAAAAGACTCAAAAAACATGAAGAAACACCCCAAAAACAAAAAATTATTCTAGAACGCACTTGGTTTTTTTTTAAGGTCAAATTTCAACATTTTATAAAATTATGCTAAAAACAAAATTGTTTCTTGAAAAAAGGATTGAAAAAACACCCTCAAAACAAAACCAGTTGATGCTGGAATAACAAAAAAAAAAATTGTGTCATATTTTTGACATTTAAAAAAATAGAAATAACATTTTTTAATTTTTTAAATTTAAACATTAAAAAAAACCTAAAATTTGAGAAAAAAATAAATTTAAAAAATAAAAACATTTTAAAGCTTAAAATTTAAAAATATATAGGAATAAAAAAATAAAAATAAAAACAAAATAAAAATTTTAATTCAAACATTAAAAAAAACCTAAAATTTAAGAAAATAAAATAAAATTAAAGATTAAAATTTCAAAATATATAGAAATAAAAAAAATAAAAAAAAAAAACAAAAACAAAATATTAAATTAAAAAAAAAAACAAGAAATTATAAAAAATAAAATATAGAAATTAAATTTAAAAAAGAAAAAGAAAATGTTTATTAAATTTTAAAAAAAAATTAAAATTAAAAAAAAAATTAAATTTAAAGAAATATATTAAATTTTAATAAATTTAAAACTTTAAAATTAAAAAAAAAGAAATACATTATTTAAATTAAAAGTAAAAAAATGAAAAATTAATTAAAAAAAAAAATGAAAAATAAAATACAATAAAAATATTAAATTTAAAAAATATATATATTAAAAAAACAAATAAATTTTAAAAAATAAAATAAAATAAATTTAAACTATCTATATATATATATATGTATAAACTTAAATTAAACATATATATTACATTTTATTAAATTAAAAAAAAATGTTAATATTAAAATAAAAAAATTAAATTAAAAAAAGAAAAATATTAAATTTTAATAAATAAATGAATAAACAAATAAATTTTGAAATAAAACATAAATTTTAAATATAAGGAAAAAAAAAAAACATTGTTAAAATTA
The DNA here is from genome assembly GCA_034641835.2 of Pinus albicaulis. Taxonomy (NCBI): domain Eukaryota; kingdom Viridiplantae; phylum Streptophyta; class Pinopsida; order Pinales; family Pinaceae; genus Pinus; species Pinus albicaulis. The sequence goes on from CM076579.1 coordinate 587,850,480, forward strand.
AAATTTAAAAACTTTAAAAATCAATTAAAAATGAAAAATGAAAAATTGAAAAAAATAAATTAAAAAAAATATATATTAAATAAAAAATAAAATAAAAAACAAATTAATTTGAAAATATTAATTTTTAATTATCAATTTTCCAGAAAATTACATAGTTATTTTAGGAACCGATGTGTTTCGAACTACAAACTGTAGTTCATCATCAGGATAAATCTAATTAAAAGTAAAAAAGAAAAATCTAATTTTAAATACACAATTTTAATTGAAATAAAAAAAATATAAAAATTTTATGTAATTAAAAAAATAATAAAAAAAAAAAAAAAATATTAAATTCAAATAAATTTAAAAAATAAAAATAAAAAACGGTTTAAATTTTAAAAAATTAAATGAAAAAACTAAACATAAAATTTAATAATTAAAAAAAAATATATGAAAAAAAAATTAATTAAATAAAAAAATACAAAATTTAATAAAAATTATTAACAAAATTTAGAAAAAAAAATTGAAACAAAAAAATAATAAAATTAAAAAAAATTAAAAAAAAAACAAAAAATTAAAACAAATTAAATTTCAAATATAAAAATTAAATTAAAAAAAATAATTTTAAAATTTTTAAATTAAAAAAAAAAAATCAAATTAAAAAAGAAAATATTAAAAATTATAAAAAAAAAAGTATTTTTTGATCGTGGTGGCACCGCCAATCGGCCTCCCGCCCAGGTGGTGGCGGTGGTCGGCCGAACCCACCGCCACTTGTGCGGGAGGCCGATTCTGGGAATCGCCCTCCCGCGGCAGGAGGCCGATTCCGGGAATCGCCCTCCCACCTCGGGAGGCCGATTCCGGGAATCGCCCTCCCGCCGCGGGAGGCCGATTCCTGGAATTGGCCCTCTCGCGGCGGGAGGCCGATTTTGGGAATCGCCCTCCCGCGGCGAGAGGCCGATTCCGTGAATCGCCCTCCTGCGGCAGGAGGCCGATTATGGGAATCACCCTCTCGCTGCGGGAGGCCGATTCCGAGAATCGCGCTCTTGCCACGAGAGGGCCGATTCTCGGAACCACCCTCCCGCGGCAGGAGGCCGATTCCGGGAATCGGCCTCCCGCCCAGGTGGCGGTGGAGGCTGGTCGCTAGGCGGGAGGCTAATTGGCGGCGCCACCATGATCAAAAAATTCTTTTTCTTTTTTTTTTTTTTAATAAATTTTTAATATGTTTTTTTTTAATTTGATTTTTTTAAAAAAAATTTTAAAATTCAAAAAATTTAAATTTTTTTTTTTTTTTAAATTCAAATTTTTTATTTTAAATTTAATTTGTTTTAATTTTTTTGTTTTATTTTTTATTTTTTTAAATTTTGTTTTTAAATTTAATATTTTAGATTAATTATTTTTTAAAATTTAAAATTTATTTATTAAATTTATTAAATTTTAATTTAATTAAATTTTTTTTTTTAATCTTTTAGTTTATTTAGTTTTTCATTTTTAAAATTTATAAATTGTTTCATTTAAAAAAAACAGTAAATTTATGGATATTTGTTTTTTAATTATTTGCACGTGGTTTTTTTCATTTTTTTGTTTTTTAATGATAGTTTTTTTTATTTTAATTCTTTTATTTTAATTTTCTTTTTCAATTTTCAATTTTGTTTTTTTTTTTAATTTGTTTTTTTGTTAATTTTAAAATTTGTATTTTTTTTCTTCAGATTATTATTTTTTTAATTTAAATTTTTAAATTTAATTTTTCTTTTTTTGTATTTTATTTTTTTTATCTAAATTTTAATTTTGTAATTTAAATTATTTTTAAATTTTTTATTTAATTTTTTTTTTTAATCATATGGTTTTTTTTAATAACTTAGAAAAAAATGTTTTTGATGTTTTTTTTTTAAATTTTTTTGGTTAATTTTTGTTTTTTTTTCTTTAAATTATGTGGTTTTTTTCAAATTTTGTCATTTCTTTTGATATAATTTTCGAATATTTTTGTTTTTTTTTAAATTTTTTAAATTTTTTTTGTTTAAATTTTTTATTTTTACGAGTTAATTTTGTTTTTTTTACATTTTTATTGGCTTTTTTATTTTATTTTTTATATATATATTTTTTTATCTAAGTTTTGTGTTTTATTACCAACATGAAAATCACCACTCTAAAAAAAAAGGTTGATGCTGCATCAATACGTTTCAAAATTAGCATGAAAATCACCTCTCTAAAAAAAATAGTTGATGCTGCATCAATACGTTTCAAAATTAGCATGAAAATCACTAACATTTTAAAACAAATATTCATACTTCATAAATAAAAATATTAGAGTGTCAAAAATGTGCAAAAAAAAGGGGTGAATCTGCATCACCACTTTTCAAAATCGGGTGCTTTTTATGCTACCAAAAAAAAGTAGGTAACAGTGCGGTTACCTATTTCATCGGTAACAATGTTAAGTGATAAAGAAGGAGAAGAGTTTGCAAAAACTCTTTTGGTGGCCATGCAAGATCTTGCCAAAGAGATCAAAGAGGTGAGGATGGATAGAATGAGGGAATCTCTTGGGAGATTTCATCCGGGGGAAAGCTTTGACATGTCTCATCACTGGAATGGTCAACCAGTGAACCAGCCACAAGCCCCACAAGCTCCACAACACTCCACTATGCCTACCTTATTGGCTGTGGAGAATGAAGGACCATAAGAGAAAGCATCCCTTGAAGATTACTTTGTGGAATATGAATCTCAGAATCAGAGATTCAGAGACCACTTGAGTTTCTAAGAGTTTTATCACCTCAAAGACAGAAGAAGACCAAGGAAGCAGTATAGAGATGGTGGGGTCTTTCACAATCATGATAGACACCACTCTATGGGTAGATTATTTTTGCCCAAGTTTGATGGGTCATCCTCCAGTTCTGCCAAGGCATGGGTAGAAAAGCTGGATGTTTACTTTCATTTGAACAAAGTCCCTGAGATTGAAGCCATCAAGATTGCAGCACTGCACTTTGAAGGTGAAGCACACAATTGGTGGTTCCATGGGTTGTCTACATTGGGCCATGCCAATGTCACTGCCTACTCTGAATTCACTAGAATACTAGTGGAGAGGTTTGACAGAAAGGATCGAGAAGCACCTTTCATGAGCCTTGAAAAGTTAAAGCAATCGGGAAATGCAGAAACTTATATCTCTGAGTTCTTGAGATTATCAGTTATGGTTCCTGATCTGTCTGCAACAAGGAGGGTGTATATGTTCATCGATGACTTGGATGAACCTTTGCATGGGTTGGTTAAATCTACCAAGCCCATCACTTTGCATGATGCCATTTAGAGGGCTAGAGGCCTTCAAGATGCTTTGCCAAAAGCAAAGGCAACTTTCCAGAGCAAGGCCCCTCACCTTTTTAAAGGGAAGGGAGAAAAATTTTCTCCTTCCAAGGAGAGCTCATTCAATAAGCCTCTCGATATTGAACTCAGGAGGGAGTTGAGAAAGAAGAAACTGTGTTTCACTTGCCAAGATTCATAGGCACCTAGAAATAGATGTGCTGCTGGGAAAGCACAATACATAGAAGTCTTCTCAGATTTTGAGGAGGATGAAGATGATGAACCAAGGAGGGGTCACAGTGCTGATAATGTTGAGGAAGAACCAACACCATCTCGAGATGGGGATGGAGCCTTTGCTCCAATAGGTGCGACTATTGCATCTTTGAGTGGAGTGCCTAAGTACTTGACCCTAAGAGTACAAGGTTCAATCATGAATCAAAGGGTATCTATACTGGTTGATAGTGGGGCAACCCACAACTTTATTGATGCTTATCTTGTGCAAAGGAGAGCAATCACCACTGATAATTTTGAGGAATTCTTTGTTTTTTTCCCACGAGATAGAACCATGCAATGCATGCAATATGTCCCCTCACTCTCCATCACTATGGGATCCTACACTCTAGTGGATCGCTTTTTTGTAGTTGACATACCAGACACCAATATCATTTTGGGTGTCCAATGGTTGATTACATTGGGGAAGGTCACCACTGATTGGAAATATTTGCAGATGGAGTGGGTGGACTTGAAGAGTGGGAAACCCCAAATGATTCAAGGCATGCACACTTATCCCTCACCTAGTACTTCCACACAAACAACAGAGATGGATTTGCGCAGTGGAAGCAAGGATCTCACAGTCCCTTCTCTTATGTTCATGAGAATACTGCAAGGGACATTCCTATCTAGTGGCAAGCCACCTAGGATGCCACCAGATTCAGATCTTGTGGGGGAGGCCTCACAAAGTGCTGCTCCAAATCTAGATCCAGGAGGGATTGGAGCAATGAGAGACCAAGTTACAGTGTTGGAGGGCTTGGGACAACTCAAGGATGAGGGGGATATTCTTCCTGGACCACTATCACCCTCTCTCTTTTTTGAATCTGCGCTTTGGGAGGAGAAGAATGGGAGGATCAGCCTTCCAACACACAAATTTGGCATGAGAAATGTAAAAGAGGAGATCAGCAACATGAAAAGCACTTCCATGGATATATCATCAGCGCTATCATTGTTGAACAATGTGGATTTGTATTCGAAATCTCAACTTCTTGTAGAGTATTCCAAAGATCTCCACAAAGGTATGATCCTAGATGACATGCAGCAGGAAGAGGGCTACTTAGTCCAAGGGGGATTCATCTATCATCATGGTAGGGTCTTCTTGGCTAGAGCTTCCAAGCTCAAGCAGAAAATAGTACAAGGGGCACATAAAGAATTCTTTCTCAGCCATATGCATTCAATGAAGATCTATACCTTGATCATGAGGAGTTTTGATTGGGAAGGCATGAGAGAGGAATTACATCAGCACTTTCAAGAGTGCATTAGCTATGGAGGATTAGGGTAGCCAATGGACTCTTTGCAAGAGTCATTTCAGCCAGTTCTTCCTTTGCTTGAGAGGAGGGAAATGCTCTTGCACAACTCCATGTGTATGAAGGACTATGATGGTAAAGGATTTGATCATGCCAAGCAAGTTTTATCTTCTGATTTATCACATTCTTTTGCCATGTCTTTGCAGGCTATGACTCATAAAGGGAGTGAGAGATCATGTGGATCTCATGACTTTTGGTGGGCCAATAGAAATGTTGAACTTGGCCACTCCCTTATTGTGCAAAGGGAGATTGCTTCTCATGATGGGTGCTTTCCAAAGGCACCAAACTTATCTAACATCTTCAGCCATGTTAAGGTGACTCATGCAGCAAATGTGTGGTGGGAATGCCACTTACCTCACCTTGATCTAATGCATGTAGGAGATGCACTGCGTTGGCATCACATGTGGGATTTTGACCCACCTCCTGAAGATCAGATTTCTGTTTGCATATATGTAGTCTTGCTTCCATACTTGGATGATATAGTTATACTATTTATGGGATTGTATGGAGGGGGCATGGGAAGTTTGTATGTAACACATGGATTGGAAATTCTCCCTGTACCTCATATTACATGTTTTAGATGGAGCAATGCTCCAACCATTTTTATTTATGTTGAATTATTCACTCCTGGTGAGATGGACTGTGCACATCTTATGTTGAACTTGGAGGAACAATTCATGATGTATTGGCTTGATGAGCACTTGGCTTATAATGAGGACTTGATCATTGATGATGCCATCAATGGAGGAGGGGAAATACTACAGCTCTCACCCTATCAGTTGCTTGAGGACAAGTAACATTTGGGAGGGGAGGACTGTAATATTCCTACTTAGCCTAAGCTAAGAGGAATATACATTTTTGTTTTACTTTCTGTTGCATGAATAAATGAATAAAGGATTACATGTAAAACTCCTGAAAAGAATGAATAAATCAATGCCCATATGAACAAGGATAAATCAGGGCCATGTAAATAAATCACTTGCAGGTGAGAAAGGGGTTTGAGCTGTGAGATTGGGTCAACCTTGACCAAATCTATAGTGATGTCTAGATTCAATGTAACTCATAAAGGGGCAGCACAGTTATAGAAGGAGGCCCCTCATGTGAAAGGAGCTAACTCATCAAGATGGTTTAGGGTTTGCAAAGGCTCTCATCTTATAAAAGGAAGGGGAAGGCAGTAAGAGAAGGTTGTTGATTTTCTATATTTATGAGTATCTTGTCTGTTTAGACAAATACTATTCTCCGCTGTTTAGTGGAGAATTGTTCTGCTTAGTACTTGGAGTTCCTATGCAGGGATTTCACCTCTTCCATTGAGGATTCTTGGAGGAGTCTTGCTGATTTGATCCACTATTAGGCTTTGGTCCAACCTCTACTTCCAACTGCAACGCAGATCCAGTTAGGGTTTATTTGCTTTTGTAGGCTGTAGCAAGTGGAACTCTAGATCTGTTCAGATCTAGCTTGTATTGGATCCTCTTCTCAGTGAGTGTGTATTTTAACCTACTGGAAGAGTGCATCCACTGTTTGAGCTTCAGATTTGTATTTTTTCATTAGTTCATCTCTGTTATTCAAGCTACAACGTAGTTTTCCTTGAGGAACTGCGTTATTCTCAGTGGAGGGTATGTAGGGTGTTTTGACCCCATTTTTGATGAGAGATCTCTGGTGCTGGGCTTTGCCTTTCACTTTGGAGATCCATGGATTAGCTTGATGATCCATTTTCTATTTAGATCTTATCTATTTCAATGTAAATTCATCTTCAGAAATTTCTGAATCATTTTGCAGATCTGCAACTTAAAACTCAGATTTACTCTTTGTAATGCATGATTTGGTCAAAACCCCAAGGGGATCTTGTAAATAAGTATTTCTAGATTACATATCTGAAATGGATCTGATTTTTTGTCCACAAATCTGTCCTAGATCTGAGATTTAATATTCAGCTACTGCAGCTCCTTAAAATAACACTGCTAAGCCATTTTGCATTATATATATGTGTTGCAGCCTTCTTTTCTGAATATTTGTTGCTCTAGTGTCTCCTGTATTCTACTGTCTAATGTAAGAGCATCATTGTAATTCTGATTTTCTGTTGTATACTCATAAATTGATCATATTTGATGGCCTCCTTCTCATGCTCTCCAAGACTGCGTTATTTCTGAAGCATTTTTTTGTGCATAGCTACAGCCCCTCTTGTAGGGTGTTTTTCAGCTAGACTAGGTGGTGGGAGATCTGTTTACCACACCTAGTTTGATTTGTTTTTTCTCCCCTTTTGGATCTAGACTCCAGATCTACTGATCTAGGGGATCCAAGGGTTGTAAACTCATTTCTGTACATCAATCTCCCAGGAGTGCATTATTTCAGGAGGCTTGTTGTGCTGTTCCAATTTTGGAATATTACATTCCACATCATCATCATACCAAGTATGGTGGCCATACTCTCCTAACAGAAGCCAATGCAGTGAAGCTTCATGTTTCCATCCCACATCATCATCATGCAAGGTATGGGAGAATGTCAATCCATATTCTCCCAAGAGTAACCAGCGCAACAATGAATCTTGCTGCCACTCCACATCATCATGATGGAAAGAATGAAGAAATGATATACTAATGGAAATGTTGAATGTCACACCAAATCAACATAACCAAGCTTCCTACTACCAAATCATATGAATTTCATCCAAAGTCCTAAATAATAATACACCCATTGACATGTGATATGTCATGTGATGGCCAAACTCTCTCAAAAGTAACCAACACAACCATGCCTCCCACTGTTGCATCACAGTATTACTATGCAAGGCATGGATCATACAAATGTTAAATGTCAGGTGGTAACCATACTCACCCAAGAGAAGCCAGAAAAACCATGCTTCTTGCTACCCTGTTTCATAGACTTGCAATTATTTTTTCAACCACTTGCTTATCATCCCCATCCATCCATCCAACTGTGGGTGATGCCTCATATCATGCACCAACTCGGTATCCCCCCAATGGAGGAGCTCCTTCCAAAAACTTCTCATACAAAAACTATACCCATTACTCTCTATGGTCTTGAGAAGACCATGAAGACTGAAGACATATAGGAAACATAATCCAATCACGGTTGAAGAGATGTTCTGTGTGAATATGTCGAAGCAATGTGCATACCTCGAAAATGGATCAATGTTTCCAATACCATCCTCCAAAATCTGATGAGAATATTTTCACTCCATGATATGTCGAAGTGCATCCTCCTTGAGGTCTCTCCATGAGAACCTCTCGTCGATGGCCCGGTAGAATCTATGAGGTTTTGAATATGCTATATGTAGAAACTTCTCTTTGAACTGTGAGATTCTCATAAATAAGGCTCCATTCTAATAATGGAAGATGTTATCCATCACATGATTTCTACCATCTACCATTTTCCCATCCAATGATTCATAAGTGAAGCGGTCATTGGAATTCTCAAAGAATAATTGGTCCCCCAAATCATCACTTCTCCTCAGTGATAGCACTACTAAACTCCATGATAGTGCATCTGCTGCCACATGGCCCTCTTCATACACAATGCCAAACTCATGGTCCTACATTTTACTGATCCATCATTGCTGCCTCTTCTGCAGTTGTTTCTACCCCTCAAAAAGATTCTGGAGACTATGGTGGTTGGTCTTCACCCAAAATCTACTGCCAATAAAAAACTGCCAGAATTTGACCAATGCATGTATAATGGCCAATATCTCTTTGTCGTAAATAGAATATGACAGCTTATGCGTCAGTAAACTCTAGTTCTAGAAATCTATTGTATATATTCTTTGAATTAGGACCATGCTAATCCCATCCTTCGAAACTCCACACTCCAACACAAAGTGTTATGTGTAGCTCAACAATGTAAAATTGGGATAGCTATGCATCTCCTCCTTAAATAAGTCAAGGGTCCTCTGCACTGTGATAGTGTACTGTTCCAAATGAGCAAGGTTCCCTAACCCTTGGTCATGCAATTGACCTTATGGCATGACCCCACAAATTTCAATTTGAGGTGTTGATATATGGGATGGAAATGTTTTCATACCTTGGATCAGCTGATACTTGGGAACATATTGCAAAGCTACAAGAGTTCCTCTAACTGGTGCAATTTATTCTCTAGATATAGTTTATGGCAATGGTTTCTCCTCTACTGTTGCACTAGCGCTGGCATCTGCTTCCTCTTCCTCATGCACCTCTTGAATCATGCTTGGGATTCTCAATGTCAAATTCTCATGACCATATTGCAAATATACAAGTGTTCCTCCTACTGATGCAAGTAATTTTATTGCAGCTGGTGGTGATGGTAGTTTCTCTTCTCTGGGAGTAATAGTGGTGACATATTCCTTTTGCTCCTCATATACTTCCTCATTAATGTCAGAAAATATCTCAATGGGAATTGCCTCCACTTTTCTTCTGTCAAACCTCTCTACCAACCTTTGAGTGAAGTTTGCATACGCAGTCACTCTTGCATGCTCCATATTACTGAACCACCCAGTCATTTGCTTCACTCAGATTCTCATGCTACAAATATCCTCCATCTCCATGCCATTCACTTCCTTCTGCAAGGAAAGTGGACATAGTATGGTGTTCTGGAACTTTATGCATCGTTGGTTGCTTATGATGCTGATAGGAAGTGCTCAAACCTTCCCCTTTCTGAAACCCTCTTGAGGTTTCCCTTTTCCTTTCCCTTATCATTTCTTTAATCTCTATGGTGAGATCCTACATAGATATGAAGAGAATTGTGGAAAAACTCAATCCCTCTACCATTGTAGACTTATTTTTCTGCTTCTTCTTCTGATGTCCTGAAATGCAGTGCCCATAAGATGAGCCAAATATGTAAAATTCCAAAATTAGCTTGCATCTAATTGGAATATTAATTTTTTCTTTTTTCATTGTGCCGAGAGGCACAATCTACAGCCCAATATGACCCCGATGTCGGGTAGGTCACGTTCTCAAAAAATAGTAACTTTTACTTTTTCTAATGTCGGCCAAAGCATTAACCTAATCTTGAATTTTATATAACTTGAATATTTAGATTATATATAAATTTTTTAACTTATTAATGGGTTGAGATTAACTATTAAAATACAACTATGTATTATTTATATAATTTTAATGGATTGTAAATTATATACGTGAATTTGAATGGATCATAAATTTACCTTTAACAAAAAAATTTACCACATTGAATTTCCAAATTAGGTAAAAATTTAAACATCTTTACTCTTTACTAAAGTCAATACCATTTCCTAAATCAAAGGAAAAGAGTTCATTCAACACAAACAATCAAAATCCAAAATCTTTTAATATTTCTTTTAATTAAATATTTGTAAAATGAATCATTAAAAAGAAAAGCCATATTTTATGGAGAAATTAAAATATTTAAAGACATAAATATTTCCCTATCAAAGTTGCAATATTTTAAAATTTAAATAAATATAAATATAAATAAACGTGAGGTATGGGAAATAAATAAAACCTATTTTTATACTTACTCCAGAGCTATGGTAAATAAATAAAAATATATATAAATTAGATGTTTGGTAAATAAATAAATTTCTTCTTATATTTACTCCTTGAACCTTTTTTATATTTAAAAAAACTTAAAAAAGAGGTTTTATTTAGATGAAACCTATGGGACGAATACCATGGGACAAATTAATATTGATACCATGGGCAAAATACCATATTTATAAAATAATTATGGTAAATAAATAAATATAAAAGAGGTTTAAATGATAAATAAATAAATATAAAATAGGTATAAAGAAGTATGGTAAATAAATAAATATAAAAAGGTATAAAGAGGTAAGGTAAATAAATAACAATATATCAAATAGGATTATAAAAAAAAATCTAATTATAAAACAATCCTATGAGCGAAATACCATGGTAAATAAAAGATGTATGGTAAATAAATAAAAATATAAATAAACCAGAGGTATGGTAAGTAAGTAAAACCTCTTTTCATATTTACTTCATAATCTGTTTTATATTTACGAATATTTATGTTCATTAGTTTACATAACTAAGAAGAAATAGAGAGAGAGAGAGAGAGAGAGAGAGAGAGAGAGAGAGAGAGAGAGAAGTGAAGAGAGAGAGAGAGAGTGATAAGGGAGAGATGGAGAGAGAGTGTGTATGTTTAAGGGTGAGATAAAGAGACAAAGTAAGATGTATGGAAAGAAGGATGAGAGAAGAAGAGATAAGGAGAGAGGGAGGGATATAGTAATGTAGTTGGAGAGAGAGAGGGGCAGAAAGAGAGAGAGAAAGAAAGGAAGATGGGGAAGATAGAGGATTAGAGAGAGAGAGAGAGAGAGAGAGAGAGAGAGAGGGAGGGAGAGAGAGAGAGAGAGAGATGGGGGAAGATAGAGGATTGGAGGGAAAAGAGAAAGGGAGGTAGGAGAGAAAGGGAGAGAGAGGAGGAGAGTGATGGGGAAGAGAGAGTATTGGAGAGAGAGAGAGAGAGAGAGAGAGAGAGAGAGAGAGAGAGAAAGGACAAGAGAGAGGAATTTAGGGAGAGGAGGAGAGAGGGATCAATAGAGAGATGGAGTTGGAGGGGGAGAGATGTAGGAAATAAGAAATATAGAGAGTGAGAAGTGGAGAGAGAGAAGGAGTGATAAGGGAGAGACAGAGAGAGAGCGTGTATGTTTGGGGCTGAGATAAAGAGACAAATAAGGAGAGATGGAGATAGGGGTGGGAGAAGGAGATATAAGGAGAGAGGGATGGATATAGTAACATAGTTGGTGGGTGAAGAGAAAGTAGAGAGAGGGAGGGAAAGAGAGATGGGAGAGAAAGGGAAAGAGAGGAAGGAAGAGAGAGGATGTGAGAGAGTGGAGAGAGGGAGGGAAAGAGAGATGGACTTGGAGGGGGAGGGAGAGGGAGGTAAGAATAAAGACATAAAGAGAGAAATATGGAGAGAGAGAGAGAGAGAGAGTGATAAGGAAGATGGAGAGAGAGGGAGAGAGGACAAAAGGAGGAAGGAGATATATTAGCGAGGGAGAAGGAGAGAAGGGGAAGATAGAGATATAGATGGAAGGTGAAGAGAGGGAAGAAGAGAGAGATGGGGAGAGGAGGGGATTGAAAAAGATATTGATATATATGGAGTGTGAGAGCGTGTGTGTTTAGGGGGTGAGATAGAGATATAGAAAAGAAGAGATGGAGGGGGATATAGATATGGATGGAGGGTGGAGAGAGGGAAGAATATTTCTCACACTAGATGGATTGATATAAATGGAGATGGTGATTTATAATCCTATTTCATTTTTTGCACTATATGCATCGATTTTAGTGTAGATATTTATTTCTAATGATATTTGATTACTTGCACTAGATGCATTGATTTCAGTGTAGGTGGTGATTTCTAATACAATTTAATTGCTTGCACTGGATTTTTTTATTTCAATTTAGATGTCGATTTATAATTATATTTGATTAATTGCACTAGATGAATTGATTTCAATGTATATGACTTATAATCCTATTTGATTGTTTGCACTAAATGTGTTGATTTCAGTGTAGATGGCGATTTCTAATCCTATTTGATTTATTTGAGTAAATGCATTGATTTCAGTGTAGATGTTGGTTTTTAGAGAGAGAGAGAGTGAGTGAGAAGGAAGATGGAGAGAGAGGGAGAGAGGAAAAAAGGAGGAAATAGAGATATTAGTGGGGGAGAGGGAGAGAAGGGGAAGATAGAGATATAGATGGAAGGTGAATAGAGGGAAGAAGAGAGATATGGGGAGAGGGGGTGATTGACAAAAAGATTGATATATATGGAGTGCGAGAGTGTGTGTGTTTAGGGGGGTGAGATAGAGAGACAAAAAACAATAGATGGAGGGGGATATAGATATGGATGGAGGGTGGAGAGAGGGAGAAATACTTCTCGCACTAGATGGATTGATATAAGTGGAGATGGTGATTTCTAATCCTATTTGATTATTTGCACTAGATGCATCGATTTTAGTGTAGATATTTGTTTCTAATGATATTTGATTTCTTGCGCTAGATGCATTGACTTCAAGAGAGAGGGAGGGATATAGTAACATAGTTGGTGGGTGAAGAGAGAGTGGAGAGAGGGAGGGAAAGAGAGATGGGAGAGAAAGAGAAAGGGAGGAAGGACGCGAGAGGATGTAAGAGAGTGGAGAGAGGGAGGGAAAGAGAGATGGTTTTGGAGGGGGAGGGAGAGGGAGGTAAGAATAAAGAAATAGAGAGAGAAATATGGAGAGAAAGAGAGAGAGAGAGTGAGTGATAAGGAAGATGGAGAGAGAGGGAGAGAGGAAAAAAGGACGAAGGAGAGATATTAGCGAGGGAGAGGGAGAGAAGGGGAAGATAGATATATAGATGGAAGGTGAAGAGAGGGAAGAAGAGAGAGATGGGGAGAGGAGCGGATTCAAAAAGAGATTGATATATATGGAATGCGAGAGCGTGTGTGTTTAGGGGGTGAGATAGAGAGATGGAAATAAGAGATGGAGGGGGATATAGATATGGATGGAGGGTGGCGAGAGGGAAGAATATTTCTCACACTAGATGGATTGATATAAGTGGAGATGGTGATTTATAATCCTATTTCATTTTTTTCACTATATGCATCGATTTTAGTGTAGATATTTATTTCTAATGATATTTGATTACTTGCACTAGATGCATTGATTTCAGTGTAGGTGGTGATTTCTAATATAATTTGATTTCTTGCACTGAATTTGTTGATTTCAATTTAGATGTCGATTTATAATTATATTTGATTACTTGCACTAGATGAATTGATTTCAATGTAGATGATTCCTAATCCTGATTGATTGTTTGCACTAAATGCGTTGATTTTAGTGTAGATGGCGATTTCTAATCCTATTTGATTTCTTTGAGTAAATGCATTTATTTCAGTGTAGATGTTGGTTTCTAGAGAGAGAGAGAGAGAGTGAGTGAGTGATAAGGAAGATGGAGAGAGAGGGAGAGAGGACAAAAGGAGGAAATAGAGATATTAGCAAGGGAGAGGGAGAGAAGGGGAAGATAGAGATATAGATGGAAGGTGAAGAGAGGGAAGAAGAGAGAGATGGGGAGAGGGGGTGATTGTCAAAGAGATTGATATATATGGAGTGCGAGAGCGTGTGTGTTTATGGGGGGTGAGATAGAGAGACAAAAAATAATAGATGGAGGGGGATATAGATATGGATGGAGGGTGGAGAGAGGGAGGAATATTTCTCTCACTAGATGGATTAATATAAGTGGAGATGGTGATTTCTAATCCTATTTGATTATTTGCACTAGATGCATTGATTTTAGTGTAGATATTTGTTTCTAATGATATTTGATTACTTGCACTAGATGCATTGATTTCAGTGTAGGTGGTGATTTCTAATACAATTTGATTTCTTGCACTGAATGTGTTGATTTCAATTTAGATGTCGATTTATAATTATATTTGATTACTTGCACTAGATGAATTGATTTCAATGTAGATGATTTATAATCCTATTTTATTGTTCGCACTAAATGCATTGATTTAAGTGTAGATGGAGATTTCTAATCCTATTAAATTTCTTTCAGTAAATGCATTGATTTCAGTGTAGATGTTGGTTTCTAGAGAGAGAGAGTGAGTGATAAGGAAGATGGAGAGAGAGTAAGAGAGGAAAAAAGGAGGAAAGAGAGATATTAGTTGGGGAGAGGGAGAGAATGGGAAGATAGAGATATAGATGGAAGCTGAAGAGAGGGAAGAAGAGAGAGATGGGGATAGGGGGTGATTGAAAAAGAGAATGATATATATGGAGTGTGAGAGTGTGTGTGTTTAGGGGGGTGAGATAGAGAGACAAAAAACAATATATAGAGGGGGATATAGATATGGATGGAGGGTGGAGAGAGGGAAGAAAATTTCTTGCACTATATGGATTGATTTAAGTGGAGATGGTGATTTATAATCCTATTTGATTATTTTCACTAGATGTGTCGATTTTAGTGTAGATATTTATTTCTAATGATATTTGATTACTTGCACTAGATGCCCTGATTTCAGTGTAGGTGGTGATTTCTAATACTATTTGATTGCTTGAACTGGATGTGCTCGTTTCAATTTAGACGTCGATTTATAATTATATTTTATTGCTTGCACTAGATGCATTGATTTCAATGTAGATTATTTCTAATCCTATTTGATTATTTGCACTAAATGCATTGATTTCAGTGTAGATGGCGATTTATAATCCTATTTGATTGCTTTGAGTAAATTCATTGATTTCAGTGTGGATGTTGGTTTCTAATCTTATTTGATTGCTTGCATTAGGTGCATTGATTTCAATGTAGAAGTTATTTTCTAATCTTATTTGATTGCTTGCATTAAATGCATTGATTTCAATGTATATGTTGATTTATGATTTGATGTAATTGGATATATGACGATACATTAATTTTAAAGTGATTGGATTAACAATATGCATTTATCTTAGTGTAAGCACAAAAAGTTATTGAAAATGTAGATTGATTTTTGTGTTATAGTAATTTAACCTATTAATATTGGAGAGCAAGAGAGACAAGGTATCATGTTTACTACAACAGCTCGAGCTAAAGATTTAGATGGTTTATGATTTAAATTTTCTTTTTCATATAATCGATATGAAAAGATAACAAAAATAACAACACTATTATTGTCACTTTGCATTCAAAAAAAATATTTCATCATTTTTCATCATTATAGTTATTAACAATATTTATCATCTCAATGAACTGAGGTAACTAAGAAAATTTAAAATTAAAATGACCAAGTTAATCTCAGAAATATTTAGCATATTCAAAATGATTATATTAATATTTGTTATAATTACATATTATTGATAAAATTAATCATATCTTCAATAGATTTTCCTTGGCAGAACACAACTGAAACCAACCTAGATCCATCTTAACTCTGGATATATCAAGTGTCGAGAGGGATCAAATATCTCGAGGTGTAAGACTTTCCTCAAGTTTTGCACTCAAAAAAGAGGTTTGCACCTCAAGATATTTGATCTCTCTCAGCACTTGATAGATCGAGAGTTAAGATGGATCTAGGCTGGTTTAGATATATGAATAAGTGGGTAGGGATACCCATAAATCTCTTTAGTAGGAATAAAATAATCCTTAATGTGAATAAGGATAATCTTAGTAGCTAGTTAAAGAACCCTCATGTGTGAATAGAGGATGAAGCATGTGGATGGGCTCAAGTAAGACCAAATAAACAACGCTGGCATGGAGGGAGTGGATAATCAAAGAGAGACAATGAATGTGGAAGGCTCAAAATGCATATAAGGAAGGGGAAGGTAGCCATGAAAGCCATGTTGATTATTGATATTTTTTTGGTTTGTTATGACTTCTTGCACTCTTCAGCTATTTAGCAGTCTATTTTGTTGTTTAGCACAAGGGTTTTCTCGAGTGGGAATCCCACCCTCATCCATGGGGGAATTTGAGTGCCCACTCAGGAGAGGTTATTGAGTTTAATTTCCACATTCTAGAATCAGGACAAGCTTCAATATTTAGCTACAGTGCAATTTCTTCCAGGGTTGATATGTGTTGCAGGGAAGAGGTAGTGGAGTATTGGTAGGTCTATTTTATGTGTTTTTTTTAGTGGGGAGGTAGCCTTTCCATTGGGAGGCTAGCAAGGAGGGTCCTAGAGAATATTTTCATCATTTGGAATCAGGCCCAACTATTATCACCTCCTACAATGCAGTTTCCTTCAAGGACTGAGTTATTTTAGAGAGCATTTGCAGAGGAGGGTTCAATGCTACATTTGGAGGGTTAGACTTTCAGTGAGGGGATCAGCCTTTCACTTAGAGGATCTATTTGAGGAGTTCTATATATTTCTATATCAATTTCAACCACATCCTTTCAGTTATTTAGTTGTTGTTTCTATTCATCCCTAGGGCTACATTCTGACATTAAATACTTTGAGGTATTTCCAGAAATCCTTTCTAGGTTGTCTTGGAAAGGTTTTTGGGAGCCTAGCTCTCTCTTACCGGCATTTCTTGAGCCATATATCAGGAGATCAATGTTATTATATTTCCCAACAGCATTTTAACTCACTAGGACTGTGTTGTATTGATTCACTTTCATTTGTATAACAACTATATTTCATGTATTGGCATATTTGCTTATTGGAGGCTTGTTTTATATTTCTTGCATGACTTGATCCTCAAGATTTTATGCTCATTATTCTTGATATGTTTAATAAGATGGCTCTACATTTGTATCATATATTGGGCTATTGATATTCACTGCTATTTTCCATTTTTGTGTTCAATATTTCTTCTTTTCCTATTTTGGGATATTACAGTGGTATCAGAGCATAATCTTGGCTCAGTCTGTGTATTTTAGCTAATATGCTATCAGGATAATAAGAAGAATAAATAGAAGAATAAGAAGAAGAGATCTATGATTATGGAAGGAATGAGTTTTGCCTCATATATTTTTAGATCTATTAAGGACCTCTACAAGGAGGTCAAGAAAATGAGAATGGATAGATGCAATGAAACCTCAAGAGGGTTTCAAGATGAGGAAGGTCCATGCACTTCCTATCAGAAGCAGAAGAAAATGATATTGCATAGATCTCCAAAGCAATATACTATGTCCACATTCTTTGAAGAGGAAGGTGAAAGGCATGGAGATTGAGGAAAATTAGATCATGAGACTCTAAGTGAACACCTTACCGAGTAAAAATCTCAATCAAGGGCTTTCAAGGAGAATCTAACTCTCGAGTAGTTTATTCAAATCAAAGAACTTAGGAGACCTTGCAGCAACAATAGAAGGAAAAGACAAAATATATTTCTATTTTCTACATTTGATGGGTCATACATATGCACAAAGAAGGCTTGGAGAAGGAATTTAGATGCATTCTTCCTACTACATCCAGTAGAAAAAATAGAAGCTGTTGAGATTGCAGCATTGCACCTTGAGGGTGAAGCAAATATTTGGTGGTTTAGACATTTGAAACATGCAAGATTGACTACTTATGCAGATTTTACTCAAAGGATGATCAATAATTTTGATAAGAGGAAACTAGAGGTAGTTCCTATTGAAACATTTTCTGAAATAGATGAGAAGGCACATGAGGAGCCAAGAGAAGTGTCAATATTATCATTCCAGAAGAAGAAAAACTTCCACCACCGCTTGCTGCAAGAGTACTTGCATCAGGAGAAGGAACAATTGCATCTTTAAAATCTGGTCTTGATCTCTTGACATTAAGAGTCCCATGATTTATTCAAAATATGCATGAGGAGGAGACTTATACCAGTGCTGGTGTAGCAGTAGAGGAGAAGCCATAACCATCACCAGAAGTTGGAGGAGTCATCACACTGGTAGGAGGAACCCTTGTAGCTATACTATATGTTCCCAAGGATCAACTTAACCAAGGTACACAAAAATTTCCACCTCCTATTATTTCAACACAATATATGGAGAGTTGTGGGGACATGCCATTAGGGGAATTACATGACCTAGGGTCAAATAACACTGTTGAAATGGAGAAGCAGGCTATCATTGCGCAGAGGACCCTTCACTGGTTCAAGGAGGAGATGTATAGCCATATTGGTATCTCATTGTTGAGACGCACATAACACTTTAGCTTGGAGCGTATATTTTTGGAGGATAGGATGAGCATAGTCCTAATCAATCCAATGTATAACGGTGTGTTCATCATTGTGCAGGATCATGAGACAACATATGCACCATCATGAAGATCAGCAACAATTTCATTGAGAAGCAGTGATGAGTTGGGAGGCCAAATATTATTGGGACATTCTGATGAGTGTAGCATTAGATAGGCAGATGGTTGATGGAAGACATCTTATGATGGATAACATCTCCCATTATTATGATAAATTATTGTTGATGAGAAATTCACAGCTCAATGAAAATATTTTTCCTATAGCATATTTGGAACCTTATGGTTTCAACTTGGTCTTCGATGATTGGTCTTCATGTGGAGATCTCTAGGAGTTTTCACTTCAACATCTCATGAAGTGCAAAGGTAGTGATCATATTTGGGAGGATGTTATTCTCCATTGGGTGGATACCAATTTGGAGCATGGTAGGAGACACTCATAGTTGGTCGGATGGGTGATGATGATGGGCAAGAGGTTGGTGAGCCACTTGCAGATCTATGACACAGGGAAACAGGAGGCATGGATGCACTGGCTACTTTTGAAAGAGTTTGGTTATCATGTGACATATCCTATGTCAAATGGTATGTTATGGTTTGGGACATTGCATGACACCCCTATGATATGGTAGTAGAAGATTTGGTTGTATGGGGAATTATACAAGTCAATCATCATGATGCTACTCCATGAATTGTATGATGAGGAGATGAGAAGGAAACAAGATTCATTGTTGCTTTGGTTACTTCTGGGCGAGTATGGGTTGATTTTCTCCCATATTTTGCATGATGTTTTAAGAGTAGATGATGGCACAATCATGGTGCAAAGGGGCTACTCCTTATATTTGGAGGATCAAGAGGTACTTACACATGGGAAGGAGTCTCCCATTGATAGCAACATTCCAGTTGGTGACTTTGACATTGGGCATCTCAAAGAGAGGAATTATGAGATGATAGGAGCCTTATCACAAAGGCCAACAACACTATCATTTGGGAGTCTGGATCTGTTGATGAAGTGTTCCCAGGATCACTTCATATATGATGCATTTGATGGGAAAGTAAGAGATGATAGTGATGGAGTGGTGGATGGAGACATCTATTACTAGGATATGATCTTCTTGACTTGGATCTCCAAGCACAAGAGGAAGGCTCTACATGCAGCACATGGTTCATTCCTTTCCAGTCACCAAGGCCTCCTGGAGACATATCAAAGCACTATGGAGATATCATCCATGGACCTCATTATCAACTTACTCACAATACATTGTAAGAGTTGTATCTTTATACTTATTGATCATCTAACAAAGTATTTTCATTCTCTTGCCATCTATATATAGTGAATTTATCCACAAGAGGGCAAGTTTATATTTTGGATTCATGGTATTTCTAAGACCGACATTAGCGATGGAGATAGTCATTTCTTGTATGGCTTTGGGCAAGTATTGTGCTATTCTTGATATGCTCAGTTGATACACAATGCCATTTACTACTTTCGAGCGATTTCCTGTATGGCTTTGGGAAAGTATTGTGCTATTATTGGTATGCTAAATTGATACACAATGTCATTTACTACTTTCTAGTAGATGAGAAAACATACACAACTAGAAAATGGTTGGGAGATAACTTTCCACATCATTTTCAGAAACAAGAGGTAGAAAAACTGCATTTTAACCACTTGGGAAACTATTGGCACCATCCAACATTTCACAAAACACTCAATATCTTTCTCATCTTGATGCCATGTTGTGATGATGTAATATTCACTATATATGGGATGGTTTGGGAAAGAAAGGTTTATATAACCAAAGAGTGGGTATTTGAGGATCCAGTTGCCTTTTTCCTCTCTAGGGCAACATTGTTGCAACCCAAAATGAGCAGCATCTCTACACAGATGAGAGAGAGATAGCATGGGATAGAAAATTTGGTCTATCATGTTCAGTCATATAGACCATCTACATTGCTGGAGAAAGAGATGGATATGTTTTTCTTTGAGTTACCACTTTGGAGGGTAACCCATTTTGTTTGGATGATAGCTTGGGGATTGGAGCTTCATATGGGAATGAAGGTTCCCAAAAAATTTTAGATTCCATGCCTCAAGAAGGCCTTTAGACAACATATAGCTACCTCCATGTATATCTCACTTCTTCATGAAGATATCCATTTGGGTTTATCACCAATGGCTAACTTGTACACTTGGGAGGAGCAACTATGGGACAAATTGATGAGAGAGTATATTGTTCAGTGGAGGAGATTATCATATGAGGATGCTACAGAAGGACGAGAGGAGGCTTTGCAGTTCTATCCTTGCAGTTTCTTAAGGACAAGAAAATTTGGGAGGGGAGGACTGTAATATTCCAAAATTAGCTTACAGCTAATTGGAATATTAATTTTTTCTTTTTTCAATCAGATAGATGAATAAATGGGTAGGGAGACCCATAAATCTCTTTAGTAGGAATAAATTCATCCTTAATGTGAATAAGGACCATATTAGTAGCTAGATAAAGCACCTTGATGTGTGAATAGAGGATGAAGCATGTGGACGGGGTAAAATTTGACCAAATCAACAATGCTGCTATGGAGGGAGTGGATAATCGATGACAGACAATGTAGTGTTAATGGGAAGAAGTCTCCATGAGAGTAGTGGATCTACTGAGTGGGACCTAAGGAGAGAAGGCTTAGAATGAATATAAGGAAGGGGAATGCATCCATAGAATCCATGTTGATTATTGATATTTTTTTGGTATGTTATGACTTCTTGCACTCTTCAGCTGTTTAGCGGAGTCTGTTGTGTTGTTTAGCACAAGGGTTTTCCAGAGTGGGAATCCCACCCTCATCCTAGGGGGACTTAGAGTGCCCACTCAAGAGAGGTTATTAAATTGAATTTCCACATTCCAACATTAGGCCAAGCTTCAGTCTTTAGCTACAATGGAGTTCATTCAAGGGTTGAGCTATGTTGCATGGTAGAGGTAGTGGAGGATGGATAGGGTCATTTTCTGTGTTTGTTTTTTAGTGGGGAGGTAGCCTTTCCAATTGGAGGCCAGAAATTCAGGTAATGGAGCATATTTTTGTCATTTGAAATTAAGCACAACTATTACCACCTCCTACAATGCAATTTCCTTCAAGGAGTGTGTTATTTTAGAGAGAATTTGCAGAGGAGGGTTCAATGCGAATTTTTGAGGGTTAGACTTTCAGTGAGGGGATAAAATTTTTACTTGGAGGATCTATTGGAGGAGTAATATATATTTCTATATCGATTTCAGCCACCTCCTTCTAGTTATTCAGTTACAGCTGATATTCAACACTAGGGCTGCATTCCGCCATTTTATACTTTGGGGTATTTGTTATGTAACCAGCTCCAAAAAGAGAAGAAAAGAGATATCAACGCCTTAGAAATGAGCCACTTCGAGGGGGAAACCTCCAATACATTACATAAATGAACAATTCTTGGATGACACAATTCAAAAAACCTCCTTTCTATATATAGGAGTCCATGGGGCCATAATGTAATCCTAGTGGGCCACAATGTAATCCTAGCCGACCTAACAATAACAATTTAAGGGCACAATAATAACAAAATGGGGGTTACAAGGGTTCAATAATAAAAATAAGGGGGTTACACTAACAATAATAAGGGACTATACTAGTGATATAGGGACCTAACATGCCCCTCTCCTTCAAAAAAGTGTTGTCCTCGACGCTTGAGTAGCTCCGGGTGCTTCTGTATAAAATTCTCATCCTCCCATGTAGAATCTTCAGTGGGTAAGTTCTTCCACTTGATGAGATACTCTGAAATTGATCGATTCCGTAGCTGTCGAGTTCTTGTTTCCATGACCGCTTCAGGTTCCAATATGATTTTCCTTCCTCATCAAGTTCTGGCAATATTGTTTGAACTGGAAGATTTTCACCTATAACCTTCTTTAAGCATGAAACATGGAAAACTGGATGCACTCGCGAAGAAGCAGGAAGCTCCAATTTGTATGCCATAGTACCAATCCTTTGCAACACCTTGTAAGGACCATAGTACTTTGGCGATAATTTATTATCCTTCTTAGCTTGCTTGAGGGACATTTGTTTGTATGGTTGTAGCCGTAAAAATACCCAATCTCCTACATCAAAACTTCTCTCGCTGCGATGTTGATCTGTCTGTTGTTTCATTCAATTTTGTAACAAATTCAGGTTATCCTTTAAGAGTTGGAGAACTTCTTCTTGATGCTCGATGTGATCTTCCACTGCTTGAACCTTCGAATTTTCTCTTAAAGATGATGTGATGGATGGTGGATGATATCCATAAAGTGCCATAAATGGGGTCATTTTTGCTGCAGTATGGAAGGAAGTGTTATACCACCATTCAGCAAGAGGTAACCACTTGACCCATTGTGTTTGTTTATCAGATACAAAACAACGAAGATATATCCTTCCAAACATTTATTTACGATCTCGGTTTGACCATCAAATTGAGGATGATAAGATGATCTATGAGCTAATTGAGTACCCAAACAAGAAAATAACTCCGTCCAAAAATTTCCAGTAAAAATGGGATCTCTGTCGCTCACAATAACCCTTGGGCTTCCATGTAGCTTTTGAATTCTGTCCATAAATGTAGTAGCAACTGTACTTGCTTTAAATGGATCAGATAATGCACAAAAGTGTGCATACTTGGTAAGTCTATCAACTACCACCATGATGACACTCTTTCCTTCGGACTTAGGTAAACCTGTGATAAAATCCATTGAAATCTCCTCCCAACGTTGACTTGGAATGGATAAAGGTTGTAGAAGTCCCGAGGTCTTAATTGTTTCCACTTTATTCTACTGGCAAACCAAACATTCCGCCACAAACTTTTGAATATCAGATTTAAGGCCATCCCAAAAAAATTCTTTCTTCACCCTGTGGTAAGTTTTTAAAAATCCTGAGTGTCCTCCTAAACGAGAAGTGTGCAATTCCAGAAGAATCTTTTGTTTTAGTTGGGAATTCTTACAAAGATATAAGCGATCTTTGTACCATAAGGAATCATTTTTCCAACTAAATGTATCAGATGTACTAGGATCTTGCTGCAACTTTTGAATGAGTAACCATACATCTTTGTCCTTCTTCCATTCATCTCTTGCTTCAGTTATCCAATCTGGTTGGATAATAGAAATGGCACAAAGCAATGCTTCCACCTCTTCATTCTTTCTTGAGAGTGCATCTGTAACAACATTAAGCTTTCCTTTTTTGTAGATTATTTCAAAGTCATAACCCAACATCTTTGTGACCCATTTTTGCTGCTCTTCTAACGATAGTCTTTGTTCCAAAAAGTGTTTAAGACTATCATGATCATTTTTTACCTTGAAGTGTCTTCCCATTAGGTAAGTTCGCCATTTCTTTAGTGCATGCAGTATTGCTAACATTTCCTTCTCATAAATAGGTTTCTGTAAATACTTTCCTTTGATTGGACGACTTTCAAAAGCAATGGGTCTTCCTTCCTGCATTAAAACCGCACCAATTCCATTTCTTGAGGCATCACATTCCACAATAAAGGTTTTCGTGAAGTCTGGCGTAGCTAAGACCAGTGCTAGGCACATTGCCTCTTTAAGACGTTCAAAGGCCTTAGTTGCTTCAGGAGTCCATGAAAATGCATCTTTCTTCAATAATGTTGTTAGAGGTGCTGCTATTCTCCCATAATTCTTAACAAACTTGCGATTATACCCTGTTAACCCGAGAAATCCTCGCAACTTCTTTATGGTTGTGGGGACTTTCCATTCCTTAATGGCTTTAATTTTGTTAGGGTCTACTTTAACACCTTCGTGAGATACAATATGACCCAGATATTCCACCTCTTGTACTCCAAAGAAACATTTGGATGTTTTTGCATATAATTGTTTCTCCTGCAATAGTTTGAGCACCATGTCAACATGTTCAATGTGATCCTTCCAAGACCTGTTGTAGATTAGTATATCATCGAAAAATACTAGCACAAATTTTCTAAGGGTTTGAAAATGGAATTCATCAACCCTTGAAATGTAGAAGGTGCATTGGTAAGGCCAAAAGGCATGACCAAAAATTCATAATGACCCTCATGAGTTCGAAATGTTTTTTTTGGAATATCTTCAGTCTTCATTCTAATTTGATGATATCCTGAACGAAGATCCAACTTGGTAAAATAAATTGCTCCATGTAATTCATCCAATAATTCATCAATCATAGGAATGGGAAATTTGTCTTTAATGGTGAGCTTATTGAGCTCCTATAATCTGGACACATTCGCCATGATCTATCCTTCTTGTGTACCAATACTACAGGAGCAGAGAAAGAACTTTGACTAGGTTGAATTATACCCGCCTCTAACATTTCTGCAATCATACGTTCAATTTCGCTCTTTTGGACGTAAGGATATCTATAAGGCCTGATGTTTGGAGGAACACTTTCTGGAATCAAATGAATAGCATAATCATGATCACGAATAGGTGGGAGTCCTTTGGGAGTTTCAAACACCTTGGAATGATTGTCCAAGACTTTTTGGAGATCTGCAGAAATAGATGATTTTGATGTTGGAACTTCTAGTGAGCATAATTGTGCAATTACGCCTCGTTGTTCTTTCTTTAGAAGCTTTGACATGACATTAGAACTTATTATCTTTCCTGGCTTTCCTGCAATACCCCGTAATTCGACTTCCTTTCCTTCTGAAAAAAAATTCAAGAAAAGTTCTTGAAAATTAAAAGCTACCGTCCCCAAAGATTGTAACCATTGTACTCCTAGTACAACATCAGCACCTCCCATAGGAATGGAAAGCATTGGACTAGTCAATACATATTCCCCATGGTTAGCTTGATATTATGGCATTTTCCAGAGCAATTTATAGTTCCTCCATTTGCAACCATCACTTGACATTCTGGTGCTGGGTATAGGAAACAATTTAATTCCTTGGCTGCCTTACAATGAATAAAATTATGGGTGCTACCTGAATCAATCAACACTATTACCTTTTTCTTCTTGATTTGTCCTTGTATCTTGAGAGTTTGAGGAGTGGCAATTCCTGCCAGTGCATTACACGATATGGTCGGATTCATTTCTTCCTCTTCTAGGGTTGGTTCCTGGTGTATATCCTCTTCTTGTTCATTTTCTTCTTCTTCTTCACAATCTATGTAAAATAATTTCTTCTCGACACACTTATGACCTTTAGTGTATTTGCTATCACAACTGTAGCAAATCCCTTTTGCTCTTTTTTCTTCCAATTGTTGTGGTGTCAACCTTGTAGGTTGTGGAAATCTAGGCGTAGAAACACTTCCTTCTTTATAGAATTGAGTGGTGGGCTTCCTTGTCGCCATAATTTTACATTCAACTTTTCTTGCCAACCTGAATGCCTTCTCCAATGAATCAGGTTCCAAAACACGAACTTCATGTTGGATGTTATCCTTTAGAGTACCTAAGAAGAGATCAATCCTGTGTTCCTCTGGAATATTAGTTAACCTTATATTCAATTTTTGGAAGTCCTCAATGTGCTGCCCCACTAAACCCTTTTGTTTGAGATTTATCAATTGGCTAAAGAAGGTGTTGTTCTTTGTATCCTCATAATGTGCTATCATTTCCTCCGTAAAAATTGACCAAGTGACAATTTTTTTACGGGAGCAAAGCCATTGATACCATACAAATGTATTTTGTTCTAAATGTAAAGTTACAATGCGTACCTTTTGTGTGTTTTGTACATTATGGAGATCAAAATATTGCTCCATATGTACTATCCATGTTACAGGATCCTTTCCATCAAACTTCCTCATATCCATTTTTGGAATATGGTGGTTCTTCCCTCCAACGGTAGAGTTTATGAAATCACGATTAACATTTATTTTGTTCTCATCATGAGTTTCCTCTACTATCTTTTCACCATTAGGAAACATTTCTTGTATCAACTTTCCCAAACTTTTGATGTCTACTTTTAGATCTTTCTTCATGTTTTCCATGTTGTCTTTCATTTTTTCATCAATCTTAGCTTCCATGTCATCCATCTTAGCTTCCATGCCCACTTCCATGCCATCCATCTTAGCTTCCAAACCATTAATCTTAGCTTCCACACCTTTCTTCAAACCATCCATCTTAGTTTCCATGCCCTTCTTCAAAACTTCCATTTCATTTTTTGTTGTTCTTTGCGAGAGCGAAATTTGTTGCACTTGCTCTTGTAATTTTGATATGTCATGTTGCCATTCTTCGTCTTTATGAGTCATAGTAGAGCCTTCTAAAGGCTTAATGGGTGTTGAATTCTTTTTAGGGGCCATTTTAGACTCCAATATTGATATCTATTCTACAATAGGCCCTTGCAATAAATTCAACTTGATTCTTCAAACAAGACTTATGCAATTCGGAAAAAAAATACACACCTTTTACTTGCTTTGAGGAGCTCGATATTGAAATTGTATTATCTATGTGATTGAGGATCTTCAATATCTGAAATTCAGCACTAAAGTATCCCCCTTAATTCTCTTTTGAATGCCACAGGTCTGACCTGATTTGGATTCTCCAAGACAAAGTTGTGTCCAATCTCCCACAATGACCTAATTATGGACTGGTTCTGTAGAGCGAACTTGTACGACTTGCCACGTGTCATTGTTTCATCCTCTATCTCTGAAATTGATAGCCAAGAAACTAAAGTCTATGTACTTGCAACCACTTTTTACGGCACTCCAATCTGATGCCCAGAGAGAGAGTTATTGAACTTTTCCCACGATCACCTCTTTGAGATGCAATTCAGGAGCCTGAAAAAGCACTACATTCCACAGATCATATCTGCGAACCAAGCTCTGAAATTTTTTGAAGAATTTCCTCAGGATTCTGACTTACTTTCTAATCAAATCTAAGTCTGAACCATTAAGAAAAAACGTTATAGCGCAAATTCCACGATGACCTCTTTAGGAGCACGAAAAAGGCCTACTTCCCCAGATCATATCTACGAAAATATTGCGAACGGAGAGCTCTTTAGAAATTTTTGAAAATCTTCCTCGGGATTTATTGTACCCTAAAAATTTCAGCTTCTGAAACTTCGTAGAAAAAAAGTTATAGCGAAATGCCACGATGACCTGTTTGGAGCAGCGAAACCCTAGAATCCAGCCTCCGTGCAATGTTGCCTGTGACTCCAAAGAAAGAATCTGTCAGTGCCTTAGAAATGAGCTACAGGGAAGCATAATGACCATAGTGAACATTCTTGAATGATGGACTGCTATTTCATTATCTATATATATAGAATTATGGGACATATATAATCCTAGTGGGCCACAATGTAATCTGGCAATTAACAATAATAATTTAAGGGCACAATAATAACAAAATGGGGGTTACAAGGGTTCAATAATAACAATAAGGGGGTTACACTAACAATAATAAGAGACTATACTAGTGATATAGGGACCTAACAGTATTTCTAGAAATCCTTTCTCGGTTGTCTTGGAAAGGTGCTTGGTAGCCTAGATCTCCATTCCTGGAATTTATTGAGCCATATATCAGGAGATCCGTGTTATTATATTTCCCAACATCATTTTAACTCACTCAAACTGCGTTGTATTGATTCACCTACATTTGTAAAACAACTATATTTCATGTATTAGCATATTTTCTTATTGGAGGCTTGTGTTATATTGCTTGAGTGACTTGATCCTCAAGGTTTTATACTCATTATGGCATATATGTTTAATAAGATGGCTCTAAATTTGTCTCATATATTGGGGTATTTTTATTCATTGCTATTTTCCATTTTTGTGTTAAATATTTTTTCTTTTCTTATTTTGGGATATTACAGAAGATTATGTGCTGATACGATTGTAGTATCCCAAAATAGGAAAAGACAATAATACAAGAAAATAAAAACAATAATTTCAGAACATTAAAACACTATGAATAAAACCATAAATAGTTGAGCCATTTTATTAATTAGGGGGTGGAATAAAAGTACAATAGTGCTAAAAATAGTAACTCTCAAGCCAAAAGAGATGGCTAGAGTGACCCTCAAGTCCTCTCACTGAGAACACTACGTAACTGATGGTCTGTTGGAGACCCTACTATGCAGCCCCTACTAGAAATGTAACTACTGGTTGAAAAGGGGTGCATAGATAAGGCTGTTCCAGAGCTCAAAAAATGTCAAGATTTGGAATTTGGACTCTATGATGAAAACCTAGAGTAACCCAGAAAGGATTTCTGGATTGCCTCGCCTCAAAAAATCACCCTCCTATGGATTGCAATGCATAATTGTTGGAATTGCAGATCTATGGCATGAAATGAAAGAGAAAATAGCACTAGTAACAAATAATTAGCTCAATGCATGAAGGGTTGGCCCCTTCTCCTGATTCCCAAGCTGAAATCTTGAGTTCTAGCTCCTCCTCTGAAGTTGCAGCTATTCAACTACATAACTAGTGGAAGTGACTACGATTTCAAGAGGGTTGATGTTGTGGCATGCTGCTAGATGATGCAATACTACTCAAAACTAATGAAAAATGATCTCACCAAATTGAGTGGATGATCCCTCGTAGGATTCCATGCTGAGATACTTGTAACTTCCTTCCTCCTCTCAAACTACACTACTGGAATGTGTAATTCATGTAGGAACTGCTGCTGCATATAGGAGTATAATGATGGCATGATTCCAGATGTATAAATGTTTCTCTTGTAAGGCTGCAATGGATGCACAAGATGAAGAGATGATCCCTCCACATGTTTCCTAGAAGAAATACTGAGAACTACCTTCCTCCTCTCAAACCCTAAGGCAGAAATGCATAATTCCTGTAGTTGTAAGTGCTGAAGAGAGCCGCTGAATGTGGCAATTTTTCCAGGTGATTAATGGATGCTCAAAGAAACCTTTCCAGAGTAGGCACTCTAATTCCCTCATGGGAAAGGGTGGTATCTTCGCTCGGAGACACGCATGTGCTAAACAACATTGTTACACCATTTTCTGGTCATCTAACCTGCTACTATTAGATGGAGCTAAGTACACCATGTAAGACCAATTTTACCCTAAGTAAAATTGCTTTCACTATGAAAAATAACTTAGTAAACCACCTTTATTAAGTTTTTTATGGTCTAAACAGGAAACCCCATGAGGAAATATTAAATAAATCCACATTTGTTTGATTTTCCTCAAGAAATAATTAGTTGAACAACAGTTTAATTAATATTCCTGGTCATATTTAACCCAAAACATGAAAATTAATAAGATAAAGTATTATTTATCTTATTATTTTCTAGGAATAATTATTTAAACCTTATTTAAATAATATTCCTTGTTAAATTTGACTAAATCACTCATAAGTAATTGAATAAATCATTATCTATTTGATTATTACTCAGCCACATCCTTAAAATGATAAATAAATAATTTATTTATTTATTAACTACAAATAAAGGGATTTGACCCAAGTCAAATTATTTTTCCTTCCAACAAATATAATAAAATATTCCATAAAAATTGGATCTAGAATTGGTTGATAATATTTTAATTATGCACCAATACCTAGACTAACTCAATATTTTGTTATAAATAGAAGGGTTTTTTTCCATTCGCTCACTACCTTTTGTTGCCTAAAGATCACTCTGGATCTATACTTTTGGTCTGACTTTGATCCACCATCATTGTCATATTTTTCTACCATTTTTCTTGATAGCTCCCCTTGAGTTCCATTTTTGTCTGGGTTTTCTACACCATCGAGAGAGAAGGAGTTTAGATCTGAAGTGCTGAGGACTTACAAGAACCCATCCCATTGAGGAGGACTGGTAACATCTTTCTATGTCCTCCTCCGAGGTGTCATAAATACAAAAAATTCTTTAAAACAATCTCATCTTGTCTATAGGATGCTTGGAGAAACTCTTGCTTTTATTTATGCTTAATGTCTTCTAATGCATAGATCTAGATTTTTGCAGCATTTATCTTGGTCAACTAATTGCAGATCTAAAGATATTGTAAACCATCTTTGCTGTTAGGGCTGTTTATTATGTGCGGCTAAAGTGAGCCTTTTTCGTACACTTGTGATTAAGATTCATACCAAAAACTGGCGACTCCACAAGGGTTTACGATTATGACCTCTGTCATTTTTTCAGATCCCTACATATCCAGCTGCTTCAAACCCTAGGATTTCTCTTCAGCTTATTGTTTTTTTTTTCTTTATTTTGTTTTTAACCTATAAAACCCTAAAACAATGAAAATTATAACTTCCATGTGTTTTTGGGCCTATTGCGTAGGTGACAGGCATCAGCCGCAGCTGAGATGAAAAAATTTTCTGAAACATGCTCCCGAGAGTGTCGGTAGTGCAGGTCACACCTTTTGGGCCAAAACCTACAACCTATGCAGAAAATAGGTCCGAAACTACGACCTAGATGTTTTGCAGGAATGTTTCTAAGATTTTTTTGGGTTTGTCTAGGCCTTTGTTCAGGGTTGTCTGACCTCTACCTCCACCCGTTTGGGACCTGTACTTGTTCTGTTTTTCTCACCCAAGTGGGAACCTTGCCCCCTAGGGCATCAGTACCCTCCACCTTTTGTGGAAGATTTTTAGCTGTTGTAGGTTGTCTGAAATTTCAGAATGTTTATCCTTTTTTCAGATCTGATCCCTTACCTTTAGATCCACCTCAGATTGGTTTTTTTATCCATCCAAAACACCTCCCTTTAGTTTTTTTTTTGTTTTCCTCTAGGGTCCCCTCTACTTCCCTCCAGGTTATAGCCTTTCGCCACCTCATTTACAACAATTTTTCCTCTGATTTTTTGTTGTTTTTATCCACCTATTTCTAACAGATCTGACCTTTAGATCTCTGGCCCTCCTGACCTTAGATCTATTGGCTATTTTGGTGTGTTTTGACTAGATTTTTGCCCACCTACAAAATACTTGTTTAGAGGCCCGCCTCCTTGAGTTTATATTAATGCATAGTTAGCTGTTTATTTTTTGTTATTTCAATTTAATATACTATTATCTGCGTGTTTATTCACAGTTATACAACACACTTTTTCTTTTTCTCTACAGAAGTTTGGGTTTAAAAATTAAATTTTACACACTTAACACACACACCCTAAGTGAAGAAGAGCTTGGTTAACACTACCGAGCAAAGACTTTAGCATTGTAACCAATTGATCATGCACCTCTCTGCCCTTGTTTTGAAATTTTGATTAGTTGATCTTGCACCTCTTTTCCCTTATTGGTCTCTCTTCCCTTTGTGCCAGTTTTTTTCCTTCATCGTTGCGCCACCAAGGCGTTTATCCCGAAGACTTCTTGGCCTTCATCCTCAGTTTCCAGTAGGAAGACTTACTCCTTCGCGTAGGATTCGAGTTAGTCCTCCAGTGAGTCCGCACTTCGACTCCTCTTCTAGTTCATTAGGTTCCCCTTCTATCTCCACCCCTCGTTCTCCCCCTGTCACCTTCACCATGTCTGGTTTAGGACCTAAAGGTTTTGGTAACCCCAGCCCCAATGTTGGGAATACTAGTAGTGGGACCGCAACAGGAACTACCCTGGCTGCTTCCTTGCTCCCCTATATGGCAGGCCTCATTCTTCCCGATTTTAATCAGTTGATGAATGACCCTATACGCCATGATGCTAGTTGGTTTGCTATACCAACCAAGATCCCTTCCGACATCCCCAAGTTTGAAGGTCTTGCTAGAGAAGATCCTACAAATCATGTTCGATCTTCCCACATGTTGTTTTCGTCTAACTCCATTGTTGATGACTATGTCCGTCTTTGGTTGTTCCAACGTATGCTTACTAGCGAAGCTTCTAAGTGGATGTTGATTAGGCCTCATCCTCTCATACCACCTTTGCATCTCTTTCCTGGGATTTTTGTCTTATTTCCAACTTCCCCTCCATTTTGACACTGGTACTAAAATTTTTACTTCTTTCCATAAATTTTCTATGACCTGCCTATCCGATCATGTCCAAGAATGGCAGAGAAGAAAGAGCCTATGTCGAGACCCTACCTTTGAAGACCGTGTGTTCATGGATTGCTTCCTTAGATCATTTTTTCTTGCTATAGGCAAAGATGTCACATCACATTTCACTCAAACAGAAGAAGCCACTCTCCAGATTGTGTTAAAATATGACCTGATCTACGCTCAGTCGGGTTCTGTTTATACCATTCTACCTGATCTCCCAAGACTTGGTGGTGCCAATGCACCGAGGGCATCTCATGTCGCTGATAGTATCGTTGGAGCTGTTTCTCATCCATACACTCGGCCTCCCATGGGATATGTTTTCCCTCAGGGAGGGGCCAGCACCTCCAGCACTTTTCCCCCTCCCGGTAGCATGTATCCAGGATACGACATGCCTCCTTTTGCCCAAACTGTTTACCACAATGTTACCAAACCTCATTATTATCAGTATTTGTAGCCTGGTGCTTCATCTACTCAAGAATTAGCACCTCTTCCTCCCTTTCCTTCTCAACCCCCGCAACAGCAACCACTGCCCCCTCAGGGGCAGGTGTATGCACAGCAGGGCACGGCTAATCCTTCTCCTTCCAAAAAGAAGAGGAAAGGCACTTAAAATCAATCTTCCCCCAGTAATCCTGGACCTATTCCTCAAAATAATACACCTAACACTGCTAACCAGCAACAGGGAACTTAGCCCAAGCAGGGCAAACCTGCTTTCATGAACAAGCCTTGTTCTTGTTGTGGTGTTTATGGTCATTATATGCACGATTGTCCTATTTTACCATAGATGCAGAAGATGTGGGAGACTCAAGCAACATTGCGAGGATAGCAAGCCTCCCCTTCTGTCCCTCCCAATGTTGCACCTAGTCAGCCGGTTGTGTTTACTAATCCTTTCCCTCAGCAAGGATTCGTGGCTACCCAACCACCTGAAGGTCAAGTGGCCACTCAACCTCCTCCGTCTGATACCTCCGATTATCATATTCTCATGATGAACTCTAACCAACCTATAACTGTAGATATCAATCTTCAGACTCAGTCTCGTCATCAGTACAACAATCCTCCAACTACGTCTGTCCCCGAGCCCCCTTCTTTAGGTTCTACAGAGCCTCTTTCGACACTTAATGGTCCTTTGTAGATCCCTCAAGCTAAGGAAGAGGTTCATAACAAGATCCCTAAGGGACCATTACGCTGAAACACTACTTCTGGAAAAGCTGCCCACTTTTATAGTATAGTAGATGATTTGGCATGATCTCCTGCTGCCATTTCAACATTGGAACTACTCCAGTCATGCCCTTCACAATGAAAATCTATACTATCTTCCATGGGCACTATAGATCCTTCATATGATCAATTGATCATCTTCAATTTTGACCAGTCAGAACATCCTCCTCTCCTTGCTTCCGTCGCCTTCCAAATCCCAGTCAAGATTCGAAACACCAACATTTCTTGTTGTATCGTTGATGAGGGGGCTTCCATCTGTGTGATGTTCGCTTCTTCTTGGAAGCAACTCGGATCACCTGAGTTGGCCCCTTCCACGATCACTCTCCAAGCGTGGGATGGCCACGCTTCCCAGCCCATTGGCCTATTCTGCAATTGTCCTATTACTCTTGCAGGCAAGACTATTTGCGTTTATGTAGAAGTCATTGACACCCCCTTAGATTACAACATTCTATTGGGTCGTAGCTACACCTATGTGATGTTTTTTGTACCATCTGTGGTCCACCGCTAGATGTCATTTCCCCATAATGGAAAGATAGTCACCATCGACCAGTTGACATATTATGAACCGAAGTCTTAGACCTCCCCTGAGTCCATCATATCTTCGGTGGCATATAAGAAAATTATTGGTCCTTTGATGAGTGTCTCACCTAGAGTCTACAAAGACTCCTCTTTGCTTGGTACATTCCCTGGTCTTCCTCATCCTGTCTTTGATCCCAGTTCTTCAAATTTTTGCATGATGCAATCGTCCCAGGCTTCCCTCAAGCAGCCCGCTTCAGCTAGTCAGCAGCCTCGCCATCTGTAGCCTACTCCTAGCCCTTCGATTCAGCCTTCTGGACCCCCTTCTTCTTGCCCCTCACCTACAGCTGGTATCCATGAGCCTCTCTACCCTCCTGGAATGGTTCCTTTAGGCATTAACCATCTCAGAGTCATCCCGCCTAGCGATTACCCCTCTGGTTAGATACCATTCCTAGCTCCCCCTCCTAGAGTGTTCTCGCACTAGTAAAAAATGATGAAATTAATGACTAGGTGACTAAAAATTTTAGTCACCGAAATTATTTCAAGTGAATTACTACTAAAGTTGAGCAATTTTAAGTGATCGAACTAAAAATGACTAACTTAAATGACTAATTTAGTCTTGGAATAAAATATACGACTAGATAATCAGTGACTAAACTAAAAGAGACTAACTTAAATGACTAATTTAGTCTAGGGATAAAATATATGAATAGATAATAAGTGACTAAACTAAAATCGACTAACTTAAATGACTAATTTAGTCTAGGATTAAAATATATGACTAGATAATAAGTGAACCTTCGTTTTTTTGTAGGTCATTAATTAATTAATTTTTTAATGATGTCTGAACCTTTGTCTTTTTTTAAGTCAATTTTCTATTCATGTAGGAAAAAAGAAGTACATATAGCCACTTATAAAATAGGTGTTCTCACCCTGTCTGGGTTTGTTGACAAAAATTTGCATGAGATGCAAAAAAATACAAAAGAGATACTAGGGACATTGTCCATAAATGGTTGGGCAAGAGGAGCCAAAACACATATAAAAAATAAATAACACCAAATAACATACTAGGTGTCCGACATGATGGATGCAGGGTTGTGTGGGGTTGTTCCTAGATGCGGTGGAGGATAAAATTCACACTGTCGATCGTGCCCTTAAAAGTGCGTCAACGGAGGCTCCAACTTTTCTACTTTTTCAGTGTGTTTATTTTGGCCTCGTCAAACCAATACCAATATCTCCTGGACTTGGCACTATAAATAGTGCATTCATTCCAATGTTTCCATCTTATCTGCATACTCCTCATGACAGACTCTCTTAACTGTGTCCACTCTTTCCATCAGGCTGTTGATAAGTGCATGACAATTCTATAGGAAACAATGTTGAATAACCTACCCCTCATTTATCTCAGATCAATAAAACCCATGACTCCCCTTGCCACCATGACCTACTCCACCTCGACGACTCTGCTTCTGAATCCTCAAACCCCCAACTCTGTTATCCCCCCGCTTAACTCCTTCACAACCCCCATGCACACCCACACTAGCGAGCCACGCATGCCCCGCAGTATTTCCACCCTGGCATGGAGCCACTATGATTATTTATGATTCTTCCACCCCCACAGGGCTATGGACGACAAGGGAGTGAGAACACCCACACCACACCGGGGGCTTCATAATTCGCCAAGGTCGAGAAACCCCACCGTGTGTAGAGTCTAGATACTAGAACCCCCACCATAGAAAAAAAACACCATGAGAAAAGGAGCCAAATGTCATCACCCAACACCGTAGGGAAACAAAGAGAAACCTCCCACTACCAGATAAAGACTACCACCACCAAGAAAACCAAATACCATCACCCACCAAACCAACACAGGAAATTGAAAAACAAATGATGACAAGGTAGTCGATGCCTGAGCATAACTTACCCCAGGGAAGTGACTAGAGAGCACACACCAGTCCACCAAACATTTTCGCACCCACATCGAAGGGCATGAAGTTTGGAAAAGAAGCTAGTTTTCCGCCACCACCCTCGAGGTTTCCTGGAATGAAGATTCTAGCTTCCTCTCTTAGCAGGAAAATACAGGTTCATCGAAAGCCAAGAAAAATGGAAACGAGTGTGCTCACTTCCCTTCAAATTCCTATCCTCAATCGAGATGCAGAAAATGGCTAAGAAATTGAGCAACAGGGATCAGTTGAACACATCGCACCAACAAATGCCCACGAAAAGCACACACAAGCCACTCCCTTTGTAAAACTTCATGCGACGTTTATGCTTCCTCTCCAAAGGTAACCATCAGGACCAACACCAAAACAGAGTGAGGAGTCTAATGTCGGGCTCCCTCACCTTCCGTCGCCTTATCCTTTCACTACCCCCAAACTCCAATGCCCCAATTATTTTTCACACGAATTTCCAATGTGAAGCCAATAACTCTACCACTGCATGTGTTATGGTGAACGAAAGAGGAGTACCATCCCTCACCCTCGCTCCACTTATATTTACTCATGCGAGACACCTTCCACATGTTGCTTAGACCTCACCACATTTGATATCAATTTGGAGAATTTTGACAATGCAATGAATACCGAAACCTGTTAGATGATTGGCACTAACTTTGATTATTTTTTAAGATTCAACAGTAGATCCTGGAAATAATAGTAAAATATCCACAATTCTTAGTTAATTTTCTACCATACGAGAGAGATTTCATAGGGAATAGGCCTAGTGATTTCTATTTGAATGGAAGGATAACAACAATTTTTTTGGGTAATCGTGGAATTTAATTCAATTTCAAATCATAGTGCGAGACCGAATTTGATGTGAGATAAATTCTTCTGGTTGCTGCTCTGTAGACCTATCTAAAGTGTTGTTGGAAGTGGAGGACGTCATGTTGGGAGGAAAACTAATACCAATGTTTTTCAAGAGACAATGAAGTGTCATTCTAATGTGATTGGCGTAGGTGTTAGATTCAACCAGATGATGTTCAACATGAGTGCGAGCCAACTCTAGGTCCCAAAGATGCAGAGTGAGTAAATTTTGTACAACCTAGAGCGTGTCACCAATTCTTCGTCTCTCAAATACTTCTAGGATAACTACATTACGCCTGATATGCTGAAGGATGTCATGGTCAAAGAGAATCATGTGGTAATCGCACTATGGAGAGGTGAGAGGGTGACCTCTGCCCTTGCCACTGTGTTGAACATGGCCTCGTTCCCTCACCATGATAGTGTGTTGGAGAACAAATATGTTGGGGATGTGGCCTTAGATAAAAATAGTAATGGGAGCATGGTAAATCTGAATTCCCTGAGCTTCAGAGGGTTGCAAGGTGGAATGCATGATATGTTGTTCGAAAAAAGGAGTTAACATGGTGGTAAGAATTAAGTTACGTGTGAGGTTGGACATGAGAATTAGCATTAAGATGGTGCAGATGCAGAGGGCTCGATTTCTCTTTTCAACATTTAAGTTATTCACATGTTGATAAGGAGGTGGAGTGATGTCGCATAACTGTCAGTTGTTGATGGTGGTCATGTCAGCATTAAATTGCTTACTAAGATGCAGTTGGAAAGTGAGCACCTCAATCTAGGTGGAAATTTCACAATTTAATTGTTGAAATTTTTTTAATACTTATAAATTTATCCATACATTAAAAATAAAAGATTCAACAATTTTTAAATATATTTTACTAAAAAAAATCAATAAAATATTATTTAAAAAAATAAATAAATAATATATATACATTAAAAAATGATTCAACAATTTCTAAATATAATTCACTAAATAAAAATCAATAAAATATTATTTAAAAATTAAATAAATAATATATACACATTAAAAAATGATTCAACAATTTCTAAATACAATTCACTAAGTAAAAATCAATAAAATATTATTTAATAAATAAATAAATAATAAATATACATTAAAAAATGATTCAAAAATTTCTAAATATGATTCACTAAATAAAAATCAATAAAATATTATTTAAAAAATAAATAAATCAAGGGTTCTTTGTCCATACTCCATCTGTGTGAGATTGGGCGGGAGTCATTTTTCATCGTGAAATTTTCAAATAGGTATCAATATCAAACAAAGGGTTGGGAGGGAGTCATTTGAAATTCTCAAAAAGGTAAAGAAAGGGTTTAGTGTTTTACATTGTGTGGTTTTCTTCATCGAGCTTGCACTACAATATCACCTGCGGCAACGATTTCTACATATCAAATGGAGTTTTGAGGGTGTGGAGGTAAAACCTAGGGAGGTTCATAGCTGTGTTCTTGGAGATGGTATGGTAAATATCTCCACTTATCACAAGCAGCCCAGGGTCAGATTCGAAATGCATAAGAAAATGAGGGAGTTCTCCTCAATGTTCCTGTTGATAACAAGAAAATTGTGCTTGGTGCACTTGCATATAGGAAATGTGGCCAATTTTCGTTGGATATTAGGTTTTTTAAGCTGTTCAAGATTTCACACAATTTCACCACACGAAGCATCACACAAATATATTTTGCATCCATTTTTCAAAGCTTTGAAACCTGTTTTTTTGCCATCAAGAATTTAATTTGCGAGACGGGACCAACATCTCCTTTTTTGCAACTAAATATAGTTGTATGTCTCTCCTTTGTAGATCCTCAACATCCTTGCAAGGGATTTATTTTTATTTCTTTCTCAAAGAACTTAGATGATAAAATCATTGGAGGGGGCTAGGTCACATGAATTTGAGCTCTAATGGCTTCTTCCAGGGAGCATCATCCTCCCAAAGTAATGAATTAGAAATCAAAAAACACAAATGTCGTTTTCCTAATGCTGTGAAACCCCTAAATCCCAACTGCCCGTTTGATAAATATTTACTATTAGAATTTTTTAACTCCTGTATTTAGTCTACAATTGCGACGAAAATGCATCAAAGTAGTGGCCTAAAATGTATGATCAATACGGAAATAATATAGTACCATGTGGTATATGGACCTTACCCTTGCGAATACTGAGCTTACCGAGTCTCTTCTAGCACCATTGTAGATGATCCGTAATGATCCTGGACATCCTCAATACCCGGGATACTAATTTGATGTCCAAAAGGGTCATCAAGATCTCTATCCATTTCCCTCTGGCCACAAGATCGAGCCTCTTTATCAAGCATCTCCCTCTAATTTCAAGCTCTTTAACCTTCAACTCCTCACAATGAATGCTTCTCCTCATGAAATGCAGGAGAGCAGAGTCGTTGGGATCCTCTACCTCTTGACTTATGAAAAAAAAATTAAACATTTGGTGTTGCACCAAACTTTTGTGCTTGTTAAACCTAACAAAATCCTAGAATATCATTATGGATTCCTCCATGATACTAACCAACTAAGCTGCTGGTATTTTATTTGCTTCTATCCCTACTTCCTTTATGGAACCTTTGACCAAATCCTGGGACCTTCAAACTGATCATTATCTAAGAACCTCTGCAAAAAAACTTGAAACTACTGAAACTGATCTGCCACGTGGTCATAGAAATTTTTTTGCTCTGATCCATACAATGCCGCCTCCTGGAACTTTCTGTATTGCCAATGCAAGGCCTCCCAAGACAAACAATTATGGCTGACATACACAGTATCCAGGTCCTGTTGCACTCTCTTCAAGGATTCGTGGGAAGCATGTGTGACCACAGGCTTGTTTAGAGTATATCCCTTTCGCCTAGAAGCCACCCCTTTAGGCTTTCAGGTTTCATGGCTTTGAAAAATTCCTAGTGCATAGGTATACTGACTGTTAAGATTATCCAAGAAATACATCCTCTCTCAGTATTTCTTGTATAAATATTCAATATAATCCTCTTTTGGCTCTACTTTTCAGAATGATGATGCGAATCTTCCATTGAAGCTCCACTCTCACTCTCCCAAACACTGGGCTCGGATAGATCAGACTCGATTTATTTAGGTCTAATAGACAGATTTCCCACCCTGAGTCTTCTTATTAATGAACGAAGTTTCTCTATAAAAAAATCATAATATTCATCATCCTCATAGTCATTTAGTGATGGGTTACCCATCAGTAGAATCCTCATGACCTCGGTCCTAAATTATTACATACTCCTCATTCTTTTCAATGCATATTCATCAGGGAGTTGTTTTTAGTTGTAGAATATTCACATTATGCATATTAATTAGGGATTTGTCTTTAATTGCAGAATATTCACATATTTCAAGGTAATTATAAATATTTTTCAAACTAACGACATAGAAGAAGATAATTCCAGAACCAATTAAATGACCGATAACTCTTAGTAATAAATTAATTTGATGCTTGCAAGCCCCAGTGATGGGAGGATGATATTGTGATTGTCTGTATCATTATGCAATGATGGGAGGATGATATTGTGATTGTCTATATCATAATGCACTCGATTCCTTTGAGTTTATAAAATTGGATCTTCCTTTCTGTATCTATTGAAATGTCGCGGATGCTGTCAATTTATAGGGAGGAGAAGAACTATGAATAGTAACATCACGCCCCTTCATTAATACCATGGGTGAATATGATGAAATCATAGGTCTATCTCCATCAATACTTCGGTTGAATGAAGAAATGACAAATATATCTCTCTAATGATGTGGGAAAGGCGGGAAATGACACTGTTGATTTCAGAATCGAAGTCATTCAGGTCTGTAGGAGTTGAAGTCACGGACGATGTCATTGGAGTCAGCGACTGTTGGAAATACTAAGAGGGGGGTGAATCAATATTTCCCTTATTTTTCTCAATTGGTTAGTTAATCCTTAAACATTCAGAGCATTAATCAAGACAGAATCATAAACATCACATCAATTGAACAATACACAATATGTCATCCAAACAAGCTTTTCATTATGTATGATTACATACAAAATCTACCAGTTGCGCTGGAAGGAAGTACGAAACTACAAAAATCTAAAGATGTTTGCAGACTAAGTCTGCAAGGGTCCTCAGCCTCCCTTACAATCAACCAACCAACCTCTATCCACTGCTTCTATCCACTATTGACACTGTTCACTGTTGTCCTCTGCTTTTGCACCTCCTGCTTCACCGCTTCTGGTCTACTGCATTTTTGTTACACAATTTCTACAAGGTCATACATCAATCAAGGTCAACATCAATGTCATCACTACAACAAGGTCACAGTTGTCATCAAATCATTGCTCCAGTAATGTTGTTACAACTTGACTGGCACAATACTACTGTCATAATGTCCCTATCTCAATGTCACATTTACATCACAGTCACTTCTATATAAGGTTTCTATCGTGTCAAGGGTTACAGCCATTTGCCAAGAACATTGTTATTGTCATGTATTAAGAGCATTTTCATATCAAATTTCATGCTAGGTTCACCAAGTTACTGCCATATACCAAGGTTTCTCCCACATCAAAATATTGTTGTCAAGGTAGGGTAGAAGATAAAGGAAGATCACTTCCATCAACAAGGTCACTTCAGATCACTTACAAGGTTATTGTCAAATATGTTGTTGTATCAATAGATTAATTCCAAACTAGGTCACTATCATATATCAAATATATTGTCATGTAATCAAGGTTATATCACAACACCACTGCCATCATTGTATCAATGTCACAGGTGTCATCAAAATTGGTGATGTCATCAAAGTCATGTCAAGAGGTATCATCATTTATTGTTTAGTCACATATATCTGTTATGAATAATTTGGTATACATTACTGCCCAAATTATCACATAAGCTACTGCCCAGTTATCACAATCACCAAGGGTCCCTTAGAGTCATACAGTCAAGGAATAATGCTATCATGAGCTTACTAAAATTTCATTGTTCATTCAAGGTTTCATTGCCATAATAAAGCAGTGTCATTATACTGTTGTTCTTCAGTGGCATTGCCTCTATCATGCATATCACAATGTCAACCCTTGAAACCCATAGCTCAGCTTCAATATCAACATATATTTCGTTTCAAACCCTAGCTTATCAATCAAGTCTTGGAAATATATCTACACCAGCATACAAAATGAATCTGTTCTACAACTGAGACATACTCATGTTGGAAATCACTTCTGTTTAGAACCTCAATCAGTGCACACTCCAAAACACAATTGTTTATGCACAGTTAATATGAGACCATTCTACTGTCAATTGTCATCAAGATTACTTGAGACCTTAGGGTCACTACACTTTTCAAATCCTAGCATAAGTTTCGACAACAACCTTCAGTGATTTGAATTACAGGAAAATACATAAATATTATTGTATCATGCACACTACTACTACTGGCAGTTCTCATTTCTCAGCCATGTATCACACAGTCAAACAGAGGCACAACTGCCATATTGAAAATGCCATACAGGGTTACTGCTACATCAAGTATCTATGAACCATAACACATCACTATTGATTATTGTAGATAACACCCTACAGATTCCGTAGTTCATTGATACTATTGCATTCTTTCTAGTAGCAAAACTATTGTTGTATATGGGTCACGTTACTATCAGGTTACTTCAGGCTACAGTTAACAATGTCACTAGAGTCACGCCTTCAGGTCACATGTCTTATACATTACTTGCTCACAATCATAAGTTTCCCTTGTCATATAGAGACAACTCTAGTTCTTCAGATCTAGATCTTTATTCCAGGGTGGAACTTCTTGTATTTTATAACATTTGGCACAGATCTGGCATGTTTTACAGGGCCGCAAGCTTATTTGCTACAAGGCGTCTTTGCTACAACTAATGCCAAACATATTGATGTGTTTTAGCTCAGATCCTCTGTTAAGTTGCAGAAATAATACTAAGTCTCTACCACTTGTTGCTTCGTTGAATACTTATCTTCTGATCAACCCTTTTATACAGAGATGACAGACTTATACACTCAGAGACATAGTGATGTAGGCCGCATATATTTTGATGTGATCTCATTGGCTTTTTCGTTGGTTCTGAAGAATAATTAGTTTAGGTTTGCAGGGAATAAATAGCCTAAATTATCTCATGGTCCCAGTTTTGAAGGCCAAGAAATCCAATGCCAAACACAACTACTCAGAAGTATTTTGGTAGCTTTTGGTGACTTGATCACATGTCTACAATGATCAACTCAAAATAAGGACTTACATTATTACCAGGTGTACAAAATGCATAGTTTTGCAATACTACTCCCTGTGATGAGTCTTTGACCTGTTCTTAATGTCAAGTGCCAAAAAGGATTATTAGAGTTGGTGTTCCTGAAATAGATCAAACCCGAACAATTCTTCAGTGCCCCACGAAACTCTGTGAGGGAATGCTTCTACAACGACACCTGAACACAATTGACACCCAAACAAATCCCAAACAAATGTATAACCCTTAAACCCCAATGAATGCCATTACCCCAAAAGCACAAATTTCAACCATTAACCCTCCTTGTCGGATCTATCAAAGCTTCCATAGGGAGGAAAATAGAAGAGTCGAAGAATTTTTCGATATTCATGGAGAGCAGGGGCACACCATTTTATAGAGGCCGAGGAGCCCTTATGTTGGGCCAACCTACTATAAAGAATATATTAATTTTCAAACCATCCACTAATCTTATGTTCAAACTGACCCTCTTAGTGCCA
The DNA here is from genome assembly GCA_034641835.2 of Pinus albicaulis. Lineage (NCBI taxonomy): Eukaryota > Viridiplantae > Streptophyta > Pinopsida > Pinales > Pinaceae > Pinus > Pinus albicaulis. The sequence continues at coordinate 587,894,084 of CM076579.1, forward strand.
TAAAATAATCATGGTCATATCCAAAAATTATTCCCTTGGACCATAATAGTTTTTAAATTCTGGACTAAGAATTAATGTAAATTTAATTCAATAAATTATTCCCTTTCTTTTGGAACATAACAAATTCTTTTAACTACTAGAATTACCTTTTCAACCTTAATAATTTTATTCTAAGCCCAAGAATTAAAGATAAACTGCCATGTCACCTTAGTTAAATCAGTCAATATTATGCTGCCACATCATCCATGCTTTGGGATCAAAGTAAATTTGCCACATCAGCCGCCCTTGGGGTTTTGGACCATTGGTTGGGGTTTGCAACTTTGACCAAGCATATTTCTCCAACCATGAGGCACTAGGTTTTCCTTGGAGACCATTGCCAGTGGACTCTCCCCATCATCCGTTGATATGTGGAGCGTCCCGGATGTTATAGAAGAGAAAAAAATTTGAGTTGAGTTGGGTTGTTTGTAGAAACTCTGCTATTGTTGTTATGTGTTTGACACGAGATTAGGCATGAGTATCGGTGACAGAGGGGGTGGGATTTCAGATTTTTCATGAATTGATGAATGGGTATCTAGTTCTGTCTTTGGATTTTGAATTGCTGGGGTATGGGATTTCTCATTAATTGATGAATGGGTGCCCGAATGAGAGGCTTAGATGCTCAAAAGTCCAACATTGCGATGGCAAGGGTTGTTGCTAGAATATGTGTCTGATTTGAAGTTGATACAATCTACTATCGGGGTATAGGAGTTTAAAGTGTCTGTTTTTGTGAATATGTCGGGTGTTGCTTGTATAGTCTAGTTAGAATTTTTTTTTTTTTTTTTATGAGCCTTTCAGTATGTATGTGATTTAAATGCCATGGATGGATAAATTATTATGATCGTCAACCAGGAGATGGGGAATAATATTGGATATATGATGGTTTTTATGTATTAGAATGGGTGTTTCATGAGAATTGGTAGTCCGAATCATGTCATCTGATCCATACGTGGTAGCTTAGTTTATAACTGAAGTGGTTGGTCAAATTTGAAGGTTGTTGCTACCTTCTATTGTTGGTCACAAAGTTTATTTGATTTTCTATTTTCAATTTGTTGTGCAAAATTTCAATTTATTTGCATGCAATTGTTGGGTTCAGAAGTCATTTTTTTATTAACCCTGTTAGTGCCCAAATCATGTTACCATAAATGGAATGGCATGATATTTTTCTAAGATATGGTCAAGAAATAGGAGTATTTAAAAACATCTATAATATTTTTTTAGAAGTACCATAGTACACAATAACATTGAGTACTATCATGGGAAATGAATGTTTGGATGTAAGTTTGGTTGCATTGTAGGAGGAAGGCTTTACTTTAGAGTAGCCTTGAGCTGAGTTGTTGATTGGATTGTTTGGAATATATAGAAAAAAAATATCTTTTACTTTGTGTTTATATTATACATGAAAATTAAAAATTCTAACATTTAATAAAATCACAAACCTCACATTATTTTATACCAATTTTTGTTCTTTCAAGATTCTTTTCCTAGTAGCGACTATTGAGTAGTCTATGGATGGAGGAGAATCGAGATTAGAACTTGAAGGCTTTAGTGCTAGGTGGGGAATTTTTTGCTGTAGATTGTGAAGACTTGAAGATTTTTCATTGTATAATGAAAATTTTTCTTGACTTTCTTGTAAATTGAGATCATGAAGACTCAACATAATGTTAGGATTTTTACCATGTCTTTTGAGAGGATGGATTAGAGCATTGACCATTAAGTGGAATTAATATTTCAAATGGGAGGCTCGATGATCAAAATGGTAGTTAGAGATACCATTTCCTATCAAAGTTAAAAATCCCCAAATATTTGTACTATGTGGAGTAAGGATATAGATAAACATTAATGACTATAACTATAGGTAGAACCAATCCTCACATGATTGGAAACTGTGCTTGATAAAATTTTCCAGACTTGAAAATAACATATTCAACAATATCATAGGATCATATCAACATACGCCAAAATTTCCAAGGATTATGGCATGAAGTCGTGAACTAAGATGGACAAAGTTCAATTTGTCCATTATTAAGTCAAATCCAAAAACATGTTTCAAAATATGATAATACACAACAAATATAATAGCTTAGGAATAAGTGGCAAAGAAGGCCCTCATGCTTTTGTGCAGTTTTGCTCCAATTGAATGAACTTATTTTTTTGGATATACTGGATATTGGGCATCTTAACCTTGCTAAGCAGTCCTTTTGAGGTTGCATCTAGGTTGCCCATGTTAATGGTATTAAGGTAGATGTCTAGTATGTGAAACTAGTCATGATTTTAGTTTGTCTCGTCAAACATAGTTGGTTTTTTCTAGAAGTGATTGGGTCAAGCATATGTGAAAAACCAAACTTAATCCTTTTAAGATTTTTGTTTAATTTTTTCCCTAGGTATTGACAATATATACAAACACTGATAAATTACAAACTAGTATTGGAAAATGAGGACATGAAACCAAATTGCCATTTTGGTGACAGACATAGTAGTTGGGTTGAAGTGTGGGAACTGTGGGATAAAAAAATGATCTGCTCTTCCCTAGAGGACCCTCTTTAAAATATTTTGGATAGTAATCCAGATAAGAAAATTGAATAATAAAGAAAACTTTGGAGTATAGATACACTTCATAGCAATTTTTTTTCCAGTTTGAATAGATCCACTTATACAGTTTTAATATAGGTGTTGTGAATCAGACTTCAATGCATGTGATTCACAGAAAGAGAGAAGGTTTGTGTCCTCTTGCTCAGAGAACTCTACCATTGTGACCTTTATAGCTTGGGCTCATAAGGAAACATGCACATTTAAAGTGCATGTTAATAGAGGGCATTTATTTGTAACACGTTATGTTGTTTTTTTCTTGACCCATTAATTAATGACACCTATGATTAATAACTCTTTGGTAATTTTAAATATTGTAAACTTGATTACAAGTTATAGTTGTTGAAGTGGAGGGGTTTATTTGAGACCTTATCCTTGAAAGAAATAGTCTCTGAGGATGAAAACACACGTTTTCCCATCACTCCTTTTTCTAGGCACAACACCAAAATTAGAATAGTGTATTTGCATATGTTAGAAAATAGATGATGGTCATTAAGTTGGTTTCCTGAAAACAAAGTTATTGTTGGTCCACAAGGATCATATGCATGAGCTCTAATTTTTGCTTTTTATTTACTATAAAATCAGGAAAGTTCACCCAAAATATTAAGGTTTTCCCTATGATAGACTTGACAATAATTTGAAAGCTTTCTTTGATTTCAAAGCCCTCTAAAATTAAGGTCCCCTAACATTTCCATTGTTACCAATTTTGTTGTCAAATACGTTTTGTTCAAATATTTTGATGAAAACTTGCCATGCAACCTCAGGTCCAAAGGAAATATTTTGTTTTTGGCCTAAGTGATCTTGATTGAAACGTGCTAACTACCGATCTATTTATGAGTACATCCAAGAATATTACTTTACCGTACCCCTAAGAACACATCTAAGCCATTATTTTTTGTGCTTGGACTATCATGTTAGTCCCTAAAGAACAACTTGGGTTCTTCCATTGCTAATAGAAACATTCATAGATCTCTTTCCATATGAGCCATGTTGACATATTTTCAAGTTTCTTTGTGTATGTCAGTTCCTTTGAGAAAATTCAAACCAACAATAACCTAAGTGCCTCTGTTTTCACTACCTTTAATCTCTGTCACTTTGTGATTGCCACTTCAAGGCATTCCTTCATTGTGTGAGGCAAGGGATGTGTTGACTAGTTAGTGAATAGTAAACACCCCAATATTTGTGGTGTTCTTGGCCTTAATAGCTTTAGAAGAAGGATTTGAAATTGACCTTTGCCTAGAGGAATAACCATAAAGCTCTAGGAAAGTTTTGCAGTCACTCCCAAAGTTCCCTCTATGGCTTGGGCTCATAAGGAAACATGCTCATTTAAAGTCCATGATAATAGAGTTCATTTCTTTGCAATAAGTTCTATGGTTTTATGTTGACCTCTTAATTAATGAAATTTATGATTAATAGCTATTTAGTAAAGTTTAATATATTGTAAAATTGATTACATTAAACTATAGAATTGGAGTGTTAATACTCTAATATTATGCACTTGGATAATTCATTATATTAAAAGGTACCCCTTCAATGGTATTTTAGGGATGTCTTTGAGAAAGTGGCATTCATGGGACACCTATCTAGTGGTAAATATGTGTCCTTGACCCACATGTGTTTGTATGTGTATGTGTGTATTAAAGGGGGCAATATGAGGATGAGTTGCATTACCCTTGAGATGCATTATCCAGTCACTTATAAATAGGCACATTTAGATTGGGTTATTTGTTACATGGATGCATTTAGTTTGATTTGTAAATATTTTTATTTTCCCCAATTTTTCACAACTTCATTGTGCTTTTAACAATTTTCATTATAGAATAAGACAAATTTGTATGGTTAAACTATATTTTTTCCAAGGAAAAAATTGAACTCTTTATATTCATAAAAAGTTAATTGTGTACATACATTTAAGTATTTCTTGGGAGAGATCCGAGCTCTTCCCAATTTGTGACCAAAAAAGTTCAGACCATTCTCATAGCCCCATCCCAAAAAAGTATGTGAATGTTCGGAATCTTCCCTTGTTCAAGGGAAAAACATCATATTGTTCATCGGCCTAGTGTAGAAACCACAAAAAAATTAAAAGCATTTTTTGGGCCTCCTCTTTGGAGGAAAATGACCCAAAATAGAAATATAGATCTTGATACAAGCAGCATAGTAACCTAGGTTCCCGAGCCTCCTATTAAGAGGAAAAACAACCCAAATAGGAACGGACAACTAGTATAAAAATTTATAAAGAGGAGCAACGAAGGATCTAATCCTCAACCAAGTTTTGTGGTACATACATATTATAATTTTCAACAATAGAAAGTGAGAATTTCCAAAAGTACATTAACATATATAGAGAAAAAAAAATTGAAGACCACTCAAGAAAATGGAGAATGGTCTGAATCCACAGAGCCTTCTGGCCCTATTTTTAGTGTCCTCTAGCTTCTGGAATCTTGCTATAAAAGCTCCTTAGAAAAGAGGTCTATGGCGGAATTCCTTTCCCTGTAAATATGACATAAATAAATGTGAGTAAAATATTCCTTCGATAACCATCATTCTTCAAGGATAGGTCGTAAAGCATAATTTAAAAAAAAAAAATCCTTGTTAAATCATTTGATGATGTTGAGCAAGTCCCAAAATAACTGAACATAAGTAATATGCAGGTGTGAAAGCCAGCATAGGAGGTGGTGTAACTCTTTGATCTCAACATAGTTGTTTGTGCCCTGAACAAGTTTGATAGAGGCTACCAATCTTCGATAATTGATTAGGTGAATAAAAATTATAGCACCACACATGTTCACCAGATCTGATGCTCCATCAAAGTAAGCCCAAGGGATATCACCCTTGATTTTCTCAGGGGCATTAACCCTTTTCTTTGTTGGAGTTTCTTGTTCAGGGAGAAGGGCATAGATGGCTAGTCCATTATGAGCGATGATGTGGAAAGGGGTATCTATATTCCTGAAATAGCGTGGTTCCTCACAAGCAAAATTCCCCAGGCCATAATCAGGGGTACCGATTTTTGTTTTTTAGTTCGGTAACCGTTCCACCAAAACCGCCAGGCCTCCTTAATCGAAGGACCAACCCATTGATGTGTGAAACCAACCATAATTTGGATCCCTTCCCATGCCTTTTGACATTAGGAATAAAAAAGAAACAAATGGGCCACCGATTCAGAGTCTTGTTTGCATAAGAGGCATCTCCGCGGCCCCTCCTTCTTCCTTTTTTGAAGATTGTCACACAAGTGGATATTTTTTTCTATTAGGCACCAAAAAAAGAGGTGACCTTTAGCAGGGCTATTCAGCTTCTAGAGGCGTTTATGCCACCATTCGGCCTTCACCCAGCCTTTCTTCCCCATAAGATGAGAATACCCAGTCTTTGGTGAGTACAAGCCTGAAGGCTGAAAGCCCCATATGAGGGTTTTGAGGGTCATATTGAATGCATATGTTTGTTCTAATTAGTTCATTAGTGTATAGCTTCCAAGTTTTTTCCCATATTGGGTCAAGCTAGAGATCGTCCCCATTTTTCCAGCCTTGTGACCAGATGGATGCAGCTTTGGATTTTTCGGCTTGACCGAGGAATAAGAGACCTTTTTTCGCAAGGTGAGATTTGCAAGGCTCTAGAAGGGAAAAAGCTCCATTACAACCGACCCAAGGGTCTAGCCCCAATCTAATCTATTGCCCATTCCCAACCTTCCAGGCCAGACCTTCCTCGATTAGGTCCATGGCTTGAAGGGTGGCCCGCCAAACTGCCGACCCACCCTTGGTGGACATGACAGGGTTCCAGACCCAATCAACGATGTCTCCAGGGTCAATGTACTTCCTTCTCATTACCATGGACCAGAGGGAGTCCTTGTTCAGTAGTGACCATCCCATTTTAGCCGCAATGGACTTGACAAAGGAGGGTAGTTCCTTTATACCCCATCCTCCCCATTCTTTTGGTCAAGCTATTTTCTCCCAAGCCACCCAAGAGAGGGAGTGGTCCTCTTTGGATCCTGCCCACAAAAATTTATGACAGATTTTACTAATGTGCTCCAAGATCCCCCGTGACATCCATGAGAACAGTGCCCAAAAGACTAGAATGACCATTAGAATAGATTTTATGAGTGTGAGTCTCCCCTCTCTGGAAAACCATTTGTAACACCAACACTTAACTTTTTTTTCGTTCTGGTCACCATCCACATCCAATCAGTTATACGGTAAGAATTTGGCTTAAGATGGAACCCAAGATGTCAGAGACTATCGAAAAACTGTCTGGCCACTAAAGGGAGGGATTCAATGGGATTTTTGGATTCTTCCTCCGTAAGTCCTGTAACCATGATTGAGGATTTGTGATGATTGATGTGTATTCCGGTGGATTTTTAGAAATAGATCCAGGGAGGCTTTGAGATGGAAGGATTCCGTGCAACTTCCATTGCTAAAGAGAAGGATATCATCTACAAATAGTCGGTGTGTGATACTGAGATTTGTAGCTACCTCCACACCCCATATGTACCCTTTCCTTTTTGCCTCTAAAATTAGTTGGCTTAAGCCTTCGGCTGCCAGAAAAAAGAGAAGGGGGGAGAGGGGACATCCTTGGCGGAGGCCTCTTTCATTTAAAAAAAAAGGGGAAGTAGCCCCATTTATCAGAGAAACAAAACTAATGACAGCGATACATCCCATCACCCATCAGATGAAGTCATAATGAAAGCCCAGATGGGTGAGCAGGAGTCTAATATACATCCAACTGATCTTTTCATAAGCCTTTTAAAGGTCACTTTTGATGATCAACCCTTTCCATATATGTCTCTTCATACTGCAGAGGAATTTTTGTGCCACCCCTATGGCTTCATGAATATGTCTTCCTTCCAGAAATCCAAATTGTTCCTTAGAGATATGATTTCAGAGGATAGGCTTGAGTCTTTCAGTAATGATTTTTGTAATGATTTTATAAAGGCAGTTATAGAGGGAAATAGGCTAAAAATCGTCAAAATAATTTGGAGAGTATAGCTTGGGAATGAGGGCGATGAAAGTGGAGTTCAGAGATTTCGGGATAACACCATTTTATGGTTAAAATTTATTGCACACACACATTTGTCATCTCCTCTGAATGAGCCAAATTTCTTGGATAATGATACATAGGATTGAATTAGAAATTTAAATGGAAAATAAAAAATGGCATCATTTGGACATAGCTAACATAAGTTGCTCTGAGACATGTTCGGATTTGCAAAGAAAAAGAAGCAAGTGCCAAAAATGTTGTGTTATGTTATTTGTTATAACTTATTTTCATTTCCAACATTTGTACAAACTTTGTCAGCTGATAGGTACCCCAATAATAAATTGAGCACAACAACATTAACACTTTCAGATTCAACATGTATGATTAAAAATTTTTGCATGAGTCCTTCCTATTATCACTTTGTACCTCTTTTGATGCATGAGAAATAACCATTTAGGTTGACCCTAAGTACCACCAATAGAACTACTGAATTTACACCATATGAAAATACTTGAATTATATTGATGGAAAAATAATTGTCTCTTTTATTATTCAAAGCATCCATTGTATCTATACACTATTCATAAACATAAAAATTTTATAATTTTTTATAAACATATTGCACAAAGCAATAATTAGATCATACTAGCAGGCCAAGAAACTTCAAATTATTAATGACACCGTTGCACAAAGATGCAGATACTGGGAATTTAACACATGACTCAGTCTTGATAGAACATAAGATTTTAAATGATTGGTTTCATGTAAATGTACTCCACAACATGCTATATTGTGATATGTGTATGCACATATTTTCTCAAGCTCCACATAGAAGAAGGTTTGAGAACTAAGGAAAAACATTTATGATGTTACTTGTCTACAAATTTGAGAAAGCCTCAAGGGTTATAATCAAAATCTAGAAATTTTGTTTCTTGGTGGAATGTGAGAAATTTTTGGATTTGTATAATGATTCAATTCTTGTTTAGGATCTAGGTAAGTGTGGATGAATAAAAGCTTTCTGTCATTTTTCTATATTGAATTCCCATTCTCTCTAAGTTATCAAAGGCAAGTTAAACCTGATTATACTAAGGGACAACATATTCCATTCCCAAACTTTAACCTTACAGGGAAGTGCACTACACTTGTTTGATACTTCCACACATTTTGAGGGCATGCCAATAGAAATGTCATTGTCGTTGGATACACTCGCGTTCGTTAGTTTTAGAAAAGTTATCTTTGTCAAATATGTTGTTTTCATGAAGTAATATTTCCAACCAATAGGATAAAGACTTGGCATGTCTAGGACATAGTGGTGTTATTTCTTGTTATTTCTTGCATGTATTTGTGATTTATTAGTATTCCACCACTAATAACTTCATTACGTAGTTGTCTATTTAGTTGTATATTACAACAGTGATTTGTCAAAGGAAAATGATTCTAGTTTGTTTGAACGCCATAAAATGGAAGGAAATCTAGCTTTGAATTGAAAAATGGAATATATTCTGAAAATATGTTTTTTGATCAAATATAGGCCCATTGCCTGATCATTAAAAAAACACAGTCACGACAATAAATAATGATTTTGGACACGATGAATTACACAAATCTCCAACTCAAAAACAAGTTAGCATATTCAGTTTTGTCTGCATTAGAGAAAAATGAATGAGTAACCTTAAGTTATCTTTGAATATTTATAGAATCAGTTTATAGATTCTAAATGGAAATTGCATGTGCTAATATTGCTCAATTAATTACAGGGAAAACAAGGGGAATACATAATTTTTTGGCTTATGGGAATTGGATTCATTTTCCCTTGGAATAGTACATTGATAATTGAATATTACTATATTGAAGCTATATTCCCAGTTAGTATCACAATTTACAAAGTCTTGTCTTATTCTTTCGTAGTTTCTTGTTGTAATCTTGTGTCAGAAATACTTTGCTCCACCCATTAGATTTCTACTAACCAATTTTATTGTTGAAGTGCCACTTCTTCTTAGAGATAACTAGAGGAAACAATACAACTACAAAAGTGGAGCATGAGACATTCTTAGTAGAAATTGCAAGCTCTGTTGTGTTTATTTGTGACATTTTATTTGCTTTGTTTATACAGGTCATTTGGCCACATAGTGGCCACTATTTCCTAACTAAAGAAAACTTGTTTGAGTTTCTTGTTTTTATGGGAAAAAATGAAATTAACAATATTGTTGATGTTGAGGTATATATCATATAAATCCTTTATAGTCTAATTTAGTTTATATTCCAGTGTTCATCGACTTTCATGTCTTATACTCTGCATTGTAACTTTTTTTGTTTTCCTTTTGCAGAAAATGGACTCGGTATTGATGGTAAGAAGCAAGGATTGAAGAAATAGGGGAAAAATAACACTAGAGTGACAAAGAGAGAGAAGTGTACTGGTCTAGTGGTACCCGTAGAGCCAATATCCTGCAGAAGACATACACATAAATACTGATGGTAAAGTTTTTAGAGTTGGTGAATTCACTTGCAATTCCTTGGCAAGATAATGATAATGTTTTGAAGTGATGAACAATATTTTATCTGTAAATTTTACTCCAACCAATATTAAGTTGGAAACTCATATTTTAATACTTGACATTTTATATAATATAATTCATGTGGTTGGAATTATTTATACTTTTACTTGATATTACTTGGTATTGTAATTAACATATGTAACTTTGTGTTTTCATATTAGATGAACATGTAAATTGTATGACATATTTTTTTTTTTTAAATTTAGTTGCAAAATCATACTAAATAATTTATGTTGATTAATAATGAACACATAAAATCAATCTAAAACTATTAAAATAGTAGTTTATATTGATTAATGATGAACACAAATAAAATAAATATATGACTAAATTAGTAATTTATAATGATTATTAATGAAAGTAAATGAAATGAATATAAAATACTAAATTAGTCATTTATATAATGAATAAATGACTACTGCAAATGATAAATGTGTGACTACAAATGACGACTAAATTTGGCATATATACGACTATTAGTAGCTAATTTATAGTATCTTATAACATGACTAAAATTTAGTCATATTTCTTCAGTCATTAATTGGTTTCAAACGATGACTAAAATTTGCATATATATGACTATTAGTAGCTAATTTATAGTATCTTATAACACGATCAACATTTTGGTCATATTTCTTTTGTTATTAACTGGTTTTATCGGGTGATCATATAGTAATATATTTTTTTGTATATTTGGTCATTAATTATGACAATTAATGACCAAATCAAATATTAAACAAATGATTAAATAAATGACCAAATCATTGAAAAAATTAAGGGCCAAATCAATGACTAAATTAATGATCAAATCAATGACTAAATTAAGGACTAAATCAGTAACTAAATTAATGACCAAATATACAACTAGACAAAAAATTTGAGATAACCAATTAATGACTAAGCTAAAAACGACCAAAAGTTGGTCACGTTATAAGATACTGTAAATTAGCTACTATTAGTCACCGACCGACAAATAGTCATTTATATGCACATTTTAGTCATTTTTTTAGTAACTAATTAGCCATTTTGTACTAGTGTCGGTACCTGTCATGGCTACCCTATCTTTTCCTAACCTGAACCTTGGGATTCCCCTATGGTACCTCGATCCCCCAGCCGCTACCTCACCTGGTCAGCCCAAACCTTATCTTTCTTTGACCCCAGTTCAACCAGTCCCCATGACTTCTCTCGTTGCTACAGTGCCTCAACCACCTCAACATGAACCTTCTCCTATACCGACAGCTTTGGGTAAAAAGGGAAAAGCTCGCACAAAGGCATATAAAGATAAGAATGCCCCGACAAACCATGATCCTCCTCAGCCTCCAAAGCATACACCTTCGTGTGCTTTGTGTGATGTTGTTAGTCATGCCATCCATAATTGTCCTAAATTGCCTGATCTCAAGTCCATGGTTAATGTCACGTTCCCTGCGTTGATGGTCCCATAAACCTCTTTTCCTTCCTTGACTACAGCCAAGAACCCAAAGACTATTCACACCAACCACCTATGTGCTTTGTGTGATCTCCATGGCCGTTATAACCACCTTTTTCCCCTCCTCGAGGACTTCTACACCTCTCTAGTGGTATTTCGCCAATTCGAGGCAAAGTGCAATGAGTCCACCACTCCCTTATTTATGCGTTTTTCTTCAACAAAACCAGAGGACACATCCCCTCCCATAGAAATTCCCCCTCCAGATGTCTAAATGACAGAGTCTTTGGCCACTGTCCACTACCTGTCACCATCTATGAAATCCTCGGTGGAAGACCCCCCTGTGCCTTTCCCTTCTGTTTTTCCTGACCTCCCTTCAGTGATCACCTTGGGCTCAACATTGATGGATCCTTCATATAATTGTTTTTATGTCACCCCTTGTGATGATGCGCATGTGAACCTCTTTTCTCATGATGATGAGTCAGGTAGCTTTGCCACATTAGGTGGTCTTTCTTCCACCAGTCACCCCATCTTTTATTACGATGAATAAATTATGGAAGTAGTCACCACCCCTGACTTTATCTACCCCCCCTTACATCGAACCCATGCATTTTAACCACATACACCTTGTGGCCATAACATTGACACTTGATGTTTGGGTAAGGGGGCACCCATATTTTAGAGGCCAGGGGAAGAAATTATCCACAACTCTCTTAGTGCATCTGGTTTTGTTGACTCTAGTACCATTATTCTTCCCCATTTAGAAGAACCTCTAGAGTCTCATATCACTTCAGATCACTCTAGGGATGATACCCCTCATCATTCCTTCATCTTACATCAGCAACCCAATCCCCTAGACATTGTTGTTGACCAACCTATGGGTTTTCTAGGAGAGCACTAGTTCATTATCTCCAAATCCACTCTTTGGGATAGTGACACCATGTATGCCAACCTAGAAACTTAGTCCATTTGATTCATATATATAGTACCAGCAGAGATTGGTAATCCTCCATTCCCTTTCTTGAACTGCATAACCATAACAAAAAAAAATGGCACACTACATCATAAAAATGTGTTTAGATTCCCCTTTTTTCTAAATACATTTTTGCATGAACATCACATTCTTGCAGGAACCTATGCCCCTCAACCATAAAAATCCTAGATCTCAGCCAAAAAAAATCACTGAAACCCCCTTTCTCTGACAGTCACACTTCTCATGTCATTTCCTGCGACAAGTCATAGTTTTCTACCCGGTACCTATTACCCAGGTCGTAGAACAGACCCCAAAAAGTGTGACTTGTCCTGTTCATGAGCTCTGGGTACCTAAACTGAACTTTCAATACACTAAAATGAAAGAGTAGGGTTAGGCCTATTAAATGCAACTGACGAATCTCGATTCCAATGGCCAGTTTGTCCACTACGATCGCCACAAGATTTAGGGCCTTCTCTCCTCTCTACATTCACTACAGCTCCACTTGCAAATGAGTGAATTTGGAGGGAAAATGCCTTATTATAAGAGAAATCCCTGATTTTTCTTTCGCCTGCTACAGCCAAACCGTAGCTCAGTTTGAAAAACCGTCTATACCATTGGAAAGCTCTCACCGAGCCCTCAAATGGGTATCTGTTAGTTTTTCATGATTTGATACTTCACCATGACACATTTTGTCCAAGAAAGGTCACTTCACCACTCCTGAAAATCGAATTTCTTCACTTGCAACACTTGCACTTGGGGCACCACTTTGCCTCCACACTTGTCCTTTCTCGTGTCGATTTTTGTCATGAGTAACCATCATGTAATCATGTCTTTATGGTCCCAATTTAACCTTTTCTGTGTGGGAGCATCATCGAGTCACCCTTGTTTAGAGCATCTGAGTTGAGTCATCATCAAATTCATGGACCTAAGTACACCAGGTAAGACCAATTTTACCCTAAGTAAAATTTCTTTCACTATGCAAAATAGCTTAGTAAACCACCTTTATTAAGTTGTTTATGGTCTAAACAAGAAACCCCACGAAGAATTATTAAATAAATCCCATTTGTTTGATTTTCCTCAAGGAATAATTAATTAAACAACAATTTAATTAATATTCCTGGTCATATTTAACCCAAAACATGAAAATTAATAAGATAAAGTATTATTTATCTTATTATTTTCTAGGAATAATTATTTAAACCTTATTTAGATAATATTCCTTGTTAAATCTGACTAAATCACTCATAAATAATTGAATAAATAATTATTTATTTGATTATTACTCAACCACGTCCTTAAAATAATAAATAAATCATTTATTTATTTATTATTTACAAATAAAGGGATTTGACCCAAGTCAAATTATTTTTCCATCCAATAAATATAATAAAATATTCCATAAAAGTTGGATCTAGAATTGGTTAATAATATTTTAATTATGCACCAATATCTAGACTAAATCAATATTTTTTTATAAATAAAAGGGTTTTTCCATTCACTCACTACCTTTTGTTGCCTAAATATCACTCTGGATCTATACTTTTGGTCTGACTTTGATCCACCATCATTGCCATATTTTGCTATCATTTTTCTTGTGAGCTCCCTTTGAGTTCCATTTTTGTCTATGTTTTCTACACCATCAAGAGAGAGGGATTTTAGATCTGAAGTGATAAGGACTTACAATAACCAATCCCATTAAGGAGGACTGGTAACATATTTCTATGTTCTCCTCCCAAGTATCATAAATACAAAAAATTCTTTAAAAAAATATTGCCTTGTCTATTGGATGCATGGAGAAACTCTTGCTTTTATTTACTGCTTAATGTCTTTTAATGCATAGATCTATATTTTTGCAGCATTTATCTTTGTCAACTAATTGCAAATCTAAAGATATTGGAAGCCATATTTGTTTCTAGGGTTGCTTTTTATGCATGGCTAAAGTGATCCTTTTTCGTACACTTGCGATTAAGAATCATACTAACAAAAACAACAAACTTAGCTAAACAACTGAAGCGTGCAAAGAAATGTCGTAAACAAAAATACAATATCAATATCTAGAATGCCTTCTATGGCTTCCCTCACCTTTATTTTATGGTTGTCAGCCTTCTTTAGCCTTGGCCCACCTTACACACACATCACAATGCCAATTTCGTTTCCTCGGCTCATATCTCGCCAATTACTCTCCACTCCCTCGATCATGTGTGCATTTAATGCACCACTTCCTCCATCACTTCATCATTATTTCTCCATTATCTCCATAATATTCCTCATTATTACTCCATGACCTCCATTCTTTCTTCATTATTATACTACTCCACTACCCCATAATTCTACTCCACTACACAACTGACCCACATTCACACTATAGAAGTGGATTTTATTCATATACTAGTTTTATGGGTCCCTCCACCCTTCTATTTACTTAACTAAATAAGGAAGTAAGAACACTAATATTCCAATTAGGTGATGGAAAATTTGGAATATTACACAAACTAAAGTTCTAACTTCTGTCACACACCTAGGTCATTGCATGTCTTCTTGCAATAAGGATATAGGTAGGATGATGTCCAAATTATAGATTGTGTTTGTAATCTTCAATCCTCTGAATAGTGTGATTGTTTCTTTCCTTATTTATTTGGCAAGAAAATAATGAAGAAGAAATATTATAATTAAATAAATTCTAGTAATGAGGTTTTCATGTTCTTAGTGATATGCTCTAGATATTAGATAAAGATATTGGAGTGATGTTGGATATTTAAGATGTTGGAGTGATTTTTTACCACAAAATATATCATACATATGTGTGTCATACAGAACTTAGATGGAAAAGTGCTCTTCTTTACACTTAGCTTCTGTCAATTCCAAAGGGAAATGGAGAATGATGGATGGAAAAAAATATGAAGGAATGGAATGATATGGAAGAGCTTCAAATTTATGTATGAATTCCCACATTATAAGACTACCTAGAGAAATTTCTTACCCAACTTAATTTTTCCTTTGTCCTTTGGGATGTATGTTAATATTGATGAACTAGAGTTTATTGTATTATATGTACTCAATTACAAGGCTACTCATGGAACATGGACGTTGCTTCTGGGAAATTTTGGACCAATGTTTGAACTATGAGATGAAATATGATAACTGCTACAAAAATATGATAGATATAGTTAAATAATTATTTTCTACAGAGAATTATAGAAATTATAGTTCACTATAGGAACTACCATAGTTCTACCAGATTTGATGATCCCTAAAGATGTCCCCTCTCTATCACTGAACTAGGTTGTTGTATTTTGTGAAATGGATTTGGCTATTTGAAATGAACTACTAAATGGATGGAACTAAGAAAAAACGTAAGAATGAGAAACCTTCTCTACATAGGAAGGTTTATGCTTTATATGACACCTAATTTCCTTGGTGAATGACAAAAAATTTCTTAGATTGTTAGAAGAAATACATTGCAACCATTTCCTGTGAACAAGTGGATCACTCATCCATCACATAATTCAATTTTAATTTCTTAAGACAAGAAAAAATAAATTCTATTAGATGGATGAAAATGAAAAATATTTGGTTTGATTCTAGATCATTGTGGTGTTGTGGAGCATCCAAATAGAGTAGATGACCAAAATAATCAACTGATTTTGAAGTTTACAAAATATTTTCATCGATACTTTGATGAAATATCCACATTTGAACTAAAGACTGTAAGTTTCATTAGAAAAATAAGAAAGTATAGAAGAACCATACATAACAAAACCTGGATGTTGAAATTCATCCTTGAGAGTTGAAACTATAATGAACATCGAGACCCTACAGGATTTCACTACCATAATTATATAGGTGAAATTATTGAGATTTTCTACCATAATCTATAGGTGGTGTTAGCCACCCATAAAATTTTGGCATAGCAAACAGGTGGCTAAATGGTTTCTAAGTATTCAAGAGGAAAATTTTCCTTGAAAATCTATCACTATTGAAGCCTTCATGTGTTTGTTCCTTTGAAGTAATCCCCAATGCTGTGTCCATCAAAAGCCTCACTGTTTGTGAAAGAAAAAGCTTCAAAAAAGGCCTCCATTTGCCTCATTTCATCCCACAAAGCCTACATTTTCATCATTTTTCCTCCTCACAAAAGTCCTCAAAAACCCCCTCATTAACCCTCTAAAGCATTAAAATTCCCTTTTAAACCTTATGGCTCCCCTCATCTGGTTTAAAAAACCCCTTTTCTGCCTACTGGAACACTGAATTTGGCCTAAAAATTAGCCAATCTACACTATGATAGAACTTAGCCCCCGGGTGCTTATGTGGCTTAGCCCTTTTCCTCATATAACCCTCAACCTGCAACCAGGAACTAAAAAGGCCTAAAATCCTTTAAAAACTCAGAAAACCCTTTAAAAAGGCTTAAAAACAATTCTTCGTTCATTTTACAGTGTTAAACCCCTGAGGGATTATTCTTCTTAGCCGCCTTCCACGCAACCTACACTGTGTGATCAAGCGCTAAAAAGGTTTAAAAACATTTCAAAAACGTTTTTTCCTTTGTGTTCATCGTTTCCGATGGATTTGATTTAGATCAACACGGACCATTGATGTCCACAGATTGACGGCCTATAGGCGATCCGAATCCCATTACTCATCCAGCATTACCGCTCCAGTGTTAGATCGTGGCCATCCATCCTCATAAATCTGAAGGCTCACCGCTAACCCGATGCCCCAGCACATAAAATGTTTCCCGACAGCAAATTTTGACCGTCCAATGTACATATCCAATGGTCCACAGTGAATCCGATGGCCCACTTCCACCTTCGCTCCTTCCCACATCGCGCTGTGTTTTCAACCATCAGATCTTGTCGCTTGTAATCCAACGGTCAAGAGGCATATCACATTGTGGTTTTGTATCGCCATGTGGCATGCGATGAGTGGAATCATGCAACTTTTGTTAAAACCACTTACTGCTCCCAACGCCGCACGATAACCACCATGGTTTTCCGTTTTCCGCCTTCAGCAGTGAATCCTCGTGATTAATTATGGCCATCGATTTATTTGATATGACGGTCCTGATCTGATCGTGCATTGTCCCTCTACCTCCCATCTGACCTTCCAAAGGACTTCCACCACAGATCTCAATCGTCCACTTTTCTGATCTAATGGTCTGGATTCAACATTACCTCCACCCATTTTCCATTTACTTTCGCTCCCGAAGAATATTTCCGCTGATCTCCACCGTTAAACTCTTTGATCAGACGGCCATGACATAATTTCACTTCCATTCATCATCCACCCGTCCGACCTTCTAAACATCTCCATTGATTAATCTAGACCGTAGATTTCCAATATTACATCTGAGTCGATGGTTCAGAATCCTCCTCGCATCAATCCTCCATCAGGCCAGTTTTCTCCTGTTCTACTGTGTTTTTCATCCTTTTTCTCGCTACAGCCACCATTCTCATCGCCTCACCACCATACTCCATGGGCCTCCACAGTATTCTCCTCCACTCCCATGGATTTCTTAATGTGTTTATTGTGTTTTTGCAGGGTATCATATAGTAAAAAAATCGCTCTCTGTCTCACGATCACAGATAGGGAAAATAGAGCATAGGAAGACATTTTTAGAGTCAGAGATCGCAGAGGAGGGCGCCTGTGATGGTATAAAAGTGATTTTTCAGTAAATATTAAGTTAGTAGCCCTCATTCAAACCCTACGGCGCCGTTGAACCTGCACAGACACCTGAAACAGTCAGAGGAGAAGTGGAAAAGTGTATCACTGACAAATTAAAGGATTAAAAGTGTATTATTGAAGATTAAATGCTATAATCCAATGTTTAAAGGAGTTAAGGACATAGTGAAGACCGAAAAAGAAGACTGAGGCTTAATTCAGCCTAAAACATAGAATCAAAGTAAATTAATGGTGTTCTAGGATAAAGACAAAGAAATTTAGCAGTCCGAGAAGCCTTTACCGCCACATCAGAGGCCAATTGAACCCTCTCCAGCACCAAAAGCCAACCCTCTCTAGCTACCAAAAGACACCTACAGCCTCACAGAAATCAAAGAAGGCCTAGTTATTGCAAGAACAAGAGATATTTTCCTAAAGACAGCTGAACAATTAATACAAAGGAAAAGAACTTATTACTAATTGTTAGCCAAGTCATTTTAAAGATAAAAAACAGCCCAAAAGTCAATATTTTCGTCCATTAAGCCTCGGAAAGCAGAAACAGAGTGAAGCAGAGTTATAGGTTGGATGCGGTCCGGTCTTATGCCTTGCATGGTTTTCAAGGACAGGAAATGCATTGATTATGGAATTAATGATACTTGACCCCTAGAAACTCTCCCACTTCCTGATTTTCTTATAAATTCTCCTTGAGGAGCACATTGTAAGGGTTGGTCTCTAGGTATCTGTTGCATGTAATATTCTTTGAAGTGGCTAAAGCACTGTTTTTAATTGAAGATACATAAGGTGAAATGAGAAGTTTGAAGTTCTAGAGACCCACCGAGCTTGATGATTGTAACTGGTTTGAACATCAAATACAAGCTGATTTATGGGATCGTGGTCTTTGTCAATGGTGATGTGTTTTATTAAATTTAATTGTTATTTTTCTTTGTGTTTTCATTCTGTCCACTTTCTATGATAAAGAACAACAAATACAGAGCTAGGAATTACTCTTAATAGTACCCTACTCTCACTGATAAGCTTTATTTCTATGTTTTCCTCCTGTGAAATTTTCCCTTTCCCATAGAATATGTTGAAAGCAGGATAGGTTCACGGTCCTTACTTGATCTTAAGATATTATAAGTATTTTAAATGTTTTCTATTGAAATTACATCAAAGCAGGCTAGTTTCGAAGTACTTACCTGATCTTAGATTACTTTATGTTTTTCCTTAAGTGCATGCCAAAGCAGGATAGTTTCAAAGTACTTACCTGATCTTAGGCTGCTCTTTGTTCTTCATTTCCCATTTTGTTTCACTCCATAAAATTAACTTTAAGAGATCCTTTGACATAGATGACTTGCCCCATGGACCACTCTTGAACTTTGTTGTCCAATTAAATCATCTTATGACTCCATAGCCCAATGGATTGAAGCTGCTTTTTTCCTATCTTTTCAGCTGAATCATCCCTTCACTTGCATACACCTTCACCCTTATTTTAAACTGCCTTCACCTTCATCATGTCCCTTCCCAACCAAAATCAAACAAAACCCATGCTCTTCACAACTAGCCTAATATCACATTTCATGCTTTAAATATCACATCTTTAGACACACTTATAAAGAGATCCCTCCCTGGATTCAGGAGGGCTAGATCCTAGAATCCTAAAGTTTTTCATATGTAGACTCTGCAGTTTTTATTTGCCAAACTTGAAAATTACAGAGACCCTAACATCCTAGCGACTCCGCTAGGGATAAGACCCTATTAGCCTAATTTTGGTAGTAAATCACCGTGGTGGATAGTAAATCTCCTTCAAGACACTTTAAACCTTCCATCTGGTGACTCCATAGTTCTTGAATGACCAAAGAATCCACTGCTGATCAGTAGGCATGCTGATTATTTTTGTTTTCACAAGACTCCACTGGGAGACCAGTTTCAGTACAACATCATCCATTTTAAAGGAAACACGTAGGATTAAGCTTCTTTGTTTGAAGATAGTTTGCCTCTTAAATACTGTCATATCTAACCAACCTTTTTCATTAAGATTGTTATACATACTGGCTTCAAGAACAATCCATACCAGAGCTTATCCTAATCCAAAACCCCCTGCAATAGTGGACAACCCTGAGAGTATTATTTGGAAGCCTTCTTCATATAGGGACCCAACTATTGTCAGACACATTCATAGAGCTAACTCAGCACCTGAAAACCTTACATCTCTATCAGAAAATCAGTTTGATCTAGACTTACCAAGCAATTCACCAAGAAATAAGTCATTCAGTATTTTAGATCAGACAAAATTTGAGCTTCCAAACTCACCTCCTCATAGTGATCAGCATATTAGTGGCAGAGAAACCCCTCCATCCACACCTCCTGATATACATTTCATTCATAACTTGGGTCTCTCTCACCCTAGATCTTCTCAACAGTTTGCTGTTGGTCCTAGAATTTCTGGCACTCATATACCTGCTGCTCAAGCCCATCCTTTACCTCCATAATACCCCATCATGGCAGCATGGTATTCTCCCTTGGTGTTACCATAGCCTTTTGCTCCTCTACCCAATGAATATCATTCTAAAATTCCTCATTTCAGTGGGAAAGAATCTACTACAGATGAACACCATGTAGATAGGATGGAATATGCCTTTGATTACATAGAAATAGAGGATGAGACAATTAAGATGAGGATATTCGCTTAGAGTTTAGGAGGAGAAGCGAAGAGGTGGTTTAAAGGCTTACCTCCTAATAGCATCAATGGCCTCCCCTCCTTGCTTCAAACCTTTATAAACAAATGGGAAGTCAGAAGAAATCCTCTCCAAATCCTAGCAGAATATAAGAATCTTAAAAGAAATCAAGGAGAGAGTGTCCAGGACTACTCTACTAGATTTAATAGTATCTATAATGCTCTTCCACCACACATGAAACCTCCCCAAGGGATGGCCTTAGTAAAATACCCTGAGGGCTTTGATGCTGATATGGCCTATCAGCTTAGGGAAAGAGATTATAACACATTGGAATACATGCAGAAAGGAGCAGTGAGTGTAGAGGAAAAATTGATTGAAAAAAGAGCTAGGATGAGGGCTGAGAAAAGGGTAACCTACAGGGATGACAACATAGCTTCTTCATCAAATCCCAAATATGATAGTCTAGCCAAAAACATGGAAAGGATGGAAAGAACGATGGGGAAATTGGTCATCCAAGCAACTAATCAGAACAGAAACCAAAACCAAAGCAAGAACCAAAAATTTAGGAGAAACAATCCCTCGAATAGACAAAGAGATTCTGATCAACAAGTCATACCTCCATTCCAAGAAAATTTCCTTGATGAGGATGAAGGGGTAATAGAAGAATCAAAGGGGGCTATCATAAACATGGTGGAAGTGGATGAACAAGATCACACCTTTTCCATAGAAGATAGCCAGACCTCATACTCACATTGGGATGAGGAAAGGTTGGAAACTGAGGACTAAAGGTTAGGATTCAAAAATGCCATCATGCAGGCTAGAGAACAATATGATCTCAGAAGCAAAAAGAACATAGATAATCCCAAACCAAAGGCCTCTAAAATCACCATTAAGAAAAGGCTTGGAAAGACTCCTAAAGTGACCGCTAAAAAACAGTAAATCAACAGCGGAGAATTCTGGTAAAAACGAAGATAAGGACACCCAAACCAGTGAAAAATCAAGTTAGGAATCTAGCAGCACTAGCATTGTAGCTAATGATCCTGTTAAAACAGCTTTAAACATTGTACATAATGAAAATCAGCAAGCTGATCTTGCTAATAAAGAAGTGGCCAAAAAAATAGAATTGAACCTTTCAAAGAGTTAGTCTTCTTTCAATTTGGGAAGCGAGATTGCCAAAATTAAAATTTATGTCCCTCTCACTGAGTTGGCCACCCAAGATGTATATAAGAGTCAAATTTTGAAAGCTTTAAAATTAGGAGAAAATAGTGACACTGTCAATTTAAATGATGATTAACCAACTCTCTTGTTTGGCCCAAAAATTGAAGGAAAATTTCAGGAAGGGGTAGTACCTCCTTTTTATGACAGCCTCAATATCCATGAAAAAATCTGGCATAATGCCATGCATGACTCTGGAGCGTCACAAAACCTTATGCCAAAAGTGATAATAGAATAGCTAGGCCTAGAAATAACCAACACTTACAAGGATTTATACTCTTTTGACTCTAGCAGAGTGAAGTGCCTTGGCCTAATCAAAGATCTTTGCATGAATTTGACTCAAATCCCAGCCAAGTGCATGGTCATGGATGTTGTGGTGGCTGATGTACCTCCTAAGTACGACATGTTACTGTCAAGATCATGGGGTGCCAAGATATAAGGTACAATGCAGATGGATGGGACATATGCCACTATCCATGTCTTTAGCCATCGTAAAAGACTATATAGAGAGGCACACATGAAATTCATGGTTAGTAGCCCAGAAAAGCCTGAAAATTCCCCTCTTTACTCTGTCCATACAGACTTGTACTCTTTTATCCTTTACAATGATGAATTCATAAATAAGCCAGAGCTAGAAGACAGAAATTCAGACAACCGATTAGAGGCCCCAAATATAGAAATAATGGTAGTTCTAGATATAGAGGAAAACGAGGGAGAGACCTTTGAAAAATGTGCTGAAACAGAAAACCAGAGTGAACAAAGCCAAGACTGTAAACAAGAGATTACCCATCACTCTGAACTCCATAAAAATCCTGAAAAAAAAGACACATCACAACATGGTGCAGACCTCAGAATGCAACATAATGATGAACACGGCATTAAGGATGAAAATTATGTCAATCCTACAAACACTCCCTTATGGTGCATGAAATTTGATGGATCTTGCACTAAAAAGAATGCAGGAGCTAGGATATGGTTGTACAACATTGTAAACAATCATACTGAGAGCCATGCTTTCAAGCTAGACTTTAAGTGCACTAACAGCATTGCAGAGTATGAGGCTCTCATCTTAGGATTGCATCTATTGAAAAGAATAGGAGCCAAGAGGATAGTTGTCCAGGTGGACTCAGAATTAGTCATCAAACAACTAAATGGAGAGTATACTTCAAAGCATCCTAGATTAAGGGCATACATAAATAATGCCACATATTTTCTTAAAACATTTGTAGAGTATGAGCTTGTGTTTGTTCCTAGGAGTCAAAACATAATTGCAAATGTATTATCTTGCACTGCTAGTTCATATTAGGAATCACCTAGTAACAAACAGATCATTATTCAAACAAAATACAGACCTGTAGTGCCAGATAATGAAAAATATTGGCAGGTCTTTAAGGGTGAAAAATAGATAGAAGATTTCTTGCTCTGCAGGAATGAATTTGAATTACCTGATTCAGACTCTAAATCTGATGAAAAATATTTAGATGAAGAGCATCCTGATGAAGAAAAACCATTCCCCAATGCAGAAATAAACATGTTAACAAAATAATTTGAAAAACAAACTGAAGAATACATGAAAACAGATAAAGAGGACATTGAGGTGCTGCAGTCCAAAGACAAAAACATACCCAAAGGATTAGCACCCCTAGAGGACCTCTTTGATTTTAATGATGTGGCAAAGAATCCTACTATAGAACACACTGAATCAGATGTTGAAGAATGCAACATAGGTAGCAAGGATAAGCCTAAAATGATTAAATTATCTAAGTCTTTGCTTTCACATAGAAAACAGAAATACATTGATTTATTTAAAGAATTTGTTGATGTGTTTGCATGGAGCTATGAGGACTTAAAAGCTTATGACACAGAGATTATCCAACATAAGATCCCATTGAAAGAAAACCAAAAACCTTCTAGGAAAAATCTGCGCAGAATCAACCCAGTACAACTGCCTCTAGTGGAAAAGGAAATTAAGAAAATGTATGAGGCAGGAATCATAGTGCCTGCGAGGTTTTTAGATTTGGTTTCTAACCTTGTAGCTATGAGGAAAAAGATAGGAGAAATTAGACTGTGCATTGATTTTAGAAACCTTAACAGAGCCTCCCTAAAGGAAAATTACCCTTTACCCAAAATGGAGCATATCCTACAAAGGGTAGTTGGTTCAAAGAGGATTTCTCTGTTAGATGGCTTTTCAGGGTATAACAAAGTTTTAGTACTCCCAAAATATCAACTGAAGAAAGCTTTCAACACTCCTTGGGGCACTTACATGTATGTGAAAATTCCTTTTGGATTAATGAATGTTGGGGCCACTTTTCAAAAGGCCATGGACATTGCATTTTCAGAGGAAATAGGGCACTTCATTGAAATTTACCTTGATGACATAACATTTTATTCCAAAAATGACGAAGAGCACCTTAAACATCTAAGAAAGGTCTTTGAAAAGTGTAGAAGGTTTGGGCTATCTTTAAATCCCAGAAAGACAGTGTTTGGCCTGCAATAAGGTAAAATTATTGGCCATATTATATTAGAAAAGGGGATTAAAATAGATCCAAAAAGAGTTGAGGGAATACTACAGATTAGTCACCCAAGGAACATAAAATAATTGCAATCCTTCATTGGGAAGATTAACTTCTTAAGGAGGTTTATTCCCAACTTAGCAGAGCTCCTTAGAAACATGACTAATATTCTCAAGAAAGAAGTGGGAGTGAAGTGGATTGTAGAAGCCAAAATATCCTTTGAATTGGTAAAACATGCACTCACCCGAGCACCAGTACTAATCCACCCAGATTTCACAAAATATTTCCTCATTTTTTCCTTTGCATCAGAGCATACTGTGGCTGCAGTCCTATTGCAGAAAAATCCAGAGGGACAAGAGAAGCCAATAGCATTTTTTAACAAGGCACTAAGAGATGCACCCTTGAAATACAATATCATGGAAAAACAGGCCTATGCCTTGGTAAAGGCCTTAAAGGACTTGAGGGTTTATATTCTGTATTCTCACACCATTGCTTATGTGCCTAGCATAGTGGTAAAAGATATCTTGTCACAAGACCCAGATGGAAAGAGAGGTAAGTGGATTGCAGTAATACTAGAATATGATTTGGAAATCAAACCCACAAAACTCATTAAAGGTCAGGGCTTAGCTCAATTAATGGCTGAATCTAACCTACAAGCCCTTGACATTAACATGGTAGATTCCTTGGATGAACATGAAGGATGGACTGCTCCCACTGTTGAAGAGCAGTTCCAAAACTCACCTTGGTATGCTGACATCTTTTATGTGCTTACAAATCTTAATGCTCCTCCTGATTTATCAAAGACTAAGGCCAGGTTTTTAAAGTTGAAAGCTAGGAATTACTGCATTTTAAATGAATGTTTATATTGGAAAAATGCTAATGGTTTATTTCTTAAATTTTTGCCTGAAGTTGATGTAGAGAAGATCAAGCACGAATTCCATGAAGGAGAGTGTGGAGGTCATCTCTACTGGAAAACCACAGCCAGTAAGATCCTTAGAGCTGGCTATTATTGGCCCACCCTCTTCTAATATGTCCATAAAATGATAGTTTCCTGTCACAAGTGCCAAATTTTTGAGCGAAAAAAGAAAACTCATTCCATTACCATTACAACCAATCACTGTTGAAGCTCCTTTTCAACAATGGGACCTAGATTTCATAGGAGAAATCCATCCTGCTTCATCCGCCCAACACAAATGGATTCTCACAACCATTGACTACTTCAAAAAATGGATAGAGGCCATCCCTTCTAGGAATTCCACAGATTATATTATTATAAAATTCCTTGAAGACCATATCCTATCTAGATTTGGCTGCCCCAGGAAGATTATTACTGATAACGCTGCTGATTTTGGCTCCAAAAAGATGATTGCTTTTTGTCATAGGTATCATATTGCTCTTGGTCATTCTACTTCTTATTAACCTTAGGGTAATGGGCTAGCAGAATCATCAAATAAAAGTTTTGGTGACCATCATCAAGATGCTGCTTGAAGAGAATAAAAAATCATGGCATAACAAGTTGGTGCATGCTTTGTTGGCAGACAGATTGACCACAAATAAAGCCATTGGAATGTCCCTTACTAGCTTGTTTATGGATCAGATGCAGTGTTTCCTACCAGCCTAGGTGTACCAGTGATAAAATTAGTCCAAGAAATACAGTCAGAAGAGGACATCATGGTAAGGAGGATCAATCAGATAATACATCTCCAACAGACAAGAGAAGAGGTTTACAACAGAGCTCAAAAAGTGCAAGAGAACATAAAAAAGTTGTTTGACAAAAGAACAAAAGCTTGTGACTTCAACATTGGAGACAAGGTACTCAAGTGGGACTCTAAAAGAGAGGATAAGGGTAAGCATGGAAAATTTGACAGTTTGTGGCAAGGTCCTTACATTATCCAGTCCACCATTGGTACAAATGCATTCTTTCTACAAGAGTTAGATGGTACAGCTCTATTTGGGGGTCCTATCAATGGCAGGATGCTCAAACATTATTATTGCTAAATTTCAGAGTTTAAAGTTTTCACTTCCATTGTAAATACCATTGCTTTGTTCAGTTTCACAAAAAAGAAAAAAAAAAAAAAGGGATGAAAGGAAAGGTTCAGACAAGCTCAAAACTTGAACCTTTGAAGTTTCAAAGAATGGATCAAATCAACTCAAAACCTGAGCCAAAGAAAGTCAATATGGTTCTAATATGCCCAAAACTTGAACCAGCAAAGAAAGAAGATGGATTAGCTCTAACAAGCCAAAAACTAGAGCTGAAACAAAGAAGAAAAAGTGGCTCAAATTAGCCCAAAACCTGAGCCAAAGAAAGAGAAAAGCTGGTTCTAATATGCTCAAAAATAGAACCAACAAAGAAATAAGAAGAATTAGCTCTAACAGACTCAAAACCAGAGCTGAAATGAAGAAGAGAAGTGACACTAACAAGCTCAAAATCTAAGTCACAAGAGAAAGAAGGATGCTTTAAAGTTCACAATTTCTAGCCTTCACAATTTTGGTTTAAATTTCCTACAAAGTTCAGTTCATGTGTAGCTGTCTTTATGCCATGGACCCACAACAAATCAAACAGTCTAACCCTAGTTTGATTATTTTTAAATTTCTGTTTTAGAATGTAGAGAAAGAAATCTGCTAGATAGTTTAATCCTAACAAATATTAGTGTAGGTAGAGAAGCTATGAGGCCAACTGTTTAATCTGGTCTCATGGAGGAATAAGGGTAGAATTAGATAAGTGTTTTCCACTTTCATTAAAAAAAAAAAGATGAAGAAGGTCTGCAAGTCTAAATTCACCTTGAAGAAAAAATGTTAGGACAGTAGGATGGGTAGGTAGATTGTTTGGGAGAATATTACTGCTGATATGATATTTTCATGATTTGTAGCAGCTGATCAAAGAAGAAAAGTATGGTCAAAGATTAGGCATCTGGCCTACTTCCAAAGAATTAAATATGCAGTTCTTGACATCTTCAGGAAGATGCCATCCCCATGTGGAGCCACTGTTAGCCACCCATAAAATTTTGGCATAGCAAACAGGTGGCTAAATGGTTTCTAAGTCTTCAAGAGGAACATTTTCCTTGAAAATCTGTCACTCTTGAAGCCTTCATGTGTTTGGTACTTTGAAGAAATCCTCAATGCTGTGTCCATCAAAAGCCTCACTGTTTTTGAAAGAAAAAGCTTCAAAAAAGGCCTCCATTTTCCTCATTTCATCCCCACAAAGCCTAAATTTTCATCATTTTTCCTCCTCACAAAAGTCCTCCAAAACCCCCTCATTAACCCTCTAAAGCATCAAAATTCCCTTTTAAACCTTATGGCTTCCCTAATTTGGTTTAAAAAACCCCTTTTCTACCTACCGGAACACTGAATTTGGCCTAAAAATCAGCCAATCTACACTACGATAGAACTTAGGCCCCGGGTGCTTATGTGGCTTAGCCCTTTTCCTCATATAACCCTCAACCTGCAACCAGGAACTAAAAAGGCCTAAAATCCTTTAAAAACTCGGAAAACCATTTAAAAAGGCTTAAAAACAATTCTTCATTCATTTTACAGTGTTAAGCCCCTGAGGGCTTATTCTCCTTAGCTGCCTTCCATGCAACCTACACTGTGTGATCAAGTGCTAAAAAGGTTTAAAAAAATTTCAAAAACTTTTTTTCCTTTGTGTTCATCGTTTATGATGGATTTGATTTAGATCAACAAGGACCATTGATCTCCACAGATTGACGGCCTACAGGCGATCTGAATCCCATTACTCATCCAGCATTACCACTCCAGTGTTAGATCGTGGCTGTCCATCCTCATAAATCTGAAGGCTCACCGTTAACCCGATGCCCCAGCACATAAAATGTTTCCCGACAGTAAATTTTTACCTTCCAATGTATAGATCCGATGGTCCACAGTGAACCCGATGGCCCACTTCCACCTGCGCTCCTTCCCACATCGGGCTGTGTTTTCAACCGTCAGATCTCGTCGCTTGTAATCCAACAGTCAGGAGGCATATCACATTGTTTAAGTGTCCGAAGGTTAACATTCAGAAATCGCGTGATATAAGTGGTTTTGTATCACCATGTGGCACACGATGAGTGGAATCATGCAAATTTTGTTAAAACCACTTACTGCTCCCAACGCCGCACGATAACCACCATGGTTTTCCGCTTTCCGCCTTCCACAGTGAATCCTCGCGATTAATTATGGCCGTCGATTTATTTGATCTGACGGTCCTGATCTGATCGCACATTGTCCCTCTACCTCCCATCTAACCTTCCAAAGGACTTCCACCATAGATCTCAGTCGTCCACTCTTCTGATCTGATGGTCCAGATTCAACATCACCTCCGCCCATTTTCCATTTACTTTCGCTCCCGAAGAATCTTTCCACTGATCTCTGCCGTTAAACTCTTTGATCGAACGACCATGACATAATTTCACCTCCATTCATCATCCACCCGTTTGACCGTCCAAACATCTCCATTGATTAATCTGGACTGTAGATTGCCAATATTACATCTAATCCGACGGTTCAGAATCCTCCTCGCATCAATCCTCCATCAGGCCAATTTTCTCCCATTATGCTACGTTTTTCATCCTTTTTCTCACTACATCCACCATTGTCATCGCCTCGCCACCATCCTCCATGGGTCTCCATGGTATTCTCCTCCACTCCCATGGATTTCTTAACGTGTTTATTCTGTTTTTGCAGGGTATCAGATAGTAAAAAAATCGCTCTCTATCTCACGATCACAAACAGGGAAAATAGAGCACAGGAAGACATTTTTAGAGTCAAAGATCGCAGAGGAGGGTGCCTGTGATGGTCTAAACGTGATTTTTAGTAAATATTAAGTTATTAGCCCTCATTCAAACCCTACGACACCATTGAACCTGCACGGACACCTGAAACAGTCAGAGGAGAAGCGACAAAGTGTATCAGTGACAAATTAAAGGATTAAAAGTGTATTATTGAAGATTAAATGCTATAATCCAATGTTTAAAGGAGTTAAAGACACAGTGAAGACTGGAAAAGAATAACGAGGCTTAATTCAGCCTAAAACACAGAATCAAAGTAAATTAAAGGTGTTTTAGGATAAAGACAAAGAAATTTAGCAGTTCGAGAAGCCTCTACCGCCACATCAGAGGCCAATTGAACCCTCTCTAGCACCAAAAGCCAACCCTCTCGAGCTACCAAAAGACACCTGCAGCCTCATAGAAATCAAAGAAGGCCTAGTTATTGCAATAACAAGATCTACTTTCCTAAAGACAGCTGAATAGTTAATACAAAGAAAAAGAACTTATTACTAATTTTCAGCCAAGTCATTTTAAAGATAAAAAACAGCCCAGAAGTCAATATTTTCGTCCATTAAGCCTTGAAAAGAAGAAACAGAGTTATGAAGAAGAGTTATAGGTTGAATGCATTCCTGCCTTATGCCTTGCATGGTTTTCAAGGCCAGCAAATGCATTGATTACAGAATTAATGATACTTGACCCCTAGAAACTCTCCCACTTCTTGATTTTCTTATAAATTCTCCTTGAGGAGCACATTGTAAGGGTTGGTCTCTGGATATCTGTTGCATGTAATAGTTCTCTTAAGTGGCTGAAGCACTGTTTGTAATTAAAGATACATAAGTTGAAATGAGAAGCTTTAAGTTGTAGAGACCCACCGGGCTTGATGATTGTAACTGGTTTGAACATCAAATACAAGCTGATTTATGGGATCCTGGTCTTTGTCAATGGTGATGTGTTTTCTTACTGTTAATTTTTGTTTTTCTTTTTGTTTTCATTCTATCCACTTTATCTAATAAAGAACAACAAATACAGAGCTAGGAATTACTCTTAACAGTACCCTAATCTCACTGATAAGCTTTATTTCTATGTTTTCCTCCTGTGAAAATTTCCCTTTCCCATATAATATGCTGAAAGCAGGATAGGTTAAAAGTCCTTACTTGATCTTAAGCTATTCTAAGTATTTTAAATGTTTTATATTGAAATTACATCAAAGCAGGCTAGTTTCGAAGTACTTACCTGATCTCAGATTACTTTATGTTTTTCCTTAAGTGCATGCCAAAGCAGGATAGTTTCAAAGTACTTACTTGATCTTAGGCTTATCTTTGTTCTTCATTTTTTTTTTCTTCACTTGCCATTTTGTTTCACTCCATAAAATTAACTTTAAGAGATCCTTTGACATAGATGAATTTCCCCATGGACGACTCTTGAACCTTGATGTCCAAATAAATCCTCTTATGACTCCATAGCCGAATGGATTGAAGCTGCTTTTTGCCTATCTTTTCAGCTGAATCATCCCTTCACTTGCATACACCTTCACCCTTCTTTTAAACTGCCTTCACCTTCATCATGTCCCTTCCCAACCAAAATCAAACAGAATCCATGCTCTTCACAACTAGCCTAATATCAAATTTCATGCTTTAAAGATCACATCTTTAGACACACTTATAGAGAGATCCCTCTCTAGATTTAGGAGGGCTAGATCCTAGAATCCTAAAGTGGTTCAGATGTAGGCTCTGCAGTTTGTATTTTCCAAGCTTGCAAATTACAGAGACCCTAACAGGTGGTACTACCATAATTTTGTTTGATGCAAATATTGGATGAATAGGTGGAATTACAGGAACTGATGATTTGAAAAAAATATTGGAAAATTCCATTAATGCCTACTTTGAAGAACTCTAATTTGTTGGTGCAGGAAATTGTTCACCTCTAAAAATGACCATGGAAAGAGTTGTTTAGTCATCCTTACACCAAAATTTAATACCTAAACCCGAATCATGTTTTTTTATTTATTTTATATAAAAGATGAAATCATAAAATATATACTAAAACTCTATTCTCTTGACATATTACTACCATAAATTTAATGTTGCATGAACCATCAGTTTTACCATTAAACTATTGCTTAGAAGAATATATTAATATTTTAATATGTTACTATGATATAGAGTTTTTACAATGATGTGTTACTAGAATGTGTATTCCTCCAAATGTTACACATATCCTTTATTTTTCTACAATAAATTGAGACCTTCTATGGGAATTGGTGAAAAATCATCTATTTTGGACATGCTACTATAGGAAACTAAACCTTTTCTACAAGAAATTCTTGTAATAGGGAAAGGTGTTGCAAGAGGGATAACATCGAATTTTATTTTAAAGATATGAAAAATAATACAAGCTACTATATATATCATAAAACCATATAGTCTTCAATATTTTCCAAACCAATCTCTAACCTTGATCCCAATAGTGTGTCAAATGTGATGGAACAAGGTTCACTAGAAGAAGAGAATTAATTTTCCCTATAATGTAAGCATGAAACAAAAGTTTTTTTAAAAGAAATATATATGGGCTTTTCTATTAAAAAATAGAACTTGGATCTTGTCCATAACCATTACATTTCGTTAGTATTTCCAATATCCCTTGTGGGTTTGAGCATGAGCATGATGACTCAATCCAAAGTCTCAAGAGAGAATGTCATAATAAAAAAAAATTATTCCCTTTCTAGCCAAATATTTTCTAACATACTTCCAAAATCCAAATACTTATATATTCGATTTCTCATTGCTTGTTGGTTTGACTTTGACTATCTCCTAATTTTCATTGGCTAGATATTTCGGTCCCTATTTGTATCCAACCCATATTTTCAGTTAAATTTGAGGGGTTGCCCTTTTGAGAGTGATCATTGATGTCTTTTGATAAGACACTTAAAATGGAAATGGAACATTTTCATAATCAATCTTTTGAATCCATACAAAGTATAGAGCCTTTATATTTATCTTGGAAGAAAATCCCTTATTAAAATCCATCTCGACACACATTCAAGCATAATTGGTCTTAGAAAAAAACTAGTTTATGAACTATGAAAATAAAATTTACCTATTTAATTTCCAATAGAATTTAATGATAGGAGATTCCAAATATGCAAAAGAAGGCTTGGGAGACTTACCCAAACTGGAGCCATGGAGATAGAAGCTATAAATGGATCGAAAGTAGGAGACTAAGGCTACATGAGATCAACACTACCCTAGAATCAAGGCTCGAAATCTCAAGTGATATTATTATCCTCAATATTATCAACGTCAACAACAAAAAAACATTGGCCGATAGGATAAATATTTGGATCATTAGACAATAGGGGTTTCCTCAAATCAGAAATCCATTTGTGGATATCAATAAATTGTGGCCAAAACCCACTAAAATTTTCAGACCAAACCTTGATCTGAAAAATAAACATTATACACAAAATATTCTTAAATTATCAGAAGAAAAAATCCTAATTTGAGCATGGAACTATAAAAAAACCTTTGCTTGAGCTACTTAACACAAATAATTTTTAGAGCCAGTTTCCATTCCTTAAAGAGAGACTAACTTCACCACTAAATCACAAGAATTCACAATTTTTCAAAGGGCTGCAAAAACCATACCGCAGAGTCTATGGTAGATTCATGCCAGGGGAAGGGATGACCAACTACGACAAAACCCTAACTACCACAAGAGCTCTCAAAGACTGCTCCATGGTTTTGTGATGTTTTTATAAATTTTATAAAAAAATGATTTTTGGAAAGCCATAATTGAACCAAAAGCATGATGAAAAATATTATTGTAAACCTTTTGAGTGAGAGACCTAGTTTTCAAGAAAAGCCTGCGTCTAGTTGTGCGAGTGCCCTATTTTCACAATTAGACTTATGTTCTCTTTAATAATTTATTTATTTATTTCTCTATACTATTGTACACTATTTGAAAATGTAAAACCATTTTCTTTAAGTGTAGGATTATCTGCAAGGGATCCATCTATGTAAAAATTTTAAAAATGTACTCATATTCAAATTGGAAAGATGTTCTTCGATGATTGCTACAATATGAGGAATCGACTGTTTCGATTGATGTTTTTCCAAGAATTTTTGAATAGACGAAAGGATATTACAAGCTAAAGAGTTTATTGAAACATAATACAATACAGTCCCTAGTCCTTTGGATATATTATTTCTCAACAATGATTTGCATGTCCTCAGATTTATCATACTATGTATATCTTCAATGATTTGAATCTTTCACATAGGATCAAATGAAACACTGGCGGGAAATTATTCAATATTAGGTTCTAATGTCTTCTCTCCAAGGATGTGGTCCGTGGCTCTTTAGTATCATCTATATATATTCAAATGAATAATTGAAGAAAGCCTCCATATTTACATATTGATATTTCTCATTGATCCCTTTATTTCTTAGTATTACTTGGTATGCAAATATGTTTTTGATACTTGTCAATACTTCATCCTCATATGATGCAGATATGTTTCTAATTAATGTCAATATTTGAAATATTTCTTGAAGTATCATCATTTTTTCCCAAAAAAATCTTAAGATTTTATGAACTCCTATGTTTTATGGTGATTCCTATCTTCCACATGGATCAATATATGCAAGGGTTCTTATAGTACCGAAACCAACAACATATTTACATTAAGGTTAAAGAATTAAGTGAAAAATCACACCAAATTTCCATCACTTGGACTCCTCATTCTAAGAACACCTTATTGTCACTAGGCTATATTTGTTCATGAGATTCTATTTTTCCATGAGATAACAAAAATATAAGACTGTCAAAGATCTAATCCCCTCCATATCTCCCTAGTAACAATGCCAAATATGTCGAGAAATTTGATTTCTTAAATTGAGGAAATTTAACTATTAAGTTAAGAGTTCATAAACTTGTGAGATGTAGGCACCATACATGCAAGATCAAAGCACCTAGAATACTCCTATAAAATTCATAAGGGAATTACCTTAATATATCATTTCTAGAAGTCCATATTAAACATTGAGGATAATTTCGTTTAATTCACTCAATGATTCAAACAACTTCCATATCTCTATTAATAGTTTAAGTTAAATAAAATCACAATCATAAATTGAACCTATAGGATCTTTATGTTCATATATTTAGGTCTATTATATTCTAGGTAAAAATATGCATTAGTTACCAACAATATCTACGAATAACTCTACACAATAGGTATAATGAGCACGCAAGGAAAGAGATAAAGAATGTAGTAAAGAACCATCAAAACCACCTTCATTTTATATTATATTATATGCTATAAACCAAAAACCTCTTCATGTTGAGTACATGCATAATTATGCTATTATTAGGTAGGTATAGTATTTATAGTAACTGACCAAGTCAATTAGGAAACTAGAGAGAGATTCAACTAACTTACAATATGTACCAAGACTGATTCAAATATATTGACTTGACATGAACCTCCAACATATCCCCACACTCAATTCCTTATTCATACTAAATAAAGGGAGATTTAGATTGTTACATTAACAAAAAATTTGAATAATATTACAGAAGAACAAAAGTGTAAGATGGGTAGACTAGGTGCTAGCAAAATTAGCGAGACTATGCTGCCACTATACTAGAAAAAATTGGTGAAGCAACTAGTGTTGGCTAATAGAAATATTTTGTCACGTGAGCTTCCAATATGTCTATGTGAAAATTTTGGATCCCCCGTAGTTCTCATTCTCCAAGAAATTAATTTGATCCTTTGACCTCTATTTCTAGAGTAGTTGAATTTGTTGGTAGTAGAGAAGGGCCACATTCTCACATCGTCGATGCAAAAAATTGGTACTTTATTTGTGGAGGTGGTGGTCGAGGTGATGGTGCAGTGACTAAATTTTCATTGAATGTTTTTTTATATCCCCTGAAGACGTTGGTCAAATGTCTACTAGTCCTTGACTGAATATTTTTGCTATATCTCGAGAGCCTTCATTTCAGCTAAGTACCTCATCTTGTTAGATATTGAACTGTCTCTGAGCGTTGGTAAATCTAGGGTACCTTGGTTCTATAGCATTTATATTTTGGCATGGATGCTCTTCAAATAACCATCAACATTTTTAGCTTCTATCTAAGTCGTTTTTCCCTGTCTAGGCTATTGACTCACTTCCTGTATCAATTTGACTTCTTCCTTATTTCTTGAATAATTTTATTCTTAAGAGGTGAAATTCCTTATGGTTCAAAAACACATTGTTTGTGATTTATAAAATCCTTGATAAGTACCTATTGGATTTATACTCACTTCCATTTGGTAAAATAATATGTTAGCCAATTATTGAGGAAAAAATTAAGGGTGGTTTCCCTATCCATGGTATCCTCCATCTTGCTCTTTATTTAATTGAATGATTTGAACTCCTATTCCAATATAGTAGATAACTCTTTCATGGAGGGTAAATTTTAGGGGCTAATATTCGCAGGTGGGCTAATATTCCATGTTTTTTCCTAAAATAAAATTCACCAATTTCCATTTTTCTAAAAATTGAATTCGGCCAAATTTTATACCATAAAATTATTTTAGCTTAAAAATTTCCAATATTATATATTGTCTAATATAAAAAAAAATAGAAATATAAACATTTTTACAAAATTATCATCAAAAATTTTAAAATCTAGATATTAGGGACTAGTAAGATTCGCCAAGGTTTCTAAACTTTAAGATAAACTCCTATCCTTAAAATTTTCCCTGCTTTCATCTTATGTGTTTGAATTAGCTACTAGAGTTCTTCGACCTTTGTTCTCAATTGAAAATTTTCATTAATGGGTGGATGAACTAGTTGCCTTATTACATCTAATCAGTCATTAATTTATACATGGATAAGGTCATGCAAGCAATGTAGACCATGTGTTCCTTCTCTTTCTAGGCTGAAGTCTGATGAATTCCTTCCTTTTTCTCTTCCATTAGATGTTTTATTCCTTAGTAGCTTCCCTTAGCCTTTTGAAGACTTGGTTTTTTTATACCTTCATTATGTCATGTGCTACTATGGTTACTTTTGGTTGCACCCCATTTAGTTCTCTGATTTATCATTCTTAATTTTTTCATGGTGTCGTTTGGTCGATGTTGACATAGGTGTTTCTGTCGTTAGCTAGGTTGTTGGAACCAACTGTTGTGATTTTTGTTTTTCATGGGCTAGGCTCTTGAATCTATTAAAATACAGGGGCTTCTCCTTGATGTCAATGTCGATCTCCATGTGATGTGACTTTGTGTGTTTAGTTGATATCAATTAATCTTTCACTTTAGCTTCCTTGGGTGGGATTTGGAGTAGAACATGCTCTTCCTCTACTATAGTTGGCTTGACAGATAGAGAATCAGTTTCTAGGTCAACTAGTATCTAAGTCTATTTCATCCTCGAATTTTTGACTATGGTTATATGCCCCATTTTATTCGTGATGGGTATTGTTGCTATTGGTTCTATCAACTCACTCTATTTAATTTCCAATTCCTTCTCGATCATATTTCTCTACTTCACCATATCAATGAAAAATTCTTTGGCATGGTTGAGAAACTCCAATATTTTTGGAGCAAAAAATGATCCCATGAAATCATTTTTTTTGAGTCAGTCATTAGTTCGAATTACCCTTTGTTTTATTTTCCTTCAAGACTTATTTCGGTATGGTGTCCAATTTAGGCTATAGCTTACAATCATCCAATGTAATTTCCTACAGTACCTACTCCTAGTTGATTCCCAAATATCTAGGTTGGTTGACGACAAGTGCGGTTACAAATGTTTACTACTTCTTTATAGGAAACTTAATAGGGGCTAAAATATCAACCTTGAATGGAATGGTGTAGAGCTTAGCCTCTCATTATTCCACATGTTCACAATTTTTGAGTTGCAAGAAAAAGTATATTTGAGTTTCTGAGATTACATATATAATTGGAAACATCATATTTTTATGTTATATGAGCTCCTAAAATACTTCCAAAGCTGAAAAATGGTATAAAATATCTTTTAGTTGGAAGTTATTAAATCTGAAATACTAGAATCAAGTCATGCCTAATCCCAACTAAATGTGGGATTTTTCTAGGCTCGAATCTTGATGAATTTGTTGGTATACTCTCCATATATGAGTCATAGTCTTCAAGATTACTAGCTAGGTATGAAAAATATCTTCTGGTGTTAACAAATTTGTCTTGCCCAACGAGTTGCTAGAAAATTATTTGAATTTCTTCATGATTGGCACAAATTTCTTGGTAAAATAGGTTCCCCAACTAGAGTAACCTATGAAATAACAAACCATATTAGTAGGGAGTTGAAATGGATTTCCTTATTGGATTTTTCACATTCCTAAAACTTGTTTTGACAATACCATAAACATGGTCAATCTAGTTGTATTTCTTCCTTATCCTCACAATTTAATTTGGTCAATTGCTTCTAGAATGTTCAATTTCATGTCTGATGCCCGATCTGCTAAAGTAAGGCACAATGAGACAATTATACAATCCCATTTAAATTTTTGGTTTATGACTTAGCTAATAATCAACCCTTTATAGTTTCTAACAATTTTCCTCTAGTGAATTCCTAAATCTAAGCATTAGAATTGAGTATTATAAAAAATTTATCCCCCTTGTGCGACACACCCATGATTTTTATGAATTGTAAATGTCATAATTTATAAAGGGATTTATAGCCAAAGAATTTCATCATGTATTGACTGAATGAAAACAAAATTTGCAACCTCCTCCTTCATGCCTCAAAAATTTGTGATTATTAGGGCATCGAGGTAGTCATGAATCTTTGCATTGTATAAATTCTCTATTTTTTCCCACCATTAATTGTGCCCATTTTTTTTTTTTTATCCCATGATATTTCTTCCACCTTGGATTATCTGATGTTATTGATCTGAAATTCTAATTCTATGGATATGGATTTATTAAATCTCACTTTTTTGTGTAGTTCAACTATTGTTTCTTATACTTCTATGTGTGCTCTATGAGGCAACATATTAAAGTCGTTTTCAAATTCTTTACCTCTCAAACAATCAAGAAGATCAGAGACAAAGAATACAAGGTTAGATAAAAAAGAAATTTTATGTGTTTTTGTAAACTCAATGCTTCACTACTCAGGTGTGAAAATATTTATAAATTAAAAATTCCTTGTGTTAATGTTAGTATTTGCATCCTGCCACCAATGATCAAAAAATATCTTTTCATATCATATTAGGGTTCCATTCTGAAACTTTTGTCATTCCATTAAGTCATCATGCAAAAATCTGGTCACTAATTAGGATATTTAGATCATTACTACTCCTTTCACCTCCATGGTCAATGTACATCATCATGGTCAGGTAATTCATTGTTGAAAGAGTCACCTAGTCATCATGGCCATCATTCATCTCATTCTTCCATGTTGTGTCATCATTAAGTCATAGGGTAAAAATCATGAAAATTGGTCATTTCACCATGAAGTTCATCTATTGAAGGAGTATTAATACTCAAAGGTTTTATAAGAAATTTTTTTATATTAATTATGATGGATTATATGCAACTAGGTTCTAAGGCTCCAGTTCAAATCAGAATGTGAAAGTACATGGTGCGTCCACTACACCACCAAAGGAGAAAATTGATTTTCAAAGCTACAAATAAACTAAAACTAAAGTTCATTTTCTCATTCCACATTCAAGATACAACTCTCTACCAATAAAAATCACTCCCACTCTCACAAAGGCCATTTCATGCCATCAAAAGACAAGTTTTCCTCTTGTGTTGCACTTTTTCCAAAGGGAATTGTGTTTTCCCAAGGGTATCCAAATCATCATTATAGAAGGTTGCTTCAAAAATTTCAGGTTCCAAAATATCATTTCCAAGTAAGTGGCTTTGTGTTTACCGTATTTGTCTCTCAATTGTGCTTCGAAAGGTCATTTCCCTCTCCTAGGGTTTTGAGGTAATTTTTCTTGGTTTCATGACTTCCATGGTTAAATAATCAACAAAAATTGTATCCCGATGCTCTTACACCTTCCCCTATCCTTAATATACCTTCCTAAACACTTCCCATTACTCTTATCCCTCAAAATCATCATTTTTCCACAAACCCTAGCCTATCACTACAATTTGACCTTTTCTAGACTAGGCCTATGTTTTTCCCTTTTGGACCCCTTCCCCTCACCCAATCCTTGAAATTAAACTTTCCCCTAATTCCTAACATCCCTCCCTACCTCAAAATTTTTTCCTAATAATTTATAAGCCCCATATCCCCTTTATTTCTCTTCATTCTTATAAATTACTGTAATCCTCTGTTTTATCTACACTAAACCGTAATTTCCTCCCCTATTGAGCTAGGGTTTTATATGGAATCAGAGAAATATAAGAAGAGGAGGGACAAGGGAGGTCATATAAGAAAGTATGAGGCCATTCCAGCTCATAAAAATCATTTCTCCATCATTTTTCAGGAATTCATTCCAAGGGACAAATCATTTGCTACAGATAGGGCCAGTTTTACTTCAAAATATGTTTCTAAAATATTCGAGATGAATTTCAAAAAAAATATTTTTTTTTTTAATGATAGAAGAAGGAAGAAAAACATCCTTCTTTTTTTACAAAGGTGTTATGGTTTGGGAGGAATGATAAAAATATATTTGCTATAGAAGAGTTGATGCACTTCTAGAGTAGTGTTGGGAAAATCCACTTTTCTCCATGATGGAATGTCCAAATGACTTTCATGACAAGTCAAAGGATAACTATACATCCATATATTTCCAATGAGATACCATTAGCTGATTTTGGAGTTCAAGAAGGCCTCTAAATGTGGCCTGCAAGAGCACAATGTTCTTTTTGCACCGCCATTCTGTACTTTTTGACCAGTCTTGGGAGAATTAATTTTTGAGGGGCTGTGATTAATAATTTTCAGTGCTTTATAGGTCCATTGTATAGAAGACAGAGATATATTTCCAGCGAGCTACCATGAGCTCAATTTGGAGTTCGGTAAGTTATCCAAAAGTGAGCTAGAATATGGTCTTGTGTTTTTTCCAAAGGGCGTTGCACTTTTGTCAAGGGCGCTGCACTTTTTCCAGTTCACTGATATTTTCCATATTTTGAATTTTTCTCAGTTGGTCAATGGATTGAATGCCTTTCTTCTGATGCAATTGATTCATGTAAATGTAATTATGTAATTTTTACTTACTAGGGGTAAATACATTGGGTAAAAATGAATTTTTAGACAAATGAATCAGTTTCACCAAAGTTAGGGGTGATTTTGTTGACCTCCCTAGTCTTTGGGTTTCTAGCTGAGAAATTTAGGGATCAGCTCCAAAAGTCAATTATTCAACCTCTAAGAATGGAAGAATTAATTTTCAGCCTATATCTTTCATTCCCTTTTATATTGCAATGGTTGGATGTTTTTGTATTGATCACTGAACACTATTTTAATCAAAATAATTCATATTTCTTATGCTCTTTTCTCAAACCCTAGCACTCTATACCACTCCATCAAGACATCCTTTTGTGTTTAACTTCTTACTTACCATGCTCCATCAGATCCCTACAATTCTCATCCTTGTTTTCCCTGACCTATTCACCATCCAGCACCTCAAAATTCAATCAATCAAACCCCTGTGCTACTATACCTAGCATAATATCTCATTGATCCAGTCATAATGACTAAGATCCATTGGAGAGAGCCCTCTCCTGCCTAGCAAGGCTAGATACTTAGCAAAATATTGGTCTCTAGTTACCTTTACTAGTCTCTTCTCAGCCTCAGAGATCCGACGGAGTGATAACATCTTGGAAGCCATACTGGGAAAGAAAGTGACAAATATTCCCTGGGTTGGAAATCATCAAAGTTTATATCTGGTTGTTGATGGTGGATAGTGGTCATATGCATATGAAGGTTGAATCATTCACCTGGCTACTCCAGTGTCGAATAATCTGTTGAGGCCTCAGAATTTCGTAACCACAACATGGGGAAAACCACCCAGTATGTATCTTAGAGAAAGTCCTTTTCTGTTTGGTGTGGTGGCTCTAACTGGGGATGAAGGAACCAGTTTCCCAATAAGGATGATTTGGGGTGTTTTTTGTTTATATAACATGCAATGGGAAATGATTTTAATCTATCACATGCATTTATCTAACACTTATCTATTCTAATATATAACTGGGGTGTTTCTTCCTTTATGCGATCTAAAGAGATATCCTCTAAATATTAGTAATGAAGATTATTTAACAGCTGAAAGAGATGAAAATTATGTAAAGATGATTCTTTTAACAAAATAGTTTGATTAAGAGATTTGTGAAAAATAGTATCGCATGCACATGTGTGAATATATATCAGATAAGAAATTATAGAAAAATATTAAGGCATAAGTGCATTTAACATTCATTTATGATAACAGTTCAAATATACAATGCAAGTAAAAGATAACTGTAAATCTAGAAAGCAAAACTCAGTACAAGTGAATAGAATTACCATATGTACAAATTCCTACTCATGTAAACTAACAGTAGATATTATGCTTCTCTTCAATTTCAAGCAATTTAAAGAGAACATTAGTGCAACAAAAATTAAACAACTTCAAATGTCAAAAGATAATAGATTGTGTTCCATTAATCCGTCAAAGCATTTACAAACTTACAGAAGTGCATTCTTTGCAAATGTTTTTGAAATTTTTTTGGACCCTTCTCTAAATGCAAGAGAAGGGTTTAAATACTAAAGTATGATATGTTATAAAATAGATTCTTACATAAAAATATAGGAGGTTTCAAACAACCATCCTCATAAGACAAACTTCAACTACAATCTAGGAAAATAAAGTAACAACATAACTATGAATTTTGATCTTCCTTTTCGATTTGATCCCTAAGTTGACAAATATCTATCATTGGTTTAAGTTGAGCTAGCTGTGAAATTATTGATCTGACCTATCCCTTGAATACTACATTTGAGAGTGTTGGATGCGATATTTTTGTTGAATCATTTAATGACTACAAGGTTTGGTACTGATGATAAGGTTTGATCAGAAAATTCCAATAATTTTATTGATCAAACTCATTTACTTTTTTAAACATTTCTTCCTGCATTTTCATCCTTTGTTTCCACTGTGCTTCCAATGGCTTGATCTCTAAGAGCACTTCAGATGTAGACTCTTTGATAAGCTCATCTTTCAAAAGCTGTTCACATATGGATTCGTTAATTTCTTTTGTTAACTTTGATGCTTTTGCTGCTTTTTTGTCTACTTGCCTTATATGTGCTTCACAATATTTAAATAATATTTCCTTGTGAAACTTATCTACCTGGGGTAGATCAAATTCCTTTCCCGAGTCTGATGCTTGCCATTGAATGTATTCATTGATTTTCTTCTCAATTTTCTCACTTTCAAGTTTCTGAATCGCCACTTGCTGAATCAAGATTTCACTTGAATCATAATAAGAATTAGTAATGGAAGCTTGTTGTAAAAATACTTGTTATTGTTGTTTTAGCTTAGCATTTACTTGCAATGATTCTTTTTTGAATTGTTGTACCTGTTGCTGGATTTTTATTTTTTTCATTGCTACTTCCAGTTGTATTTTATTTTTTGTAAGCTACATTTGATGCTATAAAGTTAACATTTGAAAGTCCATCTGAAACTAATACTTTTTCAATTCCATTTGCCCGCTGTAGTTAGAATTTTCTTGCTCTAACACTCTCTTGTATTGTGTCTTCTCTCTACTTCATTAAGAATTGAACTTCAGTGGCCTTATCAATAGTGGCAGTAGCATATGCCCCTGCAAACTATGATAGCTTGGTTAAAATTTCAGTAGGATCAGAGGATCCTTCCATGGAACATCATTAGATTAATTTGTAAGAGTTTAGACTGTATCTTCTATTCTTATCCTTTTTATTCTCTTGAATACAACCTTATGATTAGTAATGTAGAAGAAATATAGTGAAGGAATTTATTCAATTTGTATAACTATATGCTCTGTGAGGAAGGCCGGAATGATCTCTTGATCATGAGTTTCAGGAACTTGTTGTAGTGGAGTAGTAGTTTCTACTAATTTCTGAGAATGTTCTGGCATCTGAAAACTGGTAGTTTTATCAATATTAGGATTTGGTTGAGACGTTTGCAGTGCCTTAGAAAACTTATCCCATTCAGTCTTCAAATCCTTCGGTTGATATTTTTCTACCTGATGAGATGTATTTTGGTTGTGCTAAACTTCTTGGGAAGATGATTTAGTTCCATTAATTCCTCCTTTTTCTTACATCTTAATATATTTAATTTCTTGATCAATTACCTTTTCTGGGCTGTTATTTCTATTTTCACATTCATTATCAGAATGATATGAATTCTATGAATTGTGTTCTGATTTCCCTGACTCATTTTCAGACATGTCTTTAGCTTCATTATCTGAGCTAATACTAGGATTCAGTCTATTGACATCTTCAATAGTCAATAAATCTAGAGGAATCATTTCTAGTATCTTGTTTCTGTATGCTTGGAAGGCTTCCAAGTCACCTTGATTGAGCTTACTGGATGCAAACTTTAGTACATCTGAAAAATTTTCAATACATTGAAAGAAATCATCAAATCTATCTATCTCTTTCACAAACGGCTTCAATTTGAGCTCTGTGATGTAATTTTTAATTAAATAATTGGGGTCATATGGCTGCTTTGGCATTACATCCAAATTCAAAAAATTGACATTTGAAACTTCTTTGAAGGCATGACCAATATAAAAAAGTGGAAAAGTACCGCACTGTAAAGGGAAATTAAGAAAAATGGCCTTCTTAGCATCTTTGAGTTGTTTCAAAATACCATTTTAGCACAAGTTGGTAAGAAATCTCTCTAGCAAGTAGCTTGTCAGGAACATAATATGGCAGGATGTGGGGAGAAGAATAAATCCCGAAAAATCTAACATAGGTGATAATTTCTTCGGTAAACCATCTGGAAACAGGAAAAATGTTTGTACTAGCCTCTTTGGAAATCCTAGCGGCTTTCTCATTGAATGTAATCTAGTGCATAGGCAATATGACTCTATGGAAAATTTTGTAAAACTGAAGATGAAAATATGAATCCCAAAGGGCTCTGTGGTAAATGTGGATTGGATTGGGGTCTTGGGTCATCCACTTCCATCCCATGGTTTGAAAACTCCAACAAAAGGAAATAGCATCCATGACATAGGAACTCATGTAAAAAGGTGGGTATTTCCCTAGAGGAAACATTTATTTTACTCCTATACTCCATGATACTTTTGGATAAATTATCAAATAGGATATTTTCCCAATTCAGAATTAAAGAATTGATGATTTCATCAATTAATGGGACCTAATCTACAAAAAACCTAGTAGTATCAGCTTTCACAAACAATCTACACAACATTCTAGCAACATAGAAATAAGGGGAAGGAATTGGTGCTATTGGGTATGTATCTAGTTCATAACTTTTAAGCTTGCCTTGGTCATCCTTCCATTCATTTATAACTTTCATCATGTCTGGATGTTTCTTTGTAAAGATTTGAGCAAAATCTTTGTCATA
This sequence comes from Pinus albicaulis, assembly GCA_034641835.2. Classification (NCBI taxonomy): domain Eukaryota; kingdom Viridiplantae; phylum Streptophyta; class Pinopsida; order Pinales; family Pinaceae; genus Pinus; species Pinus albicaulis. The sequence continues at coordinate 587,938,948 of CM076579.1, forward strand.
GTTCTGCTGCGGGACAGGTAAGTGATACCTTGTCCTCAAATCTTCTGCCCTGAATGAAACGATATTATCGTTCTTTGAATTCTTAAATGTTCTATCTTCTATGTTCAAGTGGTCAATTACACAATTATCCATATATGTATGAGGGAGGATCTTTGGCCTCACTGCTACTTTATTAATGAATGAGTATGAAACATCGAAATAGCTTGGGTCTGAAGGAATTGACGCGCCTGTTGTAGCAACTTTTATTATTACCCTTGGTTTTTCATTCTCGAAAAATTTGTACATTTCCTCCCACAAGGAACTACCAAAATCCTTATTTTAGGTGGTATATGATAATAAGGCAAAAATATCTGAGTTTTCAATAGATGATGCTTAGGCAATTTCCTTGCCTTTCTTGCTCATCCCTATAATCCTTGCTCCGTTAAGTGGTTCCCTGAATTCAAGAGAACAGAGAGAGTTTTAGATCTTAAGATAAATGAAGAGAAAGATGTAGTTAAATATATATAATCACAACTCCAGCATTCAATTATTCAAACCATGCTCGAAGTAGATATGAATCCGTTACTCACCCATAATTTTTCCAATCAAATATTTTACACACCTTCACATGAAATGACTATCGATCAATTTAAGACATTAGATATTATATCCGGTTGATTATATATGAATTATTTTTCACACTTTTAGAAATAACTATCAATTATCTTGTATTGAAACCTGAGACTATTTCTATGAGTTATGTTACTGATGAATTTCATGAAGTGCGATTTGCTCAAATCATAGATCGAAATTTCCATACGGTAATAAAACTTGCATTTGGTTATTTTTTGTGAAATTTGAAGTGTGCTTAAGTAATCATGCCGATGCGCTTTATCATAGGCTTGAAGTTATATTGTAATTTATTTATTAATTCGTCGGGTATGATTCATCGCAACTCTTACCGAATTTTTATTAGTTGATCGTTTTTTAAAGGTGCGATGTGATTTCCTTCTAAAGTGGTGTTTAGAGAATTTACAATGAGCATTTTATATGACTTTGGAAGAGGTTTAGCGCAAATTTCATCTTGCAAGACTTAATATGTTTTAAGTTTTTAGGCTTGTAAGCTATGCGATTTGCGATGCATGCAAAGAAATCAAAGTGAAAATGGAAAAAAATTATTTCCTAAAGTTTTTAGACTGAGGATAATATAAAATCAAACAAATAAATTTCCTATTTATTTTTAAAGGGTCCCAATTTAGTAAAGATAAATGGGGGGTGTTGTATAGTACAACATAATCCAAGGTTCATAATTTTCATGGCGACTCCACTTTTCAAGAACCAGTAATTTGAATAGACTTCTTGGTGACTTCATTGTTGTCAAGAGGAGTTCTACTACAAGAAAAAATCCCAGGTATGCTCTTATGGATTGATCTCAAATCCCTGGATTTCCAAATCCTATGCCTTATGTTTATTGGTTTACACATCTTCCCATATTTAGAGATGAAAAGAAAGATGATGTTGATCTTCATTTAGTAAAGTTTCATGTATACATATGTAGACTGATTGTTGAGATTATTGAAGACTGTCTCATGAAATTTTTATGGCTACTCTGGAAGATAAAGCTAGGGTATGGTATGAAAGGTTACCAAAAGGAACCTTTTGTTCTCTTAAATATTTCCATAATATTTTTTCCAAAGATTATGTGAAGTCTAATCTTTCTTTATCTCTCTTACAAAGATGTTGTGATTATAGTGAAGGTTTTATTGCATATCTTGAGGCTATTGATGCTGTCGAATGCATGAATTATGGAGAGATAATCGAAGCCTTCTATGATTTCTCCCTTCAACAGTAATATGGAGAAGCTAGTCACTTTGATAAACAAGATCATATTAAACATATAGTAGCTTCCCCTTTGCTTGAAGATGAAATAATTTTGCATCTTGATAGTCAAATCAAACCACATGAAATAAATCAGCAGTCTGATGAAAAATTATATGTTTCTTTTCTTGAGATTAAAGAAGATATTCATCATCCTTTTGAATTTTTAGGAGGGAAAGAACACAATTACTGTTTCATCCAAAGAAAAAAAAGAGCACTTTCTCCTTTGACCGAAGAAGAAATAAATCAGATTCTAAATTTTCAAATCCATATTCCATCGATTAAGAATGACGATGCTATTATACAGTCTTTCTAGTTTCCAAGTTATTATTAAGTGGAAAGCAGTGATAAATAAGAATTTTTTTTAGATCCCCTTGAAGCTACAAATCTTTCTCAAGGTTCAGAAAATGAAAAGTCTACTGATGAAAAGGATTTTTTCCCAGATCCCATCGATGTGGACACTTATGCTATTAAAAAAATTATGGAGGATCCTTTGGCTAATTTGTTTTATCCATATGGGAATAATTCTTACTCATATCCTTTAGTTGATCCACAAAAGGTAATGCTTCATTATTTTCAAGATCCCTTGGGCAGCATTTTGCAAGCATTGGAGAACACGAATGTTTTCTTGTTTGTCAGCATAAGTCTTCGTTTCATTTTCTATTATTATTTGTCTACATATACATCATTATGCCTACTCACGGAAAGTGAGAGCAAAGTTTCATTAGGTAGCCATATGTTGGATTGGTTATACTAGAAGGATCATTTCACCTAATAAAAAAATTGTGCATAAGATTATATTAGGTTGGTATCATTTTAGTTTTATTTGATTTCGTTTTCAACAACAAGTTTCTGTCAATTTCAATTTTATACAAAGTGTGAAGTAGAGAATCACCAAGGCTTGGAACCTGAGGTGAAGGCCATAAAGTTTCATTGGTTTTATTCTGTTTTCAAAAGTTTTAAGTCAGTTTTGAGTCAGTCAAGAGTCATCTTATTATATCCAGATTTCAGTATTCATTTTGTTTTTAGACGTTTGACTCCATGCCCAATGGATAGGATACCTGGTCTATGCTGTTCTTGACACCTCCAAGGATTTTTCATCCCCCATTTGGAGACAATGCTAATGTCAATATTTGCATCCTGCCACTAGTGATCAAAAAATATCTTTTTATATCATATTAGGGTTCCATTCTGAAAATTTTGTCATTCCATTAAGTCATCATGCAAAACTTTGGTCACTAGTTAGGGTATTTAGATCATTAGTACTCCTTTCACCTCCATTTTCAATGGAAATCATCATGGTTAAGTCATTCATTGCTGAAATATTCCCATAGTCATCATGGTCATCATTCAACTTATTCTTCCATGTTGTGTCATCATTAGGTCATAGGGTCAAAATCATGAAAATTGGTCATTTCACCATGAAATTCATATTTTTAAGGCATATTAATAGTCAAAGTTTTTAAAAGCATTGTTTTTATCTTATTTATGATGGATTATATGCAACTAAGTTCTAAGGCTCCAATTCATATCAGAATGTGAAAGTACATGGTGGGTCCAAAACACCACAAAAGGAGAAAATTGATTTTCAAACCTACAAAGAAACTAAAACTCAAGTTCATTTTCTCATTCCACATTCAAGAGACATCTCTCTACCAAGAAAACTCACTTGCACTCTCACAAAGGCCATTTCATGCCATCAAAAGACAATTTTTTCTCTTTTGTTGTGCTTTTGCCAAAGAGAATTGTGTTTTCCCAAGGCTACCCAAATCATCATTGCAGAAGGTTGATTCAAAAATTTCAAGTTACAAACTATCATTTCCAAGTAAGTGGCTTTGTTTTTACCATATTTGTCTCTCAATTGTGCTTTGAAATCTCATTTCACTCTCCTAGGGTTTTGAGGGCATTTTTCTTGGTTTCATGACTTCCATGGTTAAATAATCAACAAAAATTGTATCTTGATGCTCTTAAACCTTCCCCTATACTTAGTATACCTTCCGTAACACTTCCCATCACTCCTATCCGTCAAAATCATCATTTTTCAACAAACCCTAGCCTATCGCTACAATTTGACCTTTTCTAGATTAGGCCTGTGTTTTTCCCTTTTGGACCCATTTCCCTCACCCAATGATTTATAAGCCCCTTATCCCATTTATTTCACTAAATTCCTATAAATTTCCCTAATCCCTTGTTTTTCCTATGCCAAACCCTAATTTCCTCTCCTATTGAGCTAGGGTTTTATATAGAATCAGAGACATCTAGGCAAAGGAGGTATAAGGGAGGTCATATCAGCAAATATGAGGCCATTCCATCTCTTAAAAATCATGTCTCCATCATTTTTCAAGAAGTCATTCCATGAGACAAATCATTTGTTGCACATTGGGCTTGTTTTGCTTCAAAGTATGTTTCTGACCAAATGGAGATGAATTTCAAAAAAATGAAAGATTTTTTGTTAATCATAGACCAATGAATAAAAACCTCCTTCCATTTTTACACAAGTGTTATGGTTTGAGAGGAATGCTAAAATTATAGTTGCTATAGGAGAGTTGCTGCACTTTTGGAGTAGCCTTGGGAAAATCAACTTTTATCTCTTATGGAATGTCCAAATGAGTTACTTAATGAGTCAATTGATAACTATACATCTTGCGATGTCCAATGAACTATAATGAGCATAATTGGGAGTTCAAGAGGGGCTCAAAAAGTGGCCTGCAAGAGCATGTTGCACTTTTTGCACCCCCATTCTTCATTTTTTGACTAGTCTTGGGAGAATTGATTTTGAGCGGATATGCTTGATTGTTTTCAATCCTTGATAGGTCCATTTTGTAGCAGATAGAGAGATATTTCCAACAAGATATCATGAGCTAAATTTTGAGTTCGGTAAGTCATACAAAAGTGAGCTAGAAGATGGCGTTGCACTTTTACCAAAGGGTGTTGCACTTTTGTCAAGGGTGTTATGATTTTGCTAGTGGTGCTGTGCTTTTGCTAGTTCACTGATATTTTCTAGATTTTGAATTTTTTCAGTTGGTAAATGGATTGAATTCCTTTTTACTGATGTAATTGATTCATGTAAACGTAATTATCTCATTTTTACTTACTAGGGGTAGATACATTGGGTAAAAATGTATTTTTGGACAAATGGATTAGTTTCACCAAAGTTAGGGATGATTTTGTTGACCTACGCCTTTGGGTTTACAGTTGAGAACTTTTGGGATCAGTTCCACCAGTAAAGGATTCGACCCCTTAAGTGGTAGAAGTAGTTTTCAACCTATATCTTTCATTCCTTTTGTCCTTGCAATGGTTGGATGTTGTTGGATTGATAATTGAACACTATTGTAATCATATTTTTGGCAAGTGATAAAAGACTAAGTTGCAAATATTTTGATGGAATTATTGTGGTAAAGTGATTTGACATTGTTTCTTCTTATGTTTTGAAAATTTATGAATGTATTTTTATTTCATATTCATTCTATTTCTGGATGTAATTGTTTCCTAAGTCAAAAATATAGAATTCATTAAGCTTATGCTCTGTTTTGGAGGAGTAGTTACAATCTATTTCATCTTCTTCTTAGTAGAAAAGAATTCATATTTCTTATGCTATTTTCTCAAAGCCTATCAGTCTAGACCACTCCATAAAGATATCCTTTTATGTTGAAATTATTACCTACCTTGCTCCATCAGATCCCTACAATTTTGATCCTTGTTTTCCTTGACCTAATTTATTCCATGACCTATTCACCATCCAACACCTCAAAATTCAATCAATAAAACCCCTGTGCTACTATACCTAGCCTAATATGTCATTGATATAGTCATATTGATTAAGATCCATTGGAGATAGCTTTTTGTTGCTTACTAGGGCCAGCTACTTGGTAAAATATTGGTCTGTGGTTACCTTTTCTAGTATATTCTGAGCCTAGGAGATCCAGTGGAGTGATAACACCTTGGTTTAAATATTTTTTTAGAGATTGTGTGGCATTATTTTGATCTAATGGGTTTATTTTTGTTCATCCAATCAACTTATTTGTAGAACAAAAATTTAATTTTGGTGTAGATTGAGCTTGTGGCTCTATTGTCTAAGAAATTTTGGTAGTTAGGAGCCTTATTGCACTATCCAAGTTGTACACACCAAATTTTTTGTCAATTTTTAATTTGTCAAGAAGTTTGAGTTGTTGGTCAGGTCCATAATTTAGGTTGACTCGGCTTGGAAAGTTTTCTTTAGATTTTTTGTCACATTTCTTAGTCGAGTCACGAATTACATATGTTCTATAATAGTTGTTGTTGGTAGCATTATGCTAGCATTCATGTATATCATGAGTTAGTGATGTTGGAAATTCATGTCAACTACTAGATGTTCTTGCGCATGATTTGATTGTTGTATTATGGTGTTGTAGAGGTTTGCAAGGTGCTTATAGTTGTAATGAAGCAAGTGATGAAAACATGAGTAGTTTTGGGTGGGAGAAACTTTAGTTTTCCCAAAAAAAGGTTGCGAATGTAGATTTTCCATTAACAGACAACAAAGGAAACCTATATTTTACAATCATAACCCACGTCCATAGGCCTGTAGGTGAAAATATAACATCCATAAAGTGAGCACAAAAAATAAAAAATAACACAGGATCTTACTAGTGTGATTACCTAAGCTGTCTTTTGTGATTTGATTTGGTCTTTTGGGATGTAGTGGAATGCAATAATGCAATTTTTTTTGGTACAAATTAATCTTTTTGATTCAATCACCAAGGAGTTAATTGTGTTCATGGATTTGGTATCAATGTTGATGTGGTCAATTGGGTGAAAGTGTTTTTAATTTGTGATGCCTTGGATCTAATGTTTGTTGGACACAATGTGCTTCTAAGTAATATGATTCTGTGTAATGGAATGATGGTGTGATAAGAAACATCATTGGTAGCTCGCATATGTTGAAATTTGCAACAAGAAACAATGAAATTGGCATCCAGAAACAACATGAAAATGCACACACACTAGTGTGGGATCATAGGTCACACATGAGTGAGGGATCCCAGAGACACGTTAGTGTGCAACCTATTTTTAAATAAATTGGAAAGTAAATTTTAATCTTATCTCATAACAACTTGTAATAGTTAACTAAGTGTGATAGAATTATTTAGCACAAGAATTTCGAGTTGAGGGTCAAAGGATAGGAATGTAGAGTGATTCTATTATTTACAAGGTCTAGTTGCAGTTGTCGGACTAGTGTGGTGTGAGTGTGATCAACTAACTCACATTAATTGAGTTAAAATCAGTTCAACTAGTTCTAACTAATTGATGAGCTAGTGGAAGATTAAGTGAATTAAAATAGATTTAATTCACAAGTAGTGATCTACCAAGTAACTAGTGATTCACTATTAATAGCTGCATGCATATCAATTTTTATGGAGACCCAGATGAGACAAAGGTTAAATACAAGTAAGCTATCAATTGTATTTTTGGAAAACTGCCCAGGTGTAGTTATAAAGCCAGAGGAAGGCTCAATAGGTATTGTGTAGTCAAGGAAGGATATCTATCCTATTTAATAGGGATTAATTTACTAGGGATTATGTGAGAAAGGATGGGCTAAGGAAGGGCTGAGAATTGGCTAAGTGTTGGTCAATTTTTCCTAAGAATTGCTAGACAGTTTTATGTAGGATCAGGGTGAGACAGTCAAGATAGTGCAAGATTTTCTCAGTATCAGAAAGAAAAAATATATGTTAGAGGTATTTTGAGTAGGTTCTTTCCCCAAGAACATCTTTCATTGTGTGATTGATAATTTCCTTTCTCTTACTTGCATGTGATTGAGCGATCATGTTTTATATTCCGCAAATATTGGAGAAGCATTCAGTATCTTTATTTATTACGTTGCATGATCGGATTGAATCCATTGGTATAATATCTACATGGTATTATAGTTGTGTTAGAGATTTTCTACATGGTATCGTAGTGCCAGGAATCACAATAGTGGAGACAAAATTGAGTTTGTGTTGAACAATATTAAAATTTGTAGATACTTTCTTTGGAGCTAGAAGTGGATCAAGATGTCTTTCAATGCCTTGAGACTCAAATATGAACTTGAGGTAAGTTTTAATTATATTGCATGGAAGGAAAGGATGGAGGAAGTTTTAGAGGAGAATGGGTTGAAGGAATTCATAGATACTGATATTCCCAAGCCCACAACAATAGATGCCCAACTTCTTGATGCATGGTAAAAGAAGGTAGCAAAGGCAAGGAGGATCTTGTTAGAGGGAGTTAGAGATCATATTGTCTCGAGTCTCCATGGAAATTCGACTCCATATTCTATGTGGAAGGCCTTGACAGATCCGTTTCAGAACAACAACGATAAAAGGGAGTTGACACAGAAGGACAAGGTAAAAAATATCAAGAAGACATTATAGAACTTTTGAGGTCTAAAATGGGCCTCATAAGCAAAATTTACAACAAAAAAAAAAATTATAAGAGCCAAGAAGATTCAAGCTGATGATGTCAACCATGGGGGATGATTCACCATTTTTGGGGTAAAATAGTAAAAATATTAAAAAAATGATAATAATAAAACTATTTTTTCAACTTGTATTTTTAACTTATCTCCCTAAGGTTTTACTCAAATTTCTAACGGGAGTACTTTTTGGATGCGAAATTTAATTCCTTATCCAAGGAGTACCATGTTTCATACTTTCGATGGACTACTACACGAAAAATGAGAAATACATGAAAAAACGTGATTGCAATAACATTTTTCATGTATTTCTCATTTTTTGTGTAGCAAGGTCAATCAAAAGTATGCAACATGGATACTCCTTGGACAAGGAAGCAAATTTTGCATCCAATGAGTGTTCCCGCTCGAAATTTTAGTAAACTCATAGGGAGATAAGTTGAAAATACGAGTTGAAAAAGTAGTTTTTTATTTTTTGCATCTAAAATTTGATGATGTAATCTAATCTGATTTTATTATTTCCACTATTATTTTATAATTTCCTTAGGAGGCCCATTTTAGACCTCAAAATTCCCCTAATGGAGGGGAATATGGTACCATCATACTTGGTAAAGTTCACTTAATTTCGAGATGAGCTTGGAAGTGTTGTTGTGACCAAATTCGATGATGACTTGGTAAGCCTAGTGCTTCTAGGCCTTCCCAAGAGCTGGAATAGTTACCATAACTGTGTGAACGAGAGTGAGAAGTTACGAGATTTGGAGCGAATATGGCCGGATTTGGTAATAGAAGATATAAGTAGGAGCACTAAAGATGGGACCTCGAGCACCAAAAAAGAATAATATTGTGCATTAGTGGGAAGAAAAAAGAAGGCCAAGGGAAAGAAATCCGAAGGTGAAGAGGGCAAGAGATACTTGTCGAAGATCAGGTATTTTCAATGTTACGAGAATGGGCACTATGCTTCAAATTATCCACAGAAGAAGGTAAGCAAGAAGGATCCTGCAGTTGTAGCAGGTGAAGCACTAGCCTCACAGTTTTAGCTTGATTTTAATCTCATTGCATGCATGACCAACACTGTAATGTGATGAATGTAGTATCTAGATAGTGGTCCCTCATTCCATATGACGGGGAATCGAGAGTTCTTCAGTGACTTGGAGGAGAAGGACCTACAACATAACGTAGAGTTTGGAGATGACAGGAGGTATAGCATGACCGACATAAGTATAATTACCTTTCAGAGGGAGTCTATCTCCCCTCTCAGAATAGTATATGTTTTGTACGTTCCAGGCCTAAGGAATAATTTTGTCTCAGTGGCGGTATTGGAAGATCATGGTTATGAGGTGATGTTTAGAAAAGGAAAGGTGTTCCTTAAATACACATCCACGAGACAGGTGAAGCAGATCTATTCAAGAGTTAAGAACCTGTATGCTCTCAAGGTTGAGGATGCATGCAAGGCTTTGAGGAGCAAAGAAGTGGTTAATGACTTGGTGTTTGAGAGGGAACAATTCAACATGCAGCCTCAGAAGTAGTATCAGAATTTTGTGGAGTAACCACAATTGGAGAAGCGGAGAGGATACTGAGTGGAAGATTCCACTCAAGAAAAGGCCTCTAGAAGGGGGGAATTTCGAGCTAGAAGGACAGAGGGAGTAAATTCAGCTATACCTCTAGGTGTGAGGTGGGGTGATGTGCAGATATGATCCCAAGAAGAAATTTGGGCAGGGTCCATTGAGATGGTGTGTCTCATGGATCAAACCTAGCTACACGGAGACCACAGTACAACAGTGGCAAGAAGGATTGGTTAGATTTGTGTAGTAAAATTTTAGGAGGACATAAATCAGAGTGACAGATGTTAGATACTGGAGTGAAAATCATAGTTGGAAGCAGTGCAGAGTCCATGGATGTAGATGTTAACAACAACATAGGGATTTTAGTAGATATATGCAGTAGCTAGCAAAAGTCTAAAGATTATGATGGCAGATGCATTATACTGATTCATTTGTTTGGAGGCTAATCAGTTTCATGAGAGTTTTATGTGCAAACAATAGTAGGAAGTGTTGCATGCAAGAACATTCCAAAGGTACCGGATCAGGACACATTGATTCCTTTCTTGTTGAGAGGGAGTGTTGAAATTTGAAACAAGAAATAGTGAAATTGGGATCCAAAAACAACATGAAATTTCATACACACTAGTGTGGGATCATAGGTCACACATGAGTGAGGGATCCTAGTGACACATTAGTGTGCAACCAATTTTTAAATAAATTGGAAAATAAATTTTAATCTTATCTCATAACAACTTGTAATAGTTAACTAAGTGTGATAGACTTAGCTAGCTCAAGAATTTCGAGTTGAGGGTCAAAGGATATGCATGTATAGTGAGTCTATTATTTACATGGTCCAGTTGCAGTTGTAGCACTAGTTTGGTGTCAGTGTGATCAGTTAACTCACTTTAATTGAGCTAAAATAGGTATAACTAGTTCTAACTGATTGATGAGTTAATGGAAGATCAAGTGAATTAAAATAGATTTAATTCAAAATTATTGATCTACCAAGTAACTTTTGATTCACTATTAATAGCTACATGCATTTCAATTCTGATGGAGATCTAGTTGAGGCAAAGGTTAAAGTCAAGTAAACTATCAATTTTATTTTTGGAAAACTTCCGAGGTGAAGTTATAAAGCCAGAGGAAGCCTCCATAGGTATTCTGTAGTCAAGGAAGGCTAATTATCCTATTTAATAGGTATTAATTGGCTAGGGATTGCATGAGCAAGGATGGGCTAGGAAGGGTTAAGAATTGGCTAAGTGTTGGTCAATTTTTCCTAAGAATTGCGAGACAGTTTTGTGCAAGATCAGGGCGAGATAGTCAGGATAGTGCAAGATTTTCTTGGTGTGAGAAAGCATTGTATTTTTTCATGATTCTTTGAATATGTAAAATATATGATAGAGGGATTTTGAGAAGGTTATTTCCCCAAGAACATCTGACATTGTGTGATTGATAATTTCCTTTCTCTTACTTTCATGTGATTGAGTGATCGTGTTTTATATTCCACAAATATTGTAGAAGGATTCATTATCTTGCTTTAGTAAATTGCATGATCAGATTGAATCCATTGATATAATTTATACATGGTATTAAAGTCGTGTTAGAGATTTTCTATGGCATATGGAATAGGTATGGTCGATTGACTAAGTTTTTATTCGCTAGGAACTGCCAAGACGTGGTTGGAAAAAAGGACATAAAATGAATGATTAGAAGATGATTAAATATAATTGTGCATTGAGTGGAATTTTAGATAAATCTAAAATCATAAATATTGTGCATGGAAAATTTTAGGGGCTAATATTCACAGGTGGGCTAATTTTCCATGATTTTTCTAAAAAAGGATTTGCCAATTTGCATTTTTTATAAAAATAATTCACCCAAATATTACAATATAAAATTAGTTTACCTTACAAATCACCAACATTATATATAGAGTATATATGAAATCATTATAAATTTTAATAATTATACAAATACATGAATAAACATTTTATAGTTTCCCTATTAGGGACTAGTGAGATTCGCCAATGTTTTGAAACTTCAAGATAAATTTCCATCCTTAAAATTTTCCTTGATATTGTGTTATTTAGCCTTAGTGTATGGGATAAAATGGTTATTAGTGTACACCAATAATGTCTTATTAATTTGAGCATAATATATATCGTGGATATAATTTCGTATGTGAAGAGTATGATCATATTGATCTTATAGTGTGTGTAGCTTTTGAATGTTGAATCACGTGGGAACAGTGCAATTAAGGAGATCAAAATAAACATAACATATGTCTGTGTTCATTTATATTATTGTAGTGCAGACAAATGTGACTAAAAACAAAAATATGCACTTGTTTGAATGGGTCTATGTATAGTAAGAAGGCAGCATTGAAAATCAAGATCTATGGAGAGACTATGACAACATATGTGCTCCTTTATGATGTGCTATAAAAATAATAAAATGATGTGTGTGTCTAAGGTGTGATTGATAGCCTGTGTATCCAGATTTTATGTGGCAGTGTTGTTGATATAATTTTTGTGTGCATGGTATTGTCATTTTTATACATGCAATAGGATTTTTTAATATAATGGTAATATATGTTATTGTAGAGAAGATTCCATTAAGCCTATTTGCTGAAAAGCTAAATTCTGGTTTTTTTATTGGTGCTTATAAAAAATATTTCCTGTAATTGATTGATGTGCAGACCTATGTGTGACATGAATTGTTGATGGAAAACACAAAGTATTGTTGTAATAATTCTATAAAATATTTTTGTGTGTCTTGGTAGGAGTTTGTATGTGGCTAATATTGTTATTTTTTCAAGTTTAGATAAGAGGTTTAAGCTACTATTATTGTTGTCTTTGTGTGATGTTTACATGTACTATCAAAGATTTCCATGTATTGGTATAATCCATGTATTGTGCATTTATGAGTGTGTACGATAAGAAGAAAGTGTTGGATATGAGAATGTTATAGAGTCTTTGGTTGATGCTAGATTTTGAAATCCTTATAGAGTTTACATTGATGTATGGATAAGAAAGAGTGAGTTTCATATCTTACATTGTTGTTTGAGTTTATAGTGAGATATATGGTGAGAGTGTTACTGAGAGAGAGTGTGTTCATAGCTTTATGATATGCATGTTGAGCCATGAGCTAGTTGCAATATTGATTTTTTTTTTTGATGATTTTTTTTATGAATAAGATAACAATGGAGGTCCATAATTATCCTTAATAATGAATAAATCAATGCCAATGTAAAAGGAAAACATCTTGGCAGCTTAATTAAGCACCCTTAGGGGTGAAAAGAGGATGGAACATCTTGACTGGGTCAACTATGACCAAATCAACAGTGCTGTCATGGAGGGGTGGCAATCAAGGAGGGACAAAACATTTTTATATGGAGACAATTTGCATGGGAGTAGGGTCATAAATGAATGGGGCTTAGGGTTTGGAAGCTCATATCTTATAAAATAAAGAAGATGGCAGCCATATTCATTATCTATTGGTATATGCTATTTCTAAATATATGGTATATTTATACATAAAGCTTTCTTTGGTTGTTTAGCTAAGATTGCAAGTGTTGTTTAGCACTGGGTGTTCCTAATCGGGAATTCCACCTCTTTCATCGAGTAGCTCTTGGAAGAGTCTTGTACTTCACTTCCACTATAATGCATTTGGCCAAAGCTTCATCTTACATTTACAACGTAGATCCTGTTGAGGGTTGAGTTGTTTTGTAGGTTGCAACAGTGGAGACCACATTTAGGTCACTTCAGTACTTATTTTCAGTGGAGAATGGTCCCTTTCCATTTTGAGGGTAGTAAGGAAGACCCTTGTGCATTTTTTCAGATCTTGGCATCAGGCCATATATTTATTTTCCACTACAGCGCAGTTCTTTCCAGATCTACGTTATTTTGAGGGAGGGGTTGCACGGTGGTTTGAGCACACCATTTGGAGAGGAGTTTTGCTAGTGAAGGGATCTTCCTTTCATCTAAGAGGTCTATTGGAGAAGGCTGCATTATTTGTTATATCAAATCATCCACAACCTTCTAGATCTATTATTGCAGTTGTTACACCAATTTTTGGTCATCTAACCTGTTACTATTAGATGGACCAAATTACACCATGTAAGACCAATTTTACGCTAAGTAAAATTTCTTTCAGTATGAAAAATAACTTAGTAATCCTTATTTTATTAAGTTGTTTATGGTCTAAACAGGAAACCCCATGAGGAAATATTGAATAAATCCACATTTGTTTGATTTTCCTCAATGAATAATTAGTTAAACAATAGTTTAATTAATATTCCTGGTCATATTTAACCCCAACAGGAAAATTAATTAGATAAATCATTATTTATCTTATTATTTTCTGGGAATAATTATTTAAACCTTATTTAAATAATATTCCTTGTAAAATTTGACTAAATCATTTATAAATAATTGAATAAATAATTATTTATTTAATTACTACTCAACCACATCTTTAAAATAATAAATAAATCATTTATTTATTTATTATTTACAAAAAGAGGGATTTGACCAAATTCAATTTTTTTTTCCCTCCAACAAATATAATAAAATATTCCATAAAAGTTGGATCTAGATTTGGTTAAAAATATTTTAATTATGCACCAATATCTAGACTAAATATTTTGTAATAAATAGAAGGTTTTTTTCCATTCACTCACTACCTTTTGTTGCCTAAAGATCACTCTGGATCTATACTTTTGGTCTGACTTTGATCCTCCATCATTGTCATATTTTGCTACCATTTTTCTTGTGAGCTCCCTTTGAGTTCCATTTTCTGTCTGGGTTTTCTATACCATCAAGAGAGAAAGATCTTAGATCTGAAGTGATGAGGAATTACAAGAACCCATTGCATTGAGGGGGACTGGTAAAACCTTTCTATGTTCCCTACCCAGGTGTCAAAAAAAACAAAAATCCTTTAAAAATATTCTTGTCTTGTCTATTGGATGCATGGAGAAACTCTTTCTTTTATTTGCTGCTTGATGTCTTTTACTACATACATATAGATTTTATAGCATTTATCTTGGTCAACCAATTGCATATCTAAAGAAATTGGCAGCCATCTTTGATGTTAGGGTTGTATTTTATGCATAGCTAAAGTGAGTTTTTTTCGTACACTTGCGATTAGAATTCATACTAACAACTTGCGACTCCGTTGGGGATTACGATTACAACCTCTATCATTTTTTAGATCCCTTCATGAAAAACTGCTTCAAACCATAGGAATTTTCTTTAGCTTCTTGTTTTTCTTTTCTTGTTGTTGTTTTTAACCTATAAAACCCTAAAACAATAACAATTATAACTTCCATGTGTTTTCGGACGTATTATGCAGGTGACAGGAATCAACCGCAACTGAGATGACAATTTTTTCTGAAACCTACTCTCGAGAGCGGCGAAAGTGCAGGTCGCACTTTTTGGGACAAAACCTACGACCTAGACCTTCAGGGCACAGGAAATAGACCCAAACCTATGACCTCTGCAAAAATCGGGTTAAAACTACGACCTGAACTTTTTGCGAGAATTTTTCTGAGATTTGTCTGGGTTTGTCTGGGCCTCTGTTCAGGGTTTCCTGACCTCCGTCTTTGCCCATTTTGGACCTATAATTTCTTTATTTTACTCATTGAAGTGGGAACCTAGCCCCCTAGGGCTTCCGTACCCATCCACCTTTCTAGGAGGAGTTTAGCTGAAGCAGGTAGTCTCAAATTTCAGTGTGTTCAACCATTTTTCAAATCTGATCCCTTACCTTCAGATCCATTTCATATTGGTTATTCATCCATCCAAAACACCATTTTTTAGTTTTTTTTGGTCTTCCTCTAGGGTCCCCTCCATTTACCTCCAGGTTGTAGCCTTTCGCCACCTCATTTGCAGCAATTTTCCCTCTTGTTTTTTGTTGTACTCTACTCTAGCAGATCTGACCTTTAGATCATTGTCCCTCTCGAATTTAGATCCATTAGCTATTTTGGTGTGTTTTTACTATATTTTTTCCCACCCATAGACAAGTTGTTGAGAGGCTCGCCTCCTTGGGTTTAGATTGATGCATCTTTTGCTGTTATTTTCTGTTATATTCAGTTTACTTTACTGTTATTTTCATATTTATTTACAGTTATGCATCACACTTTTTATATTTCTCTACAAACATCTGGGTTTAAAAATTAAAATTAACACACTTAACATACACACCCTAAGTGAAGAATCGCTTGGTTAACAAGCAAAGACTATAAAATTTTAATCAATTAATCCTACACCTCTCTGCCCTTGTTTCAACATTGTAATCATTTGATATTGCACCTCCTTGCCCTTCTTGTTCTCTCTTCCCTTTGTGATCCGTGTTTTTTCTTTCATCATCGCGCCCCCAAGGCATTTATCGTGGAGACTTCTTGGCCTTCATCCTAAGTTTACGTTAGCAAGACTTATTCCTCTGCGTAGGATTTGAGTTAGTCCTCCACTGAGTCCCCATTCCAACTTTGCTTCTAGTTCCATCCCTGGTTCTCCCCCTGTCACCTTCACCATGTCTGGTTCAGGAGCTAACACTGGTGGTAGCCCCAGCTCTAATGCTAGCAATACTACTAGTGGGACCGCAACATTAACTATCCTGGCTGCTCCCTTGCTCCCCTATATCGCAGGCCTCAGTATTCTCGATTTTAACCAGTTGATCAATGACCCCATATGCCATGATGCTATTTTTCCTGCTATTCCAACCAATCTCCCTTCCAAAATCCCCAAGTTTTAAGGTCTTGTTGGTGAAGATCCTACAAACCATGTTCGATCTTTCCACATGTGGTGTTCATCTAACTCCATCACCAATGACTCTGTCTATCTTCGGTTGTTCCAACATACACTTACTAAAGAATCCTTTAAGTGGTATGTTGACCAGGCCTCCTCCTCTCATACTAATTTTGTGACTCTTGCCCGGGATTTTTTGTCTTACTTCTAGTTTCCCCTTCGTTATGACACTGGTACCAAACTTTTGACTTCTTTAAGTCAATCGTCTGTGACCTGCCTATCCAATCATGTCTAGGAATGGCAGAGAAGAAAGAGCCTATGTCGAGTCCCTACCTTCAAAGACCACGTCAACATGGACTGGTTCCTTAGATTTCCTACTATATGAAAATATGTCCCATCACATTTCCCTTAGACCGAAGAATATGCTCTCCAGATTGCGTTAAAATATGACCTAATCTACACACAGTCTGGTTATGTTTATACTGTCTTACCTGATCTCCCTAGACCCAGTGGTGCCAACACACTAGGGGCATCCTATGCTGCCGACAGTATTGTTGGAGCCCTTTCTCATCCATACACTCATCCTCCCAAGGGTTATGGTTTCCCTCAGGGAGGGGTCATCTCCTCCAGCACTTTTCCCCCTCCCGGTAGCATGTGTCCAGGATACGGCATGACTCCTCCTTTTTCCCAACCTATTTACCATAACATTACCCAACCTCCTTATTATCCGTATCCACAGCCTGGTGCTCCATCTCCTCCAGCATTAGCACCCCCGCCTCCCTTTCTTTTTCAACCCCCGCAATAGCAGCCACCACCCCCTGGGGCAGGTGTATGCATAGTAGGGCACGGCTAATCCTCCTACTTCCAAAAAGAAGAGGGAAGGCACCCAAAATCAATCTTCCCATGGTAATCCAAGATCCAATCCCCAAGTGAATGCACCTAACACTGCTAACCAGCAACAGGGCACTCATCCAAAGTAGGACAGGCCCGTTGATATGAATAAGCCTTGTTCTTTTTTTGGTGTCTATGGTCATTACACCCATGATTGTCCTCTCTTACCTCAAATGCACCAGATGTGAGAGACTCGAGCAACATCACAAGGACAAAAAGCCTCCCCTTCAGTTCCTTCCAACGCTACACCTATCTAGTTGGCTGTGTTTACCAATCCTTTCCCTCAGCAAGGATTTGTGGCTACCCAACTACCTGAAGGTTAGGCGGACACTCAACCTCCTCCATCTAGGTTCTTAGACTACCATATTCTCATGATGAACTATGACCAACCCATTACCGTTGACCTCAACCTTAAGACTCGGTCCTGTTAGTACAATAAGCCTCCCGCTATGTCTACCACCAAGCCCCCTTCTTCAGGTTCCATAGAGCCTCTTCCAACAACCAATGGTGCTTTATAGATCCCTCAGCCTAAGGAAGAGGTTCATACCAAGATCCCCAAGGGACCATTACGCTGAAATGCTACTTCTGGAAAAGCTGCCCATTCGTATAGTATAGTAGATTTTTTGGCGCAATCTCCTACTGCCATCTCAATGTTGGAACTCCTCTAGTCATTCCCTTCATAATGAAAAGCTATACTAACTTCCATGGGTGTTGTGGATCCTTCACATGATCATTTGATCATCTTCGATGTTGACCGGTTACAATTTCCTCCCCGTCCTACTTCTGTCGCCTTCTAAATCCCGGTCAAGATCTAGAATGCCAACGTCTCCCATTGTATCATTGATGAGGGGGCATCCACCTCTGTGATTTCCACTTCGGTTTGGAAGCAACTCGGATTTCCATAGTTGGCCCCTTCCACTATCACCCTCTGAGCGTGGGATGGCCACTCTTCCCAGCCCATTGTCATGTTCCACAATTGTCCTATTACTCTTGTAGGAAAGATTGTTTGTGTTGACGTAGAAGTCATTGGTGCCCCCTTAGACTACAACATTCTATTGGGTCATAGCTACACCTATGTGATGTCTGTTGTGCCATATGCAGTTCACCGCAATATGTCCTTTACTCATAATGGAAAGATAGTCACCATTGACCAATTGACATATTACGAACCAAAGTCTCATACCTCCCCTGAGTCCATCATCTCTTCGGTGGCCAATAAGCAAACCGTCGAACCTTTGACCAGTGTCTCATCTAGTCTACAAAGACGCCTCTTTGCTTGGTTCATTCCCTGGTCTTCATCCTCCTGTCTCTGATCCCAACTCATTGAATGTTTGCATGATGAATCGTCTCGGGCTTCCCTCAAGCGGTCCACTTCAGCTAGCCAGCAGCCCTGCCCTCCGCAACCTTATCCTATCACTTCGAATCAACCTTAAGGACCCCCTCCTCCAGGCCCTTCATCTGTAGTTGGTATTCATGAGCCTCTCTACCCTCCTCAGATGGTTCCTCCTGGCCCTAACCATCTTGGAGTTGTCTCGCCTACCATTACCCCTATGATCAGATACCGTTCCTATCTCCCCCTCCTAGTGTGTTTTCGGTACCTTATCCCTTCCTAACCTAACCCTGGGGATCCTAGTCTGGTACATTAATCCCCCAACCACTACCCTGCCTGGTCAGCCCAAACATTATCTTGCTTTGACCCCAGTTCAACTAGTCCCCATGACCCCTCCCTCTGCTACTATGCCTCAGCCACCTCAACAAGAACCTCCTCCTATTCTAAAAACTTTAGGTAATGATAACGAAGTTCACAAGAAGGAATCTAAAGACAAGGTTTCCCTGACACCTAATGTTTGGGTAAGGGGGCACCCATATTTGAGAGACTAGGAAAATAAATTCTCCACAACTCTCCTAGTGTATCTAGTTGTGTCGACTCTAGTACCCTTATTCTTCCCCATTTAGAAGAACCTATAGAGTCCCATATCACTTCAGATCACTCTAGGGATGATACCCCTCATCATTCCTTCATCTTACATCAACAACCCAGTCCCCTAGAAATTGTTGTTGACCAACCTATGGGTGTTCTAGGAGAGCACCAATTCATTATCTCCAAATCCACTCTTTGGGATAGTGACACCATGTATTCCAACCTATAAACTTAGTCCATTTGATTCAAGTACCAAAATATATTGGTAATCATCCATTCCCTTTCTCAAACTGCATCACCATAACAAAAACAAATGGCGCACCACATCATAAAAATGTGTTTAGATTCCCCTTTTTCTAAATACATTTTGGCATGACCGTAACATGCTTGGGGGAACCTATGCCCCTCAACCATAAAAATCACAAATCTCAGCCAAAAACAGCGCTGGAACCCCCTTTCTCTGATAGGTTTAACTTTTCAGGTCATTTCTTGGGACAGATCACAGTTTTTTGCCTAGTACCTGCTACACAGGTCGTAGAACAGACCCCAAAAAGTGTTGGAAATACTGGGGGGGGGGGGGGGGGTGAACCAGTATTCCTTTCAATTATAGCATTAGTTAATCTTCAATTATTATCAGTGTTTGTACAATGATAGTAGTAAACAAAAGGAACAGAAATGCACATAGTTTTTAAGGTGGAAACCCACAATAGGACAAAAACCACCTAATGCTTTTCTAATAATTCTTTAATATTCAAATCCAATTGAAAATAAAGCTCTGAATTCCTAGAATATAGAAAAGCATTATTCTCCAGCTCCTACTAGATAGATGCTCTAACGCCAGAGATTCTTCAGTAGTCAACTGAACGGATGCCCCAACACCCAATGAGCTAAAACTCACCCTACCACCACCCTACCACCCTGTAGAAGAATAAAAGAAGAATGGACTCCCGTACCAGGGAAAATGGTCCATTTTATAATGATATAGAATGATGTAGAAGAAGAAGACATACTAGAACATAACCCCAACTATGACACAAACACCTAATGATGAAACTAGACCACCCGACACTGCCTCTTCAACTCTTGGCAGAGAGACGCTAGTACAATTTTTACAATAATGTATTTACAATGACTTAGTACAATGATACCTTTACAATGATTGTATGCAGTGTTTCCCACTTGAATACTTCATGTGATGAAATTATTCCTGCTGTTATGCACCTTGGTTGTTGCTCTTGTAATGCTACCCTCTGCTACACCTTTCTTTGCTTTGTTGCCCTAGAAAGTCTGGTCCTTTGTAGCCCTTGAAAACACACGATCTAGCTTTTTCTTGCCTTCTAGGAGCTCATTATTGAATCTAGTGTATCTCTGTTATTTCAGATCCCCAATATCTGATTTTTGGTCCTATAGTATTCCTCTGAGTTATCTTTCCAATTCCATAGTTCTGACCCAATTTTGATTCTTAAAGGGAGAGTTATACCCAATCTCTCACAATACCCTAATTATGGACTGTTTCAACAGAGTGAACTTGTACGACGTGCCATGTGTCACTGTTTCTTCATTCGGCTCTAAAATTGATAGAGAGAAAACTAAATTCTATGCACTATCTACCACTTTTTACGAAATTCCAATTTGATACTCAAAGAGAGAGTTATGACAATTTTACCAAGGTCACTTCTTTGAGATGAATTTCAGGAGCCTGCAAAAACCCCGACTTCCACAGATCATATCTCTGAAAATATTGCGCACCTTGATCTGAAATTTTTATAGCAACTTCCTCAATATTTCGGCTTTGCCTCATAAACATTTCAGCTTCTGAAACGTCGTAGAAAAAACTTTATAGTGAAAATTCCACGATGACCTGTTTTAGATGGCGAAATCCCTTGCATAAGGAGGAAATGAGGATCACAATTTATATAAATTCTTAGGTTGAGAGGGGCTTAAAAAATTGAACGTGGGAAGGATTTTAGGAGCTTAAAAAAAATTAATTATGAATTTTCAATGACCCATGCCACAACCCTATGGGGTTTTAGCCCACTAACTGGGGGTATAAACTTCAAACATGAATATCTCTCAAACCGTGAAAAATTACATGGCGTGCCATATATCAATGGAAACATCTCGACAAGTAGAAACCAAAAAAATAATTATTGAACTAGAATATAGAAATTTTGTAGGTCAAAATTCCCATGCAATATTGGGTTAGCCCCTGGTGCTGCTTAGGTTGACATCAATGACAATCACTGATCAACAATCTCCCCTTTTGGAATTGATGGCAACACAAGTACTCCCCTTGCGATCATGACACCTCTTCCTACAACATTATCTCCCCCTTTGACATCAATGGAAAAGGGTAACTCCCCCTAAAACACAACCATCCTGCAGACATGTACACACTTCCACTCCCCCTGACACACAATCATCCTGCAGACCTGTAATCTAATGAGAACTTGGGAGAATCCCAAGCTTTTGACGAATATATTCAAATGCTTCACAAGATAAAGGTTTAGTGAAGATATCAACAATTTTTTCTTTTGTACAAACATACTCAAGTTTGATATTCTTTTTAGCGACTTGTTCTCTAACAAAATGATATTTCATCGGAATGTGTTTTGTTTCTGAATGCATGATAGGATTCTTGGAGATGCTGATGGCACTAGTGTTGTCACAGAATATGGGAATAGGCTCACTAAATTGTACTTGAAGATCTTTCAATGTTTTTTTCATCCAAAGGACTTGAGTACAGCATGATGATGCTGCAATGTATTCTACTTCCATTGTAGATAACGAGATTGAGGTTTGATTTTTTCTCAACCATGATACAATACAACCACCTAGATAGAATGTTGCTCCACTAGTACTCTTACGATCTGTTAGTCATCAATATTTTTCACTTGTTGGTGATGACTAGTTGTTACGGCCAAGTTTTCTAGTAGCTAATCTAAAAAATTGTCAATTTTTCCAGCTGGAAAACGCCCATAAACATTTTTTCCCTCCTACATTTTCAATCAGCCCATGAAAAGATAAAACCTCATTATCAAGCCCTACCTAGCCTCAGCCATACTAGCTTGTCCATCAGCTCCAAAGAAAACAATCCAAATCTGTCCCAGAAGTCCCCCCTAAGTTAGATAGTGGCACTTTAGGCATTTCTCCCATGGAAAACTATCCTAAAAGCCAAAGAACCTCTATCTATGATCAACCAGTCCTAACAGACCTTCCTATTCCGTAAATAAAGTTTGGTTACACCTGTAATTCGTGCCACTCACAAGCCTTGAAGTCTCAATAATGCATGTGCCATAGGTCAAACTGATATTAGGTAGTTTTACAGTGTTTCAATGGATCTTTCAAGAGCAGAAGTGTACCAGCATTCTAGAAGACAATTTTTAACTCCACATGAGAAGACAACTGCTTACTATGTGGTTTTAAGCCTGGGATGCAGCTACAGGGTAGAGAGTTGTTTCATTAAGCTCCTGCAATCATAGTCAAAGGTCAGTAAATTATGAATGACAAGAAATGCTTTGCAGATACTAGCCAAATTTCTTGTGATGTCTAAGGAGGCGCAAAGGTATTTGGAAAGAAGAATTACATGTCTCAAAGAAATGCCCATCATGAATTATTGACAGTTTGTCATCTTCATTTGCTTAAAGCATGAATAGGCAATGAAAGGAAAGATAACACTGTTTAAAAACTGATGAAATGACATCACTGAGAAAACCTCCTCCATACACGAGCAGAGGGTTGAAGACTGAGAAAAAATCCTTCATTTTACAAGAAGAGGGTTGAAGACACTGTGAAAAAGGCCTCCTTCATCTATAAGAAGAGGGCCAGGGATAAAGTTTGATTTTAAGATTTTCACTGATTGAAAGGAAAATTTTAGGTGCAGTGGGAAGGCAACTAAAGGTTTATGGATAGAGAAATTTTGTTAAAAACAAAGAGAAAGCATGAGTACTATAATGATCAAAGAAGCTGACTTATCTCCTATCAGAGATTTCTTTCAAAGGCAGTTTGGAGCTAAAATGAACAAACCTTGCTGAGGGATGTAATTTCCTTAAAGGTTCCAAAGATCCATCTCCTTGATAAACAGGCATGACATTTAGTCTTTGTTCCTTTAACAAAACAGAGTTGAAAGTAGTTAAAATTAGCCGGGTTTAACAGAGGCCCAAGAGTGATGTTGATATTCAAAAAGGTTTTTCTCTTCCTATTCATAAAGATCTTTTTCAAAACTTGTCAAAAGTGACAAAGAGGTAACCTAAGCTTTGTTTTCTAAATGGGACTTTGCAAATGAACAACACAAAGACAAGAGGTGGGAAAAAGGATATGGCAAGTGTTTCAATTTCAAGAGCAACACTAGAAGAAATGAAACATGATGTTGTAAAAAACAAAGGACTCTTGAGACATATGAAGATACTTAGCTTTTTCATATAAGTGTAGGAGAAGCCTTTAAAATATTTTATTTTTGATGAGCATATGTTGCCAAACCCAGGAAAATGCAGCTAAGTTTTTCCCCCAGACAAAAAGTAGTATCATTCAAAAGGCACATCTACAGTCATTCACATGGCTCGGAGTAGAATTTCCTTCTACAGTACAGATATCAAAAAAGGAAACAAAGTTTCATTCCTTAGTGAGAAACAGTGGAAAGTTTTTGATTCTTAAAAAGGCTTCTTTACTTCAAAAAAAAAAAGTCATGCCTGTAAAATAAGTGGTTCTTGCCACTATGTCATTTATTTGAGAAAAAAAGAGTCTCGGTTATGTTTTAAAAGGACATGAGCTTCATGTTTTGTTTAAACCAATACCCTTTTCAAAAAAGCCTTCAAAACCCTCACAAAGCAAACTCAAGGGTAATTGAATTTTTCGCTTTCAAAAAAGAGTTAAAACCCATTGCAGGGCCTATTGGCAACTCAAAAACACAAAAAAGCACTCACAATCGCTCTCCTGGATGCCCATTAAAGAAAAGAGAGTTTTCGAGCAAAATTTGCAGAAGTTTGAAGATTTTTAGCCCACGTAGCATGCCTAGAAAAGCGCACGACGCATTCAGGAGGAAGTTTACAAAGGGGTTGTATTGTGGCATGGTGCGCCTATAGGCACCAGTCACAACCGCCCGAGAGCCGACCCGACTCATCTACACAGTGCGGCGTTCTTTCAAACAAACGTGCCGCTCACTCCTTTTGCCTTCAACAAGCTCTGAAAGCTGCTCAACTCTTCAAGAAAAGGCTACCATCCATCTTCAAGGTATTTTTATTTGCCTCCTTGGTGTATTCGAGTTGCTAAATGGTGATTAAAAAAGACAAGGTCTTGGTATAAATCAAGGTGTTTTGGTAAATATTTTGAAGAGGATTGTTACAGTGGGAGGCTAGTGGAGTGTTCATTTTAGTTTCAAAGAGCCTAAAGCTACCCTCAAAACAGTGATAAACCATAACACTACTTGCAAGTCAAAGAAAGCACAGTGTTAGAGGTTTCTTAAAAAAATTGTTGAAGGTGTCCTAACTGTGATAGGACAAAGCTAACCTCTGTCAGCAAAGTGTAAAGGTGAAAACAGTGTTAGAAGGTGAAGCAGTGTTCGTAAGGAAATCATAGTGATTATAAGGTGACAAACAATAAGCCTATTTTAAAAGCAGTGGTCTTAGTCCGAATGCCTTGTCACCTTCAAAAAATGTCTCCTTTTGAATAAGTGAAACAGTGAAACTATTGCTGCCTCCTTTGTCCCATAAAACAAAGTGTGGTGAGAGATTATGCAAAGTCATTTAAGGGTGTTTTTGTTACCTGGGTATAAGAGAATAGTGATTCTAAGGTGAAACAGTTTTGTAAAAAGGCAATAGTGATCAAGTCTAAAATACTTTATCACTTCAAAAGTCCTCTCTGTGTGGAAAAACAGTGAAACTAGGGCTGCCTCCTTTGTCCCATAAAGTAGATTGTGGTAAAAGATATTTTAACTCAATTTGAAGGTGTTTTGTCTACGTGTGTATGAGAATCAGTGAATACAAGAAGGGTGTTTTTGATTGGGAGGGGTGTTTTGTCTTTGTCTAAATACAAGGTTGTCTTGTTTTTACCAAAACACAAAGGATCCTTGTAACCTTACCCAAACACATTAACAACTGGATTGTGTGCTTTTTATTTTGAAAACTGTTGTTGATTGGCATACAAAGGAAGACAAATAGTGATTTTTAAGGAGCAGAGAGTTGGTTTTAAAGAACCATTTCACACAGCATTTGGGGCAATTTTCCTTGGTCAAATAGTGACTAACAAAGAGGACAGAGTTGTGTGCTTGAGAAAACATTCCGAAGGCCATTTGAGGCAGCTTGGTGTTGCAGAGAGCATTCAAAACAAGAAGCCTCCCAGGCAAGATAGTAGGAGTGGCTTGCATAAGAGATTTGAGCCTGTTTCCACTGAAGAAGTGAATTCCCACCCATCAATATAGTTCAATTTACATGAGGTTGGGTGCTTAGATTTTTGTCAAAGAGTGCAAGAGGTGAAGAGATTTTCCCCTTTTACACATATTTGCGCTTTGAGGTTTCAAGAGAAGCATTTCTAGTTGGCAGGCCTAGATTTCAAATTCTCTCCAAGGCCACTAAAATCCCTTATGTCGGGGAGAAGTGGTTTAAACAAAGACACCTGGACTCAGAAGAATACAAGCCCTTTCTAAAGCCTGAGCACAAAGATTCATGTCCTTCCATTTTCCCATTCTCATATATTTTGACTAGCTATGCCCCCCTCATGAAGATCATCATGAAATACTTCACTTGTGAGGAAAGATTCTCCCGAATCTATGCCTATCACATTGGATTGCTCATGCATTTCACGAGGGCCAAATTGCTAAATCTTCCTTTCTTCTTACATAGAAGCATTGAGAAAATGGCCTCCACTGTTCAGAAAAAGCCTCCCTCATAGCAGACAACCTGCCTCTTCCATCACTCCCTCATCAAAGTCATCATTCTTCATCAGCTTGAGAAGAGGGAGGTATCTTGGGATACTTTCATCACCCATCCGGATTTCTCCACTATCCCTCCATTTCATACATCTCCTACACCTCCTACTCACCATCCTTCACCTTCTTCTAGCAAACCTGTTCCCAAGAGACTCAAGTTTACCATAGAACAAACAAAAGAGCCTAAAGAGGGAGAAGAGCATGACCATGATGAGGAAGAAGAGCATGAGCAAGAAGAGGGAAGTGAGGATGAGCAGCAGCAGGATGAAACAGGGTAGCAAGGGGATGATGAGGAAGATGATGAAGGACAGCAGCATGAAGATGTGCAACACAGTGAGGGTGAGCAGACTCATGAAGATGCTGAATAGGGGCAGGCACAACATGATACACAGCAGCCACAGCATGATACACAACAGCCACAGCATGATGAACAGAGGCAGCTACAGGATGATGAGCAACAACCTCATGAATAAGAGGTGTAGCAGGATAAACAAGTGCAACATAGTGAGAAGGACAACCCTCAAAAGGAATTGCAAAAGGACAGAAAAGGCATCCATGAAGAAATCCAAGACAGTGGCAAAAATGAGGAGCAAAGTGACAAGGGTAAAGAGCCCATGGAGCACGTGCTAGCTGCCTCTCCTAGGCAAGGGGCCATGCTCTCTTCTCTGAAAGTGGCCAAGCCCTAGACATCAAAGAAAAGGGTGCCTAGAGTTTTAATTCCAAATGTGACTAGGGCCCTCCGAAGCAAGGGAAAATTTCCCAAAAAGCCCGTGGTCGAATTGCCCAAGAGGAAGAAGACTAAAAGAGCCACCCAAAGCAAAGGGAAGGACAAGGAAGAAATCAGTCATGAACAGGAAAGGGAATTCAACATCATCCAAATCTATAGTGATGATAGTGATAATGAAGCCTGGATCCTAGAAAATCTCTTGATTCATAGAGAAAGCCAAATTTATGCCTTGAAGACTGATCTTGATAGGGCTAGGAACTTCAATCACTTTTTGCAAGTCCAAAACAAGTAGATGAGTGTCCATATGGCTATATATGAGACATGGGCCATCAAATACAAAAAGGTAGCCTCCAAAGCATAGGTGATATTGGAAGAACTCATGGGTGAGTTCGATGAAAGCGAAGGCGAAGATCAGCCCAGGCGAAAGAGGCCAAGAACCATGGGGCTCAAAAAGGCCCTTGAGAAACAAAAAGAAGAAGAAGATGCCCTTTGCCAATCTACCCCTCTCACTGCATTGTTCGAACAAGAGATAGAGAACAAATGGGAAGCATGGCCTGAGAGAGTTAATGATCACTTGGAGAAGAAATTGGAGAAGCCAAATAGGGACTTGGACCTTCAACGGAGGATGACTGAGCATTACAAAAAGCTCAATCAGTTTGCCTGCCGGAAGTTGAAGGCTGCTCAGGAAAAACTCAAGGAGGCTAAAAGGGAAGCGCCCGGCACGAAAATTGAGGAAATACACCTCAAGGCTGCAAATTTTGGCCTCAGCTTCACAGCATATTTCTGAAAACCCTTGAGGGTCATGCTCACCAAGTTTAGGCGAAATTCGACAAATTTTGGTTTTTTGTCATTTTTGGGTTTTTGGCCAAAACTCATCGGCATCGCCATTTCAGTTTGGGGCATCCTCAAAGGATGAAAATGGTATCATTGGATGCCATAGATCCCTTCTCAGCGATTTTCAGGGTAGTGGTGTTCTCCCCTGATGAAATATTTCTCTGCCCATTAATCAGTACAGTTTTCTGAATTCCAGTGGTAATTTAGGAGAAAAATAAACATTTTCATAAATAAGACACTCAGAGCTTTCCAACGAGCCATCATGAGCCTTGTTTCGACATCAGGAAGGCTTCCAAAAGTTGCCGGCAAGTCAGGGGACCTTTTGCTAATGTATTTTTTGAGTATTTTTGTAAAAATTGAACCTTTCAAAAGTGACTTTTTGTCATGTGCGTTTAGCTATTTTTGTACATGATAAGTTATGAAAAGTCAATTTATTTCCCTTTTTTAGCATTTTTTAGATATTTTATTAGATATTTTGTGCCTTGGGCTTTGCAAAGCCTCAAGGACAAAATAAGATATTTTGGATAGGCCAATGAGATTGCAAGTTGAACCAAGAGGTTTTCCTCACTTTGGCCTATATATTTCAAAGGCTTTCATTGTAAACAGGGTTGAACTTGATGAATAGAAGCAATATATGGTCATATAAGCTTTAGAAGAAATACTTGTCTCATGCTTTTGGATAGTTTCTTGGATGTTCTTGGATGATGAAAGAGGATTGTTGTTGGATTCCATGACTTGGTAGAATGGTATAGTGTCTCTCTCTTTGTTTTGTTTCTTAGTTTTCATTCATAAATCCATGTTCTTGCTTACTATAGGACAGTAGAAAAAAAATTTGAGACATGCCCTTGGAGGCACCTCAAATTTCCTGTTTCTTCATAGATTCCATGTTTTCTTCATTCTTAGTCACATTAAAGAATTGTTGATTGCTCTTTAATAACTTAAGAATATTGTTTTCTTGTTTCATTCATGGTTTTATACGTGCTAAGTATGATTTACAGTATGCCCTGCTTACTCATGGCTAGCCATGGCTCCATCTATGAAACTTCTCTTTGACTGATTAGATTGTCATTTGTTGAACCAATGAGGTCTTATTCTGATCTTGCCCTTTGCCTAAGACTATGCAATCTTGTTTTCAAAGTGCCCAATAGCTTGAAGTACTATTTTTAGGCGTTCTGACAGAGTGATTTGAGTTGTTTGTCTATCTTAAATGTATTTCCCCAAATTCTGATATTCATTTCCTAAAGTTAGAGAGTTATATATCTCTATGCATGGCTTGAATGTTTATTTCTATGCATCGATTAGTTTACAGTTACATTTCTCATGATTAATGGTTTGCCCTACCATGTTTATGTCAGCTATTAAACTATTTGTGCTTGAAATCCTTTGTTACTCACAAAATTGATGTCCATATTACTCCATTTTTCCCAAAGATCCATTTTACCTCGAATCAAATCGGCCCTTCAACAACCTTGTATCACCATCTGAAAGCTTTCTTGACCTTTTCGACCCCATAGCCCAATTGATCTGACATCTTTTCACCTATCTTATGTCTTTGATCAGTTCATCCCTCACAACCTAAAGAAACCAAAACCAAAAATCTACTTCATAACTAGCCTAAAATCAGAACACAATAAGCAAACACACAGATATCCCTTACACAAATAGAGAGAGCCCTCTTTGAGTCCAAGAAGGCTAGGTCCTTGGGCTCCAAAGATTGGTTTGATGTTACACTGTCATTTGGCTTTCCAATCAGCCAAATCACATGACCCTAACATGATCATCAATGCTTCCTGCCCAATATGCATCTCTAAAGGCTTGAATAATGAGATTGTTACCCTTGGAATACCACAAGCCATATTCTTCTGTGCCCTTTATATATCGAAGAATTCTTTTGACAGCAATAATATGTGATTCTTTTGGTGCTGCTTGGAATCTTTCTACTTGTCCAACTGCTTGCATAACATCTGGCCGAGAGGATGTTACATATAGAAGAATACCAATCATATATTTGTACAACCTCTGATCCACATCCTTAGATGAGTCGTCTATGCTCAATTTGAAACCTGTTACGATCGAAGTAAGGATGGGTTTGCAATATTCCATTTTGAATTTCTTGAGCATTTCCTTGATGTACTTGGCTTGACATATAAATATTCCTTTCTCTTGCTGAGATATTTGAAGCCCTAAGAAGTATGTCATCTCACGAAGTAAAGACATCTTGAACTCACTTTGCATATTTGTAGAAAAGTTCTTACTTAGTCAATCATCATTGCTACCAAATATTATATCATCCACATATACCTCAACGATTGTTAAATTATCTTTATCTATTTGTACATAAAGATTGCTATCAACATTACCTTTCTTGAACCCTTGTTGATGTAGATATCCATCAAGACGAGCATACCATGCTCTGGGAGCTTGCTTGAGACCATATAGAGCCTTCTTTAACCTGCAATCATAGTCTTATTTTTCTGATAGTAGAAAACCTTCAGGTTGTTCGATGTAAACTTCTTCTTCTAATTCTCCATTCAGAAATCCTGACTTAACATCAATTTGGTAGACTTTGATTTTTCTTGAACATGCATAGGCGAGAAACATTCGGATGGCTTCCATTCTGGAAACTGGTGCAAATGTTTCGTCGAAGTCAATTCCTTCCACTTGTGCATAGCCTTTGCAAACAAATATTGCTTTGTTTCTAGTAACATGCCCATCTTCATTCAATTTTTTTCCTAAACACCCATTTAGTCCCAATGAAATTTTTATCTTTTGGTCATGGAACTAATTCCCAGGTGTTATTCTTCTCAATTTGATCCAATTCTTCATTCATAGCTGCTACCCAATGTTCATTCTGGCTTGCTTCCTCAAAACTACTAGGCTCAAAGGTTGCTAGAAAATAAATGTGAGCTTGTTGTGATGAACGAAGCTATCACCCTTCATTTATGTCACCAATGATTTGATTTGATGGATGGTTCCTTTGAATCCATTATTTTGTTTTCCTTGGAGGAGCTTCTTGTTGTTGTTCTAGTATATCTTGATGATCATTGTTTACTTCTTCCTCGTTGATAGTTGGTTCTTGTTCTACAATTTTATCTGTGTCTTTTTCAGCCTCTGTCTTAAGTTTCAAAGATTCTAGATCCTCATCATTATTCGCTAGAACACCATCTTCGTCAAATGTAACATTTATACTCTCCACTATCTATTTTCGTCTTAGATTATAACATTTATAGGCCTTTCTTTTGCGTGAGCGACCAACAAATATACCTTCATCAACATGTGATTCAAACTTACCCAAATTTTGATCTTTTCTTTTGATATAACATTTGCTTCCGAAGATTCTAAAATATTTTACATTAGCTGGTTTTCCTTTCTATAATTCATATGGAGGCTTGTTGCAATTATTTCTGAGAAGAATTCGGTTGATAATGAAGGTTTCCGTATCAATTGCTTGAACCTAGAATTTTTCATCCAATTTTGAGTCCTTCAACATTGTTCTACCCATTTCCTGTACGGTTCTGTTCTTTCTTTCAGCAACTCCATTTTGCTGAGGTGTTTGTGCTGTTGAAAATTTTCTTTTTATTCCATTTTCATCACAGTATTGCTGAAATAAGTTGGAAGTGAATTCTCCACCATTATCTGATCTTAGACACTTTATTTTCAAATTAGTTTCATTTTCAACCAACTCCTTGTAGATCTTAAAGCACTCAAATGCTTCAGATTTTTTCTTTAGGAAACTGACGGCTGTCATCCTAGTATAGTCATCTATCATTAACACGAAATTTAATTTTCCATCTAAACCTTTTGTTCTCATAGGACCACATAGATCAATATGTATCAATTCCAATGGATGTGATGCAAAGTGTTCTTTTGTTTTAAATTGGACTTTTGTCTGCTTGCCATGCTGACAGGCATCACATAGTGTGTTGAAAGGTTTTGATATTTTTGTCATTTCTCGTACTGCTTCCTTTTTGCTTATCCTGACAAGATTGTCAAAGTTTATGTGACCCATTCATTTGTGCCATAACCAGATTTCATCTTCTTTAGCTAGTAGACATGCTTTAGTTGCTTCATTCATAACATATATGCCGTTTGGAGCTTGACTTGCTGTAGCCACAATTTTACCATACCTGCCTTTCCTGATTTCACATTTTGTGGAGTTGAATAGCATTATGTGTCCTTGATCACACATTTTTCCAACATTAAGCAAATTGTGATTCATGTTTTCAACCAATAGAACATTCTTGGCTATAACATCTTTTCTTCCAAGAGTGATGGTACCTGATCCTATAACATTTGAAGATCCATCATTTCCAAAGGATACGGTTCCATCCTTCTTCTCTTTTAGAGATACAAATTTCCTTCTATCTCCAGTCATATGCGTTGAGCAACTGCTGTCAACATACCACACATCTTTGTTGTTTTGAGCCTTGAGAGTGAGAGCACAATTATCAGTCTTCTTCTTCTTCCATGTTCGTTCATTTTGTGGCTTCGAAGATTCTTCTGGAGGATTTTCAAGTCTGTAGTCTCTGGCTATGTGTCCAAAGTTCTGACATTTGTAACATTCCATATTATTTCTTAAATTTTCAAATATATTGATGTTTCATCGAGCCCTAGGAGGTTAATATTTGAAGGATCTCCTGGAATTGTATTGGTTCCTAGGGTACGTGCGACATTCTACAGCTTTATGACAAAATTTTCCACATGAATAACAATAGCCATGAAAAATATGTTAGTACCTGGATGGAAATATTCATCGAGGAATCGTCTTCCAAGGATGTGCTTGCAAATCTTGTCCAATGAAGTCTACATGTATGTTAGATCTCATAGGTTCATTGTATTTTGTTTAGAAGGTCCTGCTTCTTCTTCTTTGTAACTGAGGCCAGTTCTGTCATTGTAAGATCGTTGATTATTGATGAGTTCTTCGAATGCCCTTGAGCTGTTGGCATAGTTTTGGACAGTTTTTCCCTTCTTCACTTCCTTATGTAGCGAGACTACTTTGGCTTCTAATGCTTCCATTTCTTGGTTGCTTTCTTCCAAATTCTTTTGAAGTGACTCTTAATACATTTGTGTTCTTCAACTTCAATTTTGAGACCTTGAACTTGTTCTTCAAGAGTATTGGAATGGATATTCTCAGCATTGAGCTTTTTTATAAGCTTGATTGCCTTCTCATAAAATTATTCTATGGTCAACCCTTCTTCTTCATTGTTTGATACTTCTTGTTTATTGTGCTTGGCCATAAACAATACTTTCTCATTGGCTTCTTCTTTGCTGTCACTTTCTTCATCAGATGATGAGCTATCTTCTTTAGAAAGAAAGTTCCTTTTGAATCCTTTCTTTTTTCCTTGATTGTTGAATTTCTTAAAGCCTTTCTTTCCTTTTGAGTGGCCATCACTTTTGTTCAGACATTTTGCTGCGAAATGCCCAACCTCACCACAACAGAAACATATCAATGGAAGTTTACCTTTAAATTTTCCCTTACCATTTTTTAGTTTTCTCGTAAAGTAAGCATATTCTTCATTTGGAAGACCTTCTCCATCATCTCCCTTTTCTTCACACTTGTAGGTGCATGTCATTTCAATTGAAGGTTGTTTGTCCTTATTCATTTTCTTCGATGCAATGAACGTAGTTTCTAGATTTGAAGTACCCTCTTCTTCATCAAGTCTCATTTCATATTCTATGAGAACTCCATGTAATTTCTCTTCGCTAAGTTTGCCCAGATTTTCACTGTATTCTAAGACCGATACCTTTGGGTTGAATCTCCTTGGTAACGTTCTAAGAATCTTCCGTATAATATTCTTCTCGTCAACTGGCTCTCCTAATCCTTCCATAGTATTGGTTATTTCATCAACATATTGGAAGTATGCAGAAATGTTGCAATCTTCTTTCATTATGAGTTGCTCAAATTTTTCTCTATAGATTTGAAGCTTTGCTTCTTTGTCATTTGAGTCACCTGCATATATATTCTCAAGCTTGTCCCAAACATTTTTGGTGGTTTTACAACCGAACACCTTATTATAAGCATATTCAATAAGTCCACTGATAATAATATTCTTTTCTTTTGCATCATTTACCAAATTCTTCTTGCCTTGTTCATCCGCGGTTGATGTAAATCCATTTTGAAAAATGTCTCATACTTTGTAACCTTGCGCCAAGAGATAGACCTCCAATATTCCTTTCCAAAGTGCATAATTATTTTCATTGAATAGAGGTACACCATTCTTGGTATGCTCCATGACCTCCTTCTAGCTGTTAAAATGTTATTGAAGGAACCAAGCTCTGAAACCGTTTGTTGGAAATATTGGGGGGGGGGGGGTGAATTAGTATTCCTTTCAATTAGAGCATTATTTAATCTTCAATTATTATCAGTTTTTGTACAATGATAGTAGTAAACAAAAGGAACAAAAATGCACACAGTTTTTAAGGTGGAAACCCACTCCGGGACAAAAACCACCTAATGATTTTCTAATAATTCTTTAATATTCAAATCCAATTGAAAATAAAGCTCCAACTTCCTAGAATCTAGAAAAGAATTCTTCTCCAGCTCCCACTAGATGGACGCTCCAACGCCCGAGATTATTCAGTATTAAACTGAACGGATGCCCCAACACCCTATTATCCGTTGTGTAACCAGCTCCAAAAAGAGAAGAAAAGAGATATCAACGCCTTAGAAATGAGCCACTTCGAGGGGGCAACCTCCAATACATTACATAACTGAAAAATTCTTGGATGATACAATTTACAAAACCTCCTTTCTATATATAGGAGTCCATGGGGCCACAATGTAATCCTAGTGGGCCACAATGTAATCCTAGCCGACCTCACAATAATAATTTAAGGGCACAATAATAACAAAATGGGGGTTACAAGGGTACAATAATAACAATAAGGGGGTTACACTAACAACAATAAGGGACTATACTAGTAATATAGGAACCTAACATGCCCCTCTCCTTCAAAAAAGTGTTGTCCTCAACGCTTGAGTAGCTCTGGGTGCTTCTGTATAAAATTATCATCCTCCCATGTAGAATCTTGAGTGGGTAAGTTCTTCCACTTGATGAGATACTCTGAAATTGATCGATTCCATAGTTGTCGAGTTCTTGTTTCCATGACCGCTTCAGGTTCCAATATGATTTTTCCTTCCTCATCAAGCTCTGGAAATATTGTTTGAACTGGAAGATTTTCACCTATAACCTTCTTTAAGCACGAAACATGGAAAACTAGATGTACTCGTGAAGAAGCAGGAAGCTCCAATTTGTATGCCATAGTACCAATCTTTTGCAACACCTTGTAAGGGCCATAGTACTTTGGCGATAATTTATTATCCTTCTTAGCTTGCTTGAGGGACATTTGTTTGTATGGTTGTAGCCGTAAAAATACCCAATCTCCTACATCAAAACTTCTCTCGCTGCGATGTTGATATGCTTGTTGTTTCATTCGATTTTGTGCCAAATTCAGGTTATCCTTTAAGAGTTGGAGAACTTCTTGCTGATGCTCGACGTGATCTTCCACTGCTTGAACCTTCGAATTTTCCCTTAAAGATGATGTGATCGATGGTGGATGATATCCATAAGTGCCATAAATGGGGTCATTTTTGCTGCAGTATGGAAGGAAGTGTTATACCACCATTCAGCGAGAGGTAACCACTTGACCCATTGTGTTTGTTTATCAGATACAAAGCAACGAAGATATCCTTCCAAACATTTATTTACTATCTCCGTTTGACCATCAGATTGAGGATGATAAGATGAGCTATGAGCTAATTCAGTACCCAAACAAGAAAATAACTCCGTCCAAAAATTTCCAGTAAAAATAGGATCTCTGTCGCTCACAATGACCCTTGAGATTCAATATAGCTTTTGAATTATGTCCATAAATGTAGTATAAACTGTACTTGCTTTAAATGGATGAGATAATGCACAAAAGTGTGCATACTTGGTAAGTCTATCAACTACCACCATGATGACACTCTTTCCTTCGGACTTAGGTAAACCTGTGATAAAATCCATTGAAATCTCCTCCCAACGTTGACTTGGAATGGATAAAGTTTGTAGAAGTCCCGGGGTCTTAATTGTTTCCACTTTATTCTGCTGGAAAACCAAACATTCCGCCACAAACTTTTGAATATCAGATTTAAGGCCATCCAAAAAAAAAATCTTTCTTCACCCTGTGGTAAGTTTTTAAAAATCCTGAGTGTCCTCCTAAAGGAGGAGTGTGCAATTCCAGAAGAATCTTTTGTTTTAGTTGGGAATTCTTACAAAGATATAAGCGATCTTTGTACCATAAGGAATCATTTTTCCCACTAAATGTATCAGATGTACTAGGATCTTGCTGCAACTTTTGAATGAGTGTCCATACATCTTTGTCCTTCTTCCATTCATCTCTTGCTTCGGTTATCCAATCTGGTTGGATAATAGAAATAGCACAAAGAAATGCTTCCACCTCTTCATTCTTTCTTGAGAGTGCATCTGCAACAACATTAAGCTTTCCTTTTTTGTAGATTATTTCAAAGTCATAACCCAACATCTTTGTGACCCATTTTTGCTGCTCTTCTGAAGATAGTCTTTGCTCAAAAAAGTGTTTAAGACTATCATGATCAGTTTTTACCTTGAAGTGTCTTCCCATTAGGTAAGATCGCCATTTCTTTAGTGCATGCAGTATTGCTAACATTTCCTTCTCATAAATAGGTTTATGTAAATACTTTCCTTTGATTGGACGACTTTCAAAAGCAATGGGTCTTCCTTCCTACATTAAAACCGCACCAATTCCATTTCTTGAGGCATCACATTCCACAATAAATGTTTTTGTGAAGTCTGGCGTAGCTAAGACCGGTGCTAGGCACATTGCCTCTTTAAGATGTTCAAAGGCCTTAGTTGCTTTAGGAGTCCATCAAAATGCATCTTTCTTCAATAATGTTGTTAGAGGTGCTGCTATTCTCCCATAATTCTTAACAAACTTGCGATAATACCCTGTTAACCCGAGAAATCCTCGCAACTGCTTTATGGTTGTGGGGAGTTTCCATTCCTTAATGGATTTAATTTTGTTAGGGTCTACTTTAACACCCTCGTGAGATACAATATGACCCAGATATTCCACCTATTGTACTCCAAAGAAACATTTGGATGTTTTTGCATATAATTGTTTCTCCTGCAATAGTTTGAGCACCCTGTCAACATGTTCAACATGATCCTTCCAAGACCCGCTGTAGATTAGTATATCATCAAAAAATACTAGCACAAACTTTCTAAGGAAGGGTTTGAAAATGGAATTCATCAACCCTTGAAATGTAGAAGGTGCATTGGTAAGGCCAAAAGGCATGACCAAAAATTCATAATGACCCTCATGAGTTAGAAATGATGTTTTTGGAATATCTTCAGTCTTCATTCTAATTTGATGATATCCTGAACGAAGATCCAACTTGGTAAAATAAATTGCTCCATGTAATTCATCCAATAATTCATCAATCACGAGAATGGGAAATTTATCTTTAATGGTGAGCTTATTGAGCTCCCTATAATCCGAACACATGCGCCATGATCCATCCTTCTTGTGTACCAATACTATAGGAGCAGAGAAAGAACTTTGACTAGGTTGAATTATACCCGCCTCTAACATTTCTGCAATCATACGCTCAATTTCGCTCTTTTGGAAGTAAGGATATCTATAAGGCCTGATGTTTGGAGGAACACTTCCTGGAATCAAATGAATAGCATGATCATGATCACGAATAGGTGGGAGTCCTTTGGGATTTTCAAACACCTTGGAATGATTGTCCAAGACTTGTTGGAGATCTGCCGAAATAGATGATTTTGATGTCGGAATGTCTAGTGAGCATAATTGTGCAATTACGCTTCGTTGTTCTTTCTTTAGAAGCTTTGTCATGACATTAGAGCTTATTATCCTTCCCGGCTTCCCTTCAATACCCCGTAATTCGACTTCCTTTCCTTCTGAAAAAAATTTCAAGAAAAGTTCTTGAAAATTAAAAGCTACCGTTCCCAAAGATTGTAACCATTGTACTCCTAGTATAACATCAGCACCTCCCATAGGAATGGAAAGAATTGGACTAGTCAATACATATTCCCCCATGGTTAGCTTGATATTATGGCATTTCCCAGAGAAATTTATGGTTCCTCCATTTGCAACCATCACTTGACATTCTGGTGCTGGGTATAGGAAACAATTTAATTCCTTGGCTACCTTACAATGAATAAAATTATGGGTGCTACCTGAATCAATCAACACTATTACCTTTTTCTTCTTGATTTGTCCTTGTATCTTAAGAGTTTGAGGAGTGGTAATTCCTGCCAGTGCATTACACGATATGGTCGGATTCATTTCTTCCTCTTCTAGGGTTGGTTCCTGGTGTATATCCTCTTCTTGTTCATTTTCTTCTTCATCTTCACAATCTATGTAAAATAATTTCTTCTCAACACACTTATGACCTTTAGTGTATTTGCTATCACAACTGTAGCAAAGCCCTTTTGCTCTTTTTTCTTCCAATTGTTGTGGTGTCAACCTTGTAGGTTGTGGAAATCTAGACGTAGCAACACTTTCTTCTTTATAGAATTGAGTGGTAGGCTTCCTTGTCGCCATAATTTTACATTCAACTTTTCTTGCCAACCTGAATGCCTTCTCCAATGAATCAGGTTCCAGAACGCAAACTTCATGTTGTATGTTATCCTTTAAAGTGCCTATGAAGAGATCAATCTTGTGTTCCTCTGGAATATCAGTTACCCTTATATTCAATTTTTGGAAGTCCTCAATGTGCTGCCCCACTAAACCCTTTTGTTTGAGATTTCTCAATTGGCTAAAGAAGGTGTTGCTCTTTGTATCCTCATAATGTGCTATCATTTCCTCCGTAAAAATTGACCAAGTGACAATTTTTTTACGGGAGCAAAGCCATCGATACCATACAAATGTATTTTTTTCTAAATGTAAAGTTGCAATGCGTGCCTTTTGTGTGTTTTGCACATTATGGAGATCAAAATATTGCTCCATCTGTAGTATCCATGTTACAGGATCCTTTCCATCAAACTTCCTCATATCCATTTTTGGAATATGGTGGTTCTTCCCGCCAACATTAGATTTTATCAAATCACAATTAACATTGATTTTGTTCTCATCATGAGGTTCTTCTACTATCTTTTCACCATTAGGAAACATTTCTTGTATAAACTTTGTCAAACCTTCGATGTCTGTTTTTAGATCATTCTTCATGTTTTCCATCTTAACTTCCATTCCATCCATCTTAGCTTCCACACCTTTCTTCAAACCATCCATCTTCTCTTCCATGCCTTTCTTCAAAACTTCCATTTCATTTTTTGTTGCTCTTTGCGAGAGTGAAATTTGTTGCACTTGCTCTTGTAATTTTGATAGGTCATGTTGCAATTCTTCATCTTCATGAGTCATAGTAGACCCTTCTGAAGGCTTAATGGGTGTTGAATTATTTTTATGAGGCATCTTTTAGAACCCAATACTGATATCTATTCTACAATATGCCCTTGTAATCAATTCAAATTGATTCTTCAAACAAGACTTACGCAATTCGGAAAAAAAATACACACCTTTTTCTTGCTTTTGAGGAGCTCGATATTGAAATTGGATTATCTCTGTGATTGAAAAACTTCAAATATTTGAATTTAGATACAAACATAGCCCTCTGAATTATATTTTTAATGCCACAGGTCTGACCTGATTTGGATTCTCCAAGACAAAGTTGTGTCCAATCTCCCACAATGACCTAATTATGGACTGGTTCAGTAGAGCGAACTTGTACGACTTGCCATCGCTGTTTTGTCCTTTGTCTACGAAATGAATATCCAAGAAACTACGGTTTATTATTACTTGTGACCACTTTTTCTGAACTCAATCAGTACGTTCAGAAATTCAGCAGACTTTTCATGATCACCTCACAGATGAAAATTAGGGGCACAGAAAAGCACTACCTTCTGAATCATATCTCCAAAAATATTACCGAACCAAGCTTTGAAATTTTGACAAATTCTCAAGGTTCAGCTTCGCACCATCTAAATTTACTTGACCTTGACAGAAAAAAATTATAGTTCAAATTCCATGATGACATGTTTGAGATACTGAAAAAGACTAACCCTGATTCATGTCTCCGAAAATGTGAGCAAGCTCTGAAATTTTTAGAAAATCCTCCTCAGGATTTCAGCTTCGCACCCTAAAAATTTCAGCTTCTGAAACTTCGTAGAAAAAATTTATAGCGAAAATGCCACGATGACCTGTTTGGAGCAGCGAAACCCTAGAATCCAAAGCTCTGATACCAAATGTTGTGTAACCAGCTCCAAAAAAGAGAAGAAAAGAGATATAAACGCCTTAGAAATGAGCCACTTCGAGGGGGCAACCTCCAATACATTACATAAATGAACAATTCTTGGATGATACAATTCACAAAACCTCCTTTCTATATATAGGAGTCCATGGGGCCATAATGTAATCCTAGTGGGCCACAATGTAATCCTAGCCGACCTAACAATAGTAATTTAAGGGCACAATAATAACAAAATGGGGGTTACAAGGGTACAATAATAACAATAAGGGGGTTACACTAACAACAATAAGGGACTATACTAGTAATATAGGGACCTAACATTATCACTCAGTAATTTCTCCAGGTTCAAGAGAAATAGTCTGAGGTAACCACAAACCTACTTCAAATCCTAGGATCTAGCCTTCCTAGAATTCAGAGAGGGCTCTCTCTTTAAGATTTATCTTTGTTTTGATTTATGTTTTTAGGCTAGTTATGATAGAAAAATTAGTTTTTTTTTTAAGGTTTTGGTGGGTAAAAATCACTTAGGATTAAAATAGAGAGAGATCTACTTGTCCATTGGGCTATGGAGTCTAAGTCTAGATAACAGTACTAGAAGGAAAGACCAAAAGGGTGAAAATGTATTTAGGTCAAGGTAGATAACCCTCGGAGTTTTAGGTAAAAGGTTTTTGATGAAATGGTATAGTCGGGATAAAGAGAAATGAATGATCCTTTGATCTGGGAAATGGAGGAAGGAGGCAGGGGTCAAACGGGAGTAGGAGCAATGAAGGATTCCTAACACCAGAAATCAACAGAAAACATTTAAATGGTAACTTAGTTAAAACAGGGAGAAATAAGCTAATCCTGAAGTAATATTCCTAGTTACTCATTAAGACAGATCAAGCACATAATGAAATTGCATGAAACTCAGAAATAAAACAATGACAAGAAAAGATGCACTTTACTCTTTAACTTATCGCAAGAATCTTGAATTATGATGCCCTTAAGCTTTGTCCAGTCTACTACTTTGAATTAAACACTTAAGAGCCTCCAATGTATCAGAAAAATTCTATAGTAATCTTATCAATTTTATTCCACCCAAAATACTTCAAAGAGTGAAGTATTTATACAAATTCTAAACTAGAATATCTTGAAAAAATATCAAGATTGGTTTACAAATATCTCCAAATATTTTACATAAATAGAACTTAAGTCAAGGACACTAAAAAATAATGCATATATTTGGCACTATTATTTATGGATAGGTGATGAAAAATATGAGAATTGGAATTTGATCTCAACTCTTAGTTGATGATGAGGCATCCAAGTCACTAACTGTTTCCTTTCTTTGTGCATTCTGCTCCAACAATTCTGTAAACTTGGGGTCCAATGATACCTTTTTATTTCTCAATCCAAAATAGATATGTAGAACATGAAAGAGGTTATAGTATATGAATATGTTGGTGAGATAAACCTCTCTCATTTTCCTAAAATTCTGCTCCAACTGTCCACAATAGGCTCTGCAAAATGATGTGTAAAACAGAGTTTTACAGAGTCTGAAAATTAGGTTGTAAATATGTGCATGTATCTCTCATTATATAATATTTGTTCACAAAGTGAGATGGATTTTTTTATATTGCTCTCATAGGAGAAAACAAAATGATGTGTAAAACAGAGTTTTACAGAGTCTGAAAATTAGGTTGTAAAGATGTGCATGTATCTCTCATTATATAATATTTGTTCACAAAGTGAGATGGATTTTTTTATATTGCTCTCATAGGAGAAAAAACCTCCTTCAATTTGGTAACATTTATTTCTTATTGGCCACAAAATTCTCTGCAAAATGATGACTTAACAGGAATTTTCTGCAAAAAGTGCTTTCCAATATTGTTCAATATTTCCCAACCCATAATAGCTATTCGAAAAGTGAGAGAGGTTTTTGTATTTGGACATCTTAAGAACATAAATCTCCTTCAGTTTTTAAAAATAAATCTTGGATTGGTCACAATAGTTTCTGAAAAACGATGACTTAAAAACGAAATTTCTGCAAAAATGTTCCTTCTTGCTCTGTTTTCATCTTTTAACCTTTTTGTTCTTTTAACTGTTTTTTCTTTCACTTTGGATAAATTTCATTGTTGGTTAAATTATTTTCATCTCTGTTAACCATTACTGCCTTTTTCTTTACTTTAACTGTTTTACCTTGACTTCTCTGTAACTTTGTTTTAACTTTCACTCTGACTTTTCCCTGATACACTTTAACTCTGATGCTCTTTGACTGTTTTGTTTTCACTGTCATTGTGAATTCTAATTTCACTTTTACCATTCACTGTGAAAATTTCATCATTCTGATATCTCCATGACTTTATTTCATTCTTTCTTTGTATACAAACTATTTGTTGAATGAAGCTTTTGAATTAAAATCTGAGAATTTGGAGCAAACAATTTTGTCAACTAGTATTGAAACTGTTGGCTCAATTTATTATTATGATAATAACCTGCAAAAATCAAACAATTTGTTAATGAAACAAAAGTTTGGAAGGAGGTGATCAAAGGTTTTTTGAAAGTCTTGTGGAATGAGATCTGTCTGTGAAGGTTTAACTCTATTTTTAGGCATTTTTGGGCTACTTCTGCAAGATTAGACTGTTTGCAGGAGAAATTTTATTTAACAGAGGGATAATTGAGAAAATTTGGTCTAAGGATAGTCTCTTTTTGGTTTTATGCTCAATCAAGTTTTATATGAGGATGCAAACTTGTTTAAGACATAAAATGAGGGTTTTCTGAATAATTTGGACTGTAAAAAGGCGTTTTCAGGAGATCTGTAGGCCTGAAACCCTTTCCTGGTGTAAGAATTGATCTTCAGAGGTCCTAAGCTGAGGAAATTTAGTTTTTACAGGGGCTTTTATGGACACAACAATTTCTGGGGAAAATTTGTGAGGGTTTGGCCTGTTTTGGGCATTTTTGGGCAAATTCTCTTCTATGAATTTTCTTAATTTGACGACTTGGCTTACTTATCAATAGTTTAAATTTGAATTTGCAGGTCTGTATGTCAAAAAATTCCTTTGAAAGCAGGTATTTGACTTTTGGAAGGGTTTTCAGACATTTGAGGTTGAATTTGAGCTTTGGTCCGGCTTGTTGGAGTAGAGAATGGCTTTTCAGGTCTTCAAACATGGGGATCTGCTGTCAAATTGGGCTTTTTCTCAGGATATAAGTCTGAAAATTGTGCAGACAAGATTTTACATAGTCAGGCGGAGTTTTTATTAGTCAGAATGCACAAATAACACTGAAAAATAACATAACAAAGGTTTTAACCTTTGATATGAATATTTATTAAAAGTATTAAATGCGGGTCTAATCCAAAGGCGGGAGGTAGTTTAGATTTTGAAATGCGAAACCAGCAGTGGTTTTCGCGTTGGTTCACGGTGGTAAGCTATATTTTCCAAAACAAACGCGATCGAATGAAATAGCACCACGTCAGGGGAGGCGGTATATTGAAAACAACCCATTTCATGTTGATTTTGGCTTTGGGCGAACATTTGGTTTATGGGCGAGATATTGATTCTACATCGTCAAATCGTCAGGAAGGGAGCGAACGGTGAGGATTTGCTTTGAAGTTGCGGTCGAAAAAACATGTGGAACAGGGGTAACTTATGCGCTGGGAAATTGATAATAAAGCCTTTGTATTTTATTCATTATAACCAAAGTTTTATATCCAATGGGGTTATATATAAGCAGGGCTTTATGTGTAG
Organism: Pinus albicaulis; assembly: GCA_034641835.2. Lineage (NCBI taxonomy): Eukaryota > Viridiplantae > Streptophyta > Pinopsida > Pinales > Pinaceae > Pinus > Pinus albicaulis. The sequence continues at coordinate 587,982,822 of CM076579.1, forward strand.
TAAAAAATGGTTTAAAAGTATGTGAGAGGGAGTGCATGGAGTGGGATTAATATATATTTTGCAAAGGTTTTTGGGTTTAAATTTTGGTTTAGACTAAACTTTATAATAAGCGGGGAGTATGTTTTATTTTCAAATAGATAGGATAAGCCCGAAAGCTTATCCATATATATTGTTTGTTTTCTTATATTATATATTTATTTTAAACCATGGTAGGTTTAATAACTATAGGGGGTGGGTTATTTGATTAATGTTAGTTTTATACCAACGGGGGTATAACTTGGGATTTTAATTCAACATGTGCATATTAACTTCGGTCTAAAAACTATATAATAGTGGGTTTTAGGGGGATATTTGCATAAAGGGAATTATATAGGTAGGACAAGGTCTCTTTTAGGGAGTTAATAAAATAAGTTAGAAATTAATATGACAAGGAAAATGAAATACTTAAGAAATACACTTATATGACTAAGTAAAGTGAAAACCTTAAAGAAAATTTTATCATTTGATGATTTCACCACTTTCACTTAGGATAAGATGTTTTTTTAGGGTTTTTATGTTTTATGAAATGGAGGAAGTTAATGAAATGGAATATTATGTATCATTAAGTAAGAAAAGAGTTCTTAAAATTTTGAGTTGTAATGGGTGAATGAAGGGTAAATAATGATAAATGGGTATTTAACATAAAAATTTAACATTTTCAACAAACCAGTCATCGAGCCTTGGGTCTGGTCCCAACAAAAGTCAGAGAAATGCTCTGAGCCTGTTTGACTGATAGTGTAAAACACTAAATACTTACAGGGGATGGGAAATTAGTGATTTTTTGCCTGATGATGAATATTACATGCTTTTTCCCACTTATTTCTACCTACCCTGTCTTATTCTAACATTTTTTCTTCATTTTGTAGGTGCATTTAGGCTTGCAACCTTAAAACATTTATTGTTTTAAAGCATAACATATCTAAATCTACCTTATTTCATCCGAGGGCTCATATTAAACTGTTGAGCTCCTCATTATTCTCTACCTATCTACTGATTTGTCAGGATTAAACTGTCTGACAAATATTTATTCACTATCTAAAACTTGAAATTGACAACATGAAAAGTTAAGATTAAACATTTTAGCCTATCATGGATTATAGCATTTATTGACACTCTGCCATAATCATTTATTTTGCAAAAAAGTAAAAGTAGTGGGATTTTTACTTGCTCACTTTTAGGTCTTATTTTCATCTTTTTCTTTTGGGGTTTATATTTTTTTAAGTCCTTTGATATTTCTTTTAGGACTTTTTACCCTTTTTTTGATTTTCTATTTTTTTAATTTTTTTACAAAATATGGGAGAACAACTTGCAGAAAGTAAGGTATGTACATATTTACAAGACTATCAAAATTCAATTCAAAATTAGGAATCCTATATTTATAGGACCCTAACACACCCAATGAGCTACAACTCACCCTAGCACAACCCTACCACCCTGTAGAAGAATAAAAGAAGAATGGACTCATGTACCAAGGAAAATGGTCCACTTTACAATGATATAGAATCATGTAGAAGAAGAAGACACACTAGAACATAAACCCAACAATGAAACAACCACCTAATTATGATCCTAGACCACCTGAAACTGCCTCTTCAACTCTTGGCAGATAGACACTAGTACAATTTTTACAATAATGTATTTACAATGACTTAGTACAATGATACCTTTACAATGATTATATGCAGTGCTGCCTACTTGAAGACTTCATGTGATGAACCTCTTGCTGCCACTATGCACCTTGGTTGCTGCTCTTGTCATGATACCCTTTGTTGCACCCTAGTTGCTGCTCTTGTCATGATACCCTTTGTTGCACCCTAGTTGCTGCTCTTGTCATGATACCCTTTGTTGCACCTTGCTTTTCTTAGCTTCCCTAGAAAGTCTAGTCCTTTGCAACCCTTGACAACACATGATCTAGTTTTTTCTTTCCTTCTAGGAGCTCGATATTGAATCTGGTGTATCTCTATTATTTTAGATCCCCAATATCTGATTTTTGGTCCTATATTAGTATTTTGAGTCATCTTTCCAATTCCACAGGTCTGACTGAATTTGGATTCTTCAAGGGAGAGTTATACCCAGTCGCTCACAATGCCTTAATTATGGACTGTTTCCGCAGAGCGAAATTGTACGATGTGCCACATGTCACCGTTTCTTCATTCAGCTCTAAAATTTATAGAGTGAACACTAAATTCTATGCACTATCTGCCATTTTTTACAGAATTCTGATCGAATACTCAGAGAGAGATTTATGACGATTTTACCAAGGTCACTTCTTTGAGATGAATTTTAGGAGCCTGCAAAAACCCTAACTTTCACAGATCATATCTCCGAACATATTGCACATCTTGATCTGAAATTTTCACAGCAGATTCCTTAGGATTTCGGCTTCACCTCATAAAAATTTCAGCTTCTAAAATTTCGTAGAAAAAAATTTAGAGCGAAAATTCCACGATGACTTGTTTCAGATGGCGAAATCCCTTGCATAAGGAGGAAATGAGGATCAAAATTTATATAAATGCTTAGGTTGAGAGGGGCTTCAAAAAGTGAACGTGGGAGGGATTTTAGGAGCTTAAAAAGTATTAATTATGACTTTTCAATGACCCATGCCACAACCCTATGGGGTTTAGCCCACTAACTAGGGTACAAACTTCAAAAATGAATATCTCTCAAACAGTGAAGAATTACATGGCGTGCCATATATAAACGGAAACATCTCGACAAGTAAAAACCACCAAAATAATTATTGAACGAAAATATAGTAATTTGGTAGGTCAAAATTCCCATGCAATATTGGGTTAGCCCCTGGTGCTGCTTGGGTTGACATCAATGAAAATCATTGATAAGAAAAAATTGCGACGTGGCATGTTAATGAGCTCTGGGTACCTAAACTAAAATTTTGATCCCCTTAATTGAAAGAGTATGGTTATACCTCTTACCTGCAACCGACGGATCTCGATTCCAACTTTTGGTTTGTCTGCTATGCTCACCGTAAGATTTAAGGCCTTCTCTCCTCTCTACATTCACCATAGCTACACTTACAAATAAGTGAATTTGGAGGGAAAATGCCTTATTAAAAGAGAAACCCCAGATTTTTCTTTCACCCGTTGTAGCCAAACGTAGCTCAGTTTTACAAACCATCCATACCATTGGAAAGCTCTCACCGAGCTCTAAAATGGGTATCTATTAGTTTTTTGTGATTTTATACTTCACCATGACACATTTTTTCCAAGAAGGGTCACTTCACCACTCCTCAAAATCGAATTCCTTCACTTGCAACACTTGTAATTGGCGCAACACTTTGCCTCCATACTTGTCCATGATCGTGTCAATTTTTGTCTTAAGTAACCATCTTGTAATCATATCTTTATGGTCCCCACCGAAATTTTTTTGTGTGGAAGCATCATCAAGTCAGCCTTGTTTATAGCATCTAAGTTGAGTCATCATTGCATCCATGGAGTCTATCTCGAGTCACTTTGTAACCCGCTATAGTCCTCCATCCTTCATTGCTTGCTTCCTCTCTTGTATCACACATTATGGCCTTTAGTCCTATTGTCCCCTCTCCCCTTTGATATTGTGTCAGTTGCTGCCACGTTATCCATGCCCTTCATGCTCTAACAAGGGAAGTCGTCAGCCCGCTACTCAGTACCCCCCATTCCACCATCATCCCTGGTGTCAGTCTATCAATTGCTTTACTATTTTCTATCATGCCTTAGTTTAGGATCTCTTATTACCTCACCTATGGCAGACCTCCTTTTGTCAACATCAGCTCGTTCATTCCAAAAGACAGATCTAGAGGGTGGTGTACCTTGGTTGCATATTCCACTCTTGTTTGGTGCCTCAAATCAAGCAAAGGGACTCCTTATTTCCCTTTGACTTGATTGTTTCTAAGTTCCAGCTCCTTACCGCATGATCAAGATCCATATACTTTATGGTTTAGTGATGTAGCAGATTGTACCGATGATTCCCGGGTGTGTGTGAGATGTTTCAGACCTCACGAGGGGGTGGCCCTTTAAGTAGCCCCCCACATTCCCGGATGACCTCTTCATTACAGCCTTCGATGTAGCTCCATAGATTTGATGGCTCCAGCCTTCACCGCCTGCAACACCTTTTAGTTTGCATGTATCATTCATATTTTCAAAGCCCTCTCCTGTTTACAGGGCCTATTTGTTTGTACTTATATCTCATGTACTCAGATATTATTATATAAGTCCTGGTTGTTATCCCAGGCAAGTATCTATGTGGGATTCATTATCATGTTTTCATCTGGCTCATGTTCATTCCAGCGTGTACTATATAGTTCAGTCCCTTGTTTACTGGACACGTTATTCTTTGTACTTTGTCTCAACGGACATAGGTATGCCTCCCCCACCTCTTGCAGCACAGGTACTCACTCATAAAAGATACTTGTCGCAAATGTAAGTCTCTCTTCCTCAGGGTCTTGTCCTCTAGCACTTTGGTCTACCTTATATATTTATCTCTCTAAATTCCCCTTTGGTGTCTGGTGATTGAGTTCTTACAATGTACTTTGGTCATACAATTAGCTCCTAATGCTCGCACGTTGGGGGAAATCTGTTCCACCAATTTTTAGTCATCTAACCTCTTACTATTAGATGGACCAAAGTACACCATGTAAGACCAATTTTACCCTAAGTAAAATTTCTTTCACTAAGAAAAATAACTTAGTAATCCTTATTTAATTAAGTTGTTTATGGTCTAAACAGGAAACGCCATGAGGAAATATTGAATAAATCCACATTTGTTTGATTTTTCTCAAGGAATAATTAGTGAAACAACATTTTAATTAATATTTTTGGTCATATTTAACCCAAAACAGGAAAATTAATTAGATAAATCATTATTTATCTTATTATTTTCTAGGAATAATTATTCAAACTTTATTTAAATAATATTCCTTGTTAAATTTGACTAAATCATTTACAAATAATTGAATAAATCATTATTTATTTAATTTTTACTCAACCACATCCTTAAAATAATAAATAAATAATTTATTTATTTATTATTTACAAATAAAGGATTTTGACCAAATTTAAATTTGTTTTCCCTGAAACAAATATAATAAAATATTCCATAAAATTTTGATCTAGATTTGGTTAATAATATTTTAATTATGCACCAATATCTAGATTAACTCAATATTTTGCTATAAATAGAAGGGTTTTTCCATTCAATCACTACCTTTTTTTTCCTAAAGATTGTTGAAAATGTTGTCATTGATGGCAAAGGAGGAGCACCTGAAACATCAGTTAAGGAGAAGAGGAAGCCAAAAGAGAGGTGGTAGAGGCAGCGGTGAATTGAAGCAGAGAGCTAGTCAAGGTGCATAGTAGTGAAGAAGAAGTTTTGCACTACATGAGTATGATGAGACTGTGTTCTGCAGATAATTTAAGAAAATCCATATCCTGTTCAGAGGAAAAGTTAGAGAAGGGCTAGTGATTTTGACTTGAAGATCTGGCCAAGATAGCTATGTTGTAAGTGAATTCATTTGTCTAATATGAAGGAAGGAAATTGTTCCTAAATGGATGTGTATTGGTTGATTTAGTTTCTATGAGAGAATGCTTGAATCTGCATGAATCATGTATAAATAGACTCTGAAATAGGAGTTGAAATAATACTCTGCACATAAGGAAAGAACCCAATATTGGTTTGAATTGAATGTATGATGAAACCATGTACCCGATATTTTAAATGGGTTCTGTGAAGAAATGTCAATGTTGTGGGTTATTGGAGGAATTGAATGTACATCCATCTATGAACTGGAATCGTGTGCGTGTAAACTAGTGATAGGCAGATGAAGAAACTATGTAGTAAGGGTTTATAGGATCAACAATCAACGTTGAATTGGGTTAAGGATTCGCGAATCATGTTGTGAGAACCTGTAGAATAAAACCCATCCTATAGCCATTGCGGTATTAAACTATCTGGAATCGAGCTTTCAGTTCTGGTGTGATATTTGGGCATATCGGTTTTAGAATGCTGTATAAAGCTTACCAAGAGCTTAATGACAATTCAAAGGCCATCGAGTCATGGAAGGAGGACTTCATGCGATCCATTAAGAATGCATAACATAATAGAGAGATGAATACAACGACGCAGTTGAAAGAACTTTAACTTGTGGTTGCAATGCCACTATATAACTAAAAGCACAGAGGATTGGTAACAAACCAAAAGGTGAATCGGAATTAAACCACAGAGTTAAATTTGATGAAGCGGAACCATGAATACAAGTGGAACCGTGAAGGTGAACAATAAAACCAACATTCAAAAACCAGTGGGTTCGCGCGACAGTTAAAGTTGTAAGTAGAATTGCCAAAAAGAACGCGATATATGTCATTGGTTGCCAAGTGTCCTAAAGTGGTTTTCGAATACAATTTGTTTCACGTAATTTTGGATAATTATGTGATGACCATATAATTTGTGTGATATTTCATGACATCCGTCGGATTTGGACTTTGCGCGTGATGTATGATGGACTGTTGGATCCGTCCAGCGTTTAGTCGAGGTATGTATTCATTGCCGTCGGCGCAAGTGAAATGATATGAACTGCGAGTTTTATTATATGCCTAAGGGTTAGTTATATGGTTGATAGATGTGAAATAGTGATATAACGGGTTTTGTTATAATGTTGGATGGAGTTTGTAATATGTGTTAATATATCATCACTGATACGACATATCCTAAGGATGTGCATATGGAATTGGTATATGTGAGGTATAACATTTGATAGGCATATTATATCAAGTCGAGGTTGATATCCATTGAAATGTTGATATGTTGTAATTGATGCACGTATAAGAATTGTACACATTGGGTTGGATTAACTAAGGTCGAACCTTTGATTAATTGAAGAAAAGCGAATGTATTGATATGAGGTAAGTGCGTATGCAACCCCTCGAAATTCAGGTATTTGCCGGCGCCTTAACATAAGGTTCGAGTACATTTGAATGTTCCTAAGTATAGAGCAGAAGCCGTAATATCTATTAGGTTGGGTGTGTAACCCATAGGTGAATGATAAGCTAAGATCATCGTTATATCGAATGCTTATAAAGTCTACATATTGATTGGACTCTCATGAAACGAGAATAAAGAAGAATGAACCTTGGGTTAAAGGGTTTATTCGAACATTAATGTGAAGACCATCAATGGGGTTTATATTATGGCTGCATAAACATAGTGGTATGAGAATTTACCAAAGATTTCGCATAGTTATAGAGTGCCCCGAATTAAAAAATTGGGAAAAAACATTGGAGTGTATTATTGCTATTTGGGGTGAGAAGCTTTGAGGTGTTGAAATAGTAAAATTCGAAGTCCCAACTGAACCTTAATATCTACCGGAGTATTAATAAATTTCAAAGCTTATTAAATGTTTCATAACCTTGATTTGGGGCCAAATGTAATTCGAATTAGGAAATTTGAATACATACGAGTGGGCTATAATATAGCTCCGAAATTGAATTAAAACATTGATTGGGTTTATTACAAGAGAATTTTATAAAGTGGGTTTTATAATAAGGTTTCCTTCGAAGATGAAAAGTGAAATAAGTTTCCGAAATCATTAGTTTGAGAGTGCCCAGATTTAAAAATAAAAATGAATACAGTTCATATATGGATAGAGAGTGTGTAAGCAGGTAGCCCTAGCATAGAGATTGATAATGAACAGAGATTGCCCAGATTTGGAAATAACTTGGATCAAATTTTGCAGAGGCATTTTTATATGCACAAGACTTTGAGAGTTATTGGGGAACTAACCTGGTAAAAATGTTATATATTCAACAGATTTAAAATTGCAGTGAACAGGTGAATATGCACAGGAATGAAACTGTGGGCTTGACAAGTGTACATACACAGAACGCAGGAGAGTGTCCAGAAACTGAAAAAGGTAGTGAAAATGCAGGACAATATGCAGAACAGTTACACTACAACAGCAGAAAAGACAAACTCACAAAGAGCCAAAAGCTGAATGGATTGAACTGAAATCATCATTGTAACTGAAAATATAAATGTTTTAATTATTTTATATTGTTTGTGATGCATTGGTAAGCATACGAAGGAAAACAAAAATTCCACTGTAAATTTGAAATTAATACATATTGTTATATTTTTCTGAATGAGTTGATAAAAGAAATGAGGAGGCAAAACGAAAAGAGGCATGACTGTCCATTTCAAATTCCCTAAGGAATGCTAAGAGTCATAAGGAAATTTCTATAAATAATATCACATTGATATGCATAAAGAGGAGAGAGAGGTTAGAGAATGTAGAAATGATGCAGTGAGGCAGAAAAGAAGGAGGAGCTGATAGAAAAGCAGAGAATTCAGAAATGAAGCAGTGAGGCAGAGAAGAAGGAAGAGCTGATAGAAAAGCAAAGAATGCATAAATGAAGCAGTGAGGCAGAGAAGAAGGAGGAGGTGAGCAGAGAAGAAAGAGGAACTGATAGAGTATCTGAGAAGATGTAGAGATGATACAGGGAAGATATGAGAACCGATGGAAAGAAAAGAATATGGTATAGAACAGAGCTGATATCCAAGGCAAATCAGCAAGTGTTTTATTTTGAAAGAGTAAGGAATTTGGAGCTTCCCTATCAAGTTGTAGCTTGATAGATGTCAATTGTAGCTGACTGAGGTAGGAGCCTCCTGTAGGTTGTAGCCTGCAGAAAATAGATGGGAGTTGGTTCTTCCACATCAAGTTGTAGCTAACTGAGGTTGGAGCCTCCTGTAGGTTGGTGACTGCAGAAAATTGATGGGAGTTGGAGCTTCTTTGCAAGTTGTAGCTTCAGAATTGAGGTAGGAGCCTCCTGTGGGTTGGAGCCTACAGAAAATCAGTGGTGATAGGGAGTTGGAGCTTGCCTTTGCATCACAACAATAATAAGATGTGGTTTTCTCCCTTTATGGGATTCCACTTATATATGGTGTCTCTGTGCATGATGTTTATGTGTTGATATGGTTCATATCATCTTCTTAATACTTGCTGCTCTCATATTAAGTTTGTTGTTACATTATATTAATACTTGTTGCTCACATTCTAAGATTACTCACATATTAAGTTGAACATGAAATGAAGGTGTAAATAAGTTTTAATGAAAAAGTTTTAATAGTCCATGAATGTGTTAAATTGATTCACCCCCCCCCCCTCTCAGTTTAACTAAAGGTTCAACAAAGATCACTGTAGATCTATACTTTTGGTCCAACTTTGATCCTCCATCATGGTCATATTTTTCTACCATTTTTCTTGTGAGCTCCCTTTGAGTTTCATTTTTTGTCTCATTTTTCTACACCATCAAGAGAGAGAGATATTAGATCTAAAGTGTTGATGACTTACAAGAACCCATCCCATTGAGGGGGACTGGTAACATTTTTCTATGTTCCCTTCCCAGATGTCAAAAAATACAATTCTTTAAAAATATTCTTGTCTTTTCTATTGGATGTATGGAGAAACTCTTGGTTTTATTTTCTTCTTAATGTCTTTTACTACATAGATATAGATTTTGTAGCATTTATATTAGTCAACTAACTGCAGATCTAAGGAAATTGACAGCCATATTTGATGTTAGGGTTGTTTTTTATGCATAGCTAAAGTGAGCTTTTTTCGTACACTTGCGATTAGAATTCATACTAATAGTATTGAATCTTCAACCCTAGGGCTTTGATTCAGATCTTGTACATAGTGTTTTGTTTAAAACCCTTTGGGGGTTCTTCATTAGAGGTTGTATAGTGCCTAGATTTGTATTAGATCTATCTTTTGTGGCATATATCAGCCCTACATATTATGTATATTCATTTGTTGTACCAGTTCCTTTTAAACAATGATCTAACAGTCTTCCAACTCTTTGATATATAGTAGTAGCACCACTTTTGAGGGTTTTTTCCATTGGAGGCTTATTCTATCTTGTTGTACATCTTATGGCCTATTCATTATGCATATTTTTCTGTTGTTTTAATGATTCGAAGGTCTCCATATTGGCCTCCTATTTTTACATGATGTTATACAATTCTATTCCAACATTTTGCACTATATTCCTGCTTTTCCCATTTGGGAATATTACAGTGGTATCAAAGCATAATCTTGGCATAGCCTGTGCATCTTGAAAAGCCGATATGTCATCTGAAAAAGGAGATCCTCTTACTGATAAAGAGAAGAGGTATCAAATAATAATACATCGAAAGTTTTATTATACAAATGACAAATAAGACAAGGGTAAAACACCTTTATCCAGAGGAGAAGATGAAAAGAAATAGTTTCCTAGGATTCTTCTCAGAGCTGTGCAAGAAATTTCTAGAGAAATAAAGGAGATGAGGATGGATAGATACAAGGAATCCCCTAAAGGATTTCAACATGGTGAAGGCTCCGACATTTCTCATCATTGGATTGATCAACCAGTGCAGCAGCAACACGTTTCCCAATGCTCTATCATGCTTACATTCTTAGTAGTGGGAAATCAAGGGTTTCAAGAAAAAGAATCCCTTGAATAATATTTCATGGAGTATGAGTCTCAATCTCAAAGATTCAAAGACCACTTGATTTTTCAAGAATTTTTTCAAATCAATGACAATAGGAGAACCAAGCATCACAATAGAGGTGGAGGATTCATTCAGAATCATGATCTACATTGAACTATGGGAAGATTTTTCCTACCTAAATTTGATGGGTCATCTAGATACACTACCATATCATGGGTAGATAAGCTTGACATCTACTTCCAGCTGAACAAAGTACCAGATATGGAGGCCATTAAGATAGCAGCGTTGCACCTTGAAGGTGAAGCACAAGATTGGTGGTTCCATGGCTTGTCTACATTGGGTCATGCCAATGTGAATGCATATTCAGATTTCACAAGGAGGTTGGTGGATGGGTTTGATATAAGAGATCCTAAAGCACCATTAATATGGCTTGCAAAACTCAAGCAATCACGTAATCTAGAAACTTATATTTCTGAGTTTTTGAAACTTTCTGTTATTGTTCCTGATTTATCTGCAGCAAGAAGGGTCTATATGTTCATTGATGGGTTAGATGAAACTCTTCATGGGTTGGTTAAGTCTACCAAGCCCACTACCCTTCAATATGCCATTTAAAAGGCTATAGATCTTCAATATGCCTTGCCAAAAGCAAAGGCAACATTTCAGCACAAGCCCTCTTTTCCATTAAAGGGAAAATATGAGAAGGCTCCTCTTTCAAAGGAGAGCCAAAATAAAAAACCTCTTGATGATGATGTCCGAAGAGATTTGAAGAGGAGGAAGCTTTGCTTGATATGCCAAGAATCTTGGGCACCCAGACATAGATGTGTAGCAGGGAAGGCACACTATATATAGGTCTTCTCAAATTATGAGGAGGAAGAAGAAGAATAAATAGAAATGGATCACAATGCTGGAATAGCAGGAGATAAACCACCACCACCAAGAGGTGAGGATGGAGCAATTTCTCCAATTAGAGGGACTCTTGCATCAATTAGAGTGGTACCCAATTATCAAGAAGCCTTCACCCAAAAAAAAAGTTGGATTTTCACAGTGGAAGCAAGGACAGGGTAGTCCCATCTATTATGCATATGAGATTAGCCCATTAGACATCATTGTTTTGTGGCAAACCACCTAGGAGGCCACCTGATCCATATTTGGTGATACATGTATCACATTATGATGCACCATTCATAGATCCAGGAGGAATGGGAGCATTATAAGGTCATGATATAGTTCTGAGAGTCTTGGGTAGACTCAAGGAGGAGGGAGACATTCTCCCAACATCATCATTACCCACTCTCATTTTAGATTCTGCACTGTGGGAGAAGAAGCATGAGAAGGGTAGCAGCCTTCCAACATATACCTTTGGCATGGGAGATTTCAAGGAGAAGGGAAAACATATGAAAAATGTTCTTTGTGATAGATCATTAGCGTTGTCACTATGGAATATTGATCCATATTGGAAATACCAGCTGTTGGTGGATTATTCCAAGGATATTATTACATGCATGATACTTGATGACCAGCTTCAAGAGGAGGGCTATTCAGTCCAAGATGAATTCATCTATTATCATGGTAGGATATTCTTGTCTAGAGCCTCCAAGCTCAAGGAGAAGTTGCTACAAAGAGCACATGAATACTTTCTCTTCAGCCATACTTATTCCATGAGAGCCTACAACACTATCATGGAGAGATACACTTGGGAAGGCTTTGAAGAGTAACTATATCATAATTTGCAAATATGCATGGACCATGCGGAGATGGAAGAGATACATAACTCAATGAAGGATTTATCACAAACACCTCTTTCCTCCTTTGGAATGAGAGGGGATCTATTTATGGACCACTCCATTTGTATGAACATAAATTTTGGTGAGGAACATGCTTATGTACATAATGCTTCATTTGATGATTATTTGCATTCCTTTACCATGTATATGTAGGCCATTGCTCCAAGGAAGAGAATTCTTCCATAAAAAATTCATGGCCAACTTTGGGCCATAAACATTTATGAACATGGCAACTCCCTTGGAGGATATAGGGAGATGTTGTATCACTGTGGGTGCACTCCAAAGGCACCAAAAATTTCTCACATTTTCAACCATTGTGAGAAGACTTGGGAAGCAAGTAAGTGGTGGGGAAACCACTTACCATATCACTATCTAATGCAATCAGGAAATTTATTCCACTGGTTCCACATGTGGGACTATGACCCACCTCCATTTTTACATATTTCTATTTATATGTACTTAGTTTTGATCCCATACATTGATGATGTGCTTATTATTTTTATGGGAATGATTGGAGAGAGGATGTGAGGATTGTATGTGACCTATGGGAGAGATATTCTCCATGTTTACTATGCTACATGTTTCAGGGAGAACATTGGGCAAACCATGTTTGTTTCATTGGATCTATTTCTTCCTTGTGGGATGGATAATTTGCATCTCATGAGAAATTTGGAGGAGAATTTCATGGAGGGATTTATTGGGAGACACTTAACTTATGAGGGAAGCTTATCACATTATGGTGTCACCAATGATGGAGGAGGAGAGTTGCAAAACTCACCTTGTCAATTGCTTGAAGACAAGTAACATTTGGGAAGGGAGCACTGTAATATTCCCAATTAGCAATGAACTAGTTGGAATATTGATTTTTCTTTTTGCTGCTTTTTTTTATGAATAAGAGGACAATGGAGGTCCATAATTGTCCTTAATAATAAATAAATCAATGCCAATGTAAAAGGAAAATATCTTGGCAGCTTAATTAAGCACCCTTAGGTGTGAAAAGGGGCTAGAACATCTTGACTGGGTCAACTTTGACAAAATCAACATTGCTGTCATGGAGGAGTGGTAATCAATGAGGGACTGTAATATTTCAAAATAGGGAAAATCTAAAATAATGAGAATATCTTAAGATATTACAAAATTGGAGCTACAACAATCAATGAACATAATAATGAAAGAGCAGTGTTACATCAACTCATAAAATGTAAGAAGAACACATAACCATCATATTGATGTTATAGAAGCAAGATGTGTACAAAGTCTTGAGGAAATAATCACTCAAGATAGGCATCACCAGCCTCAAGGGAACATATACATGAAAAATGAAGTACACTGCTACACAGAAAATGCCCGAGGCTATGACAATGCAGTTTTATTAGATACACTTCTACTGGAATATGTCAATACATGGATATAGAAATATATAGCTCATATAATGTGGTGATAAAAGATGTAAACTCCCAAACTCAATTCCAAGACAATCCAGAGAGGATTCCTTGAAATATGCAAAATGTACAAAATGCTGGAGTTGCAGTCCTAAGACTGAGTAGCAGCTACAACTCAAGAACTGGATTGAGATGGCTGAAGATGATGCATAAGATGAATGTGTAGACCTCCTCCAATGTATCTTCCAAGTGAAAGGCTGATCCTATCACTGAAGATCTCACCCTCCAATAATCTTGCAGACCCTTAATACAATTGAACATTGAAAATAATGCAGTCAAGGAGAGGGACTGCGTTGTAGGAGAAAGGGAATATGTTGGCCAATTTCCAAGGTCTACAATAAGCTCCAGAATCTTTCTCATTGGTGTCCCAAAGGAAATATAGCTTTCTCCTTTGAAAAACAAGCTCCGGAAGTGGTGTTGTCAACCCTCCACTGCAACACCCTGCAACACAACCCAGCTCTCGACAGAAACTGTGCCGTATCTAAAGGAGGTAGCTTGGAATCAAGCCTGAATGTGGAGAAATTAAGAACAAACTCCATCAAGAGGCCTATCTTGAAAGGAGAAGGAATTCCTAAACAGGAAATCCTTGTGCTAAGCAACACTGCAACTCTGCTAAACAACAAGATAATGCCAAATAGTCTTCCAGACCATAAAATCAATAATACATAACATGAATAACAATGGCTTCCTTGCCCTCCTTTTCAAAAAATGGAAGCCCTCTCACCATGGGTCCCACTCATTAGGGTTTCCTCCTCCAATGAATCCTCCTCCCATTCATACTGCGCTATCTCTCAAAGTGTTCTCCACCTCCTATCCCAACATTGTTGACTTGGTCAAACTTGACTTTGTCCACATGCAAATGACCTTGTTCACACATGAGGGTGTGAAATCCAGCTCCTATGATGATCCCTTCTCACACTATGAGGTATTTTATTCTTATTTCTGAAATGTATGGGCATCCTTTCCCATTTATTCATTTCCTAAGTGACATGAGAAAAAAAATATATTCCAATTAGTTGCATGCTAATTTTGGAATATTACGGGGACAATGCAATTTTAGATGGAGACACTTTTCATGGGAGTAGGGTCATAAATAAATGGGGCTTAGGGTTTGGAAGCTCACATATTATAAAATGAAGATGATGGCAGCCATATTCATTATGTATTGGTATATGATATTTCTAAATATATGGTCTATTTAGACATATATCTTTCTTTGGATGTTTAGCTAAGATTGCAAGTGTTGTTTAGCACTGGGTGTTCCTGATCGGGAATCCCACCTCTTTCATTGAGTAGCCCTTAGAAGAGTCTTGTACTTTAGTTCCAATATCATTAATTTGGCCAAAGCTTCATGATGATGATGATGATGATGGTTAACGTCCACTAGAGAGAGGGTTGAGTTGTTATGCAGGTTGCAGCAGTGGAGACCACGTTTGGGTCACTTCAGTACTTATTTTTAGTGGAGAAGGGTTCCTTTCCATTGGGAGGACAATAAGGAATACCCTTGCACAAATTTTCATATCTTGGCATCAGGCCACAAATTTATTTTCACCTACAGAGTGGTTTCTTTCCAGATCTGTGTTATTTTGAGGGAGGAGTTGCGGGGTGGTTTCAACACACGATTTGGGGAGGAGGTTTTCTAGTGAAGGGATCTTCCTTTCATCTAGGAGGTTTATTGAGGAGGCTTCATTATTTTTTATATAAAATCAGCCACAACCTTCTAGATCTATTATTGCAGTGAATCTTCAGCCCTAGGGCTTTGATTCAGATCTTGTACATGGTGTTTTGATGAAAACCCTTTGGGGGTTCTTCACTAGAGGTTGTATAGTGACTAGATATATATTAGATCTATCTTTTGTTGCATATATAAGCTCTACATGTTATGTATATTCATTTTCTGTAGCAGTGTCTTTTAAACCACGTTGTAGCAGTCTTCAAGGTCTCTGATATACAGTAGCAGTCTCTGATATACAGTAGTAGCACCTCTTTTGAGGGTTTTTTCCATTAGAGGCTTATTTTATCTTATTGTAAATTTTATGGCCCATTTATTATGCATATTTTGTTGTTTTTTAAATTATTAAAAGGTCTCCATATTTGCCTCTTGTTTTTACATGATTTTATACACTGCTATTCCAACATTTTGCACTATATTCCCGCTTTTCCCATTTGGGACTATTACAGAAAGAGTGAGTTTCATATCTTTTGTTTTTGTTTGAGGGTCTTATATCTACAATGCAAATCATGTTGAGGGTTGAGTTGTTTTGCAGGTTGTAGCAGTGGAGACCACATTTGGGTCACTTCAGTACTTATTTTCAGTGGAGAAGAGTTCCTTTCCATTGGTAGGACAATAAGGAAGACCCTTGTGCATATTTTCATATCTTGGCATTCGGCCATATATTTATTTGCCCCTACAGCACAATTTCTTTCCATATCTACGTTATTTTGAGGGAGGAGTTGCAGGGTGGTTTCAACACACCATTTGGGGAGGAGGTTTTCTAGTGAAGGGATATTCCTTTCATCTAGGAGGTTTATTGGAGGAGGCTTCATTATTTTTTATATCAAATTAGACACAACCTTCTAGATCTATTACTACAGTGAATCTTCATCCCTAGGGCTTTGATTCAGATCTTGTACATGGTGTTTTGCTGAAAACCCTTTGGGGGTTCTTCATTAGAGGTTGTATAGTGCCTATAGGAATTTACAGGGTAAGTTCCGTAGATCAAGAACCAAAGGTCACCGCTCACAAAAAAATCACAAATCAGTACACTAGTATAATCACGTGGTTAAAACCATCAAAGAGGGAAAGATTCCATGCCCTGAGCCAATGCGGGCACTTCAGGGTATTTATTAATATAAAAAGAAAAGTTACATATGTTTCTCTCATAAACGGTTACCAGAAAAATGACCCTCCATGATCTTTAAATAGAGATCATGGAACAATCGGGTGTTAATCCATAGATCAAGTTTCATTAATGCCAAGGTGAGAGATAACCGTTGGATCACTACAAATCGTGACCGTCGGATTATAAGTTACAAATGTACATGGTAAAGAAACACACTTTACCTAACTCTACACTAGACTAAGTTATTCTTAACTATTTCCTATGTGTCGAAATATCTTAACATCCCCCCTTAAGAAAAACTTGGGATAGGATTGAAGGATTTACAAAGGTGACACAAAAGGAGCCTATTTCCTATGTGTCGAAATATCCTAACATCCCCCTTTAAGAAAAAATTGGGATAGGATTGAAGGATTTACAAAAGTGACACAATAGGAGAAGGAAGGAGGCATTAGAGCCTATTCCCCCTTAATGAAAAATTTCCTGAACTCAAAGCATGGATCGAAGTTTGGTAAACTTCACTTTTGTGAGAGCCTTTGTAAAGATATCAGCTACCTGATCATTGGCTGGACAATACTGCACTTTAATAACACGATCATAAATGAGCTTTATGATGAAGTGTATGTGGAGTTCAATGTGTTTCATACGCTAATGCTAAACTGGGTCTTTACATAGATGAATGGCACTCTGATTATCACACCAAAGTGTAGTTGGATGCTGCTTATGAAGACCAAATTCAGACAGGATCTGACAAAGCCACAGGGCTTCCTTTCTGGCTTCAACTGCACGACGATACTCTGCTTCTGCTGAAGAAAGGCAGATGCCATTTTTTTTCTTACAAGATCAAGTAATAGGTCTTGAACCAAGAGTGAATACATATCCTACAGTGGACTTCCAATCATCAGGGTCACCAGCCCAATCAAAATCAGTGAAACCAATCAACAAGGGAGATGCTCCTACACTGTAATGAATCCTGAACTGAACTGTACCTCGAATATATCAAAGTATTATTTTAGCTGCTTTCCAGTGACTTTCATGAGGTTGGTTCATAAACCGAGTGACAAGACTGACGACAAGGTAAAGGTTAGGACAGGTATTGGTTAGATACAAAAGTTTACCAAAAAGTTGATGGTATAAGGTAGCATCAACTTCAGGGGTAGTACAGTTAACTGAAAGCTTGACTCCAAACTGAAAGGGAGGAGGGGCAGGCTTATAGTCTTCCATGTGAAAGTGGTGTAGAATATCACAAGCATACTTGGACTGAGAGAGGGTAATGCCTTCCTTGGATTGCAAGACTTGAAGACCAATGAAATAATACAAGTGTCCTAAGTCAGTCATTTCAAACTTCTTTTTGAGGCTAGACTTCACATGGTTTATATGGTTTGGATCACTACCAGTAAGGATAATATCATCAACATAAAGAACAAGGATGGTGAAGGAATTACCCACTTTCTTGGTGTAGACAGTGTTGTCAGAATGACACCTAGAAAAGCCATTATCTAAGAGATATCTATCCATTTTGGCATACCAAGCCTGAGGAGCTTGTTTGAGACCATAGAGAGACTTCCTAAGGTGACAAACAAGGCTGGAATATTTTTGGATAAAGCTAGGGGGTTGTTCCATGTAGATTTCTTCATGCAAATATCCATGTAAGAAGGTGGATTTAACATCTATCTAATGAACTTCCCATTTAAAGGCGACAACAAGGGAAAGAACGAGGATAGAATTCATTTTGGAAATAGGGGAGAAGGTTTCAGTATATTCAATGCCTTCAACTTGTGAAAAACCTTTAGCGACCAGACGAGCTTAATGTCTATCCACTTCTCCATCCGGTCCAAACTTTATTTTGTAAACCCATCTGCATCTGACAAGTTTTCTTCCTTTTGGAAGAGGAACAAGATCCCAAGTATTGTTTGCCAATAAGTAGTGATACTCTTCATTCATAGCTTCATCCCAATCTATATGAACAAAGGCTTCTTCAAAGGTTTCTGGATCAAGTTTTTCTAGAACTTGAGCCAATAAGGAAGAAGCTCTTTCGAACTGAGAACGTGTACATCGTCGATCGGCAGGGTCACCTACAAGAGAACCTGCTACATCCTGAGTAAAGCGGACCCATATTGGAAGAGGTGGAGTATAAGGAACAATTTCATGAGCTAAAGGAGGATTTTAATCCTCACTATCATCATCTGAACTAGAAGGAATGCTATTAAAAATAGAAGAGAGAGAGAGAGAGAGGTGGCACATATTCCGAATCAGGCTCGCAGGCCAAAGGTGGCACACCTGCTGAACTAGGCTCGCAAGCTGATATATTTTCGTCAAAATTTACATCTCTTCTAATGATTATATTTTTGGATTTTGGTTGAAGAAGTCTATATCCTTTGACATCTTCAGAATATCCAACAAAAATACATTTTTCACTCTTAGGTTCTAAGGCTTTAAGTTTCGCATCTGGAATATGGGCCCAAGCATCACTTCCAAAAACATGAAAGTGACTTACAACTGGTTTGATTAACCTCCAAGCTTCTTCTGGAGTTATATTCTTTAAAACCTTAGTAGGAGTGTGATTTACTATGTAATTGGCACAATTAATGGCTTCTTCCCAAAAATTGAGACCAATTCCTTTAGATTGAAGCATACAATTAGCCATTTATTTTAAGGTGCGATTCTTCCTTTCAGCTACACCATTTTGTTGTGGAGTATATGGAACAACATGTTAAAATCGAATGCCATGATCATTGCAAAAGTTGATAATTTTTTTTTAACATATTCTCCACCATTGTCTGATCTTAACTTAAGAATTGGATGTCCAGATTGTTTCTCAACAAAGGCCTTAAAGGCCAAGAACATGTTAAAAAATTCACTCTTGAGTTTTAAGAAATATACCCAAGTGTGTTTGGAAAAATCATCAATGAAAGCTAATAAGTACTTGCAACAAGAGAAAGAAACAATAGGAAGTGGACCACATAAATCACTGTGCACAAGCTGCAAAGGGGCTGAAGCATGCCAAGAGGCACGTTTTTCAAAACTATCCCGATGATGTTTTCCAAGTACACATCCGGAGCAAACACCATCTCGGCAAGATACCATAGGAAGGCCCATCACCATATTTTCCTTACATAGAGTTTGAAGAGAGCGATAGTTTAAGTGACCAAATCGCTCATGCCAAAGTTTTCTCACATCATCATTATGAGAAATAAAAACCAAGGAAAGAGATGTTGACCCAAATTTGTCAAACTTATACAATCTTTTGGAATCATCAGCAATGCTAGTAGCTAAAATATGTTTAGGATCTTTGAGGTCCTTGATTACAACATCATGAGGTGAGAATTCTACTATTTTCCCTTCACCTGAATGAGTTATCTAATAAACAGATAGAAGGTTGCATGACAAGGTAGGAACACATAGTACATCATTAAAATGACCATTATCTAGATGAATGGTTACAGATCCTACAACACTAAGAGATCTATCATCACCAACATAAATATGTTTGGTGTTACAATCATTTAAAGAAGAAAAAATGGATTTATTTTTAGCCATGTGGGAAGAAGCTCTAGAATCAATGAGCCACTCATGAGAAGGAGAAGAAGAAGATATATTTAACGCATAACCAGATCTTGATGCTTGACAACCACAAGCAGAAAGTGCCATGCCTGAAGATGAAGGGGGAGAGTGCTCCAAATTGATGTTATGCTTCTTCATTTTTGCTTCTAAGGCTTCCATCTTCTTAAAACATTTGGACTCTATATGGCCATCACGATCGCAAAAGTTGCAATGTCTATCTGTCTTCTTCCCTTTGTTTTGATTTGCCTTATTATTTTTGTGATTTGATTTTTCAGTTTGCAGTTGAAATTGCTTAGGGCCTTTGTTTGGTTTAGGACCATATTTTTTAGAATACTAATTCTTGGGATTCTTTTGATATGGTTGTTGTTGGGTTGATAAGGCTTTCTTAGAAGCGTTTCCAGTAGTGATAAGAACAAGGTGTAAAAATGTTTCTTGTTCTCTTATCAAAGAATCACAAAAGGCATCAAAAGAGGGATTCTTATAGGTGGTTCTTGAAAAAATGATGGCTTCTCTGGTGGAATGGAAGGCGGAAAAAAATACAGAGTATGCAAGAGAAAGCTTAGCAAGAATGAAATATATGAGGCTACCATCTTCCTTTTTGACCTTACACCCTGTCTACTCAACTTAGTGTTCCTAAATTGATGTCATAAATTGTCAACCAAGGCTAGTAAACTGTTGAAGTGAAGTGCACTATATGTGCCTAGGTATCTTCTTCCTACTTCATTGTGTTTAGTGTTTTTTCAGTGTTTTTGGTTTTTGTATTTTTGTATTAAGAGGAAAAGAACTAAATTGTTGGCAAA
This sequence comes from Pinus albicaulis, assembly GCA_034641835.2. NCBI lineage: Eukaryota > Viridiplantae > Streptophyta > Pinopsida > Pinales > Pinaceae > Pinus > Pinus albicaulis. The sequence continues at coordinate 588,003,761 of CM076579.1, forward strand.
GAGAAGTTACTGATCACACTAAAATAGAACAAAATCTACTCTAAACTGTGTATGACACCTAAGAACAGAAAATTCTAATTCAGAAATTGCAAATCTTGACAAGGAAAGTAACTCATAACATTAACTCGGTCCAATTCATTTCATTAGAGGTATGTTGGAACAACTTAAGAAAAGGATAAGTTTGATGTAATGAGGTTCTCTTTAATAAACAACAACTTACAATATCACAGAGAAAATCTTATCCATGGTTAGAAATTTTTTGGAATACTTTGAGAAAATATTATCTGTAATTTAGTAAGGAATCCTATGCTAACATAACTTATGACATTAGAATTAACCCACTCTGCAACTCAAAATGTTACTATTAAGCCTCATTCAAGGGTTAGATATCTCTTGGAATAGCTTTGGAAAAGGGTTGTTTGTAAAATTATGAGAAATTGCAGAATAGTCAAGAAATTCAAAATGATATAACTAATTCTTGTCCCTATGATGATGATGTGTTAAAAGAAATTAAGAACAAGAGAAGTTTGTAAATAATGAAGGCCTTTAAGTCTAATTTAACAGAACTAGAATACAACTTGCTAATAAAACTTGAAATGCAATGAACATAATTGAACTAAAATGCAATTAACCTCCAAAGTATTACAACTCTTTCTCATTCACGTGCTAGTGATATATTGGAATAGTTCATGGGAACAAGATCGATTGCAATATTCGATGTAAGTAAACATAAAACATGATGCTCAGAAAACTGCCTAGATTAAAAACAAAACAGAGCTAAAGTTACTTATCTAGAAAATATGCACAAAGCCTTTCGGAAAGTAGGGGCCCTCTACCACCATATTGGCACACAAATCCTTAACTCCTTAAGATTGCTTCAGATCTTGCATTAAATTTGTACTTCTTTCATTAAAGGAAAAATGCTCAGAAAACAGAGTATTATAGTCTTGGAGGACTTAACAACAAAACATCCACTAGCTAACTGTCTCTCGGTTCACCGAGTTATTCTTATAAGAAAAATAAATAATTGTCCTTAAGTGGAAATAGGCATAGGTGTCTTTTTCAATAAAAATTGAATTATAACTCCTGTTGAGGACTCGTACTTTGCTGAAGACATCTGCAGAGTCCTTTTCCTTGTAGAAGTCTACTTCTTAGTTTTGGCTGCTTCCACATGCATAACCACTTGCAGATTTTTGCTCAGACTTCGTAGAGGGCAAGGAATGATTTGGGTGAGTTCTGGAATTCAACCATATGCTTTTTTTCTTTAAGTGACACCTGTAACCTGTGTGAACATAAATATGGCTGCAGAATATGCGACTAGCTACAAAATGGCTGCATTCTGTAGCTAAGTCTGATCAAAAATCACTATGACAACAAAACCACAAAAGTATAGTAAGTCAGTTATTTCATGCTCTCTTAGAGTAATTTTAATCATTCCTATTGATCTTTTAAGCCTATAACTGAAAAAGGACAAATGGAATGAAGTGAAATTTGGTGAAAGGAAAGGACATCTTTGGGGCTCAACATACCCCCACTGCAAAGCTTTTTCATGTCCTCATGCAATCAATCCATGTATTCTGAAACTTCTACTAGGACATCTAACCTCCTTTTTCTGCTTTTCTTGGTGTTCAATGGCATCCTAGGTTTCCTTATGACCAATTTGAACCTCAGATTTATAAGTGCCCCGCTCAACTTTTTGTTTTTCTTCTTCAGCTTCTCACTAGCCTTGTATAATTTTTCCATTTGCAGAGAGAGAGTTGTGTTCATATCACTTTTCAACTTGACATGCTCCCTTAAAATTTCATTTTCATTTTTTATATGCCGATTAAGTATTTCCAATTCATATTTATCTCTTCTCAACACTTTAATTGGAGATTCTTGTGGGCTAGGAGTTCTTCCTTTGCTTTCTGAGGCTCTCTTTTCTAATGACTCAACATAGTTATAGATTTTTTGTTGGGCTAGGTCTACCTCCGGAGTTCCTGCATCAAGATCTTATTCATACTGGTACTCATGAGATCTATCAGTTGGTGTCTCTTCATCTTCAATGTTTATGATTCCTATTTGCTTGACTCCAGTCTTATTCAATATGCCTCTAAGCCTATGGCTTCTTCTTAGTTTAGATGCTCCCTCACCCCTCTCCTTAGCATACTTTCTTATCATCTTCTCCTTTTTAAGTTGTTTCTTGATTTCAACCAAATTTTCAGAGATAATATCCTCACTGCCTTCTTGTATGGATTTACCAGTTTTAATTTCAACAGATTTGGAATTTTTTCCTCTCCTACTTCTTCTTGCAAGTTTGCCTTCAGATGGAGTTTCTTTAGGTTCTTCAAAATGATTCCTCAAGAGGAAATCATCCCAACTGTCTCCCACATTTTTTAAATGATGCTCAATTAATATTTTAACTAGGCCATGGTGATATAGGGTGGTTTCCAAGAACTGAACCCTCTTTTGGACATTAGAAGCCATTATCTTTAGGCTACGAAGTAAAAAAAATGGTAAATTGATTTCTTCATCTAGGAAATGCATCATAAGTCGAATGTGATAAACATATAGGGTACCAAACCTTCCCTCACAAGTTATAAAATTTTGTAGAATTAGCAACATATTTCGCCATTTATTCTTCAATGCTGGGCTAGGAATGCCCTTCTTAAAAACTGAAATATCCATACCTGGTGTTTTTAGCATCTGCCTCCATGATTCATTGTGGAACTCTTTGTTTTTGAACCATCGTTCACCTTGCCTTGGTAATTATGTTGCCTTTGCTATGAAGGATTCTGTGATAATGAACTTGACATCACCTATTTCAACTTTTTACCCATTGAATGATCGAGAAAATGACTTGGTGACCTCCTTATGAAAACCATTGAACTTCTCCAAAAACTGTAGCCATCCGACCTGCTGTAACATCTCTTTAATTTGTGGGTACCCTTCTAGGTATTTGGTTCCGACTGGTTCAGACCTTACAATGAGTCCCATGGCTTCTCCTCCTTAACTTCAATTTATAGCTCTATTACTGCTTCCCTATTCATGGTAAAAATGGCTGTAGAGGGTCGTTTTCACCTTAAAGATGAGCTCTCTATTTCTGTAGACAGGAATTGGCTACGGAAAAATGACATGAAGTGGTTATGGAATGAGTGAAATATGGTGAGGGTAAATCACACGAATAAATGAGTTTGAGAGTTGTCATGGAGTAAAATACCGCGGAGAAAGCCCATGAGGATTTCAAAATCATCACTGAATATTTCAGGTTAGTGACGTGACCTAATAGGTCACTTCAAGTACTAACTGTTAATTTTTAATAAATGATGATTTGATATGGCGAAATGGAAGGGATTTGTCCAAGAATTTTAAGATAGGCTTGATCAATACGAATAATCAAAATAACTTTATGAAACATACATATAACTTAACTATACTATATCTTTCATAATCTATTATCATAACAATTTCACAATTTTACCTTAGCCCTTCTTTTTATTTTTTTGCTTCTTCAATATGCTTGGTCTTTCCTTTGAAAATCATTGATCTTTCAGTCTTCATAATCCTTTTGATTTTGCTCGTTGAAATAGGTGTGTAGGATTAATTTGTTGTTGAACACGTGGTTGCTGGATAGTTGGCTACAGAATATCTGGCTGCAGAATGTTTGGCTGCAGAATGCCTGGCTGCGGAATGTACTTGTGAAAGCTTTGAAATATGAAATGAAATTATTTGAAATATGGATGGAATGAAGTATAAGATGAAAATGGATCATGAACTATAATGAAATGAAGCATGAACGAAGTGGAATATGATGGAATGAAATAGATCACAAATTTGAAGTGAAATGAAATATGAAAAGTGGCCTGCAACTTATGATTTGTAATACTCAATTACAGAAAGAGATCAATTTTGAAAATCTGAAGTGAAAATGAGATGGATCATGAAATGGAGTGAATGAAGTATGGATGAATGGAGTGAATGGAATATGGATGAAGTGAGATATGAAGAAGTGAAATGGATCATAAGTGGAATGTGATATGTAAAGTGGGCATGCACTTATGATTTTATGATGGTTGTCTGCAGGAAAAGAAAAATTTTGAAAAGATAAAGTGTCAGAAGGATTCTAATTTTAACCTTATCTTTTCTGTATAAACATGCTAATCAATGATTAGTTTTCATGTTCATACTTTTTTTTTTTTTTCATCATCTGATTTCAGAAAATACAATTAAGTTGATGAAGAAGAAGGATTCTTCTTCATTAACTTCACATCATTGTTCTCTTGGAATCTCTTGACAAATTCTTCTCTTGAAAGTGGCTTATGATACAGCTTCAATCTATGACCATTTACAAGAAAAGTGACCTTATCTTCATCTATTGTCCTGATTTTTATTGCTCCATTGTTAAAAATTTTCACAATTTCATATGGCCCAAGCCAATGTGTTTGGAATTTACCTTGAAAATATTTGAACTTTGAATCAAACAAGAGGGCCCAATCACCTTCTTTGAATTTCTTCTCCTTAATTTACTTATCATGCCATCTAGTCCTTTGCTGCTGGACTATACTTGTTTTCTAAACTGCATCTTGTCTGATCTCATCCAATTCATTAATCTGCTCAAATCTATGCTTTTGTGCCTCTGTTAGATTAAGTCCTAGCTGAACTGTCATTTTAAAAGTTTGAATTTGAAACTCTATGGGAAACAAGACTTGTTTTCCATAAACAAGTTCATAAGGAGTATGACCTGTTGTGCTTCTCCATGTAGTTATATAGGCCCACAAGGCTTCAGGAAGCCTGTCTGCCTAATCTCTTCTATGTAAATGAACATTCTTTGTTAGGATCCCCTCAATGACCTTATTAGTAGATTCCACTTGGCCATTTTCTTGTGGATGATAGGGATTAGATTTTTTGTGTCTGATTTTGTACCTCTCCACCATTTGTTCCACTAGCCTTGATGTGAATTGAGCTCTTTGATCTATAACAATTTCTCTTGGGACACCAAAACGAGTAAAAATATCCTCAAAAAGAAAATTAACTACAGATGCTTCAGTATCAGAAAGTAATGGCTTGGCCTCTACCCATTTGGTCACATAATTAGTGCAAACTAATATATATTTCTTTTGTCTTGATGGAGGACTAATAGGTCCTACAAAATCTAAAGCCCATTTCTCAAAAGGTTCAATATATACCTAAGGCTGCAATGGCATCTCACCTGAAGGAGAAGGTTTCCCTACCCTTTGGCAGCTGTCACACCTTTTGACATACTCTTTAGCATCTTTAAAAAGGGATGGCCAATAATATCCCAAATGAAGGATCTTATAAGCTATCCTTTTATCAGAGAAGTTTCCACCATAAGGTTCATCATGACATGCTTTGAGGATCTCAGGCATCTCATCTTCTCAAACACATATCCTAATGATAAAGTCTGGACCTGTTTTGTATAACTCATTAGCAACCCATGAATATTTTGCACTGTCATAAATGATCTTTCTTTTGTCTCTTGCATTCATCATTGAAGGAAATTTCCCTGAAACTAGATAATTAGCAATGTCAGCAAACCAAGGAGTTTGAGTAGAAATTGCAAAAAGATATTCATCAGGGAATTGATCTTCAACTAGAGTGTTGTCTTTAATGTTTTGGAGTCTAGTTAGTAAATCAGCTACTATATTTTGTTTCCCAGGCCTATCTAGAATGGTGATGTTGAATTCTTGTAAAAGCAATAACCATCTTATGACTCTGCCATTAGTAATTGATTTGTTCATTAGATATTTAATTGCAGAGTGATCTGTGTGAAAAAAATTTTCATAGCCTGTTATATAGTGTCTGAATTTATTTATGGCATGAAAAACAGCTAAGAACTCTTTTTTAGTTACAATATAATTTAACTCTGAAGGAGTCAAATTTTTACTTGTATAGTAGATGGCATAAGGAATCAGGTCTTTTTGTCCCAAAACTGCTCCTAAAGTTGTATCCGAGGCATCTGTTGAAATATGAAAAGGTAATTTCCAGTTAGGTCCCCTTAGAATAGGTGCTTCAGAGATTTTTGTTTTCAGGGTCTCAAAGGCTAACTGGCAATCAAGATTCCACTTGAATTCATAGTCCTTGGTAAGTAATTTTAAAAGTGGAGATGCTATCTTGGTGAAGTTTTCTATAAACCTTCGATAATATCCTGTAAATCCTAGAAAACTCCTAACATATTTTTGACAACTTGGAACAGATAAGTTAGAGATGAATTCAACTTTTAACTCATCAACTCTAATCCCATCCCCTGAAATGTGATGCCCTAAAACAATTCCTTTAGCAAACATCATAAAACACTTCTCATGACTTAGTGAAAGATTTGCTTCTTTACATCTCTTTAAAAAAATTTCCAAGTTTGCTAAGGCTTCCTCAAATTTGTTTCTATAGACTGTGAAATCATCCATATATACCTCTACACAATCATGTATTAGATCTGAAAAGATTCCTAGTACTTCCCTTTGAAATGTTGCTGGTGCATTGCATAGTCCAAATGGCAATACTCGGTAAGCACAGGTACCCCAAGGACAGGTAAATGTGGTTTTGTCTTGATATTCAAGTGCCACTTGAATTTGATTATAACCACTAAACCCATCTAAAAATGAAAAGTACTTTTTTCCAGCTAATGTATCTAACACCTGATCTATGAAAGGTAGGGGAAAATGATCTTTAAGAGTAGCTTTGTTTAATTCCCAGTAGTCAATACATACCCTCCATTTACCATTTTTTTTGGCACAATTACCAAAGGAGAAACCCACTGACTATCTGATATGGGATAGATAAAGTTAACATTTAACAATTTCTACAATTCTTCTTTAACAATCTCCCTAAGGTTTGGATTCATCTGTCTCTGAGGTTGTCTGATTGGTTTACAATTTTCCTCTATGTAGATGTGATGAGTGCAAGTCTTAGGGCTTATCCCTTTCGTATCAGTGTATTCCCATGCATATGTAGAAGAATTTCTCTGTAATATCTTGACTAGCTTTTCTTATTGAGATTTCTCTAGGTTCTTGTTTATGTTTAAAGTTTTACATGGAAATATCTCAATTGTAGGGCTGCCAAATTTATCCATGGAGTAAAGAGACATCTGTCTTGATGATAAAAACTCAATGTTGGATTCTTCTTGAAATTGTTCATGTTTGTATTCTGAAGAGGATTCAAAATTTTCTAAGGTATTTAGAATCTGGCTATCTTCACTAATTTCTAAAATTGTGAAGAGAGGTTGTATGTCTTCTTCATCCTAAATCCATTGAGTATCATCTAATTCTGTAATTGTTTTTGGTGGAGGATACAAGGTAAATTTCTTGGTTGAACTACCATCAGAGATGTACATATCACCGGATCTACAACTAATTAAAGCATTCGCTGTAGCTAACCAAGGTCTTCCTAATATAATAGGATGCCCTCCTAGATTATTCTTAGGAGTTAGGATCATAAAATCCATAGGATACTCCCAAGAATCTAGGGACACTGGAATGTCTTCTATTACCCCATCAGGTTTGATCACAGATCTGTCTGCTAATTGTAATAATGTGGGTGTAAAAAGAAGATTAGGAAGTTTCATTTTATCCATGATTTGTCTACTCATGATATTGATTGCTGCTCCTAAATCAATAAGTGTGTTTTGGATCTCAGTTCCATTGATGTGTATTTTAACAACTGGATTTCCTGGGTCTAGATACTTTGGAATAGAAATCTTACCCATCATGATGTCTGCTATTTTTCCTACCAGTTGAATTTTCTTTGTCTCTTTGATTCTTTTTCCTGTTTTTTTCATGCTCAACTCCTTTATTGTCTTTGCTAAGATTGGAATTTCCTTGATAGCTTGTAATAATGGGATATTAATACAAACATTCCTTAGCTCATCTAGGAAATCATAATTAGGCACCATAATTTGTTTTTCTACACCCCTATCAATTTGTAATCTTTCTGGAAAGGGAGGTGTAGAGGTGGATGTTGATGGCTGCTCTAATATAGGAGTTGAAATTATTGGTTCTTTTTGTTTTGATTTTTCAATGTTTGGGTCTTGAAAAGATGTGTTCTCTTCAAGAATTTTATTTACCCGTAGAGAATCTTCCTAAGAGTTGTTTTGTTCTTGTATGATTACATAAGGTTTCTTCTTTTCAAGTATTCTTCCAGACCTAAGTTGAACATCATTAAGGTCTAAAGGAGTAATCAAATAGGTTGGAATCTTTTGGCCTTCTATCATGTATGTGTTCTAAGGATTTTTATTATTGGGGTTTGGTATGGGTTGGGCAGGTAATTGATTTGCCTTCTGAGGAAATGGTAATGGAAGTGGTGGATTTTTTTTTTCTAAATTGTGCTAATTCTATTTATGTAAACATTATAGTACAAAACTGCCTCAGTTCAGCTATGATAGCCTGAAACTGGGCTTGAAGGTCAAGCTTTATCCTGAAAATGAACTGCCCATATAGGGAAACCAGTTCTATAAAGACAGTCGCACCGCCCTTGTATAGGGAAACTGGTGGAATATTTATAAAATTTGTTATGAGAAAGCGACAAAAAGATAACACTATCGATAACAAAAACCAGTGTGCTGCTGTGGATAACAAAAAACCAATATCTCTATCAAAGTAAACTAGTTCAGAGACCATACTGTGTCATGTCATAGCAGAATCAATTGGACTTGACGGGAGAAGGCTGCTCCTCCTCAATTGGGCATCCGAAGTCATCCCCGGGGTCTTCAACATCAGCATCCACGTGTTGAGCTCCTGCGCCTTGAACAGCATCCACGTTCACCTCCATAGAGAAGAGGCCTAGGGAGGGCGTTGCACTGACGGGTGGTTCGCCCATATCGGCACGGGGCGTTGCAGCAGAGTTGGGGCGAGGGTCAAAGGAGGCGGGATATGGATCAAGAGAAGCGGGAGGGGAATCATGCCAGGGAGGAGAGCGAAGAGTGGCGTCTTCTCGCAGGGTAATAGTGATAAAAGCCGTAATGGAGGGGCGATTAAAAGCACTATCAAAATGCAGCTCCGCTCTCTGCGTGGTTTGTCGAATGAAGTGGCTACCAGAGGGCTGAGGGACAGGAGAGGCAGAGTGTCGAGTCACTTCATGAGGTGGAGAGGCAGGTGGATGGCCATGGATAGAGCCAGAGGGACAGTCATAGGTTAGCCGACTGGAAGAGGGCCGATCACCTATAGAGCCGCCGCGAGTGCCTCCTCGACGGCAAGTCATGCGCTGTCTGAGTCTTGGCATGGCCGCCTCGACCTTGTGAACCTGGAAAAGAGCCGGAGCAACGAACGAGCCAGAAGGAAGCTGAGGAATGATAATCGCTGGACAAAAGGCGCTGTGAGAGAAATGCGCACTAGGAAGAGTTTCAAGGCAGCTATAAAGCGAGCAGCGATGGCCGGTATGAGTGTGAGCACTGGGCTCAGCACAGTGCACAGGGAAAGCACCGCCAAGGGGAGCCAAACACCTGCGCGAGGAGTCAGAGAGCTCTGCGAAAATCGAATTTGCGTCCATAATGCAACTACCATACATACCAGTGAGGTTGAAGTGCCGTCGCGGAGGAGTATTAACTATGCGGTCAGGCAAAATGAATGCCAACTTAATGGCGCCGTGGAGGGCCATGTGGCCACCATACGCCATGCATCTTGGGAATTGGCCGGGGGCGGTTGTCCCATCGGGCCTAACAGACATCCGCATCTGGAAATTTTTGATCTTTCTGCACCAGATTGATGCAATTCTGAAGTATGTCCCTATCATGGATGATATGAAGAGGGCCATGATTGAGAGTGTCCGAGCTTTCAACTCCCAGATTAGCAAGGAGGTCCGCTACCTTATTGCCCTCTCTTTTGCTGTGAACAAACGAAATGGCTTGGTTGTTTTCCAACCATTTGCTAAGATTGTCGATTCGAGAGGCCAGTCTCTAGTTTGTGGCAACTTTTGTGGTTCTAGTGCCTTGAAGAAGTTGATTGGCTGTGTTGATGATAATCTGGGAGTCTCCTTCCACAATGATAGGTGAGAGGTTGTAGAGATGGGAAAGAATCAGACCTTGCCAGAGCCCTTCCAATTATGCTGAATTGTTTGTGTCCCAACCTATCGAACCATAGTATATAGTGAGGACATCTCCTTGAGAGTTTCTGAGAATGCCGCCAAAGCCTGCTGGACTTGGATTACCTTTTGAGGCACCATCAAAGTTCAATTTGTAGATGCCTGGAGGAGGAGGTGTCCAAGGGATCTGGGAGTCAGGAGACTTTTGCTTGTGGGTGTTTGGCGAGATCGCGATTTTCAGCTGCCAATTTTTCCATATTGCTGCTTCCTTCGACTGTTTAGGTAGATCCTCCTCCTGCCAAGAATGAAGGGAAAGAGTATCTTGGAGGTTTTTGCTAAAGTTGTCCCAGATGATGTCCAAAGAGATGGCTTGATGTTTGAAGATTCTCTTGTTTCGCTCCTTCCATAGGGACCAGAAGAGGAGGACAGGGATAATTTTCCAAAGAGTATTAAGAATGGGACTGTTATACGGTCGTTGGGGCCAGAGGCACATAATGTTGGTTAGGTCCCCTTTTGGTTTGCTTCATTGACTTCTGAAGCATATCTTTTCCCAAAGTTGGTTAGAAATACTGCACGACATCATGAGGTGTTGTGTCGTTTCAATATCTTGCTTGCTGTTTGGACATTGTGAAGGGCCACAAAAACCACGTTTGAGCAGGTTGTCCCATGTGAGGATTCTTTTGTGGCTAAGTAACCAGAGAAAGGTGGATACTTTAGGCCAAGTACCAAGAGCCCAGAAAAATTGCCAAAGCCTGTCTCTCGGAAGCTGGATTGGATGCATAAGAGAGAAGGCTTCTTTCGTAGTGAACATGCCTCTGGGCAAATATCCCCATCGGAGAATGTCCGGTTCCTCTGAACGTATGATTTTTCGACGTTGCAGTTCCTCTTGGAGAGCTTCCTTAATGTTGCTGGAAATGCTGGGAATGAGTAGAGTCGGGTGCTTCCATTGCTTGAAGTCATTGCTGGTTGTAGGTGTCCAACCTTGATTAACTTTGATTTCCTCTGGGAGGTTGGTGCGACCATTATTGGAGAGGCTGAGAATATCAGTAAGCTATGGGTTTTGCTGCCAGGAGTCGGCCCAGAATCTGGCTGTGTGCCCATTTCTTATTTCCCAGAAGCTGTGCTGTTGTATGAGAGAAAAGTGTTGTTTGGCTGCATTCCATATGAAGGAGCCAACTCTTCCAGGATAGAGCCTGACCAGGTCTTCAGGCGGTCTGTTATTAGCATACTTGGTTGTCCACATTTTAGCCCATGGTTTAAAAGGATTCGAGAGCCAATTCCACCAAAGTCGTGCCCCCATAACTTCGTTGCTGTGGAGTGGATTTCTCAGTCCTAGTCCTCCTGCAGCCTTAGGGGAGAAAATCGTGTTCCAGTTGACCAGGGCCCATTTGCGTTTTTGGTTTGAGGATCCCTAGAGGAATCGACGTTGCAGATTTTTGATCTGATTGAGAACCCATTTTGGAGCTGCAAGCACAGAGAAAAGATAGAGGGGCATGGATTGCAGAACCACTTTGATGAGGACAAGCCTGCTGGATATATTGAGAGCTCTGTAAGTCCAGGAGGAGAGTCAGGTTTCCATTTTTTCCAAGAGATGATTCCAAGTTGAGTGCTTTATGGCAGTGGAAATAAGAGGAGCACCTAAATATTTGGATGGGAGTTGAGCAAGAGAGAAGCCTAGAATGCAAGCGATACTGGTTTGGATCAATGGAGGAGTGTTGAAAAAGAAGAGTTAGAATTTAGAAACATTGACGGTCATGCCAGAGGCTACAGAGAAAAGGTTTAGAATACTTTTGAAAGAATGGGCTTCCTGGACAGAAGGGAAGCCAAACAGCATATTGTCATCAACAAATTGTTGGTGGGTGGTGAGAGAGTCATGAAGGGTAATACCACGCAGATGGCTTGTGAGGACTGTATGATGAATTAGTTTGCTGAGACCTTCGGACATGAGGAAAAAAATTAAGGGTGAGAGAGGGTCACCTTGTCTGATGCCTCTGGAAGGTCTAAACGGCGTAGAGGGGATGCCATTGACAAGAATGGAATAAAGGGGTGTGGAGATGAGGGACATAACCCACCTTATCCACATCTGATCAAATCCAAAAGCTTTGAGAATGCTTTGGATATAACACCAGCATAGTTTATCAAAAGCTTTAGATAAATCGATTTTGAGGAGCATACCTGGCTTTTTGGTGCTTTTGAGAGAGTGGATAACTTCATGCGTGAGGATGATGCCGTCCATGATTTGTCGACCTTCTACGTAACCAATTTTCTCTGGCGATATAAGGAGCGGAAGAAGAGGCTTTAATCTGTTGGCTATGACCTTGGATATGACCTTATAAACCACATTGCAGAGAGCAATTGGTCTATATTTCTCCGGAGTGCTAGGGTGCTCTTCTTTTGGAACCAGGGCTAAGAAAGTGGCATTCAAGGATGGGAGGAGCCAGTGAGAAGCTCTGGATTCCTCAACTAGTTGCTAGACTTCTGTTTTGATAAGTTCCCAAAAATGATGGAAAAAATTGGAGGTGAATCCATCAGGACCAGGCACTTTTCCATCTTTCATTTGGGCCATCGCTAGTTCGACTTCTTGAAGGGAGACAGGACGGAGAAGCATTTTATTGTGCTCTGCAGTGACTAATTTGGGAATTAGCCGTGAGATTTGGTCGATGGCGGGCTGTCTGTCTATGGTGTGGTCCTCTTGCTGTATGCTTTGAAAGTAGTCCAGGAGAACTTGCTCTATCTCCTCTTGTTGTTCCACTTGTGCTCCTTGCTGGTTAGTAATATGAGGAATGTGATTTTGCATTCTTCTTTGTATTGTTGACCTGTGGAAGAATTTTTTGTTCCTCTCCCCTTCCTTTAGCCAATTTATTCTAGATTTTTTCCTCCACAGGATTTCTTCTTGCTTGCGCCTCTCTTTTAGTTGCTTGTGTAGATCTTGTTCCTGAGCAGCAAGATCCTCAGTTCTTCCTTCGATTATGATTTTTTGCTGAGTTTCTTCCATTTTTATTTCTAGGATTTTGATTTCTTAAAAGATGTTTCCGAAAACAGAGGAGTTCCAATTCTTGATGATTGCTTTGAGGTGTTTGAGCTTTTGTTGAAATTGATACATTTTCGAGCCTGAAGGTGGAGTGAAACTCTGCCAAGCATGGGTGACCAATTCTTTGAAGGAGGGGTGAGAGAGCCAAAATGCTTCAAATTTAAAGGGTTTTTTGAATTGAAGACCGACATTTTGCCAGTGTAGCAAGATGGGCCAGTGATTCGAACCTGCCTGCAGGAGAGTTGATGCCGAAAGTTCCCCTCCTATATGGATGGCATTGTCAGAAATGAGAAAACGATCCAACTTTGAAGCGATCTGCTGAGTTCCAGTTCTTTTATTGTTCCATGTGAAAGTGCCATTTGAGAAAGGGATGTCTATGAGCCAACTGTTGGTTATGAATTCTTTGAAATGAGCACTGTCCAGATCTTCTCTGGATCTTCCGCCTGTTTTTTCTCCCATCTTAGTAATCATATTGAAGTCCCCTGCTGCAATCCATAGGGGATAGGTTCTATAAGAGTTCAGAATCTCCATAGTATGCAGAAGAGCTATTTTCCCTGCTTGTTCCTGTGGGAAATAGACGTTTGAGAGATGCCCATGGATGTTAGATCCGATGGGGTGAAAATTTTCTTGTATAAGATGATGCGCAGCATGAAAGTTTGATAGGTCTATGGACTGAGTGTCCCAAGCTATAGCAAGACCCCCTGAAGTACCGGAGGCATCCACCGCTACTGAGTTATAGCTAGGCCAGGCTTTGGACAGGATGGTTCCTAGCGTTTCGCTATTGCATTTAGTTTCTTGAAGAAAGAGAATATTTGGTCTTTCTTTCTGTATCATAGTTTTGAGAATTTTGTGCTTTCCTGGGCTGTTGAGCCCTCTAATATTCCATGAGATCAGCTTCATGGGGAACTATTTGACAGAGGTTTGATGAACCTTGTAAGCTTGGGATATCGGCCTGAGTCGACCAATATTTTCCCTATGGTGATGGTGCGCTGCCAATCCGGCTTTCGACCCCTTTTCCTTGATTCTTTTGTGATTTTGAGGCTATCCCAATGACTGCCAATCTGAACGCCAAGTTTCTTTTGCTGATGGGCGTTCGATAGGACCTTTTCCAGTTTGTCAATTTGATGAGGATTGATGGTGTCAAAATCCTTTCTTCTGCAAGCCTCCTCGAGCCCTGGGATGTCGAGCTCCCCTAGGTCTAAGCCTTCTGAGTCCTCTTCCATGAATGTCTCTTGACTGCTACTGATAAGAGCTTCATTAGAAATACCTAGTTGGGTATTAGGGTTGTCAACGTCCATTGTGGCAGGGTTCCAGGTCAGAAGCTTGGTTTCAGAGGAAGGACTGGCTGAGGAGCTATCATTAGAAAGCTTCTGATTCTGAGACTGTAAAGGGTTGGAATGGGCTGAGGGATTTGGAATATCTGAGGGTTTTAAGGGGGGTTTTGCAGGGATTTGGCCGGAATCAGGGGCAAGATCAGGGTTGGAAAGAACTGCAAAACTATTACTAGTAGAGGGACCATTGGAGGAAGGAGAGGGTTTCTTACCCATCACAGAGGGTTTCTTGCCATGTCTTCTACGCGAGGGCACCTTGGTGAAACCGTCAGCTTCCGGATTGACTTCAGCTTCTTTATTCTGAGCTTGTGCAGTGAGAGGGCAATCTCTGAACAGATGCCCATGTGCATGACACCTGTGACATATGAAAGGAACATGCTCATAATCCAATGGCTGGATCCATTCAAAATCATCATGATATATACTTACGGCATCAGGCAGGGCTTTGTCTAAATGCATGTAGACGCAGATGCGAGCATATGAAGTGTATCGGTGAAGCTTTGTCTCTTCTGCAATCTTGATGAACTCTCCTAGCCCTTTGCCAATTGCTTGGAGTGATTCTTCGTCCCAATATTCTAGAGGTAGCGAGTACAGGCGTATCCAGACAGGTGCCCAGTTGAAGTTTTCTTTGTCTGGGTTGAATCTTTCTACCCAGTTCCGAAGATATAGCCCAGCTGAGTTGAAAAAGTAAGGCCCTTCATCCATTACTCTGTTTCGGTCCTCAATGCAAATGAAAATCGCTGTGAAGAAACCCTTTGGTCCAAGCTGTAACGTGACATGTCCTTTGGGCTTCCATTTGGAATCAACCCATCCTTGTAGGGCTTTTTCAGTTGGCCAAAAGCCAATGAATTTTCCAATGAGGGCATGGTCCCTCATGTACTGGATTCGAGCGTTTATACGATGGCTGGGCAACTCAATTTTGGGTCTTTCTGCCGCGATGGGTTTGCAGGTGGAGGATGTGGGAGCCGCTGCCTCCTGCTGGGTTTGCGTGGTCGGCACTTTTGGTGGTACCGTTTCCTGGCTTTTGTCGGCTCTTTCCATAGAACTAGCGAGGGTGCCATCATTGTTGGCAAGGGGAGGCTGACCTTCCCCCCCCCCGATCTTGAGGCCATAGCCAGTTACCAAGCCGCGCAGGCTAACGCGGCTGAACAGTAGCGCAGGCGGTCTAGGGTTTCTGCAGTGTAGTCCTTTTCTGTTTCATTCTCTCAGGTGGAAGTGGTGGATTTTGATGTTGTGAATTTTGCTGATTTTGTTGAGGATTTTGTTGAGGAGGGAAATTTGGATATGGTGGATAAGATGGTGGATATTGATAGTACTGAGAGTATCTTCCATAGGGATTTTGTGCTCCTTGTGCCCAAGTTTGAGATTGATTTTGGAATTGGGGCCAAGGTTGCTGCCAAGAATTCCAATTTGGCGGGGGTTGATTATACAGCTGATCATGGAATCCTTGTGTTTGAGGTCCTTGCCAAGGCCTCCTAGAGACAAAATTGAGAGATTCTGTGGAATTTGTAGGGGTTTCTTCTTGAAAGACAGCTTTAAGACCAGGAAGTGAAGGAAAATTCTTGGTCTCATGTTTTTCTAAACAAATTACACAAGTCTCTACAAATTTTGCATCCAAAGGGCACTCTCTCAAGGCATGCTTCTTTCTACATTTGGGACAAAAGATTGCTAAGGCATCAGATTCAGCTTTTTGCTTGTTTTGTAACTTAAGGGTGTCTATTTTTTCACTAAGACTCCCTAAAATGTCAGATTTGAATTCATCAAGCATATGTCCTATTTATGCCCTACTTACTGTCCCAGAAGCAGACTTACTTGCCCTTGCAAGAGTAGCATCTCTTGGTCCTTTTACAGTTTTAGATTCCCCTCTTGAAAGGTTGATACATAATTCAGATATTTCAGGTAGTGTGAGCTGAGATATATCCCCTTTTCCCATCATGTTAAGGATATCTAGCCATTCATCCCTAATTGTTTTCAACAAGAGAGCTTTCAAAGTATCTTGATCTAAGTTTTCCATTTTTTCTCTTTTGATGTTATAGTTAAACCTCTCCAACAAATCCTCCAGATTTTCATCCTCTTTTTGTAACATTTTAAACACTTCCTCCTTATGGTTGACTGGCATACAGTAATCCAAAGACCTCTCTAGAAATGAATGTTTCATGTCTTCCCATGTCCTAATAGAACTGTTGATCAAACTCATAAACCATTTTAATGCTGCTCCTTTCAATGTTGAAGGGAATAGTTTAAGTTTTTGGGCATCTTGTAAGTAATCATAGGTTCTACATAGGACTTCAAATTAAAATAGGAAGGTTTCAGGATCTTCACTTTTGAGTCCATAAAAGTTTGGAAGGACAAAGGGTGAAATTTTTTTCATAGTTGCATTGGTTTCTTTATCTACTATAGGAAACCCAAAAGAGCTTCCCATTTCCCTTCTACCTCTTCCTCTGCCCCCTTCTTCACCTCTACCTCCTTCTCCTCTACCTCTACCTCTACCTCCTCCAAATAGTGTGTGTTCTCCATTAAAGGCTCCTCCTCCCCCTTCTTCTGCCATAGTTGATTCTTCTGTGGAAGTGGAAAAGTTTATGTCTCTAGTAGGGATCCTTGAATCTTCTTCTAAAACAGGTTTAGTGGATGAAGTGGAAGGTCTCTCTAATGGAATATCTGATCTTAAGCCTTTTAGAAGTCTGTGATCAGCATAGGATGGGATGTAGGTTTGAGTTGGAGGTGTGCTGCCTCTTGGTCTTGGTGAAACAAGTGGTGTTCTAGGAATAAAGCTTCTGCTTCTTATGAATCTACCCCTTGAGTCTCTTTCTCTACGCATATCATTGTTTTTGGGAGGTAAGAAATAAGGCTACCTAGTTTCACTTCCCCGACAATGGCGCCAAAATGTCTACTCAACTTAGTGCTCCTAAATTGATGTCATAAATTGTCAACCAGGGCTAGTAAACTGTTGAAGTCAAGTGCACTATATGTGCCTAGGTATCTTCTTCCTATGTCATTGTGTTTAGTGTTTTTTTAGTGTTATTGGTTTTTGTATTTTTGTGTTAAGAGGAAAAGAACTAAATTGTTGGCAAAGAGAAGTTACTGATCACACTAAAACAGAACAAAATATACTCTAAACTGTGTATGACACCTAAGAACAGAAAATGCTAATTCAGAAATTGCAAAGCTTGACAAGGAAAGTAACTCATAACATTAACTCAGTCTAATTCATTTCATTAGAGATATGTTGGAACAACTTAAGAAAAGGATAAGTTTGATGTAATGAGGTTCTCTTTAATAAACAACAACTTACAATATCATAGAGAAAATCTTATCCATGGTTAGAAATTTGTTGGAATACTTTGAGAAAAGATTATCTGTAATTTAGTAAGGAATCCTATGCTAAAATAACTTATGACATTAGAATTAACCCACTCTGCAAATCAAAATGTTACTATTAAGCCTCATTCAAGGGTTAGAGATCTCTTGGAATAGCTTTGGAAAAGGGTTGTTTGTAAAATTATGAGAAATTGCAGAAGAGTCAATAACTTCAAAATGATATAACTAATTCTTGTCCATATGATGATGATGTGTTAAAAGAAATTAAGAACAAGAGCAGTTTGTAAATAATGAAGGCCTTTAAGTTTAATTTAACAGAACTAGAATACAACTAGCTAATAAAACTTGAAATACAATGAACATAACTGAACTAAAATGCAATTAACCTCCAAAGTATTACAGCTCTATCTCATTCACATGCTAGTGATATATTGGAATATTTCATGGGAACAAGATCGATTTTAATATTCGATGTAAGTAAATATAAAACATGATGCTCAGAAAACTGCCTAGATTAAAAACAAAACAGAGCTAAAGTTACTTATCTAGAAAATATGCACAAAGCCTTTCGGAGAGTAGGGGCCCTCTACCACCAGATTGGCACACAAATCCTTAACTCCTTAATATTGCTTCAGATATTGCATTAAAGTTGTACTTCTTTCATTAAAGGAAAAATGCTCAAAAAACAGAGTATTACAGTCTTGGAGGGCTTAACAACAAAACATCCACTAGCTAACTATCTCTCGGTTCACCGAGTTATTCTTATAAGAAAAATACATAACTTTCCTTGAGTGGAAATAGGCATAGGTGTATTTTTCAATCAAAATCAAATAGAACTCCTTTTGAGGACTCGTACTTTGCTGAAGACATATGCAGAGTCCTTTTCCTTGTAGAAGTCTACTTCTTAGTTTTGGCTGCCTCCACGTGCATAACCACTTGCAGATTTTTACTCAGACTTCGTAGAGGGAAAGAAATGATGTGGGTGAGTTCTGGAATTCAACCATATGCGTTTTTCCTTTAAGTGACACCAATAACCTGTGTGAACATAAAGATGGCTGTAGAATATGCGACTAGCTATAGAATGGTTGCATTTTGTAGCTATGTCTAATCAAAAATCACTATGACAACAAAACCACAAAAGTATAGTAAGTCAGTTATTGCATGCACTCTTAGAGTAATTTTAATCATTCCTATTGATATTTTAAGCCTATAAATGACAAAGGAAAAATGGAATGAAGTGAAATTTGGTGAAAGGAAAGGACATCTTTGGGGCTCAACACACCCTTCTAAAAGAAGTTTAAGGGTATTGAATTTGGACAAAAATTCTTCAATAGAGGAGAAATTATTAGGGTCCAAAGTAAGAAACTCATTTTCAAGCTAGTGGGACCTAATTTGATTTTGAATGCCAAAAACAAAATTTAGCTTTTCCAGGGCTTTATCATGGGTGTCAATGTCAAGGATGTGAAATCGAAGATCTTGAGAAATGGACATTCCTATCAACCCTCGTGCTTGATCTTGTCTATTTTCTCATTTAGGAACTTTATCATCATCAGAAGGTTTAGTTTCTTGACCTGTGGCTATTCTATAAAGCCCTTTACTACTAAGTATATCTATCATGTGAGGTAGCCATTGGAAATAAATTGGTGTTGTTAAGAATAACTGGGCATGCACTTTCCATATATATATATATATATATATATATATATATAATTTGAAGTTGATAAAAGCTGAAACTAACTGCTCCAATGGAAATATCTCAAAAAATTAGGTCGTTTAAAAAAAAACGGCTCGAAAAACGGCTTCCAGATGAAGAAGTTATGCCTTTTGAAAAAATTGAGTTGTAGATGCTGAATAGTTACGGGAATGAGATGAAGTGTGGCTTTTTAAAAAAAAAATCCGCCCCTTTGAACAAAACCTTTTTACAAAAGAAGCTTGAGAAGGAGACTTGAACCCAAGAACTCTATTCTCATAAACTAACCCCTCACCAAGTGAGATAGTAAAAGGATCATGTTATTTTAGAAAGGAGGAAGGGGGGATTATTATTATTATTATTATTATTATTATTATTATTATTATTATTATTATTATTATTATTATTATTATTATTATTATTATTATTATTATTATTATTATTATTATTATTATTATTATTATTATTATTATTATTATTATTCTTCGGTGTACGTGCCTTTTCCTGCACAAAAAACAGAAAAAATGAGCAAAAAAACAAAATGCAAAGCCTTACGGCAGAATGCTAGATTCTCAGTTAGCCTTAATGGCAACTATCACTTTTTTCACTATTTATGATTTCCTGAGATTGCACAAAGAAACAGGAAAAGAGCATACATAGCAAAAAAAATCTCTTTTTCTTGTTTCTGATTTGCCAAGATCGCACGGAGCGCACAACAAAGAGCATACATAGAGATGAGGGTATAGATTTGGAAATAATTAAAACCTTAATACAGAAAAAAACCAAAATAAGCAGAACTATTAACAAATATAATTGCAAAATAGATGCTTTATACCTCCAGATCTAAACTGACATAACTTGGGCAGCCATAAACCTTTTATCATGAAACGAAAGGCATTCTTCAATGTGACAGATGCTCTGGACACAACCGAGTAGTTATCCAAGCCCAAAAATGTTGAGAAATAGTAGATCTACAAAATGGAATTCGCATGCAATCAAACTGGCTTCAAATTTTGATCAACAATGGACGCATCCCTGAAAATAGCTTTGATACCATGTAGGAATTTACACGGTAAGTTTCGTAGATCAAGAACCAAAGGTAACCACTCACAAATAGATCATAAATCAGTACACCAATATAATCAGTACACCAATATAACCAATTCAGGCAATTTATTAATATAAAAAGAAAAGTTACATATGTTTCTCTCATAAACGGTTATCGGACAAATGACCCTCCATGCTCTTTAAATAGAGATCATGGACCAATCGGGTGTTAAGCCACGGATCAAGTGTCATTAATACCGAGGTGAGAGATAATCATCGAATCACTACAAATCGTGACCATCGGATTATAAGTTACAAATGTACACGGTAAAGAAACACAATTTACCTAACTCTACACTAGAATAAGTTATTCTTAACTATTTCCTATGTGCTGGAATATCCTAACAGTGCATAGATCTATATTAGATCTATCTTTTGTGGCATATATAAGCTCTGCATGTTCTGTATATTCATTTTCTGTAGCAGTGTCTTTTAAACCACGTTGTAGCAGTCTTCGACCTCTTTAATATACAGTAGCAACACCTCTTTTGAGGGTTTTGACCATTGGAGGCTTATTCTATCTTGTTGTACATCTTATGGCCCATTTATTATGCATATTTTTCTATTGTTTTAATGATTAGAAGGTATCCATATTGGCCTCTTGTTTTTACATGATTTTATACACTTCTATTCCAACATTTTGGACTATATTCTTGCTTTTCTCATTTGGGAATATTACAGAAAGAGTGTGTTTCATATCTTCTATTGTTTTTTGAGTTGATAGTAAGATGTATGGTGAGAGTGTTACCCAGAGAGAGTGTGTGTTCATAGCTTTATGATATGCATGTTGAGCAGAGAGTGAGTGTGTATAAGAAACAAGTTAGTTTCTTTAGTTCTTTCATTTTCTAGTGAGATGTTTGGGAAGAGATTATGCTCAACTAGGGTTTTCCAGAGTATGCTACTATGGTTTTTCACTGTTGATGTATTAGGGGAAGAGGTTTTATGTTGTATATGTATTTGGTATTATTACCGAGTAGTGAGAATATGTGGGTCCCATTTGAATATCCATGAAATTTGATCCACAATGTTAGGTCCCTATATGAATAGTGTATTTCCTTATTATTGTTAGTGTAGCCCCCTTATTGTTATTGTTCTAGCCGTATCCCCATATTCTTATTATTTTTCTCTTACATAATTATTATTAGGTAAAATAGGATTATATTGTGACCCCATGGACTCCCATATATAGAAATGAGGTTTTGTCATTTCTGTCATCCAAGAATTGTTCATTTATGTAATGAAAAGCAGGTTTCCCCCTCGAATTTTCCAATTTATAAGCCATTGATATCTCTTTTCCTCTATTTTGGGAGCTGGTTTCATAACATTTGGTATCAGAGCTTCGGATTCTAGGGTTTTCCTGGTTCAAACAAGTCATCATGGAATTTTTCTCTATAATTTTTTTTCTACGAAGGTTTAGAATCTTAAAAAAACCCATTTGCGCCGAAATCCGGAGGAACTGCATGGAAAAATTTCAGTTCTTGGTTAGTAATATTTTCGAAGATATGATTATTGGAATTTAGGGTTTTGGGAGGCTCCTGAATTTCATCTCAAGTAGGTGACTTTGGTAAAATCATCATAACTCTTTCTCTAAGCATCAGATTGCAATTCTATAAAAAACGGCTAAAATTACACATACTGTAGTTTCCTGTGTATCAATTTCAGAGCCGAATGAGGAAACAATGACATGTGGCACATCATATAGGTTAACCCTACTGAACCAGCTGATAATTAGGTCATTGTGGGATATTGGGCATAAATTTGCCTTGAATAATCCAAATCAGGTTTGACATGTGGCTTTGGAAAGGAAATTCAAAGGGCTACTAAAGGACTAAAGATAAAATCTTGGGGATCAGAAATTACAGAGATACATCAGTTTCAATATCAAGCTCCTAAAAATTAGGAAAAATGTGTGTATATATTTTTTTAATTTCATAAGCCTTGTTTGAAAAATTAGTTTGAAGTGATTCCAAGGTAATATTGAAGCATATATATTAGTATTGGGTTCTAAAATTCCTCCTAAAAATAATTAAATTCCCATTAAACCCTCAGAAGGATCTACTATGAATCATGAAGAGGAAGAAGTGAAACATGATAAATCAAAATTACAAGACCAAGTGCAACGAATTTTTCTCTCGCAAAGAGTCACAAAAAATGAAATGGATGGTTTGAAGAAAGACGTGGAAGCTTATAATGTTCGAAATCTGGAACTCTGCAATGAATAAGATGTATAAAGGTCCTGTTATGATGAGTAAGCTTAAAATATACATAAGAAGCATGTAGAAATCATTTTTAGCTACAACAGAAACTTGTATTTCATTTCATGATCCGGAAAGTAGGGAATTTTCCCATATTTTATGCCCTAAAAAGGGTGTTTTCAGAAATTAGTGTAAAAATAAGCAGGGGAAATGGTTGGATATGATTTCTTAGGTCCTGAGGGACCTATTCTCTGAATTTTAGCTCAAAATAATTCTTCTAGATATGTTAAACAACTCCTTCTTTCCTGACTAGGATAGAAAACCTTGATTTCCCATGACTTTGCTAAATAGAAATTTCTGAATACTGTGAGAGCGTAATTTTCATGGGGGTTTATACAGAAAATGGTAAAATAATACTTATTTTCAACTTATATTGATCAAAAGATAGAGGAATGAAGGTTTTCACTCTTATACATAAAAAACAAGACACCCGACAAAGGTTTCCAGTAAAATGCATGTACAAAGCAGCACTGCAGAAAATAACACAGGTTACTGCAAAAATATATTAAAAATGACTGAATATGACATATAAATGCTGAATAATACATATAATGGCCTTAGGCCTTCTTATTGGAGCTCCCAGAGGGAAATAAGCACCTCCTCCTCAAAGATTAGCATACAATTAAAGGATGCAACACTCCTGCTGCTGCCTCTACATCAAGGACGCAGTTTTCTGAAAGAGACTGCACTGTGGCTAAGTGTGGATGAATGGCCCCAAGCCAAGTTTTGAAATGAAGATCAAATCACTCCCTTTTGATCCCTTAAGCAAGATGATCCAAAGAGAGGATGGAATTCCTGCACAGGAATTCCTTGCACTAAGCAGTGCAACAACTTCGGCTAAACAGCTAAAGTATGCAATTGGTCTCTAGAACAAGATAGATGAAGACATGAATGATCTCCGTTTGATGCTATGCCTTCCTTTTATGTTTGGTGAGCCTCCTCACCCTAGACCCCACACAAATTTGAGGTGACTTTTTCATGAAGCTTCCTCTTTCAAAACTATGTTGCCCTATCTTGCTTCCCTCCTCTTGTGGTTGCGTTGTTGACTTGGTCAACTAATCCACCTCCAATGCCTCTTTTCACACTAGGGATCTTCAATCTAGTTTACATATGTGTCTTAGGCTGATCCTTGTTCACATTGAACCGGTTTTCTTAGGTGATCTCTTCCTCCTCAAGAATGGATGTTTACTTAGTCAAACTTGACTATGTCCTCATCTATTTTGCCCATGTTCACACTTGTAAGTGTAAATTTTAGCTCCTGAAGTGATCCTCTTCCTTCTTAAGGTGGAAATTATTCATGTTTTTATTGTTCATGGGCTCCCTTACCCATTTATTCCTCTCCTAGGTTAAAGTAGCAGAATCTAATGTTCTAAATGGCTATGTGAAAATTTGGGAACATTACAGTCCTCCCCTCGCAAATGTTTCTTGTCCTCAAGCAACTGCAAGGATAGGACTAAAGAGAATCCTCTTCTCCCCTGTAGCACTGTCATAAGATGAAGTATCCCAAGTATCAAGGTGCTGCATCATCAATATATCTCCAAGTTGCTCCTCCCAAGTGTGTAAGCTATTTAAATAGCTAACATTTGTGAGAATGAAACATCTATGGAAGAAACAGGCTATTTGAAGGTCACCTGGAAGCATGAGGGCTGGTATAAATTGGGATTCATCATCCCCTTTTGAGTTTCTCCCTCCCCAAGCTATCAACCAAACACAATGAGTCACCCTCCAGTATGGCAACTCATGAAGGATCTCTTCCACCTTGAGCCCATGTAAAGAAGGTGGGCTGCATAACTGATTGTGTGGAGTTAAAATGTGCATCTCTTTTTGCTTCTCTCTCCACTTATGATATATATGGGGCTGTTTCTGATATATGGTTTAGATGTAACAGTGTTCAAGAAATACCCAAGCCACCCCATCAAATCCAACACCCATGAGATGTCCCCTCAAAGAACTCAAACCTCCCAAATGAGTCCTCTCGCTTGAAGGCAAGATGTAAAGCATGGTAATCAAGGTCTTCCCCTTGTTCTTTCTGAAATATGTAGCTTGTATAATGTGAAGAATCATCTTTTCATTGGGCCTCTCCACCTATTGTGCCACTCTTCCAATGGTTCTTCCTATAATCAATGTTTTAGCACCATAGTATGGAAGCATAAACATATGAAAACAAGGAGGTAGAACATAGTCCCAATCGTGGAACCAATGCAGTGAATCCTTTGCATGCCTCAATACATAGTGAAACAAGTGTGTTTTCAACCACTTGTTTTCTGCCACATCCATTTTACGAAAGGGAATCATGAAAGCATAATTTGGTGCCAGTGATGCACACCAAAAACCATGTGGCATCCCCCCACAATCCACATATAGAATGGCCATCATAAATGCTGCAAGTGGCCCGAAGTACATAACAATAAAATATGTAAGAATGAAAGACCCTCCTTGGTATGATATGCTGCTCATATAGATAAGGAAGTGTAAAATACAAAACAAAATTTTACCTCCTCCATCATGTTCTTCGGTCATTGAGCTGAAATGGCTCAAGTGCAAATTCTCCCTTGCTGTAGGTGAGTAGGGAAGTGGTTGTGCCGAACTTTTCTTCATATTTTGGGTTGTGCTTCTCTCCATATGCTGATATTCATTCAATTGAATGCCCTCCCAAGTTAACTCCTCCATTGAAGGACGGTATGCATAAAAATGCATGGAAGGAAATTCCACAAATGCCGCTTGTATATCTTTCTCCTTGTGCTTGTGAATCCAAGCCAAGAAGGTAAAAACATAGTAAGGGATACTCTCATCCATTACTTTCTCATGCCCATCTTCTACATGCTTCCATGGTGCATTACTTGTGAAGTGGTCTTTGGAACACTTCAGCAAGCAATCTAAGCTCCTGAGTGACAGTGCTTCTAGCCTTTGGAGTAGCCGGCTACTATCATCTCAAAGCTCAATTATTTGACATAGATTGTGTCTAAGACTCTTCCAAAAATTATTTTGTATATGTAGAGATCCTCCCAAGATGGAGATATTGCTCTTTGCACTATGCTAGTGCCATTACTTACTCCTGCAGCATCATGCCTAGTGTGAGAGCAATTCTGCCCTTGCTCTCTACCAATCCTCCAAAGCAACAAATGACCTTGTTTCCTCACCATAACTCCATCATAAAACTTATGTGGCGAAAACATAATGATCATATCACCATAATGCATCCACACTCCTTTCTGATCCATGATGAAAGTATCCGGCCAATCTCCCTTCCTCTTCTCACCCCATGGAAAAGGACATGTCATAGGTTGACCAAACTCTCTCAAGAGTAGCCAATGCATTCTTGCCTCTTGTTGCCCGGTATCATAGAGTTGCAAGTAACTTTCAAGCTTCTTACTCTCTATCCACATCCACATATCCATTTATGGATTCCTCCCATCATTCTTCTTCATGGCACTCCTCCAAAAGAGACTACCATCCTCCCATATCACATTTTTCTCCTTGCATCTCCTGGGATGTTGAAATGCAATTCCTTGGAGACCTCCAAGAAAATATCTTTCATCAATGATTATCTTGGATCCATAGGGACCCAAAGGAGCTGAAGGCAAGGCCTCCTTGCTGCTACCACTTGACAGCGTTGTAACCCTCCTCCAGGGTATTCTGGCTATCTCATGTGTCAACTCCCGGATGAACATTTTCTTCTGCATGACTTTACTTGGAGTAAATTTCACTCCATCCTCCTATAATTCACACTCCAACCTCAAGGGTTGTGTGTAACTCATTAGTGATGCATGGGGTTGATGGTTCAATACTCCCTTGAACCTTTCAAGCATGCACATCGCAGTGCAATCCTGTTGCTCTATCTCAGCAATACCATTTTGTTAGCTCCTTGTAATCAGCAAGATTGGAAAATTCCGATAGAAGGGAGAAACATCATTTCAACAAATTTTGGATTCTAGGATCTAGCCCTCCTGAATCCGGAGAGGGTTCTCTCCAATAAGTGCAAATATGGATTTATCTTTAAAGGTTTTGAGTATTGATATTAGGCTAGTTATGAAGGCTGAGGGTTTTGTTTTGTTTTGGATGGTTGAGCATGATTATGGATTGGGTGGAAAGTTCTAAATGGAAAGAGTTTCAAAGGTGAGAAGTTGCAAGCAAAAATAACAAGATTTGGCCAAAAAGATGGATAATTGCAGGTTTTAGTCCATTGGGCTATGGAGTCATAATAGGGTTTTAATTGAAACAACAGGTTCAAGAGTGGTATATGGGGCAAGTCATCTATGTCTAAGGATCTGTTTAAAGTTTATTTATGGAATGAAATGATACAAAAGGGAGGGGAATTAAACAAATTAAGAACAAAGAGCAACCCAAGATCTGGTAAGTACTTTGAAACTAGCCAGCCTTTGACAAACACTTAAGAAAAACATAAAAGCAATCTAGGATCTGGTAAGTACTTTGAAACTAGCCAGCCTTTGATATAATTTCAATAGAAAAAAATTTAAAACACAAAGGGAAACACAAATTATAACAAAGAATGGCCTAAGATCTGGTAAGTACTTCGAAACTAGCCAGCTTTCAACACATTCCTAGGGAAAATTTCAGTCAGTCTTTTGGGATAAAAATAGGACCAGGGCTCACCATATCTTCCTTCGTTCATCTCTACTTAACATGAAATGAAAATAAATTTCAAGAATAACAATTAGCTAAGATATGAGGATGAGTTAATGCCAGCATTCCTACTGCTTAAACTAAATTAAATCATTCCTAAACAACACATATTGGAAGAAAACATTTAGATAAAGCTTATCAGTCAGAGAAGGGTACTAATATACAGTAAATCCTAAATCTATTCTCGCTATTCTTTATAAGAGAAAATGAACGAAGTGGAAATAGAAATAAAATAACTATTCACAATAAGAAATAACATCACCGTCGACATAGACCAGGATCCCATAAATCAGCTTGTATTGATGCTTCAAACCAGTTATAGCTTTACGTCTAGTGTTTCAGGTTAGCAATCATCTTCACTTCTCAGCCTAACTATTCTGTCACAAGCAGAGCTTCAAGAGCCTTTGAACACTATTTACAATCAGAAGTTCTGAGCACAAGTATATTTCAAAGTTCAGCAACCAACATTTTCTCATCTTCTACAGAAGCATTTATAGAAGAAACGAGGAGGTGGGATCTGATAAAAGATCTCCTAGGTCAATTAATACAGACTTAAGGCTTCTCGGCCTTTGAGGGGCTCGATGAAGAAGCTTACATATGTGTCCTCTGTATTAAATGTTTTACATTAAGATTTAAGCTTGGTGGGAGCTTTTGTTGACTTTTAAGGCTTTGTGTCATGTTATAGTAACTCTGCTGATATTTTTTCATTAAGTTCTTTGGAAAAATTAACTATTCAGCTGCATTGAGGAAAATATTCTCTTCTGATCAATAACTTTGGCCTCTGTTTGAATGCTTTGAGGAAACAAGTGGCTTTGTGGTACCTGGGAGGAATCAATTGGCCTCTGTTGTAGCGATGGAGGCTTTTCTATCTGATAGATCTTTTCTATTTTATTTTAATTGCATTTTAATTTGGAGGATTAGGCTTTTGATAATCAATATTAGCTGTAATCCCCCAATATTTTCTTCAATCCTCTGTTCTACTGTATTTTGTCTTCGACACTGATACTCTTTTGTTTCTATTTCATTCTCTGTGTCTTATTGATGTGTAGGGCCACACAGGGCTCATATGGCATCAATGCCCATGAAGCATTGATGAAATGTGGTGTAGAACCCTTTGTATGGCTTCTCTTTAAATAAACAAAGCTCTAAGGATCATCACCCTCGGCTTCTTCATTTCTCTTTAAAATATTTTGAAATTCATTTGAACCTGCAAAAAACACACAACTGTTATGAAATCCTGCATTTATTGGGTAAAATTCTTCAGAGGGTGTGGGGAGAGAGCGTGGCCATTGGATGGCATTATCCAACGGTGGAGATCTGTTAGAGGAGGTCAAAAAAGGAGAGTGGAGGAAGAATTAAGTCAGATCCGTCGATTTGCAAAGATCGACGGTCGAGAGCGATCTGGGAGGAAATAAAGTGAAAGGGTCACTTTATATGGAAAAGGCGGAAATATGCAAGGGAAAGGTTTAAAACCTTTATTCAGAGGAAAATGTATTGAAAATAACCTTCGGGAGTTCGGGATGATCATGGGCCATTGAATGATATCGGCCCTACAAGATCAACGGCTGAGGAGGCATGCAACAAAATTCTAATGGAAGAGGGAAAACTGTTTCGAGGATGGAAACCACTTGTTTCACGCGAGAAAAGGGCGGGGAGGCTGTTTTGCCTTTTTGAACGCGATATGCATTCCTTCTTGACACGTGGCACCAGAAAACCACCCATTTCGGGTGGCCTTTGGGAAATTAACCATCATGCTGAAAACTACGCGATATAGAATGTGGGTCGTCAGATTTGGAACCTCAGATCTGACGGTGAAAAACGAGCGCGAATTTGGAAAGATGCGCTGGCGGTAGGAAGATGGGTGGTTTCAATCTAGGCCGTCGGATCTGAGATTTGAACGACAGAGATTAAATCTGGGGGTTGGATGAAATAATACAATGGCAGAGGAAGGGCTGATGAGGGTCGTTGATCTACAGAGATCAACGGCCGGGATTAGTCGAAAAATCATTAGAACGCAGGGCACATGAATTTAAACCAAAGTTGGGAGATGCGATCTGGACCATCCGATCTGGACACATGGATGGTTCAGATACAATTGGAAGAAAAGGCATCGGCGGGGTAAATAACTTGGAGTGCGAAGGAGCGATTGAGCGCTGGCCGTTGATATGAGGATCAGATCAACGGTGGGGAGTGAATCGGAGGATTTTGAAGGCGGAGGAAGGCTAGAAATCGGAGCAAATGTGGGTCATTGGATTTAGGAAGGTGGGGAGGAGATCAATGGTCCAAGATAGATCGGGGAATGGCCAATCGGAGGGGACACAAAAGTGAGCCTGATAGAACATGCGATGCAATCATGCGCAGGTCGTCTGATCGGCTCAAGATCAATGGTCAATATCATTTTAAAACTCACACTGGCGGAAACCCTTTATAATATATGAAAACCCAAAAAATTAATAAAAACAAAGGTTTTATGCATCGGGGCAGAATATATATATATATGAAATGCATGGCGCCCGACTGCGGGGCCTTTGATCTATATGAAGGATAATAGGCCCGGGGCTTACTATATAAAGGGCCAATCGCAATCGGAACTTCAGACTTGGTCTTTCAATCTACCCATTTGAAATTTGCAATGCGATTAGCACTTCGGGACTTTTAACTCTTGGTCTTGGGCACAAAAAACCGGAGGGTGTGGTTTTAACAAAGGGACTCAATCGCATTGGAACTTTTGATGTGGGTCTTTCAATCTACCCATTTTTCATTAAAATTCATTGTATGGGTGCGTTTAGACCAAAACTTTGGAAAAAGTGGGTTTATAACTTTACAAAGGAAAATATCAATCAGAAAGGTTTATTCATAATTTTTAGCACTCGATTGCGGGCAAAAGGGTCATATGTAATAATAATATGATCAGGGGTTATAAAACATAGGGCTAACCACATCGGAAAACTTTGTGAGGCAAAAATACTTGCGCGCTATGTTTTTTTCCGATGTGATAAGCGCTTTGGACCTTTAGCGCTTGGTTCCAACACCAAGGCGTATAGAGGGGAAGTGGTTAGGACTTAGCCCAAGGGGACTTAAGTTTGTAATACAAAAAAGGTGTTTTTAATGAAATTTTTTCAATTTTTCAATGGATTTGGGGGTTTCGACAGAGTTAAAAAAGGAGTCTTAAACTCTGTAAAGGTGGATTTTATGAAGGAAAAAGGGGAATGGATGAAAAATAGAGGAAAATGATGGGGAAAAAGGGAATAAAATGAAGGTTAGTCTTGAAGTGGAAGGAGGGGAAAATGGTGTTTGAAGAAGTATTTTCTCTTATGGAATCTGCAGAATTTCTGATTTCTAAATGCAACTAGCAGTGAAGATTGAAACAAGGACATGATGTCTTCAAGAGTCTTCAAGAGATAACACTTTTTGCAATAAAATTTGTTCCTTGAAGGCTCCAAAAATGTTTTAGCCACCATTTGATATAACAACCTTTTATTGGTGGCTAACAGTGGCTCCACTTGGGGATGGTGCCTTCTTGAAGGCATCAAGAACTTTAAAATTGCATTCTCTGGGAGGCTAATCAATGCCTCATCCATTGGGCTACTTTTCTTTGCTTGAATGATATTATTTTTCTCTGAAAACATATTAGCAGCCACAAAAACAATGGATATTTCATCAACAAGCTTTCTACCTACCCAATCCTACTGATCTAACATTTTTTCTTCTTTAGAGTGCACTTGGATTGGCAAACTCTTTTCTCAATCATTTTATTCTTTTGAAAGTAAAAAATCTAATCTATTTCTAATTCTTATTTCTCCATGAACTCAGATTAAACAGTTGAGTCCATATGCTTCTCTACCAAATCTACCAATCTGTTAGGATTACACAGTCTAACAGATTTTTATTCTCTAATTTCTACACCAGAAATTTAAAAGCATACAAGTTAGGATTGAACAGTCTAACTTGATGCTGATCTATGGAATAAAAAACAAGCTGCACATAGATCTTATTTTGCAGAAAATTAAATCAAAATGGAAGGCTTAAGATTTGAAAGTTCAAGCACTTCCTTCATCTTTTACAGCTCTGTTTTTGCCTCTTGTTTGAGCTGTTTTTCTATTATCAACTGGTTCAGATTTTGAGCTGATTAGAACAAGTTATTCCTTTGTTTTGACTTAGAAATTTAAACAAATTTGAGTCATTCATGTTTTGGAAACATAGTTTCAGATTTTGAGCATGTTTGAACCTTTAATTTCTAGCCTAATCTACCTACTGATAAGCCAAGATTAAACAATTTGGAAAATCGAATTCACTATCCTATCAGCAGTAAATTTAAAACTAATTAGTCAAGATTAGGTTGTTTGACTAACTAGAAGTGTGTTTTTCAGGAGTGGCATTTAAGCTTGCACACTTTTAGATTTGTTTCTCTTTTTGTTGGTATGGGGCTATACCTTTATTGTTTTTACAATCTGCCCTCTTTTCTTTCTTTCACTGTTTTTGTATTTTTGTTTTTTCTAACTTTGAATGCAATGATAGATGAAATATTTATAATGGAAAAAAGATAAAAAGGCTTTCATAACATGACATGGATCAAGAGAAGTAATGTTTAAGCATCCTTCCATTTAAAGGACCCCCAAACAGCTCTGCTCCATTCAACTCCTACAAGAAAAATGCATTATTACCAGCAGTTGAATGAATGAGGTAAGGGCCAAGCCATAAGTTGTCAAATTTTCCATGCTTGCCCTTGTCTTCCCTCCTTGAGTCCCACTTTAAAACTTTGTCCCCAACATTGAAATTGCTGGCCTTTGTTCTTCTGTCAAAAAGCTTTATGATGTTGTCCTTCTTCTGCAATGCTTTGTTATAAACCTCCTCTCTGGTTTGTTGAAGGTGAATAGTCTGATTTATCCTTCTGATCATGTCATTATCTTCAGACTGAACCTCTTGAATTAAATTCATAACTGGCACACGAAGGCTGGTAGGAAAGATTGCATCAGTTCCATACACAAGCTCGTAGGGTGACATGCCAATAGATTTCTTCAAAGTCAATCCGTCAGCCCAAAGTGCATGCACAAGCTTTGTGTGCCAAGACTTTTTTTTTTCCTCCAACAACTTTTTTATTATGTTCACTAAACTCTTTTTTGAGGATTCTGCAAGTCCATTACCTTGTGGTTAATAGGCCATGGAATTCCCCAATGCTATCTGATACATGTGACAGAACTCAACCATCTTCTTTGATCCAAATGCTGCTGCATTATCAGTGATGATCTTGGTAGGGCAGCCAAATCTAGAGATAATATTATTCTCCATGAATTTTATGATAAAAAAATCATTGGCCTGCCTACAGGGGATGGCTTCTATCCATTTAGTGAAGTAGTCTATGGCAGTGAGAATCCATCTATGCTAAGCTGAAGATGATGGACGGATTTCACCTATGAAGTCAAGTCCTCACTGTTGGAAAGGGACTTCAACAGTGATTGGATGTAGAGGAAGAGGTAGCAACTTTATTTTGCCTTCAAAAATTTGACATTTATGACAGACAATTATCATCTTATGTACATCAAGAAAAAGAGTAGGCTAATAGTAACCAGCCCTCAGAATTTTGTTTGCTGTTGTCTTCCAGTATAAATGGCCTCCACACTCCCCTTCATGGAACTTGTGCTTAACCTTCTCTGCATCATACTTAGGCAAAAATTTAAGCAATATACCACTTTCATTTTTCCAATAAAGACATCTATCTATAATGCAATAATTTACAACTTTAAACTTTAAGAACCTTGCCTTTGTTTTTGTCAAACCAGGAGGTGTATTAAAAGTAAGAAAAACATAAAGAATTTCAGCATACCAAGAGGAATTCATAAAATGGTCTTCAATGATGGGAGTTTAGATTTGCTCTTGTTCATCCAAAGCATTAATCATATTAATATCAAGAACTTCAAAATTTGATTCATCCATCAATCTAGCTAGACCTTGGCCTTTGATGAGTTTAGTGGGTTTTATCTCTAAATCATATTCAGGAATAACAACAATCCACTTACCTCTCTTACCATCTGGGTCCTGTGTTATAATGTCTTTTACAACTGAATTTGGGACAAAGGCAATGATGTGTGAGTGCAAGATGTATATTCTGAAGTTTTTTAAAGCTTTAACCAAAGCAAAAGATTGCTTTTCCATAATGTTATACTTCAGAGGGGCATCCCTCAAAGCCTTGATAAAGAATGCAATAGGTTGCTCTTGTCCTTGTGGATTTTTTTGTAGAAGGACAACAGCTATGGTATGTTCTGATGCAAATGAAAAAATATAAAAATATTTTGAAAAATCAGGACTTATTAGAACCGGTGTTTTGGTTAACGCTTGTTTCACCAGCTCAAATGACTTCTTTGCTTCCAAGGTCCATTTTACCCCCTGCTCCTTCTTCAACATTTTTATTATATTCCTAAGGAGCTCAGCCAAGTTGGGAATGAACCTTCTCAAAAATTTAATCTTTCCAATGAAATATTGCAACTCCTTGATGTTTCGAGGATGAAAAATCTGCAATATGGCCTCAATCCTCTTTGGATCTATCTTAATACCCTCTTTTGAAATAATGTGCCCAAGAAGCTTACCTTATTGGAGATCGAATAATGTTTTCTTGGGGTTCAAAGATATACCAAACTTTCTGCATCTCTCGAAGACTATTCTTAAATGTGCTAAGTGCTCTTCATCTGTCTTTGAAAAAACAGTAACATCATCAAGGTATATAATGATGAAGTAGCCCAATTCTTCAGAGAATGCTATGTCCATGGCTCTCTGAAAAGTTGCTCCAGCATTCATTAGACCAAAATGAATTTTCACATACATGAAAGTGCCCCATGGTGTAGTAAACACTGTCTTTAATTGATCATCAGGGTGGACTAAGATCTTATTATACCTTGAGTAGCCATCAAGCAAAGAAATTCTTCTAGACCCCACCACCCTTTGTAAAATATGATCCATCTTAGGTAAAGGGTAGTTGTCTTTCAATGAAGCTTTGTTTAAGTCTCTAAAGTCTATACAAAGCCTGATCTCCCCAGTTTTCTTCCTAAATGACACCATATTAGACACCCACTCATAATATCTAACAGGGACAATAACACCAGATTCATACATTTTCTTAATATCCTTCTTGACCAAAGGCAACTGTACAGGGTTTATTCTGCGCAGTTTCTGTTTGAATGGCCTTTGGTTTTCCTTGAGAGGGATTTTGTGTTGTATTATTTCAGTGTCATAGGATTTAAGATCTTCGTAACTCCACGCAAAAACATCAGAAAATTCTTTGAACAGCTCTATATATTTGAGTGTAATATGAGTTGGTAAAGTCTTAGACAATTTAATCATCATCGGTTTAAGTTTACTGCCTATATTGCACTCTTCCACTTCAGTCTCTACGGGCTCCAGTTTTGGCTTCTTGGCCACATCGTTAAAATCGAACAACTCTTCTAAAGTGGCCAGACCTTTAGGCAAACTCTGATCCTTAGACTGCAAAGTTTCTAACTCCTCTGTTTCTATTTTGTTTTCAAGTTTGCTAGGAAAAAAAATTATATTGGCAACTTGAGGAGACGGTTCTTCTTCACCAAGAAAATTTTCTTCACTGTTGTAGTATGTATCATAGTCTGAATCCAAACTGTGTAGTTCAAATTCATTTTTGAATTGCATGAAATCTTCTATTTGTTTGTCTCCATCGAACGCTTTCCAATATTTTTCGTTGTCAGGAACAGCTGGTTTGAATTTTATCTGAGTTGTGCAGTCTTTGGTTTCATATGGCGTTAAGCATGTCCTAGTTGCAAAAGCTAAGCTGTGGGCCGCAATATTTCTTTTTCCTGGGACAAAAATTATCTGGTACTCCTAATTTTTTTTTAAAAGATCCACGACATATTTTCGATAGGCCCTAAATCTTGGGTGATTTTCATTTTATTCCCCATTGACTTGCCTAACGATTAACTCAAAATCCCCAAAGTCTTTAATTCTCTTGGCTCCTAACTTTTTCAACAAACGCAAGCCTAAAATTAGGGATTCGTATTCCGCTATGTTATTTGAACACTAAAAGTTTAATCTACAGGAAATGCTCTCTATGTGGTTGTACTCAGTGTTGCATATCCAGACACCTTCACCAGCATTAGTTCTAGTGCATGACCCATTGAATTTCATACTCCACAGAGGACTAGATTTGGGTTCATCTTGAATACTTTCCTCTTCAACTAAAGTGCTTACGGATGATTGTGAAATATCAGAACTTAGTTGTATTCGTTTTGAATCCTCAGGTTTTTCAATGTTTTGAACAATGTTTCCTTGACTCTCAAAGTAAAAAAGCGATGGATGCATTATTTCTAGTTCAAGACTAGTGTTTGGTTTGATAGAGTTTAAAGTTTCAGCAAACAACTTTGACACTTCTGTGGTGTTTACCTCTTCCTTTCTATCGGCCATCAGTTCATTTAAAGTCACCTGTTCAGAGAGAGTCTCATCGTTAAACAGGATAAAAGAGTCGAGGGTTGTATTTACAGAATACAGGGGAGAGTTTTGTGATCTGTCTTGGCTTGTAAATGTGTACTGCATATGGGACTCCCTGTAAAGTCTTCTTGTCTAATTGAAAACAGGGATAGTCGCATAGGTCATGTCCATCTGCATAGTTCCTTGTAACTTATCCCCCCAAGACCTAGATAATAACATACCATACTTTGGGGGAACTGTTAGGGATCTGTAATTTTAGCAGACTGGTGAGACTAAAACTGCAGAAACAACATCGTTTCAATCAACTTTTGGATTCTAGGATCTATCCCTCCTGAATCCGGAGAGGGATCTCTCCAATAAGTGCAAAGATGGATTTGTCTTTGAAGTTTGGGTTAATGATATTAGGCTAGTTATGAAGGCCAAGGGTTTTGTTTGTTTTTGGATGGTTGAGTGTGAATACTGATTTGAGGGGAAAGTTCTAAGTGCAAAGGGTTTCAAAGGTAAGAATTTGCAAGTGGATAGAACAGCTAGGTTAAAATATAGACATAACGCTGGCTTTTAGTCCATTGGGCTATGGAGTCATAACAGGGATTTAATTGAACAACAACATCAAGAGTGATCCAAGGGGCAAGTCATCTATGTCACAAGATCATTGAGATTGAAATGATGGGATGGAAACAATAAAGTGTTGGAGGGGTGGAAACTGATAATAATTTCTCAAGGGATTTATAGTCAGTCCGAATAGGAAAAGCCTCTTAAATAACTATTTAAAACCAACCAAGTGCAGGGCTAACCATTGAATTCTTGGGCAAGTTTGTATTAAAGCAACTTAATTGAAAAAAAATCCAGTAATCCACATAATTACCTTCATAAATTATGAAAACACATAAGAGAAAACAAAGTGTAACTTAAGATCAGATAAAGTACTTTTAAACCTAGTATGCTTTCAGCCAACACCAAGGGAAACTTTCAGAATCTGCCTTTGGAGAATAGAAGCTAGAAACAGGGCAAACCATCACTTTCTAGTCTAACTTTAGTAAGAAAATAAAGAAAATAACTTTCAAGAACAATGTTTAAAGAAAATAGTAGGATGAGGGAACTCCAGCATTCCTAACTGCTTAAACTATATTGAATCATTCTTAAACAAACAAATAAGAGGAAAACATTAAGATAAATATTTTCAGTTAGAGAAGGGAACTGATAAACAATAAATCCTAACTCTGTAAATGTTGTTCTTTATCAAAGAATAGTGAACAATATGGCATACATAGAAGGGAAAACAAATAACAAAGAAAGGGCACTTCACCAGTAATATAGACCAGGATCCCAAAAAAAAACAACTTGTTATTGATGTCAAACCAGTTACAGTCTTCAAGTCCGGTGTTTCAGTTCAACAATCATCTTCACTATTCAGCCTAACTTATCTATTCTAAACAGAGCTTCAAGGGCCAGTGAATAATATTTACAATCACAAGTTTCAGGCTCAATTACATAACAATGCTCAGCAACGTGGTCAACCAACATTTGCTCATCTTCTACTGAGGTATTTATAGAAGAATGAGGAGGTGAGAACTAACAAAAGATCTCAAATATTATTAATACAAATTAAATGACTTCCCGGCCTTTTGAGGGGCTTGATGGAGAAGCGTATAGGTGGACTACTATATTAATGTTTACATTTATGAATTTAAACTTGGTGGGAGCCTTATTTGACTTTAAGGCTCTGCGTGCTGTGTGGAGTAACTCTGCAGATATTTTATTCATTAAATTCTTTGCAGAAGAACTCTCTGGCTGTGCTTGAGAAAAATATCTGATTTAAAACAATAACTTCGGCCTCTGTTTGAAAGGTTTGAGGAAACAGGTGGCTTTTTGGTAGCTGAGGAATCAATTTTCCTCAAATGCAGCGGTGGAGGTCTTTTCTGCCTGATAGATCTTCTTGATTTTCTATTAATTATGTTTTTAAATTGGGGGATTAGGCTTTTGATATTCAATCTTAGCTGTAATCCCTAAATTTGTCTTCAATCTTCATTCTGCCGCGCTCTGTCTTCAACAACTGATACTCTTTAACATCTTGTTTAAAACATAGTGTCTTGTCAATGTGTAGAGCTGTGTTGGGCCTTTAAAGGTATCAATGCTCATAGAGCTTCGACAAACGATGAATAGAGCCTGGCAGATGGTCCTTTTTAGTATCTCAAAGGCGTAGGAAATGTATTTCCCAGCCTTCGGCTTTCCTTCATTATTTCAATTGAACACCTGCAAAACACAAAGACAAATTAAGAAATCCTGCATTTTGGGTTAAACTGCTTCAGAAGGCGGGAGAGGAGCATAGCCGTTGGATCAAAGCATCCAGCGGTGGAGATCGGCGCAAAAAGGCAAAAGGAGAGCGGGAGAAGAAATAAAGCAGAGAGATCCTGGACCGTCCCATCTGGACACGTGGACGGTCCAGATTTAATCGGGAAATCGCAATCGGTAGGAGGAGGAAAGGAATGCAATGAAGAAACTCCGATGAGATTGCGCTATCGAAATGCCTGAGGTGATTAAGCGATGGTCGTTGATCTAAGAATGAGATCAACGGTGGAAAATGAATCGGGGGAGTCGCAATCGGAGGTTAGGGATATAACGCAACGATTGAGAGAATGCGATACGATTGAGAAATGGAATGCGACGAAGCGTGGGCCGTTGATCTAAAGATTAGATCAACGATGGAGAATAGATCGGGTGATTGGTGATCGGGGGTTGGAACATGACACAAGGATTTAAAATTTGCGATGCGATTGAAGCCTCCGATGCAATGGAGCGATGGCCGTTTGATCAGATTTCGATCAATGGCGAGGATTAGTTCTAAGAATGAAATGGTGGAAAACCCTTTCAATACATGAAAACTCAAACTTTGGAAAAAACAAAGGTTTTATGCTTTGGGGGGCGGAAAATATATAAAAGGTGGATAGGCGCCCGACTGTGGGGCCTTTGGAATTTACATAATATAATATGCCTCAGGGCATATATAATGCAAAGGGGTTGATCACAATCAGGCCATCAGGCCCGGTATTTTTAATCTACCCATTGGAAAACTGTGATGCGATCGAGCACTTGGGACATCGACCCTCGATCTTGGGCATAGGTCATATGAAACGGAGGAGGGGAAAGTTTTAACACATGAGACCCAATCGCATCGGAACTTTGATGCGGGTATTTCAATCTAACCATTGTGTTTTCTCCGATTGCGATTGCGCGATCGACTCTTTTCAATCAACCCATTAAAGTTTTTCAACATGTGACTTAAGTTTTTAAGTTAAAACTTTGGATAAGTGGGTTTTGGGTTTTTATAAAAAAAAGTAACGATGGGGGGTGAAATATATAGGGGTTTAAGTGCATGGGGTAGGCTTTATAGTTATATGAAAGGATAACATGATCGGGGTTTGTGAAAAAGGAGCTAATCGCATCGGGGTTTTTATAATACAAACTAATCGCATCGGAACTTTGGATAGAGCAAAAAGACTTTGCGCATTTGGATATTTCCGATGCGATAAGCGCCGAGAGGGCTAGCACTTGGTTTTTATGACAAGGGCACATGTGGGGAAGTGGTTTAGGGGGTTTGGTCTAAGGGGCTTAAGTCCATAGTAAAGAATTGCATTTTTTATGATTTTTTCATGGTTTTCAAAGGAATGGGGGGTTTCGAAATAGTTAAAAAATGAGTTTTTAACTATGGAAGGGTGATTTTCATGAAGGGAAGAAAGGAAAACATGGAAAAATAGAGGAAATTCATGGGGAAAAAGGGAGCAAATGAAGGTCAATTTTGAAAGAAGGGAAAAGGGAGAAAATGATGATTTTGCAACAGTTTCTTCTCATGATTTCAACAAAATTTCTGAGTATGAAAATGTGAACAAAAAATGAAGGGTTGGGATAGAGGCATGAGGCCTAAAAAAATTCTTCAAGAGCCAACAATTTTTAGTGATAAAATTTGTTCCTTGGAGGCTCAAAAATTCTTAGCCATCTTTGGCTATAATCAAATATTATAGGTGGCTAACAGTGGATCCACTTGGGGATGATGCCTTCTTGAAGGCATCAAGAACTTCAGACTTGCATTCTCTGGGAGGCTGATCAATTGCCTCATCCATTGGGCTGATTTCTTTTGCTGGGATGATCTTGCTCTGAAAAACAATTTAATAGCCATAAAAGCAACGGATCTTTCATCAATCAAGCTTTCTACCTACCCAATCCTACTTATCTAACATATTTTCTTCATTAAGAGTGCACTTGGATTGGAAAACTCTTTCACAACATTTTATTCATTTGAAAGAAGGAAATATAATCTATTTCTACTCCTTATTTCTCCCTGAACTCAGTTTAAACAGTTGAGTTAAGATGCTTCTCTACCTATTCTACTATCTGTTGGGATTAAACTGTCCAACATATTTTATTCTCTAATTTCTACAACAGAAATTTAAAAGCATTCAAGTCAGGTTTAAACAGTCTAACTTGATGCTGATCTATGGCATGAAACAAGCTGCACATAGAAATTTATTACATAAATTTAAATAAAAAATGGAAGGCTTAAGATCTGAAAATTCAAGCACTTCCTTCACTCTTTTACAGCTCTGTTTTGACTCGTACTTGAGCTGTTTTTCTTGTTTTCTGGTTTAGATTTTGAGCTGATTAAAACCAAATTTACACCTTTTGACTCAGTAAATAAAACATATTTGAGTCATCTCTTACTTGGAAACTTAGGTTCAGGTTTTGAACATGTTTTAACCTTTCATTTCTATCCTAATCTACCTACTGATAAACCAAGATTAAATAGTTTGGCAAATCAATTTCACTATCCTATCACCAGTAAATTCAAAATATAATTAGTCAAGATTAGGCTATTTGACTAACTAGAAGTGTGTTTAGTAGGAGTGGCATTTAAGCTTGCACGCTTTCAGATTTGTTTCTCTCTTTTGGTATGGGGCTGTACCTTTATTGTTTTATCAATATGCCCTCTTTTATTTCTTTCATTATTTTTGTATTTTTTATTTTTCTAACTTTGAGTGCAATGGTGGATGAGATATTTATAATGGACAAAATATAAAAAAGGCTTCAAAACATTTCATGGATCAAGAGAAGTAATGCTTGAGCATCCTGCCATTGACAGGACCTCCAAACAATTCTGCTCCATTCAACTCCTACAAGAAAAATGCATTGTTACCAGTAGCTGAATGAATTGAGTAAGGGCCAAGCCATAAGTTGTCAAACTTCCCATGCTTGCCCTTATATTCCCTCCTTGAGTCCCACTTTAAAACTTTGTCTCCAATCTTGAAATTTCTGGCCTTTGTTCTTTTGTCAAAAAGCCTTTTAATGCTGTCCTGTTTCTGCAATAGTTTGTCATAAACGTCCTCTCTAGTTTGATGAAGATGAATGGTCTGATTTATTCTTCTGATCATGTCATTATATTCAGTTTTAAATTCTTGAATCAACTTCATTACTGGTACACCAAGGCTATTTGGAAAAATTGCATCAATACCATACACGAGCTGAAAAGGTGACATGCCAATAGATTTCTTCAAATTTAATCTGTCAGCCCAAAGTGCATGAACCAGCTTTGTGTGCCAAGAATTTTTGTTGTCCTCCAACAGTTTCTTGATTATGTTCACTATAATTTTTTTTTGAGGATCCTGCAAGTCCATTACCTTGAGGGTAATAGGCCGTGGAATGCCCCAAAGTTATCTGATATCTGTGACAGAACTCAACCATCTTCTTTGATCCAAATGCTGTTGTATTATCAGTGATGATCTTGGTAGGACAGCGAAATCTGGAGAGAATGTTAGTCTCCATAAATTTTATAATAACTGAATCACTGGCCTATCTACAAGGTATGGCTTCTATCCACTTAGTAAAATAGTCTGTGGCAGTGAGAATCCATCTATGCTGGGCAGAAGATGAGGGATGGATTTCTCCTATGAAGTCAAGTCCCCAATGTTGAAATGGGGCTTCAACAGTGATTAGATACAAAGGTAGGGGCAGGAGTTTTCTTTTGCCTTCAAAAAGTTGACATTTATGATAGGAAATGATCATCTTGTGGATATCAGGAAAAAGAGTAGGCCAATAGAAACCAGCCCTCAAAATTTTGTTGGCTGTTGTCTTCCAGTACAAATGACCTCCACACTCTCCTTCATGGAACTCGTGCTTAACCTTCTTTGCATCAAACTCAGGAAAACATTTAAGCAATAGACCACTTGCATTTTTCCAATAAAGACATCTATCTATAATGCAATAGTTTAC
This sequence comes from Pinus albicaulis, assembly GCA_034641835.2. Classification (NCBI taxonomy): domain Eukaryota; kingdom Viridiplantae; phylum Streptophyta; class Pinopsida; order Pinales; family Pinaceae; genus Pinus; species Pinus albicaulis. The sequence goes on from CM076579.1 coordinate 588,045,851, forward strand.
AACTTTCAATTTAAGGAATCTTGCCTTTGTTTTTGTCAGACCAGGAGGTGTATTCAATTTGAGCAAAACATAAATAATATCAGCATACCAAGGAGAATTCATAAAATGATCTTCAACTATAGGAGTCGGGAATTCTTCTTGGTCACCCAAAGCATTAATCATATTAATATCAATAACTTCAAAGTTGGATTCAGCCATCAATCTAGCCAAACCTTGGCCTTTGATGAGTTTAGTGGGTTTTATCTCTAAATCATACTCAAGAATAACAACAATCCACTTACCTCTCTTACCATCTAGGTCCTGTGTTAGAATGTCTTTAACAACTAAGTTTGGGACAAAGGCAATGATGTGTGAGTGAAGGATGTATAATCTGAAGTCTTTCAAAGCTTTAACCAAAGCAAAATATTTCTTATCCATAATGTTATACTTCAAAGGGGAATCCCTCAATGCCTTGCTAAAAAATGCAATAGACTGCTCTTGTCCTTGTGGATTTTTCTATAAAAGGACAACAGCTATGGTATGTTCCGATGCAAATGAGAAGATATAAAAATCTTTTGAAAAATCAAGACTTATTAGAACCGGTGTTTTGGTTAAGGCTTGTTTCACCAACTCAAAGGAATTCCTTGCTTCCAAGGTCCATTTTACCCCTTGCTCCTTCTTCAATATGTTTGTGATATTCCTAAGGAGCTCAGCCAAATTGGGGATGAACCTTCTCAAAAAGTTAATCTTTCCAATGAAAGATTGCAACTCTTTGATGTTTCGAGGATGAGATATTTGCAATATGGCATCAATCCTCTTTGGATCTATCTTTATACCCTCCTCCGAAATAATGTGCCCAAGAAGTTTACCTTCTTGGAGACCAAATAGTGTCTTCTTAGGGTTTAAAGATATCCCAAACTTCCTGCATTTCTCAAACACCTTTCTCAAATGTTCTAAGTGCTCTTCATCTATTTTTGAAAACACAGTGACATCATCTAGATAGATAATGATGAAGTAGCCCAGCTCTTCTGAGAATGCTATGTCCATGGCTCTTTGAAAAGTTGCTCCAGCATTCATTAGACCAAAAGGCATTTTCACATACATGAAAGTGCCCCATGGTGTAGTGAAGGCTGTCTTTAATTGATCAGCAGGGTGAACTAAGATTGATTGTACCTTGAATAGCCATCCAGCAAAGAAATTCTTTTAGACCCTACCACTCTTTGTAAAATATGGTCTATCTTGGGTAAAGGATAGTTGTCTTTTAACGAAGCTTTGTTTAAGTCTCTAAAGTCTATACAAAGCCTGATTTCTCTAGTTTTCTTCCTAACAGACACCAGATTAGATACCCATTCAGAATATCTAATAGGGACAATAAAACTAGCATCATTATTTTTCATGATCTCCTTCTGAACCAGCGGTAACTGAACAGGGTTTATTCTGCGCAGTTTCTGTTTTTATGGTTTTTGGTTCTCCTCGAGGGGAATTTTGTGTTGTATTATTTCAGTGTCATAGGATTTAAGATCTTTGTAACTCCAGGCAAAAACATCGGAAAACTCTTTAAACAACTCAATATATTTAAGTTTAATGTGAGCTGGTAAATTCTTAGACAGTTTAATCATCATAGGTTTAAGTTCACTGCCTATATTGCACTCTTCTACCTCAGCCTCTACAAGTTCTAGTTTTGGTTTATTTGCCACATCATTAAAATCGAACAACTCTTCTAAAGGAGCCAGACCTTTAGGCAAACTTTCATCTTTAGAATGCAGAGTTTCTAACTCCTCTATTCCAGATTCTGCATTCATCTCTGTTTCGCTTTTAGGTTTGCTTGACAACAGATTTATATTAGCAAGTTCAGGAGACGGTTCTTCTTCATCAAGAAAATTTTCTTCTTTGCAGTTTGTTTCATATTCTGAGTCCGAACTGTTTAGTTCAAATTTATTTTTGAATTGCTTGAAGTCTTCTATTTGTTTGTCATTGTCAAACACCTGCCAATATTTCTCATTATCAGGCACAGCTGGTCTGAATTTTATCTGAGTTTTGCAGTCTTTGGTGTTATGTGGCGTTGAGCATGTTCTAGCTGCATAGGCTAAGCTGTGGGCCGCAATGTTTTTCTTTCTTGGGACAAAAATCAATTGGGACTCTTCAAAAGTTTCCAAAAGTTCCACGACATCGTTCCGATAGGCCCAAAGTCTGGGATGATGAGTGTTATACTCCCCGTTGACTTGTCTAATGATTAACTCTGAATACCCGTGAACTTTAATTCTTTTGGCTCCTATCTTTTTTAACAAATGTAAGCCTAAAAGCAGGGACTCGTATTCCGCTATGTTATTGGAACACTGAAAGTTTAGTTTACAGGAAATGTTTTCTATGTGATTGTTTTCAGTATTAGTAATCCAAACACCTGCACCTGCGTTAGTTTTAGTGTAGGATCCGTCAAAAAACATACTCCATAGAGGACTATTTTTGGTTTCGACTATTCGGTTACCGTCATCTTCAACTAACATGTTCAACCGTTGTGGAATGTCAGCACTTAGTCGCATTTGTTTTGATTCACCAGGATTTACGTTCATTTGAGGGCCATTTTCCTTAGTGTCCAGGTTCAAAAGCGAAGGACGTATGACCTGTAATTCAAGACCCTTGTTTAGTTTGTTAACGTCTTCCAATGCAGCAAACTATTTTGTCAGTTTTGTGGTATTTACCTCCTCCTCTCTATCGGCCTTTAACTCTGTCAAATTTATTTGTTCATCTAATGTTTCTTCATTAAAAAGGATAAATGAATCAAGGCCGGTATCTATAGAGTATAAAGGGGAGTTCTGCGGTCTGTCTTGACTTGTAACCCTGTATTGCATATGAGACTCCCTGTAAAGTCTTCTATTTTGATTGAAAACAGGGATAGTCGCGTAGGTCATGTCCATTTGCATAGTCCCCTATAACTTAGCTCCCCAAGACCTTGATAGTAACATTCCATACTTGGGGGGAACATCGGCCACAAAAATATCCATAACAAGGCATTTGGCCGGAATCTAGGCTAAGTTAACACAGAGGTCTTTGATTAATCCTAAGCACCTTACTCTGCTAGAATCAAAGGAGTATAGGTCTTTATATGGTCTGGTAATTTCTAAACCAAGGCTCTCCATCACAGCTTTAGGCATTAAATTTATGAGAAGGCCCGAAATCATGCATAGCGTTGTGTAACATTTTGTCATGAACGTTTAAACTTACATAAAAGGGAGGAACAGGTCCTTCTTGATATTTACCTTCAATATTTGGACCAAAAATAATCTCTGGCTGGTCATCATTAAGATTGACTGTATCCCCATTTTCCTCTATATTTAAAGCCTTCAAAATTTGGGTTCTATATACATGTTGGGCAGCTAACTCAGTCAAGGGAACAGAGATATTGATTTTGGAAATTTCCTGCTCCAGGCTGAAAGGAATTTGGCTTTTAAAAGTGTTGGTTTCAGCCTTATTAGCTGTCACTTTATTAGAAATATCAGTTTGCTGATTCCTTTTATTTACACTTGACACAGTCGTTTTCACAGGAGTACTAGCTGAAGTGTTAGTACCACTAAGATCTGCACTCTATTGTTCATTGTTTTGAGTGCTTTTCCCTTTACCTTTATCAGAATTTACAACTATTGTTTTGTCCTTCTGCTTGACAACTTTAGGCTTGGTTGTAGTGTTGTTTTGTGAAGATTGGTCAGATGTTTTGGTGTTGGGAGTTTGTGGACTAGTTTTGCTCCTAAGGTCATATTCTCTTTGCGACTCAATGATGACATTTTCCATGTCTTGATAATCATTTCCATCATTATCTCTTTTGTCATCATAAGGCGTATATATACCTTGTTTTTTATCATAATGAATCTCAAAATCATCATCCTCTACCCCGAACATGTTGATATCGTCTCCCTCTGTTATCTCATCCGTTTCCTCAACCTCACTTACATAGTTTTGATGAAAGGGAGGAGTGATCTACTGATCATCTTCCCTAGGCCTGTTTGGAGGTTGGTTCCTTCTAACATTCTGATTTTGGTTCTGGTTTCTATTTTGAGGAGCAGTTTGGTTCTAATTTTCTTGTGCTCTCTTAATTATGCTCATCTCTTTCATCATTTCTTCCATCATTTTCTTCATCTTTGAGTTTGAAGTAGAAGGTGTGGATTCTTCTCTGAAGGAAACTCTCTTTTCATTTTTCATTCTTTCTCTCTTCTCCATTAAGTTGACTTCCATAGAAAGAGCGCCCCTTTGCATATCTTCAAGAGTTGCAAAATCTCTCTCTCTCAGCTGATAGGCCATCTTAGGGTCAAACCCTTCAGGAAAATTGTTTAAAGTTGAGCCTTGTGGAGGTTTTAGTTCTGGGGAAAGTGCATTGTACACACTGTTGAATCTAGTGCAGTAAGCTTGCACACTTTCCCCAGTGTTTCTATGGAGGTTCTTGTAATCAGAAAGGACTTGGAGAGGATTCTTCTTTACTTCCCATTTGTTTAAGAACGTTTGATGGAATCCTTGGAGATCATTAATACTATGGGGGTTAAACCTTGAACCATTTTCGTATTCTCAAGCTCGAGAAATAATCCTGACCTTGGAGCCAATCATCGTCAATTTCATTTCTGTCAAAGTAGTCATTCATCTTATCCACATGTTGTGATGCAGTTGTAGCATTGCTAGCATCATATAATGGAATTTTGGACTGATAGACCTGTGGAAGATTTACTAGTGGTACAGGAAGGACTAGGGGAGCATACCATGTAGCCATGATAGGAGGTGGAGGTGGATTTACAAGAGGGATAGTGGGCTGAAGTGGAGTGGTTTGGACAGTGGATGTAGGGTGAGTAGAAATGGATGGACCAGGAAAAGACTGTTGAGCTGATCTTGGATGAGAGACACCTAAATGGCGAAGGAAATGAAAATCAGGGGTTGTTGTTTCTCTATTACCATGATTTTCACTTGCCTCAGGGGATGAAAGTGAAAATTCAGATTCTAGCTGAGTTATATCATCAAATGACCTAGTTATAAATGGATTCACTAAGTCGGGTTGTGATTGTTGTAGAGCTGTAAGATTTTCGGGGACTAAATTAGCTCTCAAGGGTGATCTGAAAACAGTTGATAATTTAATCCTAGGAGACTTCCAAAGGATGCTTTCTGGGTCATCAACTATCTCAGGTGGATTCGGGTCAGGATGGGCTCTAGTGTGAATCTTTCTAGAAGCCACTATGCTATGTTTTCTAGACCTAAATAAACAAGAAAAGTTCAACCAGATATGACAATATTTAAGAGGTTAACTAGTCTATTTGAAACTAAATCCTACAGTCCTCTAACTGAGTTTGAGAGATGTTGTAATGAGAAAGGTTCTTCCCAGTGGAGTCTTAAGGTCTGTTAAGGATTGTGGAGTCGCCAAGTAGAATTTTTTAGCTCCTAAGTAGGTAAAACGTTTTATGGTCCATCACCATGTTTATTGAGAACCAGTCTGAAATATTTTTAGGTTTTTCTAAGTTATTTTTCAGTTGTATGGTTTTTAAGAATATCCTAACTTTGTTTCAAAACTTAGCTACGGTTATGAGACAAAAAGAGTTTACTCTTATGGCTAAGCCAACTGATCTTTCAAGGTTAGATAAAGTGTTAAGAGAATCCTAGGTCTTGCCTATTTTGTCACTGATTCAAACAAGTTTTACCATGATTACCATGACTTGGTAGTGCTTGAAAAGGTTGCTTTTTACTCTCAAGGTTTTATGAAGTGTTTAAGGGAAATTCCTTCCCTAGTTGAGTCGCCAAAAATGTTAGGTACCGGTGGCTCAGCTGTCAAACAGAACGATTGTCATAAAACCAGGGGTAATCTAGAGTTTTTTAAGGGGTTTTTGAACTTTAATTAACTCAGTAAGATGTTTTCCCCAGCGGAGTCACCAGAAATTTTAGGGATCTGTAATTTTAGTAGACTGGTGAGACTAAAACTGCAGAAACAACATCATTTCAACCAACTTTGGGATTCTAGGATCTAGCCCTCTTGAATCCGGAGAGGGATCTCTCCAATAAGTGAAAAGATGGATTTGTCTTTGAAGTTTGGGGTAATGATATTAGGCTAGTTATGAAGGCCAAGGGTTTTGTTTATTTTTGGATGGTTGAGCATGAATACTGATTTGAGGGGAAAGTTATAAGTGCAAAGAGCTTCAAAGGTGAGAAGTTGCAAGTGGATAGAATAGCTAGGTTAAAAGATAGATATAACGCTAGTTTTTAGTCCATTGGGCTATGGAGTCATAACAGGGATTTAATTGAACAACAACATCAAGAGTGATCCAAGGGGCAAGTCATCTATGTCACAAGATCATTGAGATTGAAATGATGGGATGGAAACAATAAAGTGTTGGAGGGGTGGAAAATGATAATAATTTCTCAAGGGATTTATAGTCAGTCCGGACAGGAAAAGCCTCTTAAGTAACTGTTTAAAACCAACCAAGTGCAGGGCTAACCATTGACTTCTTGGGAAAGTTTGTATTAAATCAGCTTAATTGACAAAAAATCCAGTAATCCACATAATTACCTTCAGAAAGTATGAAAGCACATAAGAGAAAACAAAGTGCAACTTAATATCAGATAAAGTACTTTTAAACCTAGTCTTCTTTCAGCCAACACCAAGGAAAAATTTCAGAATCTGCCTTTGGAGAATAGAAGATAGAAACAGGAAAAAACATCACTTTCTAGTCTAACTTTAGTAAGCAAATAAGGAAAATAACTTTCAAGAACAATGTTTAAAGCAAACAGTAGGATGAGGGAACTCCAGCATTCCTAACTGCTTAAACTGTATTGAATCATTCTTAAACAAACAAATAAGAGGAAAAAATTAAGATAAAGATTTTCAGTTAGAGAAGGGAACTGATAAACAATAAATCCTAACTCTATAAATGTTGTTCTTTATCACAGAATAGTGAAAAATATGGCATACATAGAAGGAAAAACAAATAAAAAAGAAAGGGCACTTCACCAGTAATATAGACCAGGATCCCAAAAAAAAAACAGCTTGTTATTGTTGTCAAACCAGTTACAGTCTTCAAGTCCAGTGTTTCAGTTCAAAAATCATCTTCACTATTCATCCTAACTTATCTATTACAAATAGAGCTTCAAGGGCCAGTGAATAATATTTACAATCAGAAGTTTCAGGCTCAATTACATAACAATGCTCAGCAACGTGGTCAACCAATAGTTGCTCATCTTCTACTGAGGTATTTATAGAAGAATGAGGAGGTGAGAACTAACAAAAGATCTCAAAGATCATTAATACAGATTAAATGAATTCTCGGCCTTTTGAGGGGCTCGATGGAGAAGTGTACAGGTGGACTACTATATTAATGTTTACATTTATGAATTTAAACTTGGTGGGAGCCTTATTTGACTTTGAGGCTCTGCGTGCTGTGTGGAGTAACTCTGCAGATATTTTATTCATTAAATTCTTTGTAGAAGAACTCTCTGGCTGTGCTTGAGACAAATATCTGATTTAAAAAATAACTTCAGCCTCTGTTTGAAAGGTTTGAGGCAACAGGTGGCTTTGTGGTAGCTGAGGAATCAATTTGCCTCAAATGCAGTGGTGGAGGTCTTTTCTGCCTGATAGATCTTCTTGATTTTCTATTAATTCTGTTTTTAAATTGGGGGATTAGGCTTTTGATATTCAATCTTAGCCGTAATCCCTAAATTTTTCTTCAATCTTCATTCTGCTGCGCTCTGTCTTCAACAATTGATACTCTTTAACATCTTGTTTAAAACATAGTGTCTTGTCAATGTGTAGAGTCGTGTTGGGCCTTTAAAGGTATCAATGTTCATAGAGCATCGACAAACGATGAATAGATATTGGTGGATGGTCCTTTTTAGTAGCTCAAAGACGCAGGAAATGTTTTTCCCAGCCTTCGGCTTTCCTTCATTATTTCAATGGAACACCTGCAAAACACAAAGACAAATTAAGAAATCCTGCATTTTGGGTTAAACTGCTTCAGAAGGCGGGAGAGGAGCGTAGCCGTTGGATCAAAGCATCCAGCGGTGGAGATCGGCGCAAAGAGGCAAAAGGAGAGCAGGAGAAGAAATAAAGCAGAGAGATCCTAAACCGTCCGATCTGGACACGTGGACAGTCCAGATTTAATTGGGAAATCGCATTCGGCAGGAGGAGGAAGGGAATGCGATGATGAAACTCCGATGCGATTGCGCTATCGGAAGGCCTAAGGCGATTAAGTGATGGTCGTTGATCTAAGAATGAGATCAATGGTGGGAAATGAATTGGGGGAGTCGCAATCAGAGGTTGAGGATATAACGCAGCGATTGAGAGAATGCGATGCGATTGAGAAATGGAATGCGATGAAGCGTGGGCCGTTGATCTAAAGATTAGATCAATGGTGGAGAATAGATCAGATGATCAGTGATCGGGGGTTGGAACATGAGACAATGATTTAAACTCTGCGATGCAATTGAAGCCTCTGATGCGATGGAGCAATGTCCATTTGATTGGCTTTCGATCAACGACGGGATTAGTTCTAAGAATGAAACGGCGGAAAACCCTTTTAATACATGAAAACTCAAACTTTGGAAAAAACAAAGTTTTTATGCTTTGGGGGGAGGAAAATATATAAAAGGTGGATAGGTGCCCAACTGTGGGGCCTTTAGAATTTATAGAATATAATATGCCTCAGGGCGTATATAATACAAAGGGGCTGATCGCAATCGGGCCATCGGGCCCGGTCTTTTTAATCTACCCATTGGAAAACTGCGATGCGATCCAGCGCTTGGGACTTCAAACCTCGGTCCTGGGCATAGGTCATATGAAATGGAGGTGGGGAAAGTTTTAACACATGAGACCCAATCACATCGGAACTTTGATGCGGGTCTTTCAATCTAACCATTGTGTTTTCTCCGATTGCAATTGCGCGATCGGCTCTTTTCAATCAACCCATTAAAGTTTTTCAACATGTGACTTAATTTTTTAAGTTAAAACTTTGGATAAGTGGGTTTTGGGTTTTTATAAAGAAAAATAACGATGGGGGGTGAAATATATAGGGGTTTAAGCGCCTAGGGCGGGCTTTATAGTTATATGAAAGGATAACATGATCGAGGTTTGTGAAAAAGGAGCTAATCGCATCGGGGTTTTTATAATACAAACTAATCGCATCAGAACTTTGAATAGAACAAAAAGACTTTTCACATTTGGATATTTCCAATGCGATAAGTGCCAAGAGGGTTAGGGCTTGGTTTTTATGACAAGGGCACATGTGGGGAAGTGGTTTAGGGGGCTTGGTCTAAGGGGCTTAAGTCCATAGTAAAGACTTGCATTTTTTATGAATTTTTCATGGTTTTCAAAGGAATGGGGGGTTTCGAAATAGTTAAAAAATGATTTTTTAACTATGGAAGGGTGATTTTCATGAAGGGAAGAAAGGAAAACATGGAAAAATAGAGGAAATTCATGGGGAAAAAGGGAGAAAATGAAGGTCAATTTTGAAAGAAGGGAAAAGGGAGAAAATGATGATTTTGCAGGAGTTTCTTCTCATGATTTCAACAGAATTTCTAAGTATGAAAATGGGAATAGCAAATGAAGAGTTGGGATAGAGGCATGAGGCCTAAAAAAAGTCTTCAAGAGCCAACAAATTTTAGTGATAAATTTTTTTCCTTGGAGGCTCAAAAAGTCTTAGCCTTCTTTGGCTATAATCAAATATTATAGGTGGTTAACAGGCGCATCAGCCACAACAATATCCATGACGAGGCATTTGGCTGGAATTTGTGCTAAGTTAACGCGGAGGTCTTTGATTAATCCTAAAAATTTTACTCTGCTCGAGTCAAAGGAGTAAAGGTCTTTATAAGGTCTGGTAATTTCTAGACCCAGGCTCTCCATCACAACTTTAGCCATTAAATTATGAGAAGCCCTGGAATCATGCATAGTGTTGTGCAAAATCTTGTCGTCAACATTTAAACTTACATAAAAGGGAGGAAGAGGTCCCTCTTGATACTTACCTTCAATCTTCGGACCAAAAATAAGCTCTGGTTGGTCATCATTAAGATTGACAGTGTCATTATTATGTTCAGTGTTTAAGGCCTTCAAAATTTGGGTGCTAAATAAATTATGGGTAGCTAACTCAGTCAAGAGAACAGAGATTTAAATTTTGGAAATTTCCCACTCCAGGCTGAAAGGGATTTGATTTTTTGAAGAACTTTTCTCAGCCTTGTTAACTGCCACTCTATCAGCAACATCAGCTTACTGATTTGTTCTATTTACATTTGACAAAATGGTTTTAACAGGAATACTAGCTGAAGTGTTAGTACTGCTAAGGTCTGCACTCTGTTTTATATTGTTTTGAGTGATTTTCTCTTTAGCTTTATCAGAATTTACAACTACTGTTTTGTCCTTCTGTTTGACAACTTTAGGCTTGGTTGCAGTGTTGTTTTGTGAAGATTTGTTAGAGGTTTTGGTGTTGGGAGTTTGTAGAATAGTTTTACTTCTAAGTTCATATTCTCTTTGAGATTCTATGATGACATTTTCCATGTCTTGATAATAAATTTCATCATCATATCTTTTTTCATCATAAGGTGTGTAAAGACCTTGTTTTCTATCATAATGAATCTCAAAGTAATCATTATCTACTCCCAGCATGTTTATATCATCTTCCTCTGTTATTTCATCTGTTCAGTTTTGATGAAAGGGAGGAGTGATCTATTGATCATATTCCCTAGGTCTGTTTGGAGGTTGGTTCCTTCTAAAATACTGATTCTGGTTCTGGTTTATGTTTTGAGGAGCAGTTTGGTTTTGACTTTCTTGTGCTCTCTCAAGGATTCTCATTTTTTTCATCATCTCTTCCATCATTTTTTCCATCTTTGAGCTGGAAGTAGAAGGGGTAGATTCCTCTCTAAAGGACACTCTCTTCTCATTTTTCATTATTGCTCTCTTCTCCATTAAGTTAACTTACACAACAAGAGCTCCTTTTTGCATAGCCTCAAGAGTTGCAGGATCTCTCTCTCTCAGCTGATAGGTCATCTCAGGGCCAAACCCTTTGGGAAACTTGTTTAGATCTGAGCCTTGTGGAGGTTTTAGATCTGGGAAAAGTGCATTATACACACTGTTAAATATGGTACAATAAGCTTGTACTCTTTCCCCAGTGTTTCTATGGAGGTTCTTGTAATCTGAAAGGACCTGGAGAGGATTCTTCTTCACTTCCGATTTTTTTAAGAATGTCTGATGGAAGGCTTGGATATCATTTATACTATGGGGGGTTAAGCCTTTAGACCATTTTCTTACTTCTCCCCCCAAACTCTGAGCAAATAATATAAGCTTGACAGAATCATCATCAATTTTGTTTCTATCAAAGTAGTCATTCATATTATCCACATGTTGTGATGCAGTAGTAGCATTACTAGCATCATATAATGGAATTTTGGACTGATAGTCCTGTGGAAGATTGACTAAGGGTACAATAAGGACTAAGGGAGTATACCATGCTGCCATGATATGTGGTGGAGGTGGATTTACAAGAGGTGGGTTAACAAAAGGAAAAGTGGGCTGAAGTGGAGTGGTTTGAACAGTAGATGTAGGGTGAATGGATGTGGATGGAACAACAGTAGATTTCTGAGCTGATCTTGGATCAGAGACACCTAAATTGTGAAGGAAATGTAAATCAGGTGGCGTCGTTTCTCTATGACCAGGATGTTCACTTGTTTCTGGGGATGAAAGTGAAGACTTAGAGTCTAGTTGAATTATATCATCAAATGACCTAGTTCTAAATGGATTTACTAAGTCAACTTGTGATTGTTGTAGAGCTGAAATATTTTCAGGAACTGAATTAGCTCTCAAGGGTGATCTGAAAACAGTTGATAATTTAATCCTAGGAGACTCCCTAAGGATAATTTCTGGGTTATCAACTATCTCTGGTGGGTTCGGGTCAGGATAGGGTCTAGTATGAATCTTTCTAGGAGCCACTATACTGTGTTTTTCAGACCCAACTAAACAAGAAAAGTTCAACCAGATATGACAGTCTTTAAGAGGTCAACTAATCAGTTTTACACAAAATTTAATCCTATAGTCCTTAAACTGAGTTTAAATGATATTATAATGATAAGGGTTCTTCCCAGTGGAGTCTTAAGGTCTGTTAAGGATTGTGGAGTCGCCAAGTGGAATTTTTTAGCTCTTTTGGAGGTAAAAGGTTTTATGGTCCACCACCATGTTTATTGAATTCCAATCTGAAATATTTTTGGGTTTTCTGAGTTATTTTTTAGTTGTGTGGTTTCTAAGAGTGTCCTAAATATGTTTCAAAACTGAGCTACGATTGTGAGAAAAAGACAGTCTACTCGTATGGCTAAGCTAGCTGATTTTTCAAGGTTAGATAAAATATTATGAGAATCCTAGGGTTTGCCTAGATTGTCACTGATTCAAACAAGTTTTACCATGATTACCATTACTTGGTAGTGATTGAAAAGGTTGCTTTTCACTCTCAAGGTTTTACGAAGTTTTTAAGGGAACCAGAGATTTGGGTTCGTTCCTTAATGGAGTCGCCAGAAATGTTAGCTACCTGTAATCAGCAAGATTGGAAAAGTCTGACAGCAGGGATAAACATCATTTCAACCACTTTGGGATTCTAGGATCTAGCCCTCCTGAATCCGTAGAGGGATCTCTCCAATAAGTGCAAAGATGGATTTATATTTAAATGTTTTGGGTATTGATATTAGGCTAGTTATGAAGGCCGAGGGTTTTGTTTTGTTTTGGATGGTTGAGCATGATTATGGCTTGGGTGGAAAGTTCTAAATGGAAAGAGTTTCAAAGGTGAGAAGTTGCAAGAAAAAAGAACAAGCTTTGGCCAAAAAGATGGATAATTGCAGGTTTTAGTCCATTGGGCTATGGAGTCATAATAGGGTTTTAATTGAAACAGCAGGTTCAAGAGTGGTCTATGGGGCAAGTCATCTATGTCTAAGGATTTATTTAAAGTTGATTTATGGAATGAAATGATACAAAAAGGAGGGGAATTAAACAAATGAAGAACAAAGAGCAGCCCAAGATCTGGTAAGTACTTTGAAACTAGCCAGCCTTTGACAAAAACTTAAGAAAAACATAAAAGAAACCCAGGATCTGGTAAGTACTTCAAAACTAGCCAGCCTTTGATATACTTTCAATACAAAAACATTTAAAACACAAAGGGAAACACAAATGATAACAAAGAATGGCCTAAGATCTGGTAAGTACTTCGAAACTAGCACCCTTTCAACACATTCCTAAGGAAACTTTCAGTCAGTATTTTGGGATAAAACTAGGACCAGGGCTCACCATATATTCCTTAGCTCATCTCTACTTAACATGAAATGAAAATAACTTTCAAGAATAAGAATTAGCTAAGACATGAGGATGAGGGAACGCCAGCATTCCTACAGCTTAAACTGAATTAAATCATTCCTAAACAACACATATTGGAAGAAAACATTTAGATAAAGCTGATCAATCAGAGAAGGGTACTGATATACAGTAAATCCTAACTCTATGCTTGTTGTTCTTTATAAGAGAAAATGAATGAAGTGGAAACATAAATAAAATAACGATTCAAAATAAGAAATAACATCACTATCGACATAGACCAGGATCCCATAAATCAGCTTGTAATGATGCTTCAAACCAGTTACAGCTTTAAGTCCAGTGTTTCAGGTTATAAATCATCTTCACTTCTCAGCCTAACTATTCTATCACAAGAAGAGCTTCAAGAGCCTTTGAACATTATTTACAATCAGAAGTTCCAAGCACAAGTATATTTCAAAGTTTAGCAACCAACATTTTCTCATCTTCTACAGAAGTATTTATGGAAGAAATGAGGAGGTGGGATCTGATAAAAGATCTCCTATGTCAATTAATACAGACTTAAGGCTTCTCGGCCTTTGAGGGGCTCGATGAGGAAGCTTACGTATGTGTCCTCTGTATTAAATTTTTTATATTAAGATTTAAGCTCAGTGGGATCTTTTGATGACTTTTAAGGCTCTGTGTCATGTTATAGTAACTCTGCTGATATTTTTGCATTAAGTTCTTTGGAAAAATTAACTATTTGGTTGCACTGAGGAAAATATTCTCTTCTGATCAATAACTTCGGCCTCTGTTTGAATGCTTTGAGGCAACAGGTGGCTCCGTGGTAGCTAAGAGGAATCAATTGGCCTCTGTTGTGGCGGTGGAGGCTTTTCTATCTAATAGATCATTTTTATTTTCTTTTAATTTTGTTTTAATTTGGAGGATTAGGTTTTTTGTTATCAATCTTAGCCGTAATCCCCCAATACTGTCTTCAATCCTTTGTTCTGTTGTATTTTGTCTTCGACACTGATACTCTTTTGTTTTTATTTCATTCTCTGTGTCTTGTTGATGTGCAGGGCTACACAGGGCTCATATGGCATCAATGCCCATGAAGCATTGATGAAATGTGGCGTAGAACCCTTTGTATGGCTTCTCTTTAAATAAAAAAAGCCCTGAGGATTGTCACCCTGGGCTTCATCATTTCTCTTTAAAATATTTTGAAATTCATTTGAACCTGCAAAAAACACACAACTCTTATGAAATCCTACATTTATTGGGTAAAATTCTTCAGAGGGTGTGGGGAGAGAGCATGGCCATTGGATGGCATCATCCAACAGTGGAGATCTATTAGAGGAGGTCAAAAAATGAGAGTGGAGGAAGAATTAAGTTAGATCCGTCGATCTACAAAGATCGACGGTCAGGAGCGATCCAGGAGGAAATAAAGCGAAGGGGTCACTTTATATGGAAAAGGCGGAAATATGCAAGGGAAAGGTTTAAGACCTTTATTCAGAGGAAAATGTATTGAAAATAAACTTCGAGAGTTCGGGATAATCGTGGGCCGTCGGATGAGATCGGCCCTACAAGATCAACAGCTGAGGAGGCGTGCGACAAAATTCTAATGGAAAGAGGGAAAACGGTTTCGGGGATGGAAACCACTGGTTTCACATGAGAAAAGGGAGGGGAGGAGGTTTTTCCTTTTTGAATGCGATATGTGTTCCCGCCTGACACGTGGCACCAGAAAACCGCCCATTTCGCGTGGCCTTTGGGAAATTAACCCTCGTGCTGAAAACTATGCGATATAGAATGTGGGCTGTCAGATCTGGAACCTCAGATTTAACGGTGAAGAATGAGTGCGAATTTGGAAAGATGCGCGGGTGGTAGGAAGATGGGTGGTTTCAATATGGGCCGTCAGATCTGAGATTTGAACGACGGAGATTAAATCTAGGGTTTGGATGAAATAATACAATGGCGGAGGAAGGGCTGATGAGGGTCATTGATTTGCAGAGAACAATGGCTGGGATTAGTTGAAAAAACATTAGAACGCAGGGCGCATGAATTTAAACCAAAGTCAGGAGATGTAATCTGGACCGTCCGATCTGGACACATGGATGGTCCAGATACAATCTAAAGCAAAGTTATCGACGGGGTAAAGGACTTGGAGTGTGATAGAGCGATTGAGCGCTGGTCATTGATCTGAGGATCAGATCAATGGTGGGGAGTGAATCAGAGGATTTTGAAGGCGGAGAAGGCTAGCAATCAGAGCAAATGTGGGCCGTTGGATCTAGGAAGGTGGGGAGGAGATCAACGGTCCAAGATAGATCGGGGAATGGCCAATTGGAGGGGACAAAAAAGTGAGCCCGATAGAACATGCGATGCGATCATGCGCAGGCCGTTTGATTGGCTCAAGATCAATAATCGATATCGTTTTAAAACTCACATCGGCAGAAACCCTTTATAATATATGAAAACCCAAAAAATTAATAAGAACAAAGGTTTTATGCATCAAGGCAGAATATATATATATATGAAATGCATGGTGCCCGAATGTGGAGCCTTTGGTCTATATGAAGGATAATAGGCCCAGGGCTTAATATATAAAGGGCCAATTGCAATCAGAACTTAGGACTTGGTCTTTCAATCTACCCATTTTAAATTTGCGATGCGATTAGCACTTCGGGACCTTTAACTCTTGGTGTCGGGCGCAAAAAAGCGGAGGGCGGGGTTTTAACAAAGGGACTCAATCGCATCGGAACTTAAATTGATGCGAGTCTTTCAATCTACCCATTTTTCATTAAAAATCAATGTATGGGCGCGTTTAGACCAAAACTTTGGAAAAAGTTGGTTTATAACTTTAAAAAGGAAAATATCAATTGGAAAGGTTTATTCATAATTTTTAGCGCCTGATTGCGGGCAAAAGGGTTATATGGAATAATAATATGATCAGGGGTTATAAAAAGAGGGCTAATCGGAAAACTTTGTGAGGAAAAAATACTTGCGCGCTGCATTTTGTTCCGATGCGATATGCACTTGGGACCTTTAGTGCTTGGTTCTAGCACCAAGGCGTAGGGAAGGAAAGTGGTTAGGACTTAGCCCAAGGGGGCTTAAGTTTGTAATACAAAAAAGGTGTTTTAATGAAATTTTTTCAAGTTTTCAATGGATTTGGGGGTTTCGACAGAGTTAAAAAAGGATTCTTAAACTTTTTAAAGGTGGATTTTATGAAGGAAAAAGGGGAATGGATGAAAAATAGAGGAATGGATGAAAAATGGGAATGGATGAAAAAGGGGAATGGATGTACTTCAGTCATTGAGCTGAAATGGCTCAAGTGAAAATTCTCCCTTGCTGCAAGTGAGTAGGGAAGTGGTTGTGCCGACATTTTCTTCATCTTCCAGGTTGTGCTTCTCTCCATATGCCGATATTCATTCAATTGATATTAGGCTAGTTATGAAGGCCGAGGGTTTTTTTTTGTTTTTGATGGTTGAGCATGATTAGGCTTTTCTTTCTGATAGATCTTTTTTATTTTCTTTTAATTGCGTTTTAATTTGGAGGATTAGGATTTTCATAATCAATCTTAGCCATAATCTCCCAATACTATCTTCAATCCTTTGTTCTGTTGTACTTTGTCTTCGACACTGATACTCTTTTGTTTTTATTTCATTCTCTGTGTCTTGTTGATGTGCAGGGCCGCATAGGGCTCATATGGCATCAATGTCCATGAAGCATTGATGAAACGTGGCATAGAACCCTTTGTATGGCTTCTCTTTAAATAAACAAAGCTCTGAGGATTGTCACCCTTGGATTCATCATTTCTCTTTAAAATATTTTGAAATTCATTTGAACCTGCAAAAAACACACAACTGTTATGAAATCCTACGTTTATTGGGTAAACTACTTCAGAGGGTGTGGGGAGAGAGCGTGGCCGTTGGATGGCATCATCCAACGGTGGAGATCTATTAGAGGAGGTCAAAAAAGGAGAGTGGAGGAATAATTAAGTCAGGTTCGTCGATCTGTAAAGATCAACGGTCGAGAGTGATCCGGGAGGAAATAAAGCGAAGGGGTCACTTTATATGGAAATGGTGTAAATATGCAAGGGAAAGGTTTAAAACCTTTATTCAGAGGAAAATGTATTGAAAATGACCTTCGGGAGTTCGGGATGATCGTGGGCTATCAGATGAGATCAGCCCTACAAGATCAACGACTGAGGAGCCGTGCAACAAAATTATAATGGAAAGAGGGAAAACGGTTTCGGGGATGGAAACCACTAGTTTCGCATGAGAAAAAGGGCGGGGAGGCAGTTTTGCCTTTTTGAACGCAATATGCATTCCCGCCCGACACATGGCACCAGAAAACCACCCATTTCGCGTGGCCTTTGGGAAATTAAACATCATGCTGAAAACTACGTGATATAGAATGTGGGCCGTCAGATCTGGAACCTTAGATCTGATGGTGATGAACGAGCGCAAATTTGGAAAGATGCGTAGGCAGTAGGAAGATGGGTGGTTTCAATATGAGCCATCGGATTTGAGATTTGAACGATGGAGATTAAATCTAGGGGTTGGATGAAATAATACAATGGCAGAGGAAGGGATGATGAGGGTCGTTGATCTGTAGAGATCAACGACCGGGATTAGTCGAAAAACATTAGAACGCAGGGCGCATGAATTTAAACCAAAGTAGGGAGATGCGATTTGGACCATCCGATCTGGACACATGGATGGTCCAGATACAATTGGAAGCAAAGGCATCGGTAGGGTAAAGAACTTGGAGTGTGAAGGAGCGATTGAGTGCTGGCCATTGATCTGAGGATTAGATCAATGGTGGGGAGTGAATCGGAGGATTTTGAAGGTGGAGGAAGGCTAGCAATCGGAGCAAATGTGGGTTGTTGGATTTGGGAATGTGGGGAGGAGATCAACTGTCCAAGATAGATCGGGGAATGGCCAATTAGAGGGGACACAAAAGTGAGCCCGATAGAACATGCGATGCGATCATGCGTAGGTCGTCTGATCAACTCAAGATCAACGGTCAATATCGTTTTAAAACTCACACCGGCGGAAACCCTTTATAA
This sequence comes from Pinus albicaulis, assembly GCA_034641835.2. NCBI lineage: Eukaryota > Viridiplantae > Streptophyta > Pinopsida > Pinales > Pinaceae > Pinus > Pinus albicaulis. Next base: position 588,064,165 of record CM076579.1, read on the forward strand.
TATATGAAAACCCAAAAAATTAATAAAAACAAAGGTTTCATGCATCAGGGCGGAATATATATATATGAAATGCATGGCGCCCGACTGCGGGGCCTTTGGTCTATATGAAGGATGATAGGCCCGGGGCTTAATATATAAAGGGTCAGTCGTAATCAGAACTTCGGACTTGGTCTTTCAATCTACCCATTTGAAATTTGCGATGCGATTAGCGCTTCAGGACCTTTAACTCTTGGTCCTGGGTGCAAAAAAGCGGAGGGCGGGGTTTTAACAAAGGGACTCAATCGCATTGGAAATTTTGATGCGGGTCTTTCAATCTACCCATTTTTCATTGAAAATCATTGTATGGGCTTGTTTAGATGAAAAATTTGGAAAAAGTGGGTTTATAAATTTACAAAGGAAAATATCAATCGGAAAAGTTTATTCATAAGTTTTAGCACCTGATTGCGGGAAAAAGGGTTATATGGAATAATAATATGATTGGGGGTTATAAAACATAGGGCTAATTGCATTGGAAAACTTTGTGAGGCAAAAATACTTGCGCGCTGAATTTTGTTCCAACGCGATAAGTTCTTGGGACCTTTAGCGCTTGGTTCCAGCACCAAGGCGTATGGAGGGGAAGTGGTTAGGACTTTGCCCAAGCGGGATTAAGTCTGTAATACAAAAAAGGTTTTTTTAATGAAAATTTTTCAAGTTTTCAATGGATTTGGGGGTTTCGACATAGTTAAAAAAGGAGTCTTAAACTCTGTAAAGGTGGATTTTATGAAGGAAAAAGGGAAATGGATGAAAAATATAGGAAAATGATGGGGAAAAAGGGAATAAAATGAAGGTTAGTCTTGAAGTGGAAGGAAGGGAAAATGGTGTTTGCAGCAGTATTTTCTCTTATGGAATTAGCAGAATTTCTGAATTCTAAATGGAAATAGCAGTGAAGATTGAAACAAGGACATGATGTCTTCAAGAGTCTTCAAGAGATAAAACTTTTTTGCAATAAAATTTGTTCCTTGAAGGCTCCAAAAATGTTTTAGCCACCATTTGATATAACAAATTTTATTGGTGGCTAACACATTTTATCCTGGGCCATATGCAAACAAATCTCCAACCCTTTCCATAAAATTTTATGAAATGTTAAGACATGGAAATTTATGCATACCTTGGTGAGCCTTTGGAACATCTTCTATGGCAACAATATTTCCTCTCTCCAATAGGTTGGTTCATCCAACTGCAAGTGTAGAAGGTTGCTCTCTCAAGGCTATGGAAGTGTTGGTACTTGCTCCCTCCCATGGTGGTGTGGGTCTATTCTCCTATGATATTCCTCCATCAAAGGTTCTGATCAGTTCTTGAGAAACTTAGAAAAAGAAGTCACCCTTGTGTGGCTCAAGTGACTGCACCACCAAGCATTGTCATCACCCTCCAGGTGCAGCGCTGCAACTTCTACTGCCTCCTCCTCTTCCACTGGATGAAGCATGAAGAATGCCTCAATCTTTCTTGCCCAAGCTCTTGTTGTAGTTGACCCATCAAATTTAGACAATAGGAATCTATTTCTTCTAATCTATCCTTTGCTGCAAGGTCCTTTCTCTTCTCTTAGTTGAATAAATTGAGGAAAATCTAGGGTCTTTCGGAAAGCCCTAGGTTGGCACTTGTATTATGCCAAATACCCACTCAGGATTTCATGCTCTAAGTGGTCTCCTTGCTCTACACTTCCTTCATAGGAACAGGAAGTGCCTGCATCTTCTTCTGCCTCTTGAAACCTTCTAGAGGTCTCACTGCAACTCTCTCCTCCTATAAACCCTTTTAGAGTTTCAATGCATTTCTCCGCTTATTTATTCATGGATATAAAAATGGACGAGATTAAGCTCATACTCTCCATAATTTTTTTCTCCTGTTCTTCTTATCTTCTGATTGGATCTGAAATCCACAGGCTGAGCTAAGATGGCAACTCTGATACCACTGTAATGTTCCAAAACTGGAAATCTACAATGAATAAGATGTATAACGATATTTTTATGATGAATAAGCTTAAAATATACATAAGAGGCACATATCCATCATTTTTAGCTACAACAACAACTTTTATTTCGTTTCATTATTCGGAAAGTGGGGAAAAAGGGTATTTTATACCCTAAAAAGGGTGTTTTCAGAAATTAGCATAAAATTAAGCAGGGGAAACAGTTGAATATGATATATCAGGTCATGAGGGACCTATTATACGAATTTCAGCTCGAAATAATGCTTATAGATATGTTAAACATCTCCTCCTTTCCCGACTAGGCTAGAAAACCTTGATTTCCCATGACTTTGCTAAACAAAAATTTATGAATACTGTGAGAGCGTAATTTTCATGGGGGTTTCTATAGAAAATGGTAAAATAATAATGATATTCAAATTATATTTATCAAACAATAGAGGAATGAAGGTTTGCACTCTTATACAACAAAAACCAGACACCCAGCAAAGGTTTCCGGCAAAATACATGTACAAAGCAGCCCTACAGAAAATAATGTAGGTTACCACAAAAATGTATTAAAAATCACTGAATATGACATATAAATTTTGAATAATATAGATAATGGCCTTAGGCCTTCTTATTGGAGCTCCCGAAGGGAAATAAGCACCTCCTCCTCAAAGAATAGCATACAATAAAAGGATGCAACACTGTTGCTGCTGCCTCTACATCAAGGATGCCTTTTTCTGAAAGAGACTGTGATATGGCTAATTTTGGATGAATGGACCCAATCCATGTTCTGAAATGATGCTCAAATCACTCCCTTTTGATCCCTTAAGCAAGATGATCCAAAGAGAGGATGGAATTCCCGCACAGGAATTCCTTGCACTAAGCAGTGTAGCAACTCCAGCTAAACAACTAAAGTATGCAATTGGTCTCTAGACCAAGATAGCTGAATACATGAATGATATCCCTTTGATGATATTCCTTCCTTTTATCTTTGGTGAGCCTCCTCACCCCGGACCCCACACAATTTTGAGGTGACTTCTTCATGAAACTTCCTATTTCAAAACTGCGCTGCCCTGGCTTGCTTCCCTCCTCTTGTGGTTGCATTGTTGACTTGGTCAAATAATCCACCTCCAATGCCTCTTTTCACACTAGGAATCTTCAGTCTAGTTTACATATGTGTCTTAGGCTGATCCTTGTTCACATTGAACCGATTTTCTTAGGTGATCTCTTCCTCCTCAAGAATGCATGCTGACTTAGTTAAACTTGACTATGTCCTCATCTATTTTTCCCATGTTCACACTTGTAAGTGTAAATTTTAGCTCTTGAAGTGATCCCCTTCCTTCTTAAGGTGGAAATTATTCATATTTTTATTGTTCATGGGCTCCCTTACCCATTTATTCCTCTCCTAGGTGAAAGTAGCAAAATCTAATGTTCCAAATGGCTATGTGCAAATTTGGGAACATTACAAAGCTAGGATGGATGGTTTGAGGATAGACATGGAATCTAATATGGATACCTTTAATTTTGGCATGTAAGCTAAGATGGATGGCGTGGAGGCTAAGAGGGATGGTATAGAAGGCAACATGGATGGTTTGAAGAAAGGCCTGGAAGCTAAGATGGATGGTTTGAAGAAAGGAATTGAAGTTAATATGGACGGTTTTAAGAATGGCATGAAAGCTAATATGCATGGTATATAAGACAACATGGAATATTTGGAGAAAGACATGGAAGGTTTAAAGGAAGGTTTGGCAAATTTGCTACAAGAAAAGCTTCCTAATGGCGAAAAGGTAGTACAGGAAATTCACGATGAGAAAAAAAGAAATTTTAATCATGATTTCATCGACTCTAATGTTGGATTTAATACCCACCATATTCCAAAGATAAATATGAGGAAGTTTCAAGGCAACGATTTGATAACTTGGATACTACAAATGGAGCAATGCTTTGAGCTCCATAATATGAAAAACACATAAAAGGTACACATTGCAACTTTATGTTTATAACAAAATCAATTTATATGGTATTGATGGGTTTGTTCTTATAAACCATTGGTTAGTTGGTGAATTTTTACGGAGGAAATGATAGCACAATATGAGGATACAAAGAGAAACACCTTGTTTATCCAATTGATAAATCTCAGACAAAAGTGTTCAATGATGGAGCACATTGAGGACTTCCAAAAATTGAATATAAAGGTAATAATATTCCAGAGAAACATAGGATTTATGTCTTCATAGGGAAACTAAGGGATACCATCCAACATGAGGTTCACCTTTGGGAGCCTAATACATTGGAGAAGGTATTCAGGTTGGCAAGAAAAATTGAAAGCATAATTATGGCGAAAAGGAATCCTACTAATCACAACTATAAATATGGAAGTGCTACTACTCCTAGACTTCCAAAACCAACAAGGTTGACACCACAAAAATTGGAAGAAAAAAGAGAAAAATGGATTTTCTGTAGTGGTTATAGAAAATACACTAAAGATCATAAGTTTTTTGAGAGGAAATTATTTGACATAGATTGTGAAGAGGAGGAAGAAAAGGGACAAGAAACTTCAAAAGAAGAGGATGTAAAATAGGAACCAACCCTAGATGAAGAAGAAATGAATCCGACCATATCCCGTAATGTAATGGAGGGAACTACCACTCCTTAAACTCTCAATATAGAAGGACATATCAAGAAGAATAATTTAATAGTTCTTATTGATTCGGGTAGTACCCATAATTTTGTTCACTGTAAGGTAGGCAAGGAATTTAATTGATTCTTATACCCAATGCCAGACTGTCAAGTGATGGTGGAAAATTGAGGAACTACAAATTTCTTTGGAAAATGCCTTAATATCAAGATAAGCACGGGGGAATATGTATTTAATATTCCAATTCTTTCCATTCGATTGTATTAGGAGTACAATGATTACAATATTTGGGGAAGGTAGGTTTTAATTTTCAATAAATTTTCTTGAATTTCTTTTCACAAGGAAAGGAAGTTGAATTATGGATTATTGCAGGGAACCCGAGAAATACAATAAGCTATAATGTCATGATAAAGCTTCTGAAGAAATAACAACAAGGCATCATTGCAAAACTATGCTCACTAGAAGTTCCAACATCAAAATCATCAATTTCTCCAGATCTCCAAAAATTCTTGGACAAGCATTCCAAGGTGTTTGAAACTCCCAAAGGCCCCCCGCATATTGGTGATCATGATCATGCTATTTTTTTATTCCAGGATGTGTTCCTCCAAACAATAGGCCTTACATATATCCGTATGTCCAAAATATCGAAATCAAATGTATGATTGCAGAAATGCTAGAGCTTGGTATAATTTAACCTAGTCAAAGTTCTTTCTCTTCTTGAGTAGTGTTGATGCACAAGAAGGATGGATCATGGTGCATATGTCCAGATTATAGGGAGATCAATAAGATCAATATTAAATATAAATTTCACATTCCTGTGATTGATGAATTATTGGATGAATTATATGGAGCAATTTATTTCACCAATTTCGATCTTCGTTCAGGATATCATCAAATTAGAATGAATACTGAAGAAATTATGAAAACAACACTTTAAACTCATGAGGGTCATTATGAATTTTTGGTCATGCCTTTTTCCCTTATGAATGCACCTTCTACATTTCAAGTGTTGATGAATTCCATTTTCAAAACCTTCCTTAGAAAATTTGTGTTAGCATTTTTTGATGATATGTAATATCCCCTTTTCAGGAACAACTACATATTGGGAATAATATGAGTTATTACCAATGTGGATCTACATCCATGTAACTCATACAAGTTTAAAAACACTTAAAATTCAGTAAAATATACAACAGAAAAGTTATACAACGTTTTACAAGGAAAAAGGTGGGGAAAAGTGAGGATTTAGGCCCTAAAACGTGTGTATTCAGAGATATGCATAAAAATAATATGGTTAAGAAGTTGGATATGATATATGGGGTTATTAGGGACTCCCATGTCGAATTTCAACAAAAAAGAATAAGTTTTACTAAGTTAAACAGTTCCTCCTTTCCTAACTAGGATGGAAAATCCTGATTTCCCAAGTCTAGAATTATGGAGAAATTTACTGAAGCATGTGAGCATGATTTTCTGAAGGGTATGACTGAAATAAGGTCTAAATATTTAAAAATAATATTATGAGCATAAATCATACACTTTACAGAAGAAGAATGAAATAATACAGAAGAAATCCTCAAGAAAGAGGTGCTACACCCATGTAAAAAGACAACATAACAGTGACAACGTTATTTTTAGGGTTGAAGCAGCAATTTTTTTATTCTTCAGATATAGATCAGATATTTACATAAAAATATAGATCCAATACAGATCCATGTACAAGAAGAGTTGATCTATACATTCCCCTTGGGGTTTTACTCAAAACATGAAGCACCGGAAGTAGATCTGAGATATAAAACTTCAGATCTGCAGAATGATTCAGAATTTATGAATAATACAAGTACATAGTAGATTATATCTGAAACAAACATGGATTGGATGGCCAATCCATGGATCACCACAGTGAGAGGAAAAACCCAAACACTAGAGATCTCTCCTCCAAAATGCTGGCAAAACACCCTGCAGCTGTAGGTCTGCAAATAACGCTATATTAGGGAGAGAGACAACGTTGTAGCTTCTAAATATGATTTTGCCTGATGCCAAGATGTGGATATGAAGTATAATCAGCAAATGAACTCTTCCAGGAGGTTAAAATACACACTCACTGAGAAGAGCCACTGCTATCATCTAGATCTAAGCAGATCTAGTCTTCCACTTGCTGCAGCTCACAAGACAAATCAACCCTCAACATGAGCAGTGCTGTAATGTAAGGTGAAGCTTGGCCCAAGCATGATAGTGGAAAATTTTAGCACAATTCTCCTCCAAGAGCTGGTCAAGGAAGGAGGTGGTATTCCTGAACAGGAAGTCCCAACAGGGGATGTCTAAGCAGACAGACCTTTAGAAATAATCTTCAACAACCCTTTCCTTGTTGCTCTCCTCCTCCTTTTATAATATTGGAGTCTTGGAAAAACCCTAAACCACTTCATTATTTTAGCTCCTTTCACATTTAAAAGCTCCTTCTAGAATTGCGCTGTCCCTCAAGGAGGTTCAATGCATCTAGACTGCGTTGTTGACTTTGTCAAATAGGGTTAACTTTTGTGATTTAGACCCTTTCAAACCTACAAGAGTTTATTTACATAGCCTAGATATGTCTTTGTTCACATAGGCATTGATTCATTATTGGTTTTTAGGAGTTTTACATGTCCTCTACAATTTATTCATCAATCATGAAATGCAAAAATAAATAAGGTAAAATTAATTCCTATTAGCTGAAGCTAATTTAGGAACATTACAGTCTCCCCCTCCCAAATGTTGCTTGTCCTCAAGCAACTACAAGGGTGCTACAAAATCTCCCCCCTTCTTCTTGTGGCCATCTCCTTTAACAATCTCCACCATTACTAAAAATTTTCCACAATAATCCCATATCCCAATGGTTCCTCCCAAGTGTGCAAAGTGGCCTTTGGTAGATAAACCAAATAAATTTCATTATGAAGTAAAGGAAGGTCTATATGGAAACCATCTTGTTGATCCATGGCGTCATCAAGATAGAAGTGATGGTCATGATGGGGAATTTCACCATCAATGAAGGTCTTCCACCTCCATGCTATCATCCAAATGAAATGAATTACCTTCCAGCATGGTAACTCATAGTGAAGTTCCTCCCAAATGCCCATGAGAGGCATGCTCCAAGTGCTATATACAATCATATGGTCCACATCATAAAGAGACAAGTGATGTGCTATAGTGGCCATATGGTCTCCCATGCTCCCCTTAGAACATGTAGTGAAAAGAATGTGGGAAACTCCTTTCCCCAAGGACACATTCCACAAATGTGTCTCTCCTCCAACCATGTTCCCAAGAATAAGAACATATTCAGCATGTGGAATCATGATTAAGATCATGCTAGCTACCATATATTATAAAGGAGAAGGAAGATGTCTCCTCATGTGCAACCAAAGTAGTTTTACCATCAACTACCATAGAATAGGAGAGGAAAAGTTTTTCCTCCAACGCTTGCTTTCTGCCCCATACTTATTGCATGCTTGGAGAAGGTGTTTTATGATTGGTGTAAAGGCATCACACCATGGGAAGTGTATCTACCCTCCAAGGTCCTGTAAAGGATGATCATCATCAATAAATTTCATGGCCTCAAGTGGCCCATGAAGCCCATCATAAATAGTGCTCCCTCTTGGAGCAAAGCCCTGTAAATGACTGTTAGAAAAATACAAGTATACATCATGAGATTTAGCAATACAATATTTTTCATACACTTGTTTAAAATCAGAAAAGTTGCTCATGGATGAGCCTCTTCTCACACTCAATGAATAAGGAGGTGTAGATGATAATTCTTCCCAAGAGCTATGTTCCTCCTCATATAACAAATGGTCCATGCACTTCTTCATATGAGAGTGCACCTCCTCATTGAAATTCTCCCACATGAATCCATACAAGATAATATGATATGCTCCAATGAAACTAGTGGGTTTAGAAAGCAGGATCTCATAGGTTGCATTCAACAGTTTCTCCTTGAGCTTGGAGCCTTTAACCAAATAAATCTGATCATGGAAATAGATGACTCCTCCAACTACCTTATACCTCCTGTTACACCATTTTTTGGTCATCTAACCTACTATCATTAGATGGACCCAAGTACACCATGTAAGACCAATTTTACCCTAAGTAAAATTGCCTTCACTATGTAAAATAACTTAATAAAACACATTTATTAGGTTGTTTATGGTCTAAAAAGGAAACCCCAAAAGGAAATATTAAACAAACCTATATTTGTTTGATTTTCCTGGTCATGTTTAACCCAAAACAAAGAAATTAATTAGATAAATCTTTATTTATCTTATTATTTTCTATGAATAATTATTTAAACCTTATTTAAATAATATTCCTTGTTAAATATGACTAAATCACCCATAAATAATTAAATAAATCATTATTTATTTGATTATCTTTTAAACACCTCCTTAAAATGATAAATAAATCATTTATTTATTTATTATTCACAAATAAAGGGATTTGACCCAAGTCAAATACTTTTTCCCTCCAACAAATATAATAAAATATTCCATAAAAAGGTGGATCTAGATTTGGTTAATGTTATTTTAATCATGCACCAAGATCTAGAATGACCCAATATTTTGTTATAAATAGGAGGGTTTCTCCTACCATTCTTCACCTTTTGTTGCCTATTAGATCACTCTGGATCTATACTCTTGGTCTGACTTTGAGCCATTACCATTGTCATATTTTCCATTATTTGTTGTGTGAGCTCCCCTTGAGTTCTATCTTTGTCTGGGTTTTCTACACCAGCAAGAGAGAGAAATACTAGATCTGAAGTGCTGAGGACTTCCAAGAACCCATCCCATTGAGGAGAATTGGAAACACCTTCTTGTTTTCCTCCCAGGTGCCCTTAATACAAAAATTCTTTCAAAAATATTGTTCTTGTCTTGTCTATTGGATGTATGGAGAAAAACCTTATTTTTACTGCTTAATGTCTCTTTATGCCTAGATCTGGATTTTTGCAGCATTTGTCTTGATCAACTAACTGCAGATCTGAAGATATTGGCAGCCATATTTGATGTTAGGGCTATAAGTTATGCGTAGCTAAAGTGGTCTTTTTTCGTACACTTTGACAAAAGATTCATACTAACAACTGGCGACTCCACACGGGTTTTCAATTACGACCGCTGTCGTTTTTCATATTCCTGCATATCCAGCTACTTCAGACCCTAGGGTTTCTTTTCAGCTTTTTTTTTTCCTATTTTTATGTTTTTTTTCACCTATAAAACCCTAAAACATTAAAACTTAACCACAGAAAGCTGCCCTATTGCTAGGAGATAGACACTTCATCAAGAATCGAGATGGCAACTTTTTCCTGAAATCGTCATTGAGACATTCGAAGCTTCAGTCACACTTTTCAGCTCAGTAAACTCATGTACCCTGGACCTTGTGTTTAATTTTTCACCATTATCCGTGACCGCACAAGCTGTGTCGAACCTCACACCGCCAATTTTTCTCAATTTTTTCCGGGTTTCTTTCTAAAGCTTCGGGCTGGGGAGCCACCACCGCCCGTTTTAATTGCTCCTCGATCCGTTTTATCACATTCAAGGGGAACAGCCCCTTAGGGCTTTAGGACCCTCCACTTTTTGTGGAAGAGTTTCAGCTGTTTCAAAAGTTCATTTTTTCGCAGCTCAGCCCCCTTTCCGTATCCGACACTCCTTTTCGCACCCCCCCTTAACTCACTCTCTTTCTCCTTTCAAATCACCTCCCGGATTTTTTGATCTACCTTTAGCCTCTTTTGCTCCTTCTCGCTTTTTTCATTTCTTTTTTCTGAAATGCACTTGCCTTCGTCATCAGACCCGCTTTTTCAGCAGTATTTCTCCTTTACATCCCCCGTTCCTTCCGACCTCGTATCTATCGGGGTTCTTTTTTAGCAGCTTGACCAGATTTTTGCCTCTCGACAGACTATTTTGGCAAGCCCCGCCTTTTTGGGTTAGATCGCGATCGATTGAATGTTAATTTTCTCGTTATTTCGCATTATACATCGTCACAGCATTACTTTCGCTGCTGGTCAAACATAATTTTTTTCTTCATTTTCAAACAAAAAGGGTTTAAAAATTAAAATTAACACACGCCACACAGTCACCCTAAGCGAAGAAGAGCCTGGTTTGCACTGCCAGGAAAAGACTTTAAAATCAATTGACACTGCACCTTTCTGCCCTTGATTCGACATTGTAATCACTTGATTCTGCACGTCCCTGCCTTTGTCGGTTCCTCTTCTTCCCCTCGTGCTGTGTTTGTGTTGTCACCATTGCGCCCCCAAAGCGCACATCCCGGAGACTTCTTGGCCTTCACCCTCAGTTTCCAGTCGGTCGACCTACTCCTTCCCGCCGTCGTCGAGTTAGTCCTCCTCTGAGTCTGCACTTTGACTCCTCTTTTGATTCATTGGGTTCTCCTTTTACTTCTGGTTCTCCCCCTATCACCTTCACTATGTCTGCTCCAGGGCCTAATGCTAGCGGTAATCCCGGCCCTAATGCCGGCACTACTAGTAGCGGAACCACCACAGGAACTACCTCAGCTACACCTTTGCTCCCTTACATGGCAGGCCTCAGCCTCCCTGATTTCAATCAGTTGATTAATGACCCTATCCGCCACAATGTTGGTTGGCCTGCTATGCCAACCAAGCTCCCCTCCGACATCCCTAAGTTCGAAGGCCTTGCTGGAGAAGATCCAACCAACCATGTCCGATCTTTCCACATGTGGTGTTCCTCCAATTCCATTACCGATGATTCCATCCGTCTTCGGTTTTTCCAACGCACGCTTACCGGCGAAGCTTCTAAATGGTATGTTGACCAAGCCACTTCTTCCCATAACACCTTTGCGACCATTGCCCAGCTTCCTTATCGTATTTTACCCTTTCTCCGACAGCGGCGGTGGCCGCAGCCTTTCGTGACTTCTTTTCGTTGGAAACCTTCGACCGCCTTTCCACCACAAACCAGGAACGGCGAAGAAGACGAGCCATGTCGCAGCTCCCTCGATCTGGTTTATATGGACCCAAGTTCCCGCACTTTTCTACCTCCCATTGGGAAAGATGTCACCTCCCATTTCCCTCAAACCGAAGAAGTCGCCCCCCAAATAGCCTTGAAATATGACCTTATTTATGCTCAATCCGGTTATGTTTATACCGTCCTTCTTGACCTCCCCAAGCTCGGCGGCACTAACTCCCCGAGGGCATCTCACTCTACCGATGGTATCGTTGGAGCTCTTTCACATACCTCTGCTCAACCTCTTATGGGCTATGGTTTCCCTCCAGGAGGGGCCAGCACCTCTAGCACTTTGCCCCCTCCAGGTAGCATGTATCCAGGATACTAAGATGCCCTGTCCTTTTGCCCACTGCCACTCAATGTTACCCAACCTGGTCTATTGTCCTGTCTCACTGTGCGCCAGCCTTCCAGCATACATGCCTCCACCTCTCCCTGCCTCTCGCCCCCACAATGCGCACCTCCACACCCCCTCTGTGGACGAAGTCTTTGGCCGTGTTAGTATACGATTCCGATCTTCAAAGAAGGCGGAGAGGAAATCCAAATCAATCTGCCCCTGGTACTCGTGGACCCAATCCTCAAGGTACTGACCCTAACACTGCTAACCAGCAACAGGGCACTCAGCCCAAGCCGGACAAGCCTCTTCGCACAAATAAGCCTTGTTCATGTTGCGGTGTTTACGGTCATTACACCCATGACTGTCCCCTCTTACCGCAGATGCGACAGATGTGGGAGTCTCAAGCCACATTGCGAGGACAACATGCCTCCCCTCATGATCCCCCTAATGTGACCACTACTCAACCAGCTGTGTTTACTGATCCTTTCCCTCAGCAAGGATTCGTGGCTGCCCAACCACCTGACGGACAGGTCGCCACTCAACCTTCCCCTTCTGGTTCCTCCGATTACCAGATCCTCATGATGAACTCTGATCCATCCCCAACCATCGAACTTCACCTTCAAACTCGGTCTCGCCCATACCCCAAGCCTTCCGCTCGTTCTGCCCCCGAGTCCCCTTCTTCAGGTTCTACAGAGCCTCTTTCGACATCCAATGGTCCCTTACATATCCCTCCACCCAAATTCGAGGTTCATACCAAGATTCCTAAGGGACCATTACGTCAAAATACTGCTTCTGGTCGAGCTGCTCATTCGTATAGCATAGTAGACGATCTGGTGCAATCTCCTGCTGTCATTTCCACATTGGAACTCCTCCAGTCATGCCCTTCCCAAAAGAATGCTTTGCTATCTACCGTGGGCGCTGTAGATCCTGCCGATGACCAAATGATTTTTTTCGACGCCCATCAATCAGAACATCCTCCTCTTCCTGCTTCCGTCGCCTTCCAAATCCCAGTCAAAATCTGGAATGCCAACGTTTATCGGTGTATAATTGATGAGGGGGCATCCACCTGTGTGATGTCCGCTTCGGTTTGGAAGCAACTCGGATCTCCTGAATTGGCCCCTTCCACGATCACCCTTCGAGCATGGGATGGCCACGCCTCCCAGCCCATTGGCCTTTTCCGTAATTGTCCTATCACCCTTGTAGGCAAGACTGTTTGCGTTGACGTTGAAGTCATCGACGCCCCTCTAGACTACAACATTCTATTGAGGTGAAGCTACACCTATGCCATATCTACTGTCCCATCCGCAGTTTTTCGCAAGATGTCTTTTCCTCACAATGGAAAGATAGTCACCATCGACCAGTTGACTTATCATGAGCCATCGTCTCAGACCTCCCCAGAGACGACCATCTCTTCTGTAGCCAATAAGAAAACCATCGATTCCTTGACCAATGTCTCCCCCGGCGTCTACAAAGACTCCTCCCTGCTTGGAACTTTCCCTGGTCTCCCTCCTCCTCATATCTCCGATCCCAGCTTATCGAATGCTTGCATGATGCAATCGTCTCGGGCTGCCCTTAAGCGACCTGCTTCTGCTAGTTAGCAACCTCAGACTCAACCTCGCCCACCGCAACCCGCTCCTAGTCATTCACCTCAGCCAGCCGGACCTCCTCCTTCTGGCCCTTCTCCTACAGCTGGTATCCCTGAACCCCTCTATCCTCCTGGGTCGGTCCCCCCAGGCCTCAACCATCTCGGAGTCGTCCCTCCTGGTCATTATCCCACTGGTCAGATACCTTTCCTGGCTCCCTCTCCCAGAGTCTATACGGTCCCTGTCATGGCCACCCTCTCTCTCCCTAACCTGACCCTGGGCATACCCGTCTGGTACCTTGACCCTCCAGCCACTACCCCACCTGGTCACCCCAAACCCTATCTTGCTTTGACACCGGTTCAACTGGTCCCCCTCACTTCCTTCGTTGCCACCATGCCCCCTGCACCTCCCTAGGACCCTACCCCTGTGGTGACAGCTCCAGGAAAGAAAGGCAAAGCTCACAAGGGGGCATCCAAAGACAAGGTCACCCCGACTGACCCGGTTCCTCCTCCGCCCGCAAAGCCTTGCGCCTTGTGTGATGTCGTCGGTCACGCCACCCATACTTGTCCTGAATTGCCCCGCATTCAACCCATGGTTAAAATCGCGTTCCCTGAGTCTACGGTCCCTGACCCCTCTCTCCCGTCTTCGTCCCTAACCAAGAACCCAAAAACTATTCGCACCAGCAAACCCTGTGATTTGTGCGGTGTCCATGGCCATTATTCCCACCATTCTCCTCACCTGACGCATTACCGTGCCTCTTTAGAAGTAGTCCGTGAGTATGAGGTTGAAAAAAATTAGTCTGCCTCTCCCATACTTGCGCAGTATGCTTCAGGTCATCTCGAGGATACCCCCGCTCCCATTGACATCCCCCCCTGATGTCCAGATGACAGAGTCTACTACCACCATTCTTTACCTATCATCCTCTGTGAGACCCTTGGAACGCATTCCCTTTGAATCCTCCCCTGTTGTTTCGCTTGACCCCCCTTCAGCGACCACCCTGGACTCAACATCTTTTTACCATTTGTTTCCCTATTCTTCTGTCATTCCCCGTGACGATCCGTATGCGAGCCTTTCTTCCTCTACGGATGATTTAGGTAACTTTGCCGCATCATGCGGTTTCCCTTCCATTCTTCATCCCCTCTTTTCCCGTCCGGATGCCTCCTTGGGAACCTTTTCCACCCTTGACCTCCTCCTTCCCACCCATACACGGGATAACACCACCTGTATCTCTGTTGACCTCCGCAGCCCGAGTCCCAGCCACCCCTCCTATAGCCCTCATATACCACCATCCAGTTTGTATATGTGTCATAGCCATCTTGCCCATCTCACTCCCTCTCGCAGTTGCCGCTCGATGTCTACTATACACTCACACTGCCGTCATTGTACCTCCTCCCCCCATTTTTTGTCTTGTAACACTATTCCGCAGGACCTCCCATCCCCACCCTATATCGGTTACACCGATGGTGCAAGTCGTTACTCCCGGAATCTAGCCTCGGCAGGTTGGGCCATTTTCACCCCCTTGCATGCCTTGTTCTCTCAAACGGGGTCTGCATTGGTACTGCCACCAACAATCAAGCCGAATATGATGCAATGCATTGTCTCTGAGCCGATGCCCTTTTTCATCGCATCCTCCATCTGCTTGTTCATTTAGATTCCCTACTTCTTGTCATGCAACTAAATGGTGTCTATCGTGTGCGTAATCCTGTGCTGTTTAGACGATATTTACGAGTGAAACTCTTGATACGTGAATTTGAAACCATAACTTTCAACCATGTACCTCGAGAACAGAATCACTATGTGGATAGCATTGCAAACCAAGTTCTAGATTGGCATTTATCACACGTATTTCATACAAGACAATAACATTCATAATCATTAAAAAGATGCATATCCATAATATGTGTCAAAAAAAATCTGTTTAGAGTCCATCTACTCTGATACATTTGACATGCCCATAGCATGTTACAAAAAAATCAAAACTGGGGGCACCACCTGCCCCTACATATATACTAGGGGGCACCACATGCCCCACACCTAATCACTATCCAGCGGATCCCGAGCCAGTGGCTCTGCTCCTGCAGCTCGTAGATCACATATTCCTTGACCGGCCATCGCCATGCGCCGCATGACACCTCGCCATTCTGAGGGTAGACCAATACATGGCTCTACGTACTGGTCATCTAAGTCTTGCCACCTGCGCTCTGAAACACCAGTCAGCAACTTCTCGCATCTACAACGGATGTCCTCCAGGAGGGCGGCCGCATCCTCACCCTGCGCCACCCTCGATCCACTCGGGCCTGCAGCTCCTGATGCTACTGGTTGTCCCATATATCCGGCCGGTTTTACCAGAGCTATATCTGCATACCAAAAGTACATGAATCAGTACCCTATCTACTATTCAATAACTTTAACATGCCCATAAAAGAATAGTAATTTTTCACTTACCATCGGGCCCCCATACTCGACCAGGCGGAAGTGGCAGGTCCAGATCTCCACAATAACTCATCCCACTATAGGGATAGTCGTCTATGTATAACGGCATCTGATCCCAATGGGCAAAGAACTGAGGACGAAATACCCGTCCGACCGCCCCTCCTCCTCCTCTGCACAGTAGGCGCCCCCACCGGCGCATCCTGGGCTCTCTCGGGCCCCCATCTGGGAGCTGTATACGAGGTCGTAAGGTCGGGATCTTCTCAAAAAAGAAGGAACACAATAAAGTCCCATACGAGCAATCGTGGTTCACTTGCCGCTTGCACAGCGACAGCTGTCGTTTTAACGACACCAACATCATTTGGGCCCACCCATATTAGGTCCCACTCAACACACTCTCCACAATCATCATCTGCCCCCAGTGATGTGATGGAACGCCTGGTTGCCCACGATCCGCAGCACCGCTGCGGCCACTGCACGGGTCTCTAATCTCTCTAAGTCCCCGATCAATATCCGAGTCCCTTTGACTTGGAGACCCGGTCGACAATGTCGCTCCACAAACTCCATGATGTTCTGCCCCCGCGGTAACACTAGCTGCGTATTTCCCACCATCCCAAGTGGTGGGAGACCAGTCAGGAAATATAGGTCCTGGACTGTCAATTCGATCCTGTGCCCCTGCACTATAAATACCTCATGATCTGGATCCCAATAACTGACAATCCGGGCCAACAAGGGCTCCCCAGCTCTCATCAAAGGGTTCTCTAAAAACTTTAGAACCCCAAACTTGGCCAATACACGACGGACACCCTGATCTGCCTGGATCTCTGTTCGTAATGTGCCCAGGTCTCTCTCTCTCCAGTTGACCCGTATATCTACCATATCTGCACAAAAACATCATCTTTGTCAGTATACAGATATGAAACACTGTACCCAATCACAAAAACCCAGATCTCAGCCCTAACATAGCACTGAAATCTCCTTCATCCTCCAGGTCGCACTTTTCTGCCCAATCCTGCGCCAGGTCGCAGTTTTTGGCTCAAAACCTACGTCCCAGGTCGCATTTTTTGGCCCAAAAAGTGCGACCCGGCCGTAGAGATGAAAGAGGGTCTGTTCCTGAGATTCTGGGCCCTAATCTGAACTTTCAATCCATCAAAATGAAAGAGTAAGGTTAGGCCTCTTACCTGCAACTGACGGATCTTGATTCCAACGGTCGGCTTGCCCACTACGCTCACCGCAAGATTTAGGGCCTTCTCTCCTCTCTACATTCACCATAGCAACACTAGCAAATGAGTGGATTTGGAGGGAAAACTGCCTTATTAAAAGACAACCCTTGTTTCTTCTTTCGCCTACTGCGACCATACCGTAGCTCCGTTTGACAAACCGTTTGCACCGTTAGAAAGCTCTCACTGAGCCCTCAAATGGGTATCTGTTAGTTTTTTCTGATTTGATACCTCACTAGGACACATTTTGTCCAAGATGGGTCACTTCACCTCCCCCCAAAATCGAATTTCCTCAATTACAACACTTGTACTTCGGGCACCACTTTGCCTCCATACTTGTCTTTGTTTGTGTTGATTTTCGTCATGAGATATCATCTTGTACTCATGTTTTTTGGGTCCCCCATGGGCTCTTTTCTGTGTGGCAGCACCATCAAGTCGCCCTCATTTAGAGCATCCAAGTTTAGTCATCATCGCATTCATGGAGTCTATCCCGAGTCCCTTTGTACCCCGCTATAGTCCTCCATCCTTCATTGCTTGATCCCTCTCTTATGTCGCACATTATGGCCTTCAGCCCCACTGTCCCCTATCCCTCATGATATTGTGTCAGTCGCTGCCATGTCATTCCTGCCCTTTATGCTCTAACAAGGGAAGTTGTCCATTCGCTACTCAGTCCCCTCCATCTCATCATCATCATTGGTATTAGTCTGTCAGTCGCTCGACTATTTTCTCTCGTGCCTTAGTTGAGGATCTCTCATTGCCTCACCTATGGCAGACCTCCTTCTGTCGATACCTACTCATTCATTCCGTAGGGATTTGCCCAGAGGGCTGGTACCTGTACCAACTTCCACTCTTGTTCCTATGTCTTTTATCAGTGTGCGCTCATTACCCTTTGACTTGATCGTTTCTCAGCTCCAGCCCTTCAGCATGATCGAGATCCGTATACTGATGGTTTTAGTGATGGTGCCAGTTCTTGTGCCCCTCCAGGATTCCCCATTTGAGATGTCCGTTCTTTATGAGGTGGCCTGTTGTGCAGTCTCCATATGCCTTGTGATGATTCTTCACAACATGCAGCTCCACATATTTGATGATGCCGGCATATTGAAGTGCCATGTGCCGCCATAAATTCGCATGTATCGCTTAGACTTACATTCTCTCATTTTCGTGGGGCATTTGTCATATTTATCTCATGTACTCCGATATTATTGTACAAGTCTTGGCTGTTATCCCAGGCACAACATGTATGTGGGATTCCTCATTGTATTTTTATCTGGCTCCTGATTATGCCAGCTGTACTCTATGGTTCGGTCCCTTGTTTACCGGACACACTATTCTTTTGTACTTTGTCTCGGCGGGCATAGGTATGCCTCCCCCGCCGCCTTTAGCACAGGTACCCTCTCATAAAAAGAGACTTGTTGCACCTGCGAGTCTCGTCTCCTCAGGGTCTAGTTCTTCAGCACACTAGTCTACCTTACATCTCTCTCTCTGACTTTCCCTTTTGATGTCTCGTGATTGAGTTCTTACAACGTACTTCGGTCATACGATTTGCTCCTAACACTCGCACGCTGGGGGGCAATCTGTTACACCATTTTTTGGTCATCTAACCTATTATCATTAGATGGACCCAAGTATACCATGTAAGACCAATTTTACCCTAAGTAAAATTGCTTTCACTATGTAAAATAACTTAATAAAACACATTTATTAGGTTGTTTATGGTCTAAACAGGAAACCCCAAAAGGAAATATTAAACAAACCTATATTTGTTTGATTTTTCTGGTCATGTTTAACCTAAAACAAAGAAATTAATTAGATAAATCTTTATTTATCTTATTATTTTCTAGGAATAATTATTTAAACCTTATTTAAATAATATTCCTTGTTAAATATGACTAAATCACCCATAAATAATTAAATAAATCATTATTTATTTGATTATCTTTTAACCACCTCCTTAAAATGATAATAAATCATTTATTTATTTATTATTCACAAATAAAAGGATTTGACCCAAGTCAAATACTTTTTCCCTCCAACAAATATAATAAAATATTCCATAAAAGGTGGATCTAGATTTGGTTAATGTTATTTTAATCATGCACCAAGATCTAGAATGACCCAATATTTTGTTATAAATAGGAGGATTTTTCCTACCATTCTTCACCTTTTGTTGCCTATTAGATCACTCTGAATCTAAACTCTTGGTCTGACTTTGAGCCATTATCATTGTCATATTTTCCATTATTTGTTGTGTGAGCTCCCTTTGAGTTCTATCTTTGTCTGGGTTTTCTACACCAACAGGAGAGAGAAATGCTAGATCTGAAGTGCTGAGGACTTCCAAGAACCCATCCCATTGAGGAGAATTGGAAACATCTTCTTGTT
Organism: Pinus albicaulis; assembly: GCA_034641835.2. Lineage (NCBI taxonomy): Eukaryota > Viridiplantae > Streptophyta > Pinopsida > Pinales > Pinaceae > Pinus > Pinus albicaulis. The sequence goes on from CM076579.1 coordinate 588,083,689, forward strand.
TTCCTCCCAGGTGCCCTTAATACAAAAATTCTTTCAAAAATTGTTCTTGTCTTGTCTATTGGATGTATGGAGAAAAACCTTACTTTTACTGCTTAATGTCTCTTTATGCATAGATCTGGTTTTTTGCAGCACTTGTCTTGATCAACTAACTGAAGATCTGAAGATATTGGCAGCCATATTTGATGTTAGGGCTATATGTTATGCGTAGCTAAAGTGGTATTTTTTCGTACACTTCGACAAAAGATTAATACTAACACCTCCCATCCATTACCTTCCCATCAAGAACCTCACATGTGAAAGGGTCCCTGTTGTACTCCATCAAAAGTTGAGAATCCCAATAAGGATCTAGGCTCCCCAATAATGATAACGTTGTAGATGTCTGAAATGTAGCCCCTATCATGTCATGACTCTCCTCTTTGACATACTTGATGCCAAAGTCACATGTTGGAGTCCCATAAAATTTCTTTTGCTGCCTCCCTTGCAGCTGATCTTGCTCAAGACAAGATTGAAGCATGTGGAAAGCAACTTCACCTTGGAAAGTTCTTGTCCTCCAATACTTCCTAAATTTGGCCCATGCATGCAAGAGTATTAAGATTCTCTTGTCATGTTCATAAATCTCTTTTGTAAGTGAGAATACCATGGGCTGCCCCAAAGATATGGTTTTTCCATGTATCCTCATATCCATTCCATCATAGGTTTCTGATCTTTCATTTCTCAACATAGATGAATGAATGGAAGATAACAATGTCCTCTTCAGAAAATTGCTTACCTCTTTTCTAAATTCATGAAAGATCCTCTGCGCTGTGCTTGCTTCTCCCAAGGCTCCTTCATTAGCCAAGCATGCAAATTCTACCCATAGTTGAGAGAACACTTTAGATTTCCTCCTATCAAGAGGTGCTCCTGGTAAATTACCTCCTTGCAAAGAGGTGTCAAGGCATAAAGTAGAAGGTGGATGCATGTAGACAGATTTTCCCCTACCTTTAATGCATAAGTCCTCTTGCCTAATTTTTGTTTCACAGTTTTAAAACAAAGAAGGATCCATGCTATTCTTCTTGTGATGCCCTTCCTCCTCTCTTCCTTCTTCTATCATCAAGATCTCATCAAGTGAAAATGATGGTACATGTTGCTCATGTGTTGTACCAAGAGCACTATGTGTGAGATCTTGTGGAACTCTTTGCAAAAGTGCAAGAGTTTCTTCTCTTGGAGTAGATGCCCCAACTTCTTCTTCATGAGGTGCTTGAGGTGACTTTGTTGTGACTATGTTATGACCTCGTGTATTCTCCTCCTCTTTTAAAACTGAAATTGTCTCACCATCAATAAGAGACCTTAGATCTTGGTCATCTATTGAAGGCGAAACCTTCATGCTTCCCTCTTGAGAAGAAGATCTTTCCCTTGGCAAGGCATCAATCAAACTTACACCTTCTTCCATGGTCTTCAGAAAGGGATTTGGATTCATAGACCCTTCCAACTCATGCAAAAGATTCATCTGAGGTGGTTTGACAATATCAACAGAAGATGATACACATGGAGCTTCATCAAACCTTTCTATAAATATTTCAATAAACCTTGCATAAGTAGGTGTATTTCCATTTTTCAAGAAAAAAGACTCAAAAAACTACCAAGCATATGATTTACCTTCAAAATGCAGCGCTACTGCTTTGATGGCTTCAATCTTTGAAACTTGATGTTGTTGCACAAAGTTATTCAGCTCCTCCACCCAAACCCTGACTGGACATTTAGGTGATCCATCAAAGATAGATAGGTAGAATCTACCCTTACCATGCTACTCCTCCTTTGTGACTTTGCCCTCCTTGATCTTGCAGAATCCTTGGAAGTTCAAGTTCTCTTTGAAATCCTTGGACTGAGCTTCATACTCCTCCAAATACTCTCTAAGAGTCTCCTTCTTAGGCACACCTCCTTTCTTCCTCTTCATGAAGAAATCACATACATAACGTTGAAGATTTGGTGATATGGCTGAGTGCACATATCCATGAGATGAGGATTCAGAACATTCCTCATGCATAGATCTTGTAGATCTGATCGAAATGTCTCTATGCTCTTGAAACTTTCTAGGAGTTTCATTGCTTCTTATTTCTTCTTCTTGTTCAACCTCCTTGGAGAGGTTCCACTTAGATCTGAAATATGATGAAAATAAACCCATATTATTCATCATTTTGACCTTTCTCCTTGTTGTACAACACTTTTTCTTGAAGCCACAAGCTGAGCCAAATATCTTGCTCTGATACCACTGTAATATCCCTTTTTCAGGAACAACTACAGATTTGGAATAATATGAGTTATTAAAAATGTGAAGATACAGCCATGTACCTCATATAGGTGTAAAAACACTTAAAATTCAGTAAAATATACAGCAGAAAATTTATACAACGTTTTACAAGGCAAAAGGTGGGGAAAAGTGAGGATTTAGGCCCTAAAACGTGTGTATTCAGATATATGCATACAAATAATATGGGAGAGTGGTTTTATATGATATATAGGGTTATGAGGTACTCCCATGTCGAATTTCAGCAAAAAAAAATAAGTTTTACTAAGTTAAAAAATTCCTCCTTTCCTAATTAGGCTAGAAAACCCTGATTTCTCAAGACTAGAATTATGCAGAAATTTACTGAAGCATGTGAGCGTGATTTTCTGAAGGGTATGACTGAAATAAGTTATTAATATTGACAAATAATATCAGGGGCATAACTCATACACTTTACAGAAGAAGAATGAAATAATACAGAAGAAATCCTCAAGAAAGAGGTGCTACACCCATGTAAAAAGACTGCATAACAGTGACAACGTTATTTTTAGGTCTGAAGCAGAATTTTATTGATTATTAAGATCTATTTAATATCTATACATAAAAATATAGATCCAATACAGATCCATGTACAAGAAGAGCTGATCTATACATTCCCCTTGGGGTTTTACTCAAAACATGAAGCACCGGAAGTAGATCTGAGATCTAAAACTTCAGATCTGCAGGATGATTCGGAATTTCTGAATAATACAAGTACATAGAAGATCATATCTGAAACAAACATGGATTGGATGGCCAATCCATGGATCACCACAGTGAGAGGAAAAACCCCAACACCAGAGATCTCTCCTCCAAAACGCTGGCAAAACACCCTGCAGTTGCAGATCTAAAAATAACGTTGCCTTAGGGAGAGAGAGATAGTGTTGTAGCTTCTGAATATTATTTGGCCTGATGCAAAGATATGGATCTGAAGTATAATCAGCAAATGAACTCTTCCAGGAGGTTAAAAGACACACTCACTGAGAAGAGCCACTGCTATCATCTAGATCTATGCAGATCTAGTCTTCCACTTGTTGCAGCTCACAAGACATATCAACCTTCAACATGAGCAGAACTATAATGTAAGGTGAAGCTTGGCCCAGGCCTGATAGTCGACAAGTTTGGCACAATTCTCCTCCAAGAGCTGCTCAAGGAAGGATGTGGGATTCCTGAACAGGAAGTCCCAACAAGGGATGTCTAAATAGGCAGACCTTCAGAAATAATATTCAACAACCCTTTCCTTATTTCTCTCCTCCTCCTTTTATAATATTGGAGTATTGGAAAAACCCTAAACCACTTCATTAGTTTAGCTCCTTTCACATTTAGAAGCTCCTTCTAGAACTGCATTGTCCATCAAGGAGGTTCAATGCATCTAGACTGCACTGTTGACTTGGTCAAATAGGATCCACTTTTGTGATTTAGACCCTTTCACACCTGCAAGATTTTATTTACATAGCCTAGATATGTCTTTGTTCACATAGGCATTGATTTATTCTTGGTTTTCGAGAGTTTTACATGTCCTCCTTTACAATTTATTCATCAACCATGAAATGCAAAAATAAACAAGTCAAAATTAATGTTCCTATTAGCTGAAGCTAAGTTAGGAACATTACATGATATACTAATCTACATCAGGTCTTGGAAGGTTCATGTTCAACATGCTGACAGGGTCCTCACAATATTGGAGGAGAAACAATTATATGAAAAAACCTCCAAATGTTTCTTTGGAGTACAAGAGGTGGAATAGCTGGGTGATATTGTATCTTAGGAGGGAGTTAAGGTAGACCCTAACAAAATTAAATCCATTAACGAATGGAAAGTCCCCACAACCATAAATAAGTTGCAAGGATCTCTCTGATTAACAAGGTATTATCGCAAGTTTGTTATTTTTATGGGAGAATAGCAGTGCCTCTAACAACATTATTGAATAAAGATTCATTTTCATGGACTCCTGAAGCAACTAAGGCCTTTGAACATATTAAAGAGGCAATGTGCCAAGCACTAGTCTTAGCTATACAAGACTTCACAAAAACCTTTATTGTGGAAAGTGATGCCTCAGGAAATGGAATTGGTGTTTTTTTAATGAAAGAAAGTAGCCCCATTTATTTTTAAAGTCATCCAATGAAAGGAAAGTAAATGGAATTGGTGTTTTTTTAATGCAAGAAAGTAGCCCCATTTATTTTGAAAGTCATCCAATGAAAGGAAAGTATTTACATAAAGTTATTTATTAGAAGGAAATGTTGGAAATACGACATGCACTAAAGAAATGGAAACCTTACCTAGTGGGAAGAAAATTCAAGGTAAAAACTAATCATGGTATTCTTAAATACTTTTTGGAACAAAGACTATCTTCAGAAGAGCAGTAAAAATGGGTCACAAAGATGTTAGGTTATGACTTTGAAATAATCTACAAAAAAGGCAAGATAAATTTTGTTGTAGATGCACTCTCAAGAAAGGATGAGGATGTGCAAGTATTGTTTTGTGCCATTACTATTATCAAACTAGATTCGATAATCGAAGAAAGATAGGAATGGAAGAATGATGAAGAAGTCTGGACACACATTAAAATGTTGCAGCAAGATCCTCGTACATCTAATACATTTAGTTGGAAAAATGATTCCTTGTGGTACAAATATCGCTTATATATTTGTAACAATTCCCAACTAAAACAAAAGATTCTTTTGGAATTCCACACCTCTCCCTTAGGAGGACTCTTAGGATTTTTAAAAGCTACCACAGGGTGAAGAGAGAATTTTTTTGCGATGGCCTTAAATATGATATTCAAAATATTATGGTCGAATATTTGGTTTCCCAACAAAATAAATTTGAGACAATTAAGACCTCGTGTCTGCTACAACCTTTATCCATTCCAAATCAACATTGGGAGGAGGTTTCAATGGATTTTATAACATGTTTACCTAAGTCGAAAGGAAATACTGTTATCATGGTGGTAGTTGATAATATTACCAAGTATGCACACTTTTGTGAATTATATCATCCATTTAAAGAGAGTACAATTGATACTACATTTATTTAAATAATTCAAAAGCTACATGGAAACTGAAAGATTATTGTAGGTACTCAACTATCTCATAGCTCATATTATCATCCTAAATCCAATGGGAAAACTTAGATAGTGAACAAATGTTTGGAAGGATATCTTTGTTGCTTTTTCTCTGATAAACAAACACAATGGGTCAATTGGTTACCTCTAGTTGAATGGCTGTATAACACTTACTTCCACATTGCAACAAAAATGACCCCATTTATGGCACTTTATGGATATCATCCGTTGTCCATCAAATCATCTTTAAGAGAAAATTATAAGCTTCAAGGAGTGGAATATCACATCGAGCATCAACAACAAGCTCTCCAACTAACCTAAATTTGGCACAGAATTGAATGAAACAACAGGCAAATAAACATTATGGTGAGAGAAGTTTTGATGTAGGCGACTAGGTATTTTTAAGGCTACAAACATACAAACAAATTTCCTCAAGCAAGTTAAGAAGGATAATAAATTATCTCCAAACTACTATGGTCCTTACAAGTTGTTGCAAAATATTGGTACTATGCATACAAATTGGAGCTTCCTGCATCTTTCCCAGTGCACCCATTTTTCCATGTTTCATGCTTAAAGAAGGCTATAGGTGACAAAATTTTGGTTCAAACAATATTTCCAGAACTTGATGAGGAAGGAAAAATCATATTGGAACCTAAAGCAGTCAGGGAAACAAGAACTCGACAGTTACGAAATAGATCAATTTCAGAGTATCTCATCAAGTGGAAGAACTTACCCACTAAAGTTTTCACATGGGAGGATGATAGTTTTATATAGAAGCATCCAGAACTACTCAGATGTCGAGGACAACACTTTTTTGAAGGATAGGGGCATCTTAGGTCCCTATATTACTAGTGTAGTCCCTTATTGTTGTTTATGTAGCCCCTTTATTGTTATTTTTGTAAACCTGTAGTCCCCATATTGTTATTATTATGCTCGTACATTATTATTGTTAGGACGGCTAGGATTATATTGTGACCCCATGAACTCCTATATATATAAAGGAGGTTTTTTCATTTCTTTCATCCAAGAATTTTTCATTTATGTAATGTAAAGGAGGTTTCCCCCTCGAAGTGGTTGATTTCTAAGGTGTTGATATCTCTTTTCTTCTATTTTGGGAGTTGGTTTTAGGACACACAATGTTTTGAGCAGAGATTCATGGGCCCAGTTTGAAAATATAAGAATGGTGGTCCACAAGGGATTAAAGGTTAGGTCCTTCTATGGAAAGTGGTGGCTTACTAGTATAGGGAGAAGTGGCTTCCTTCAGTTGGTGGCCTAAGAAACTATTGAGGGGTTAGATCCTCCAACAAATCAGTAACTACAGATCCATTTGGGAGTGGGTTCTTCTATGTAATTGGGTGTTTGTAGCTTATTAGGGGTCGGTGCATCCAATATATGAGTGTCTCTGAGTAGTTTCAGAAGAGGTGGCTTCAAACAGGTAGTGTCCTGAATCATGTGGTTTCTCACATACATCGCAAGTCAAGGCTTGCACATTGGTGGTGGTCAGTGATCAATGTAAATTAAGATTTAATAATGAAGAAGAAGAATATAATGATCATTTGGTGGTTTTTGTCTTGGAAGGGCTTCCACCTAATATCTAGTTTCCTCATGTGTTGATGGTTTTTCCCTCATGTTTTATTTTGTATGATGTTCTTTATCTTTCTCATATGATATTTTTTACACATGTGTAATTTTATCCTAATATATTATGGTGTTGGTCAATTAATTGAATGATTAGTTAATTGAACAAAAAGGAAAAAAAGTTGTAATTGATGATCCATACTACACAACATTGATTCACCCCACACCCCTCTTAGTATTGTCAATATCCCAACATCTGGTATCAGAGAAGGCGTCTTCAAGTGTAGGTTGACCATTGGAAAGAAGATCTGATAAAAAAATAAATTTGATGGATCATCAAGATGTGTCTTTTCTTTGTGCTCCAAGCTACTCGGTATGGAGAGAAAAGGTGAAGGCAACATTGAAAACTTGTGCATCTGATGTCTGGAAGCTACCGTGTAAAGGATATGGAAAAATTCCCTCTAAGAGAAATTATAGTAGCAAATTTCCTAAGAAAACTGTGTGATCTACAACAATGTTCACAATCCAAATCTCGAGAAGGTAAAGGATATAAAATCTCCAAAGGATATACGGGACAGAGTAGAAGAAGAAGAAAAAAATAATAATAAAAATGGATCTCAAAAGAAATATTCTCAACCAAATGATGTCCATTCCCCTAGTGCAAGTTGAATAGATATTTAAGAGGAGAAATCAGGAGATGAAGGCATAGGAGAACCAACGGTGTTGCAATAGAATAAATCTGAAGGGGAGTCACCCATCTACCAAATGATAGTGAGTTATTTCTTATTTATACTTTAGATAGTTTTAATTATATTGATTTTGAGTTACGTGATCAAGATGATGATGAATGTGGAAGATTGGTGTTCCTTGAAGCTGAACTTGAATCGACCTTGGTAGTCATATAAAAGCTAGATGTAAAGGTAGAAAGGCTAACATATGTGAAAATATATCAAGGAATATTATTATAGATATTTTATGACAAGGATAATGAGCTCAAGTAGGAAGGCATCAACTTGAAGACCTAGTAGGAGGAAGAAAAAATAAATGAATATTTGATGCTAAACCAACTAAACGAAAGTGAGAGTTCAGTTAAAAAACTAGAAGCTAAAATTGTCTCCATAAGAAAAAAGCTACAAAGAAATTTGTTGTGGCCATAACACCCTCCCCACCCCACATAATTTTTCAAACTTATTATGGGGACACTCGTAAATTTTGGTCAAAGGTATTTCTTCATTGCTTTAATTTTATTAATTTTGTGATATTGTCATTTTTCTTGAATATTCATTTTGATTATTCCATTGCGTCCATTTTATTTCCAACTTTCCAATAGTTGAAGCTTCGCTTCATTCTCACTAACGATTTGGAACATACTTTAGGTCAACGTTTGATCAAATTTCACCATTTAAACATTAAATTTGTAAATATAATAAATTAATAATTTATCAATTTAATATTTATTTAAAAAACAATCGTATTCCAGAAATTATTTATATATATATATAGTTTTAAAAAAATATCATAGAAAACTATATGAAATTTTTTATTGTAAATATAATATAATAATATAAATATATTAAATTTAAAACAAGGAATATTCTTCCCGGTCTGGCTCCTTGCAGGATTATGCATTTGCACTTATTCACACCTCTCGCACTAAGTAAGCCATGGGATGATGTGCACAAATCAAGTGGGAGGCGCCAACGAGTATTGGAGTAGGAGATTTATATTATATAGAGTGGGAGGATAAGGTAACACATAATAACTTTATATTAAAGAGTTGGAAGAGGGTCCCACATGGGTCCCCTCCTTCCCTCCCTCCCTCACTACTTCCATACATACGTACCTCCCTTCATAGTACATCTCCATGAGGCATTAAAACTATGACTCCCTTTTTGTTTATATTTTATTTGTTTTTATTACTTTATTTAAATTTGTTTTATTATATATTATATATTATTTTATTTTTGTTTTATTTAAATTTCTTCCTTTTTTTGTTTTTTTTTAAATAATTTTTAGAATTTATTGAAGTAGAATATTGATAATAATTCGTCCATAATTTTTGTTAACATTGTGCATTTTCAAGTGAGTTGTTAGTTTTGGAGATCAAACTTGGACTCACAATATCTTGAGATCTACTCGACTAAATTGAGAAAATGAGAGCTTGTCGAAAAAAAATATTCTATGGAGAAAGATTTGGAAGTGGTTGCATGAGTAAATTTATTCACTAACCATTCCAAAAATTCATCATAAGTTGCAGTTCTGAATTTGGAATGATAATTAATTTCCTAGGTTTGTTTTGGAAGAATTTCTTTAGATAAGAAGATTTGTTTTTTTTTTTTTTTTCTAAGTGTAACTAATTCTATTATGTATAAGGAAACTAGTACAATTCAGACACAGTGTCAGCTGTGGAAGCCTGAACACTGTGTATAAACGTCAAGCTTATCACAGAGTGCTTAGACTGCCCATATCGGGAAACCAGTCCTCTTAAACAACGAGTCTTAACCGCCCTCGTAAGGGAAACCGGTTTGAAAAACTTAGAAACTGTAAAAACATAGAAATAAAAACAACTGTTTATGGACCACTGTGTGAGCTGGTCGTCCCAACAACAGAAACTGTCATAAACTATGAAACTGAACCAAAAAACCTGGAGCGCAGTGCTGAATCTAGTCATGAGTTGGAGACGGTGGTTCTTCAATGATTCTGCAGCCAAAATACTCTTGACTGTCCTCCTTGCCAGAGTCGCCAGTGTCCATGCTCCCTTGAGTTGCTTCCATGTTTTTCTGCTGCTCCTGAGGACTGAGAGGTGAGGAGACCGGTACCGCAGTGCTTATGGTTCCAGAAGCCGAAGTGAAGAAAGCAGAGGCCGGAGTAGGGTGAGGGTAATTGGGAATTTCCTCCCTCAGAGTGACAGAAATGAGGGCCGTGAGGACAGAATTGGAAGCGGTGGGGTAAAATTTAAGTTCCGCATGCTGCGAGGACTGTCTGAAGGTAGGACGAAGAGGGGCAGGAGGGACAGCCCGGGAGAAATTGCCACCATGAACCGGAGCCTGAGAGGGAGGGGGCAAGGTGGCGGCTCCAGGAGCTGAAGCCGAAACGCCAACCCTTCGACGCCCACGACCTTTGCCACCACGCGAAGTCAGAGAAGGGTCCGGAGTATCATCAGAAGAAAAATTGCTGGGAGGAGGCCGACTGTCACCTCTGCTGAGGCCACGTCGGGCCCTCATTCTTTCACGAAGACGCGGCATTGCCAAACAGAAATCACAGGGGCGAGCAGGAGCGAAAGGTGAAACAGAATGGTCCAGGGGAACAGTGAAATTGTCAGTGGGTTGAGCGAGACAGAAGAAACCAGGAGAGGCGGGGAAAGCAGGCGGGGGAACACTTCTCTGGTGCGCACCACCTCTGAGCATAAAATTATAATGACAGTGGGAGCTTTGAGTGTAATGAATACCTGGAGCAGGCTCGATGCAAGCCTGCAAGGAACAGCGCCGCCCTGTCGACGTTTTCACGTTGGCCTCAAGCGAGCCAGAGCTGTAGATTCCGAGCAACGGGGTAGGCGAACTCACCGCACCAGAGGCCTCATCTGCATCGTTCAACTGAGCCATCGGAGAATGCAACACCGCCATAACCTCCTTCGAGTTGAGCCGACCAAGGTGGGTTGCTATCGCGCGAATGGAGTCATTAATTGGAGAGTTATGACATATACCGGGAGCCATGTGGGCTGCCCAGGTCCGTTCCATGGGGAAATGCGCGGGGTGGCGCTCCCCCTTCGGAACCTTAATCAACCGGATCCGGCACAGGTTGGTCTTGACGTACCAACAATGTGCAGTTCTGTAGCAGTGCTTCATCATGGATACAGTTGAGGGTGCCATGAATGAGATTGCTAGTGCTTTCTGTTCCGAGATTGGCCAAGAGGTCTGCAACTCTATTGCCTTCCCTCTTTACGTGCTTGAAAGAGATCGCTCTGTGTTGCATGAGCCACTTGCTTAACCTGTTGATTCTGGCCTCAAGACGCCAACTGTGAGACACTTTCTCTGAATTAGTGCCCCAAAGAAGTCTCTGGGAGGCGTTGATTAGAACTTGAGAATCCCCCTCTGTAATGATGGGAGAGAGGTTATAATGGTGCGTAAGACAAAGGCCTTGCCATAATCCTTCCAATTCAGCAGAGTTATTGGTGTCCCAGCCAATGGAACCATAAAAGATGAATTGAGTTTCGCCTTTAGAATTTCTGACTATTCCCTCGAATCCAGCTGGACCAGGATTCCCTTTGGAAGCGCCATCGAAGTTAAGCTTGTAAACACCTTCCGGGGGAGGAGACCAAAGCAAGGGAGGATCGAGAGGAGAGCGGACGCTGAGGGAGGGGTGAAACGGAATTTGAAGGTTCCAGTTCTGCCAGATGGAGATTTCTTTGGGAGTTTTAGGGAAATCTTCTTCGTTCCAGGAACAGAGAGCCAAGGATTCCTGAAGGTTAGAGTAGAAAGAAAGCCAGAGAGGATCAAGGGGGGTGACTTGATTTTTAAAAATGCGCCTATTTTTTTCTTTCCACAGAGTCCAGAAAACAAGGCCCGGAAGAAGAATCCAGAGGGCATTGAGGATGGGAGAAGAGTAGGGGCTTCGGGGCCAGAAGCGAAGAGTCATGGTGATGTCCCCAGTGGGTTTGTTCTTCTGGCAGCGAAAGCAGCATTTTTCCCAAAAGGAGTTAGCCAGCGGGCAAAGCAAGAGGAGATGCTGGATAGTTTCCACATTTTGCAGGCAATTAGGACATTGGGACGGTCCAGTGAAGCCCCGTTTGACGAGATTGTCCCACGTGAGGATTCGTTTGTGGCTTAGGAGCCAGAGAAACGTGGAGATTTTGGGCCAGGTCAGCTTGTTCCAGATCAGGGCCCAAAGAATATCTCGGGGCAGGGGTATAGGATGCAAAAGAGAGTAAGCTTCTTTTGTAGTGTACATCCCTCTGGTGGAGTAGCCCCATCTGAGAATGTCGTGATCCTCAGATCGTCTTATTTGCCGATGGTGAAGCTCTTTGCTGAGGGAGTCCAGATCAAGATCATGCGCTTGAGGAGCTATGTTCTGAGGAGGCTTCCATTGTCTGAAGTCGTTGTTGTCATCGGCAGTCCAGTGTTGACAGACCTTTGCATCCTGATCCATGTTATTACCTCCCATGTTGATGCTAGGGAGGAGATCTATAAGAGGCGGAGTTTGTTGCCAAGAATCGTGCCAAAATCTCGCATGGCTGCCATTGCGAATTTCCCAGAAGCAATTTTGCTGAATGAGCTTATGGTGTTGTCTGGCTGCGTTCCAAATCAGGCAGCCAGTTTGGCTAGGAACCATTCTGATCAGATCAGCAGGGGGTCTGCTGTTAGCGTATTTGGCAGTCCAAAGCTTGGCCCAAGGAGTGTGAGGTTTAGATATCCAATTCCACCAGATACGGGCTGCCATAACTTCATTGCTGTGACTGGGATCTCTGAGATTGAGGCCACCAGCTTCCTTGGGGGAGCAAACCGTGTCCCAGTTCACGAGAGCCCACTTCCGATTTCGATCAGAGGAACCCCAGAGAAAGTTCCGTTGCAAGGCTCTGATTTGCTTTAAGACCCACTTGGGAGCAGCTAGAACGGAGAAGAGGTAAAGGGGAATAGATTGGAGCACCGCTTTGATAAGAATGAGCCTGCTGGGAAAGTTTAGGGCTCTGAAAGTCCAGGAGGCAAGTCTGGCTTCCAATTTGTCCAGGAGCTTGATCCATGAGGAATTCCTGATGGCAGAGTCAATGAGGGGGGCACCCAGATACTTGTCGGGAAGAGAAGCAATAGAGAACCCAAGGATGCGAGCAATGTTGGCTTGAGTGAGGGGGGGAGTATTGAAGAAGAACACTTGGGATTTGGATTCATTGATAGTGAGACCAGAGGCAAGAGAGAACAGTTGAAGAATGTCATTAAAGGAGCGAGCTTCCTGAACAGAGGGGTGACCAAAGAGCATGTTATCATCCACAAATTGCTGGTGGGTGGTGACAGGAGCGCCATGGATGGAGATGCCTCGTAACTTATGGTCCTGAACTTCTTTATGAATCAAACGCCCAAGGCCTTCCACCATGAGGACAAAGAGAAAGGGGGAGAGAGGGTCCCCTTGCCTAATTCCTCTAGAGGGATGAAAAGGAGGAGAAGGAACACCATTGACCAAAATGGAGAAGGAGGGGGAGGATATAAGACTCATAATCCATCTGATCCACATCGGATCAAAGCCAAAAGCATTTAAGATTTGTTGTATATAACTCCAATTTAGTTTATCAAAGGCCTTGGAGAGATCAATCTTGAGAAGCATACCTGGCTTTCTGCAGACTTTTAGAGAGTGCATAATTTCATGCGTTAAGATTATGCCATCCAGAATTTGGCGCCCTTCAACATAGCCCGTCTGCTCCGGAGAGATGAGGAGCGGAAGGAGAGGCTTGAGCCTGTTAGCGATGACTTTGGAGATGAGTTTATAAATGACATTGCAAAGAGCAATAGGCCTGAATTTATCCGGTTTGCTAGGTTGGTCCTCTTTAGGAACAAGCGCTATAAAAGTAGAGTTGAGAGAGGGCAAAATCCAGTGCATGGCTCTTGACTCTTCAACCAGCTGCCAGACTTCAGATTTGATGAGATCCCAGAAATAATGGAAGAAATTAGAGGTAAAACCATCAGGCCCCGGAGCTTTGCCATCCTTGAACTGCGCCATAGCCTCATCCACTTCTTGGGGGGAGACTGGACGAAGAAGCATCTGGTTATGCTCAGCTGTGACCAATTTTGGAATGAGCTGTGTGATTTGATTGATGGCAGGTTGTCTGTTTATGTGAGGCTCTTGCTGAATGCCCTTAAAATAGTCAATCAGTTCCTTCTCCATTTCCTCATGTTTCTCTGTCTTTTCTCCCTGCTGGTTGATAATGTGGCTAATCCTGTTTTGCATCCTGCGCTGTATGGTGGAGGCGTGGAAGAACTTGGTATTCCTTTCACCCTCCTTTAACCATCGTATTCTAGACTTCTGCTTCCAAAGGATCTCTTCCTGTTTATATCGTTCCTCAAACTGACTTTGGAGATTAGACTCCGTGGTGGCTAATTCCTTTGTTCGTCCCTTGGAGATGATTTCCTGCTGCACCTCATGCATCTGTTGCTCAAGAATCTTCTTTTCCTCGAATATGTTGCCAAAGATGGACCGATTCCAGTGCTTGATTTTTCCTTTGAGGAATTTTAGCTTTTGCTGGAATTGGTACATTTTTGAACCCTTGGGCGGTTGAAAGTTTCTCCAAGCAGTTTGTATTAGCTCCTTGAAGGAAGGATGAGTCAACCAGAAAGCCTCGAATCTGAAGGGTTTCTTTAGCTGGAGTCCTATATTTTGCCACTGCAGAAGAATGGGCCAATGATCCGATCCAGCAAAGGGCAGGATTGAGCTGGAGATGTCTCCCCCCATGTGAATAGCGTTGTCAAAGATAAGGAATCTGTCCAACTTTGAAGCAATTTGCTGTCCTCCCACACGTCTATTGCTCCAGGTGAAGATGCCATTGGAGAAGGGAAGGTCAATCAGCCAACTGTTGTTAATAAAGTTCTTGAAATGACTGCTTTCCAGGTCTGATCTGGGGCGTCCTCCAGTTTTCTCATCCGATCTGAGGATCATATTGAAATCTCCTCCAACTATCCAAAGAGGGTGGGATCTGTTGGCGTTGAGGTGCGCTATAGTATCCAGGAGAGCAGTCTTATTATTCTGCTCTTGAGGAAAATAGACATTGGACAGATGTCCATGTATGTTAGTGCCTATAGGGTGAAAAGTGGCTTAAATGAGATTATGCCCTGCATGAAAGTTATTTAGCTGCATGGTGCGAGTATCCCAGGCAATTGCTAGTCCTCCAGAAGCCCCAGAGGCATCGACTGCTACTGAACTGCTGCTAGTCCAGGATTTTGACAGAATGGTTCCTAGCAGATTACTATTACATTTGGTTTCCTGGAGGAAGAGGATTTGAGGTCCTTCCTTCTGAATCATGGATTTTATCATTCGAACCTTTCCAGGGGCGTTAAGCCCTCTTACATTCCATGAGACTAGCTTCATGGAGAACTGGTATTCAGTGGTTGGAAAAACCGGGTCAACTTGGGATATTTCCCTGATTCCACCAGCATCGCCCCTATCTGGATAGTGCGCTGCCATTCTGGTTTTCTACCTCTCTTTTTATTTTCCTTCAAAACCTTCAAGCTGTCCCAATGACTGCCTGGCTGTACTCCCAATTTTTTGTGCTGATGAGCTTTGGTTAGGACTACCTCCAGGGACTCGATTTGATGGGGCTGGATTTTGTCGAATTCTTTCTTTCGGCAAGCATCTTCCAGACCGAATAGATCAAGGTTCCCCACATCGAAGCTTTCCGAATCTTCATCCATGAGAGATGTTTGCGATCTTTCCTGTGGGGCCGTACTATGCAAGTCGAGGTTAGGAGAAGGATCCTCGAGGTCCATAGTATGAGGGTTCCAGGAAACTTGTTTCTGCTTGGGGGATGGGGCGCTTTTAGGAGGGGGGTTCGAAGGCAAAGAGCCTTGGGCGGGATCTAAGATAGAGGTAGTGATAGGGGTAGAAGGGGGGGCAGACTGAGCCGAGGGAGGGGGATCAGCAGGAGAATCTTCATTCAGAGCATCAGGCTGGGCAAGGGCAGCAAAACTGTTACTCGTGGAGGGAGCAGAATTGGAAGAGCTAGGTTTAGGGCCGGACTGAGCGGCCCTCTTGTTATTCCTTCTTCTGGAAGGAACCTTGGTGAATCCATCCTTATCTTCTTTGTCTTCAGCGCTAAGGCTTTTAGATTGAGAAATAAGAGGGAAATCTCTAAAGAGATGCCCATGAGCATGACATCTTCTGCAATGAAAAGGCACATGCTCATAGTCTAACGGTTGAACCCATTCATAATCATCATGAAACAAACTTACCGCATCTGGAAGAGCTCTGTCTAGCTGCATATACACACAGATTCGAGCGTAGGAGGTATATCTTCAAAGCTTCGTTTCTTCTGCAACTTTGATGAACTCTCCCAAGCCCGATCCAATCGCTTGCAGGGACTCCTCATCCCAATATTCCAGAGGCAACGAGTAGAGTCGAATCCAAACTTGGGCCCAGTTGAAATTCTCCTGGTCTGGGTTGAACCTCTCGATCCAGTTGCGAAGATATAGCCCTGCTGAGTTGAAGAAATAGGGGCCTCCATCCAGAACCCTATTTCTGTCCTCGATGCAGTTGAAATCGGCAGTGAAGAAGCCTTTGGGGCCTAGCTGCAGGCTCACTTGCCCTTTGGGCTTCCATTTAGACGCGATCCATCCCTGAAGGGCTCGCTCAGTTGGCCAAAACCCTATGAATTTTCCTATGAGAGCATGATCTCTCATGTATTGGATTCTTGCATTAATCCGATGGCTGGGTAGATCTATTTTGGGTCTTTCTTGTGCAATTGGTTTGCAGGTAGAAGACGTAGCTTGCGGCACCGCCGTTTGTGGATCGGAGGTCGTGTGCGTGTTATCCTCGGTTTCCTGCGCTGTGACAGAATCCTTCATCTGCTTATCAGTTTCCTTTGTTGTACCTTGATCTTTGGCAGGGGGAGGCGGACCGCCTCCCCCCATATCTTGATCCATTGCTGCGTGCTATGCGCGGCCGCGTGCAGAGGAGGGCGCCGACAGGGTTAACAGAGTTGCAGGGGTAGGGTTTCTCAAAGCGAGAGTGCTGGAAACCCTAGCAGAGCGCATCGCCGATCTTGGACTTTTTGCATTTTTGGATTTTTAGCAGACTTATAAGAAGATTTTTTATTGCTTGTTCATTCCAAGATTATTTTATTTCTAATTTTTTCTCCATATATATCAATTAGGAGCTAAAATTTCATTTTACTAATTTGATGAAATAGTTTTGAATTCGTTAATTATTTTTTATAAAATTAGAAATTTGAGTTTTATCCTGATTTTAATTATTTTTAATTTTATTTTATACAGAGAATTTGTTGAAGAGATCAAGATTAAAGGATTTGGAGCAATGTAATTGGAACAAAAAAAGAAGAAAAAGGAAGATTTGCAGCTCCAAAATTAGGGATCAAAACTACCTTCAAAAACTCTCCTTTGGGCAAAATTTCTTTTTGTAATTATAAATAAACTATAGAAGATGGAGAATGGGTTTTTCTTTTTTGCAAAATTTAGACTCTTTGCACTTCTGTAAGAAGGATTTTTGGATTTATTTTTAGAGGAATACTCAAATCTAATTTTTTGGGGGCTTTCCTTTCAAGATCCAATCTTTGTTAAATAAATAGATCGTGCACTATTGCAACACTTTTCTTTGTTAGCATAATGATGATTTTGGGAGGATTGGTGGAAATTCATTGCAAAACAGAGAAAGAGATCCATTTTAAATAATTTTATTGTTTAAATACTTTTATTTGTTAATAAAATCATATTATTTTAATGCCATATTTCTGCTAATTATTCCAGGTTTTTCACTTTTGTTTAATATGCGAATTCTTGTCTATTATATCAACTATGTGATCTAATAGTTTTATAGATATGCTATTTATTTACGATTTTCTCTTGTATTTGAACAAATGGCACATATTTCATTGTTTTAAATCTCAAAACGTAGCGTGTATTGTACTTAAAATATTAATTCTTAGAACTAATTTAGAAGTTTAACATTCACCATAAAAAGCATGTTAAGTCCCATCCTATTCAAATCCTTGCACTTGGTATTTGGGAGCCATATCCTAGGTATCAAGTTAGATTATTTTTCATTTGTTTTTCTGCATTAATAGGTAGGCCTACATTTAATTTTAGTTTCATATTCCTCATTTAAATTCAGGAGTGATTGCATTGATGGCTTGGTTGAGCCCTTGTGACATAAGGAATATTTTCTTGAAAGCATGCATCAAGAAGGTATGTTTGATTTCTCTTCTTGTTGATAATCGATCATAAATATCACAAGTCAGCAAGGAGAGTGAGGGTAACTATACCATTCAAACCAATTAGAATCACCATTATAAATGGATAAGGGCTTAATTTGGGGCCTTAACTGGGTGATCTCCCCATTTTTTATTTCGATCATTTTTTCCATTAACATTTTTCATGCTAGAAGGAGGGCCAATTGAGGAGAAATCATTTTTTGAGTCTTGTATTTTTAAATTTTTATCTATTTATATTGGATCCATTTAAACTTCATATTTTTGGTTGCTTCACTGGAATCACACCTGCCACCACTCTAATAAATATGGAAAATCTCTTGTCAAAACCAAATTTTAATGGTAAGGATATTGTTTCTACTTTTGAAAATGTTCTTAAATTTATTTTAAATTATAACGATTATGATATTGATGAAGGTGTGATCTACAGGATATTTACTCTTAGCTTGATAGACTTAGCCAAAGAATGATGTCGATAATTATCAGTTTCCACTGTACATACTTGCGATGAGTTTACAATAATTTTCATCCATGATTTTCAGGACTACGATTATGAGAAGGTATGTAATCAACTTCAAAGTATACATATATTTGAAGATGAATATTTTGAAAAACATCTTACAAGATTTAAATTAATTTACTTACAATATCAAGTGAAATATTTACCTCATCGAATCAAATTGATCAAATTGTTTCGACATATTGTTACCCTTCCATGACATCCCCTAGTTGACATTACTCTTTTGTAAACAATTATAGTTATTTTTAAAGGACCCATAGAGGGAAATGGATTTTGTTTCTTGAGGAATGAATTTTCTTGAGGATTTGGTTGTTTTTAAATATCAATCCTGGATGGCTAAAAATAATTAAATGTGTGTTGAGGCCCCAAAAATCGGTGCAACAAAATAGGTGATGTTGTGAAACCAACTCCAAAAATAAAATAAAAGAGATATCAACACCTTAGAAATAAGCCACTTCGAGGGGGAAGCCTCCAATACATTACATGAATGAAAAATTCTTGGATGATGCAAATTTCAAAACCTCCTTTCTATATATAGGAGTCCATGGGGCCACAATGTGATCCTATCCGACCTAACAATAATAATTTAAGGGCACAATAATAATAATATGGGGGTTATAGGGGTACAATAATAACAATAAGGGGGTTACACTAACAACAATAAGGGACTATACTAGTAATATATGGACCTAACATGCCCCTCTCCTTCAAAAAATTGTTGTCCTCGACGCTTGAGTAGCTCTGGGTACTTCTATGTAAAATTCTCATCCTCCCATGTAGAATCTTCAGTGGGTAAGTTCTTCCACTTGATGAGATAGTCTAAAATTGATCGATTTCGTAGCTGTCGTGTTCTTGTTTCCGTGACCTCTTTAGTTCCAATATGATTTTTCCTTCCTCATCAAGTTGTGGCAATATTGTTTGAACTGGAATATTTTCACCTATAACCTTCTTTAAGCATGAAACATGGAAAACTGGATGCACTCGTGAAGAAGCAGGAAGCTCCGATTTGTATGCCATAGTACCAATCTTTTGTAACACCTTGTAAGGACCATAGTACTTTGGCGATAATTTATTATCATTCTTAGCTTTCTTGAGGGATATTTGTTTATATGGTTGTAGCCATAAAAATACCTAGTCTCCTACATCAAAAATTCTCTCACTGCGATGTTGATCTGCCTGTTGTTTCATTCGATTTTGTGCCAAATTCAGGTTATCCTTTAACAGCTGGAGAACTTCTTGTTGATGCTCGATATGATCTTCCACTTCTTGAACCTTCGAATTTTATCTTAAAGATGATGTGATGGACGGTGGATGATATCCATAAAGTGCCATAAATGGGGTCATTTTTGCTGCAGTATGGAAGGAGGTGTTATACCACCATTCAGTGAGAGGTAACCACTTCACCCATTGTTTTTGTTTATCAGATACAAAACAACAAAGGTATCCTTCCAAACATTTATTTACTATCTCAATTTAACCATCATATTGAGGACGATAAGATGAGCTATGAGCTAATTGATTACCCGAACAAGACAATAGCTCCATGCAAAAATTTCTAGAAAAAATGGGATCTCTATTGCTCACAATAACCCTTGGGTTTCCATGTAGCTTTTGAATTGTGTCCATAAATGTAGTAGAAACTGTAGTTGCTTTAAATGGATGAGATAATGCACAAAAGTGTGCATACTTGGTAAGTCTATCAACTACCACCATGAGGACACTCTTTCCTTTAGAATTAGGTAAACATGTTGTAAAATCCATTGAAATCTCCTCCCAACGTTGACTTGGAATGGATAAAGGTTGTAGAAGACCCGGGGTCTTAATTCTCTCAATTTTATTCTGCTGGAAAATCAAACATTCCACCACAAAATTTTGAATATCAGATTTAAGTTCATCCCAAAAAAATTCTTTCTTCACCCTGTGGTAAGTTTTTAAAAATCATGAGTGTCCTCCTAAAGGAGAAGTGTGCAATTCCAAAAGAATATTTTTTTTAGTTGGGAATTCTTACAAAGATATAAGTGATATTTGTACCATAAGAAATCATTTTTCCAACTAAATGTATTAGATGTACTAGGTTCTTGCTGCAACTTTTGAATGAGTGTCCGCACTTCTTCGTCCTTCTTCCATTCATCCCTTGCAGTTATCCAATCTAGGTGGATAATAGAAATGGAAAAAAAGATGCTTCCACCTCTTCATTCTTTCTTGAGAGTGCATCTGCAACAACATTTAGCTTCCCTTTTTTGTAGATTATTTCAAAGTCATAACCCAACATCTTTGTGAGCCATTTTTTCTTCTCTTCTAAAGATAGTCTTTATTCCAAAAAGTGTTTAAGACTATCATGATCAGTTTTTACCTTGAAGTGTCTTCCCATTAGGTATGTTTGCCATTTCTTTAGTGCATGCAATATTGCTAACATTTCCTTCTCATAAATAGCTTTCTGTAAATACTTTTCTTTGATTGGACAAATTTCAAAAGCAATGGGTCTTCCTTCTTGCATTAAAACAACACCAATTCAATTTCATGAGGTGTCAAATTCCACAATAAAGGTTTTTGTGAAGTCTAGCGTAGCTAAGACCGGTGCTAGGCACATTGAATCTTTATGATTTTCAAAGGCCTTAGTTGCTTTAGGAGTCCATGAAAATGGATCTTTCTTCAATAATGTTGTTATAGGTGTTGCTATTCTCCCATAATTCTTAACAAACTTGCAATAACACCCTGTTAACCCGAGAAATACTCACAACTGCTTTATGGTTGTGGGGACTTTCCATTCTTTAATGGCTTTAATTTTTTTAGGACCTTAACACCCTCGTGAGATACAATATGACCCAGATATTCTAGCTCTTGTACTCCAAAGAAAAATTTGGATGTTTTTGCATATAATTGTTTCTCCTGCAATAGTTTGAGCACCCTATCAACATGTTCAACATGATCCTTCCAAGACCTGTTGTAGATTAGTATATCATCAAAAAATACTAGCACAAATTTTCTAAAGAAGGGTTTGAAAATGGAATTCATCAACCCTTGAAATGTAGAAGGTGCATTGGTAAGGCCAAAAGGCATGACCAAAAATTCATAATGACCCTCATGAGTTCGAAATGTTGTTTTGGAATATCTTTAGTCTTCATTCTAATTTGATGATATCCTGAACGAAGATCCAACTTGATAAAATAAATTGCTCCATGTAATTCATCCAATAATTCATCAATCACAGGAATGGGAAATTTATCTTTAATGGTGAGCTTATTGAGCTCCCTATAATCCGGACACATTCGCCATGATCCATCCTTCTTGTGTACCAATACTACAGGAGTAGAGAAAAAACTTTGACTAGGTTGAATTATACCCGCCTCTAACATTTCTGCAATCATACGTTCAATTTCACTCTTTTGGAAGTAAGGATATCTATAAGGCCTGATGTTTGGAGGAACACTTCCTGGAATCAAATGAATAGCATGATCATGATCACGAATAGGTGGGAGTCCTTTGGGAGTTTCAAACACCATGGAATGATTGTCCAAGACTTGTTGGAGATCTGCAGAAATAGATGATTTTGATGTTGGAACTTCTAGTGAGCATAATTGTGCAATTACGCCTCGCTGTTCTTTCTTTAGAAGCTTTGTCATGACATTAGAGCTTATCATCCTTCCTGGCTTCCCCGCAATACCCCGTAATTCGACTTCCTTTCCTTCTGAAAAAAATTTCAAGAAAAGTTCTTGAAAATTAAAAGCTACCGTCCCCAAAGATTGTAACCATTGTACTCCTAGTACAACGTCAACACCTCCCATAGGAATGGAAAGCATTGGACTATTCAATACATATTCCCCCATGGTTAGCTTGATATTATGGCATTTTCCAGAGAAATTTATAGTTCCTACATTTGCAACCATCACTTGACATTCTGGTGCTGGGTATAGGAAACAATTCAATTCCTTGGCTACCTTACAATGAATAAAATTATGGGTGCTACCTGAATCAATCAACACTATTACCTTTTTCTTCTTGATATGTCCTTCTATCTTGAGAGTTTGAGGAGTGGTAATTCCTGCCAATGCATTACACGATATGGTCGAACTCATTTCTTCCTCTTCTAGGGCTGGTTCCTGGTGTATATCCTCTTCTTGTTCATTTTCTTCTTCTTCTTCACAATCTATGTAAAATAATTTCTTCTCAGCACACTTATGACCTTTTGTGTATTTGCTATCACAACTGTAGCAAAGCCCTTTTGCTCTTTTTTCTTCCAATTGTTGTGGTGTCAACCTTGTAGGTTGTGGAAATCTAGGAGTAACAACACTTCCCTCTTTATAGAAGTGAGTGGTAGGCTTCCTTGTCGCCATAATTTTACATTCAATTTTTCTTGCCAACCTGAATGCCTTCTCCAATGAATCAGGTTCCAAAATGAAAACTTCATGTTGGATGTTATCCTTTAAAGTGCCTATGAAGAGATCAATCCTGTGTTCCTCTGGAATATTAGTTACCCTTATATTCAATTTTTGGAAGTCCTCAATGTGCTCCCCCACTAAACCCTTTTGTTTGAGATTTATCAATTGGATAAAGAAGATGTTTCTCTTTGTATCCTCGTAATGTGCTATCATTTCCTCTATAAAAATTGACCAAGTGACAATTTTTTTACGGGAGCAAAGCCATCGATACCATACAAATGTATTTTGTTCTAATTGTAAAGTTCCAATGCGTACCTTTTGTGTGTTTTGCACATTATTGAGATCAAAATATCGCTCCATTTGTAATATCCATGTTACAGGATCCTTCCCATTAAACTTCCTCATATCCATTTTTGGAATATGGTAGTTCTTCCTACCAACATTAGAGTTTATGAAATCACGATTAACATTTATTTTGTTCTCATCATGAGTTTCCTCTACTATATTTTCACCATTAGGAAACATTTGTTGTATCAACTTTGTCAAACCTTCGATGTCTACTTTTAGATCATTATTCATGTTTTCCATTTGTTCATCGATCTTAGCTTCCATTTCATCCATATTAGCTTCCATGCCAAATTCCATGCCCACCATCTTAGCTTCCAAACCATTCATCTTATCTTCCACGGCTTTCTTCAAACCATCCATTTCATTTTTGTTACTCTTTGCGATAGTGAAATTTGGTGCACTTGCTCATGGAATTTTGATATCTCATGTTGCATTTCTTCATCTTCATGAGTCATAGTTGAGCCTTTTGTGTTAGAAAATTATATATTATGGAGCAATGCAACATATAAAATATGCGGAAAATACAAGCACACAAAACACATAACACCAGAGAGACATAGATATACGTGGTTCACCCAGTTTGGGCTACGTCCACCCCGAAAAGCCAGTCCTTCCTTTCTATTATCTAGCAAAAATGAAGAGACAAAACCTACAGCAGATCCGCTGTAATATCCTCTGTTCTCTCTCACAGTCTCCCTCTCTGTTTCTCGCTTCGAGAATACACATACGATACACAGCCGCAATACAATGCCCTCATAAAATCGAGGGGTTGCCTTCTAGGGCAAAAAACCCTAATCTAAACATAAATTCTACCGTCAGATCATTTGCCTAATGAACGACCCAGATTGACTAGAAATTACTATACTTTTACAAAGCAATTTTACATCTGTTTTTAGCTTCGGGGGCGCTGCCCCCGAAAGCCCCCGCCAGGGGGGGGGGGCTTTGAAAAGCACTGCCGCCCCCCCTGGACCCCCCATGGTAGTGATTAATTACGGGTGGCGTTGCCGCCCCTTTTAAGGTACAGGGGTCCAATGTTGTGATACAAAGTAAACAAGATAATCAGGCTCCACACCCAACATTTTGAAGGATTAATGGGTGTTGAATTTTTTTTAGGAGGAATTTTAGAACCCAAAACTAATATCTATGCTCAATAGGCCTTTGGAATCACCTAGAACTAATTTTTCAAAAAAGACTTATGTAATTTGAAAAACAATACACACCTTTTTCTTGATTTTGAGGAGCTTGATATTCAAACAGATTTATCTCTGTGATTATGGATCTTAAATATCTAAAATTTGGCCCTGAAGTAGCCCTATGAATCTTCTTTCGAATGATATAGGTCTGACCTGATTTGGATTCTTAAAGACAAATTTATTCCCAATCTCCTATGATGAACTAATTATGGACTAGTTCCGTAGAGCGAACTTGTACGACCTGCCACATGTCCTTGTTTCCTCCTTTGACTCTGAAATTGATATAGAAAAAACTAAATTATGTGTACTTGTGGCCACATTTTACAGAATTCCAATCCGATGCTCAGAGAGAGAGAGTTATGAATATTTTCCCACGATCACTTCTTTGAGATAAAATTTTGGAGCCTGCAAAAGATCTAACTTCCACAGACCATATCTCTGAAAATATTGTGAACTAAGCTCTGTTCAAAATATTCATATTCTTATTGCTCCTAAAAATTTCAGCTTTTGAACCTTTTCAGAAAAATTACATACATTTAAATGTCACCGATGACCGGTTCAGTTCCTGAATTGAGCCTACAAACACCTAGCTTCCATAGATGTATCTCACATAATAGTGTACATCATTGTATTTTGCTGAAAATATTCCCTAAGTTTGGCTTCTCTAAAAATTTCAACACGAACCTTTATAAAAAATAATTATATGAAAATGACCCGATGACTTTGTTGAATAAAACCTAGAATCAACTCTGATACCAAATGTTGTGAAATAAACTGAAATAGAACAAAATAGATATATTAATGCCAGAAATAATGACACTTGGAAACCTCCAATACATTACATGAATGAAAAATTCTTGGATTATTCAAATTAAAAAACCTCCTTTCTATATATAGGAGTCCATGGGGCCACAATGTAATCTTAGTGGGGCCACAATGTAATCCTAGCCGACCTAACAATAATAATTTAAGTAAACAATAATAACAATATGGGGGTTACAGGGGTACAATAATAACAATAAGGGGGTTAAACTAACAACAATAAGGGACTATACTAGTAATATAGGGACCTAATAGGGGAAAACCACCTGGTCGGGGACTTAAAAATGACCCCTTTTCCATTTGGTATGGTGGCTCTGACTAGCTTTATGGGACTAGTTTCCTAGTGAAATATAATTGGATGAATAAATGGGATTATAATTGTCTGTAACTTGGTATATGGAAGTAATAGAAATATTGAAGTAAATAATATATCTATATATATGTATCTTGGGATGAAATATATTATTTTTACGATTTATAAAGATGATCTTTCAACGAATGAAAATCAACGTTATACAAACACTTAGAGATCTGAAAATGATTTTAAAGAAATGATTTAATTAAATAGTTAATTAAATCAATTGGATATTTCTATATTGCAATTTTTTACTGCCTGTATTTAATATGTATCAAAAGATAACAATCTAACATATTCAAAAGTGAGTTAATTCCTTATTTTTTTCAAATAGATACATGAAACAAAACATCATAAGAAAAAATAACCATTTCTCATTTGAAAAAAAAATATAATATATAGGATACAAGTACCATGTATATGCTAACTCTGCTCATTTGAGAAACAATATTTGGTCCAACCCTTTCTATTAAGAAAACTTTGAGAGTACAAAAGTGTGACTTCTCTAAAGTCTTCCTTTCAAAATTTCAGGACCCCTTCCTAAAAAACATGAAATGGGTTATATAATAAAATAGAAGCCTTAAAAATAGTAATTATAATAAAAGTTGAGGAGGCTTAAAAAACTCTCATTAAACTAAGTGAAAATTAAACATAAACATAATTTAAATGGGTGACTTGCTTAATGGTTGTCCTGTTGTCTCATCAGCCATTCATTCCTTCAGCTAAAGGATGTTAAGAATAGGCTTAACCTTGGGAGTTTGGCCTGGAATAATGTGCATATTTCTAGTGAAAACCACATTTGAAAGTGGAGGCAACATGTAGAAGGATGTATATGTAAGACAACATAGTATAAACCATTGGCTATGTGGCTTTACCAAGTATCTCCAATACTTATCGCAATCCATTTTTCAAACTTCCTGATGTTTTCCTCTTTGACCTTTGAAGCTTCTTTCCATTGCCTTATCAAATATTTCACAATAGGAAGCGAACCGAGAGGGCATCTATCAATAAGATTTGCAGCGATGAGATTTTGACTGATAGTTTCCACAATGTTATTAACCACATATTTTTCTTTGCAAATGGATATTTCAACATGTTTCAATTGTATGTCCCAATCAATAAACAATATTTCATTTTTAGATTCATTAATTTTGGGTAGGTTGGCCTTTTGGCCATCAACAGAATCCTTCCAGGTGACATACTGTGAAAATTTATCATCAATCTCATGGAAACTGATCCTCTGGTATGACGATTCATCAATGAATCACTTTTCTCACAAAATTCAAGAATTTTTGACAACTTTTGACAAAAAATACTTGTTTTTGTGCCAATAGGGTATTTAGCTGCAATGCTTCTTTTCTAAATTCATCTATCTTTGGATTATCTTTCATTTTCTATACATTAAATTGCAATTGATGAATTTGAGTGTCCTTTGAACTGATTTATGTTTGGTGTTGAATATTCAATTGGTCCATGCTCCCTTGGAGCTACGTTACTTGTACCTGTAGTTGTTGGTTGAATTTTTCTTATATGCGTATAGCTCATGTTCTAATTGGATGATTATTTCATCATTTTCTTTCATCAGTTGTTGACCCTCAGAATATTTATCTATAGTTTCAAATGCATACGCTCCTAGGAACTGGGTCAGGCGGGTTAGATCCTATGAAGGATCTTCTTGTGAATATTTCCATACAAATTCCGTTGAAACATCTCGCGAGACAAGGAGTTGAGATTGCTCTATATACTTCTTTTCCTTTTTCTTCTCATAACTGCTTTATGTTTAAGACTGTAGAATATATCTAGAGGATGAATTTCCCCAATTTTGAGTACAATTTATATAGTGGAGAAGGTCAAAATGAATTCCATGTGCTCTGTGCTAAGTTATTTGTCATAGGGCCCTAAAGTGAATGTATCTTGATTTTTAATTTGAGGTGTTTTCACAATCCGTTGATGACCAATAATTATCACTTCTTGGTCTCCTTGGAGTTTTTGGTTAAAATTTTTCCAAACATCATTCAAATTACTTGGGGAATATAATCCATGGTTTGAACTTTAGCAGAATTATCTTGTTCAGTTTTACTAAGGACTTCAGTATCCTTAGGTGTCAGTTTTTTTTTTTTTTTTCCTTTTCCTTCTGTGTTAAGGGTTGGGAGACTTCCAACATTTTCAATGAAATTACTTCTAATCTCTTGTTCATGTATCGTTTAAAATTTGGAAATTTTTGTGGATGGAGGTGTAGGGCTACTAAATTTTGAAATGCAGAGTAATTATTGATTGACTCAAATAAGTCATCAAACTCATCATATTCATGTACAAAAGGTCTAATTTTAACCTGGGTGGTAAAATTATTGGCAACTTTATTCAGGTCGTATTGTATGTTTGAAATTGTAAACAATTTCAAACATTCAATTTCACTGACCTCTAAAACTGCATGCTTATAATTTTCCAAGGCACCAACACCATAATTAATTGGAAAGGAGGGCCATGATGCTTTCTTAGCTTCCTTGCAAAACCTGGTTAATCTATTGCCAACAATTATATAAGCTACTTTTGTTACGATAATATTATGAGGAAAATATAACGGTAAAACATTTGGTCAAGCCAGGCTCCCAAATACTCTGACATAGGTAAATAGTTCTTCTCGAAACCATTTTCCAATGGAGGAGAAATCAGCTTGAGCTTCTTTTGACAAACTGGGATCTTTCTCATTGAACATGACTTGAAACAAAGAGAGGATAACTCCATGGAAAATTTTATAAAAAAGGTTTTCAAATTTTGACTCCCATAACATGCTATGATAGACAAGAATGCGGAGAGGGTCCTAGGTAGTCCATTTCTAACCCATGGCTAGAAAATATTAAGTGAAACATACAACGTCCATGATATAAGCACTCATATAAAATGGGGGAAATTTTTTGGAGGAAATAGAACGCTTCTTCTTGTATTCCAAAATTTGAGTAGCAATATTGTTGGAAAAAAAGTTTCCCTTATCCATATTATAAGAGTCTGCGAATGCTTCCATTAGGGGAACCCATTCAACTTAAAATTTGGTAATGTTAGGTTGACCAAAGGGCCTAGAGATCATTGCAACAGGATAAAATTAGGGACTAGCAAGGGAGTAAGTAGAATACATACCCTTGTCATCGTTTTTGTGTTTATTAAGGTTTCTTCTCTATTGCTTGATAGGATTTCACTTCATCTCGTTCTCACTGGTGAATTGTGCCACAAATTCCTTGTCATAGAACTTCTCTGGGTTTAGGATGTGGTACATCAACTTCAAGTCTTCGACTTTAAAGGAGCCTATCATCGTTCCTCTACTGGTTAAGAAAGTCTTGTCCCCAATGTTGAGGTTGTCACTTATCCATCTTACTATATCAGTATATGGTAGGATTTTATGGTTCGTAGCAATTCGATGCATAAAAGAATTGGGCACTTCTTCTATAGTAGCTTTTGAAGAATCAGACGCATCAAAATTAACTTTCCTTTGAACCCTATGGGTTTTTTCATCCTAAAAAAACTTGTACATGGCTTCCCAGGAGGAAGATCCATGTTGTGGTCTGCATGTTGTGTCTGTAAACAGAGGAAGCATCTATGTTCTTTTACTTACAGTAGGTGTAGGATTCACAAGGGCCATCGGTGTCTTAGATTTCTTGAGATATTTAGACATCTCCAAATAATTTTTCTTATTTGGACATGCCTGTGAACAATGAGAAATGATAAGTAGAAAGAGGAAAATTTATTTTACAAATGGACAAGTATCGTAACAATGGAAACAATTAAATGAATGAAACTTGGTAGGCTCTAAATACATGAATTCAATGCTTCTTGCTGTCAAATAATTTTGGAATCATGTGCCATAAAAATATTAATTTATGGAATTAATGGTTAGTATGGGTTGATTTTCGCATGTAATAATTCCAACATTAAAAAGAGATTTGCCACATCACAATGTTACTCATCTCTGGATATTTATAAAATGTCGATCGGCTTCATTTTTCCGATTGCGATATCGCAATCGCAATATCGACGAAAATGGATGAAGGGAAAGAGTGACCATATTGTGAAAGTGTGATGCGATCAGTATATCGCATAGGTGAAATGTGGAGGGTGACATTAAGACCGTCGGGGTAGAGTTGTGAAATGTGATTTGTGATCTACGATTTTCCTAAGTGGAGAAAGTGGGTCCCATAAGCTTTTCCTTATAGAATTTGTTTGGAAAATTCCTTTTCCCTTGATAAAAGTGCTTTGATATATATCACATCGCAATATGTGTTGAGTGGAGTTTTAGGAGCTATATGTGTTACATTGCGAGATTGTGATCATTATCTGCTCAAGTGATTTTAAGTCCAAAATTCAAGTTTTTTACCTCCGTTTTATTCCTATTTCTATCTAAATGAATCACTTTAAGGGTCTTATTTTTTTACTCTATAAATTTAAAAAGGGTCCCCATTATTTTCTAAGGTAACTAAGAAAAAATAATGGGGGTTGTTGAATAACACAACAATGTGTTACCTAGGTAATTAATTAAGTTAACTAGGAAGGACTAGTCCAAGTGTGCTTCAACTCCAACCACAAGCAAGAAAAGGAACCAAATTAAAGACATAAATGAGTATAGCTTTCATGATGTGAATTGTTGTGCAAGTCATAGAGAAGTGAGGGAATTTAGTCTATTTGTGGGATAAACAAGGAGAGGATATAGGGGGATAAATTGATACATGTTACCTCTCTCTCAAGCATAGGCATGAGACAAATACAAAAAACAAAAAACATAGAATTATTGTGTAATAATGATGGGCCTCCTAAATAGGTATAATTCAAATCCCATGTATTGATCCTTCAACATACATTTACCTCTCTCTTTGCATTTGATAATAACATTTTGGATTATAATGTGCTTATTAGTGATATTAAGGAATATTTATCATATTTTGTGCCCTAAAATGTTAAATTTGTAGTAAAAATACTATTTATTATACATAATTACATTGGAGATAATTTGGAGGAAATGTAGGAGGCCCATTCCCTATATTAACTTACCAACAACTCTGCTGACTATTGGTAAGTTACTACACGAAGTCACACTGAGGATATCTAGAGGCTGGATCCACTTTTATAGGGATTTTGGAGGGAGAAATCCCTCCTTCCAAGGATTTTTTCCCCTCACTTATTTTCTATAAATAAAGGAGTCGAAGAGCTCAATATGATTTGACTTATTGGAGGAACATAGGAACTGCTGGAGCTAGGAGGTTGTTGCTTATGATTTCAATTTCTATATCATGTACTTGAACATTTTTTGAGATCGACAGAAAGAATTTTTTTGTCTTCTGTTTGAATGTGTTCTATAAGGTTAATCATATTTGGGTTAGGGCCCAACCCAAGCACTATAGTCTCTCTCCCTTGTACATTTTTGTTATGCATTTTCTCTTTTACAACTTGTTTAGCAGTGTTTTCTTTTTGCAAGATTTTCTTATGTAAAAATTTCCTCTATTGGTTTTTCAATCATTCCTCTTAAACAGTGTATTTTTATATTTTGTATTGAAAAGAACAAAATATTGGTTTTCTATTGATGCAATAATTAGTTATTAATTAAAATTCAACTCATCCTTTCCTTTCTAGTTTGATTTTCTACAATTAGTATTGTTGCATTCTTTATATTTTGATGTTTAGCTAGTTGAGTAACCTTATGTGTGAAGGTAATACTTTTGGTTTGCATGGAATATAACTATGATTTTCATTTGAGATCCTACCATCAATACCCTACTTTCATTCTTATCAATTTCTTCAAGCAATTTTCACACAAAAAATTCATTATAGATTTGTGAGAGGCCATTGTTTGAACTCCCCCTTTTGAAAGATGGGATTATTAGGAGTATTAAGCTAGGAAAGGACTCCCATACCCTTCTGAAACCTTCTTCCATCCTTCCTCACTTTCATATCACTTCCTAAGCCTTTGGAATGCTCTCATATTCAATGATGTAGTAATATAGGACAATCCCATAGCAATCATGTAGCATCCTATAGAACCCCATAGAATCCATAAAAACTTAACCATAATTTCTCTTTAAGCCTACTTTTCTCTTCTTAACCCTTTGAAATGTATACTAGGCCTTGAAATCAATATTGAAGAAGATCAAAGACCTCTTATAATTCTCCTTTTCATCACTACAATTTATTTCTACAATTAGGGTTAGATGTTGTAAGCATGAATTCAATATCATAGGAATAGTTTCCATTGTTATTTCTTAAAGAATTTATTGAATATTGTAACTAGCATAGGATTTTTTTTGGATGCAATAGTTTAGGGTTGAGTTCATGCCATTTAATTTATGTAATATAGGTTACGTTTATTTATCTATCAATTGTTTTCTACAATAATTTAGGGTTGCTATTCCAAGTATCTCATTATTTGCAAGCATATTGGAATTTACTTTTATGCAATATTTTCCTTTTATGCAATATCTTGGTTTGGAAAATTCCAGATTGATAAGTTAAATTTTCTATCCCAGTAATTGTAGCATTCTTGTTACCATATCGAATCTCATCATTTTTTTGTGTTGTTGTCGGGGAGGTTTCAAAGTAGGTGTTTTTTATGCTTTGAGTTGATTTTTCTTTTCATTTTACTTCCTAAGAAAAACCATTGTTTCTTCTTCTTTTGCATCAATTCTATTTTTATATCTAGAAATATCAACAAAGAAAAGAAAAAAACACTTATTTCATGCCTTTTAGGGTTGGGGAAAACCTAGGAAAATTTCTACCAAAAACCCCCACTCCTACAAGAAATAAACGATCATGTTTCTTTAGTGACTATGAACCTCCTACTCCGACTACAAAGGATTTGGAAAACCCTTTAGGTGAGAAACTAGAATTCTTTGAAAAACCTATAGGGGAGAAAGAACCTACATCACCTACCCAAGAGATGGATGAAAACATGGAGCTTGAGCTCTTTCATATCAACTAAATGAATGGGGAAGCGATAATGAAGAACCTAAGCCCCACCACTCTTCCACACTTCCACGACCTAACTTATGAGGACTCTCATAAATTCATTTTTTAGTTTTTTGTGGTTTGTAGAACCTACGATTACACTTCTAATGATTTGAGGATAAATGTTTTTCCTTCCACTCTCAAGGATGCAACCTTGCACTGTTTCATGAGCTTGGAAGGTAGTGTGCTCAAATGTAGCAATCCTTCAATCAGAAATACAAATTTTATTGTATCTCAAGAGACACAAAATAAGAGATCTTCATGATGGCCCTAGGACTAGATGGATCCCTAGAGGACCATGAATAAAGGTTTCAAATCAACTATAGAAGAGCTAACTGCACCATTAACCAATAATCACTAAAGATTTTACTTCTTTGAGGGAGCACATAGGATTTTTTGGAGACCCTCAGTATGTTGTCTAGTGGAGACATGTATGAGCTAAATTATGATAAAATTAATACAGTATACAAGAATCCCTCTAGGATTGTAAGGAAGAGAGATATATCTAGCCAAGGTTTGGAAAAATATTCACCCTCTACCTCAACCATCAAACATTAAATACGTAATATGTTACAAGCATTTAAGAGTGAAATATTGTATATTTTTTTCTTTAAAAATGGACACCAAGAATATTAATATGAAATAATAGAAGGAAGAAAGGGAAATATCTATATTTTTCACTAGATGCACCAAGAGGCACCCTAGAAATAATTTCCCACTATATATAATAGAATTATTCTATGTTTGTGAAGAGAATCACACGACTGAAAAATTCCCCTCTTATAGGTTCGAAGGTTTTATACAAAGGGATAGAAGGTGACCTGGATCAATTTATCTTTATCAAACAAAGGAGGACACAAGGCCCTCAACCATATCACCAAGGCATGCAAGGTGTGAACTACCATTCTTTCAATCCAAATCAGACTGCAACTTTTCAACCTTGGTATCATATAGAAAACTCATTGTGGTCCATGCATTCTCCAAGTTGGTCTTACCCTCCTTAATATCCTTCTCATCCTATCAATCCACCCTTCCTGCCATATCAATCCCAACCTCCTCAATGGGTAAATCCTTCACAATAATGAAGGCCTCAGGCAACCCAACCACTTGACTTAATGCCTCCTCCTCCTCCTCAACCATATATACACCACTGTAATCCACCCAAGCAACCTAAAATTCCTTCTCAACCCAATGTGAATCCAAAAAACAAGTACATACAATAGGCTTAATGTGGGGAAACATCCTATCCTACCTATGTGATGGAGATCTAGGTAATCAACCTCTTGTTTGGGAAGGTACTTAGAGATACTCACCCAAATTCTCCATCTAAGGATCTTGAAGAAGGGAAGGAAGAAAATATACCTCAAGCTAATATACCTCCCTATCATGAAATTTTGGTCCAACATAAGTGGCAAACCCCAGAAGAGGCTGAACTTCTGGGAGAATTGAAGAACATGTGTGTTAAAATACCCCTCCTCTAGGCCATCATAAATGCTCCCATCAAGGAAGAATATTCAAGAGGCCCAGAAGGAGGAAATTAAATTCCCCCACTATCATTGTTTTTAGGAAATTGGCTGGTCTAATGCTTGGGAAGGTCATCTACACAAAGTATTTCACTACAAGAAAAAATGACATAGGTGAGGGTCATGCTTGTGACGGACCTTTAAGGTTCTTCACCAGTATCACATGTGTTAGGTCCCTATATTAATACTGTAGTCCCTTATTATTGTTAGTGTAGTCCCCTTATTGTTATTGTTGTACCACTGTAACCCCCATATTGTTATTATTGTGCCCTTGCATTATTATTGTTTGGTCGGCTAGGATTATATTGTGACCCCATGGACTCTTATATATAAAAGAAGGTTTTTTCATTTGTATCATCCAAGATTTATTCATTTACATAATGTAAAGGAGGCGTCTCCCTTGAAGTGGCTTATTTCTAAGGGGTTGATCTCTCTTTTCTTCTATTTTGGAGTTGGTTTCATAACATTTGGTATCAGAGCTTAGGATTATAGGGTTTCGCTACTCCAAATAGGTCATTGTGGAATTTTTGCTATAACACTTTTTGTACAAAGTTTCAGAAGCTTAAATTTTTACCATGCAAAGCTGAAATCCTGATGAACTTCATGTAAAAATTCCAGACCTTGGCTCACAATATATTTGGAGATATGATCTATGGAAGTTAGGGTTTTTGAAGGCTCCCGAATTTCATCTAAAAGAGGTGACCTTGGTAAAATCGTCATAACTCTCTCTCTCTCAACATCGGGTTGGAATTATGTAAAACATGGCAAAAATTAGAAGGATTTTAGTTTCCTTTGTATCGATTTCAAAGCCAAAAGAGGAAACAGTGATAGGTGGCACTTCGTATAAGTACGCTCTACTGAAACAGTCCATAATTAGGTAATTGTGGGAGATTGGGCATAACTTTTTCTTGAAGCATCCAAATCAAGTTAGAACTGTGGCATTCGAAAAAAGATTCAGAGGGATACTACAAGACCTAATTTTAGATATTGAAGATCAGAAATCACATAGATAATTCAGTTTCAATATCGAGCTCCTCAAAATCAAGAAAAAGGTGTGTATTTTTTTTTCAAATTTCATAAGTCTTATTTGAAAAATCATTTTGAAGTGATTTTAAGGGCATATCGAAGCATAGATATCAGTATTGGGTTCTAATATTCCCCCTAGAAATAATTCAACACGCATTTATCCCTTAGAATACTCTACTATGACTCATGAAGATGAAGAAATGCAACATGGTATATCAAAATTACAAGAGCAAGTGCTCCAAATTTCGCTCTCGCAAAGAGCAACAAGAAATGAAATAGAAGTTTTGAAGAAAGGCATGGAAGCTAAGATGGATGGTTTGAAAAAGGGCATGGAAGCTAATATGGATGGTTTGAATAAAGGCATGGAAGATAACATGGATGGTTTGAAGAAAGGCGTGGAAGCTAAGATTGATGGTATAGAAGAAAAAATGAAAGACAATATGGAAGACATGAATAATGTTATAATGGGAGGTTTGACAAATTTGATACAAGAAATGATTCCTAATGAAGAAAATATAGTAGAGGAAACTCATGATGAGAACAAAATAAATGTTAATTTTGATTTCATATACTCAAACATTGGATGGAAGACTCAACATATTCCAAAGATCAATAGGAGTAAGTTTGATGGCAAGGATCCTGTAACATGGATATTATAGATGGAGAAATATTTTGATCTCAATAATGTGCAAAGCACACAAAAGGTACGCATTCCAACTTTATATTTAGAACAAAATACATTTGTATGGTATCGATGGATTTCCTCCCATAAAAAAATTGTCACTTGGTCATTTTTTACAAAGAAAATGATAGCACATTATGAGGATACAAAGAGATCACCTTATTTATCCAACTGATAAACCTCAAACAAAAGTGTTCAGTGGTGGAGCACATTGAGGACTTCCAAAAATTGAATATAAGGGTAACTGATATTCCATAGGAGCACATGATTGATGTATTCATAGGTACTTTAAAGGATAACATCCAACATGAGGTTCGCATATGGGAACCTGACTCATTGGAAAAGGCGTTCAGGTTGGTAAGAAAAATTGAATGTAAAATTATGGTGACAAGGAAGCCTACCACTCACATCTATAAAGATGGAAGTGCTGCTACACCTAGACGTCCACAACCTACAAGGTTGACACCACAAAAATTGCAAGAAAAAAGAGAAAATGGGCTTTGATATAGTTGTGATATAAAATACACTAAAGGTCATAAGTGTGCTGAGAAGAAATTATTTTACATAGATTGTGAAGAGGAGGAAGAAAATGAACAAGAAACCTCGAATGAAGAGGATATACACCAGGAACCAACCCTAGAGAAAGAAGAAATGAATCTGACCATATCATGTTATGCATTGGCAGGAATTAACACTTCTCAAACTCTCAATATAGAAGGACATATCAAGAAGAAAAAGGTAGTAATGTTGATTGATTCAGGTAGTACCCACAATTTTATTCATTGTAAGGTAGCCATGGAATTGAATTGCTTCCTATACCCAGCACCATAATGTCAAGTGATGGCTGCAAATGGAGGAACTATAAATTGCTCTAGAAAATGACATAATATCAAGTTGACCATGGGGGGATATGTATTGAATAGTCCAATGATTTCTATTCCAATGGGAGGTGATGATGTTGTACTAGGAGTACAATGGTTACAATATTTGGGGACGGTAGCTTTTAATTTTCAAGGAATTTTCTTGAATTTTTTTTCGGAAGGAAAGGAAGTCGAATTACGGGGTATCGTAGGGAAGACGGGAAAGATAATAAGCTCTAATTTCATGACAAAGCTTTTGAAGAAATAAAAAAAGGTGTAATTTCACAATTATGCTCACTAGAAGTTCCAACATCAAAATCATCTATTTCTTCAGACCTCCAAAAAGTCTTGGACAATCATTCCAAGATGTTTGAAATTCCCAAAGGAATCCCACTATTTATGATCATGATCATGATATTCATTTGATTCCAATAAGTGTTCCTCCAAACATCAGACCTTATAGATATCCTTATGTCCAAAAGAGTGAAATTGAATGTATGATTGCAGAAATGTTAGAGGCTAGTATAACTCAACCTAGTTAAAGTTCTTTCTCTCCTCCAGTAGTATTGGTGTACACGAAGGATAGATCATGGCGCATGTGTCTAGATTATAGGGAGCTCAATAAGCTCACTATTAAAGATAAATTTCCCATTCCTATGATTGTTTAATTATTGTATGAATTACATGGAGCAATTTATTTTACCAAGTTGGATCTTCATTCAGGATATCGTTAAATTAGAATGAAGACCGAAGATATTCTGAAAACAACATTTAAAACTCATGAGGGTCATTATGAATTTTTTGTCATGCCTTTTGGCCTTAGAAATGCACCTTCTACATTTCAAGGGTTGATGAATTACATTTTCAAACCCTTCCTTAGAAAATTTGTGTTCGTATTTTTTGATGATATACTAATCTACAGCAGGTCTTGGAAGGATCATGCTCAACATGTTGATAGGGTTCTCAAACTATTAGAGGAGAAACAATTATATGAAAAAACCTCCAAATGTTTCTTTGGAGTTCAAGAGGCAGAATATCTGGGTCATATTGTATCTCAATAGGGTTTTAAGGTAGACCCTAACAAAATTAAAGCCATTAAGTAATGGAAATTCCCCACAACCATAAAGCAGTTGTGAGGATTTCTCGAGTTAACAACGTATTATTGCAATGTTCTTAAGAATTATGAGAGAATAGAAACACCTATAACAACATTATTGAAGAAATATTCATTTTCATGGATTGTTGAAGAAACTAAGGCCTTTGAACATCTTAAAGAGGCAATGTTCCTAGCACTGATCTTAGCTACGCCAGACTTCACAAAAACCTTTATTGTGGAATGTGATGCCTTAGGAAATGGAATTGGTGTTGTTTTAATGCAAGAAGGAAGACCCATTGATTTTTAAAGTCGTCCAATCAAAGGAAAGTATTTACAGAAATCTATTTATGAGAATGAAATGTTGGAAATACTACATGCACTAAAGAAATGGTGACCTTACCTAATGGGAAGACACTTGAAGGTAAAAATTGATCATGGTAGTCTTAAATTTTTTTTGGAATAAATAATATCTTCAGAAGAGCAGAAAAAATGGGTCACAAAGATGTTGGGTTATGATTTCAAAATCATATAGCAAAAATGGAAGCCAAATGTTGTTTCAGATGCACTCTCAAGAAAGGATGAAGAGGTGGAAGAATTTCTTTTTAAAATTTCTATTATCCAATGAGATTGGATAACCAAAGAAAGGGATGAATGGAAGAAGGACGAAGAAGTGTGTACACTCATTCAAACGTTGCAGAAATATCCAAGTATATATGATACATTTAGTTGGAAAAATGGTTACTTATGGTACAAATATAACTTATATATTTGTAAGAATTCCCAACTAAAAAAACATATTCTTTTGGAATTTCACACTTATCCTTTAGGAGGACACTCAGGATTTTTAAGAACTTACCACAGGGTGAAGAAATATTTTTTTTGGGATGGACTTAAATCTGATACTCAAAAGATTGTGGTGGAATGTTCGGTTTTCCAGCAAAATAAAGTTGAGACAATTAAGACCCCAGGTCTTCTACAGCCTTTATCCATTGCAATTCAATGATGGGAGGATATTTCAATGGATTTTATCTAAGGTTTACCTAAGTCCGAAGGAAAGAGTGTCATCATGGTCATAGTTGATATAATTACCAAGTATGCTGATTTTTGTGAATTATCTCATCCATTTAAAGCAATTGCAATTGCTACTGCATTTATGGAAACAATTCAAAATCTACATGGAAACCCAAATATTATTGTAAGCGACAGAGATCCCATTTTTACTAGCAATTTTTGGAAGAAATTATTTCTTGTTTGGGTACTCAACTAGCTCATTAAACATCTTATCTTCTTCAATCCGATGGTCAAACCGAGATAGTGAACAAATGTTTGGAAGGATATCTTTGTTGTTTTGTATCTGATAAACAAACACAATGGTTCAAGTGGCTACCTCTGGCTGAATGGTGGTATAACACTTCCTTCCATACTGCAACAAAAATGACTCCATTTATGGTACTCTATGGGTATCGTCCACCATCCATCACATCATCTTTAAGAGAAAATTCTAAGGTTCAAGCAATGGAAGATCACATCGAGCATAAACAACAATTTCTCCAACTATTAAAGGATAACCTAAATTTGGCACAAAATCGAATGAAACAACATGCAGATCAACATCGTAGCGAGAGAATTTTTGATGTAGGAGACTGGGTATTTTTGCGATTACAACCTTAAAAACAAATGTCCCTCAAGCAAGCTAACAAGGATAATAAATTATCGCTAAAGTACTATGGCCCTTACAAGGTGTTGCAAAACATTAGTACTATGGCATACAAATTGGAGCTTCCTGCTTCTTTGTGAGTGCATCCAACTTTCCATGTTTCATACTTAAATAAGGTTATAAGTGACAAAATTCATATTCAAACAATATTTTCAGAATTTTATGACGAAGGAAAAATCATATTGGAACCTGAAGTAGTCATAGAAACGATAACTTGACAGTTATGAAATTGATCAATTTCAAAGTATCTCATCAAGTGGAAGAATTTTATACAGAAGCATCCAGAGCTACTCAAGCATTGAGGACAACACTTTTTTGAAAAATAGGGGCATGTTAGGTCCCTATATTACTAGTGTAGTCCCTTATTGTTGTTAATGTAGACCCCTTAATGTTATTTTTGTACCCCTTTAACCCCCACATTGTTATTATTGTGCCCTTACATTATTATTCTTAGGTCAGCTAGGATTATATTGTGAGCCCATGGAATCCTATATATAGATGGATGTTTTGTCATTTGTATCATCCAATAATTTTTATTTGTGTAATTTAAAGAAGTTTTTCCCCTAGAAGTGGCTTATTTCTAAGGCGTTGATCTCTCTTTTCTTCTATTTTTGGAGTTTGTTTCACAACATGGTGACAGTCCTTTAAAAAGTGTTGTCATAAGTTTCTATAGTGACTTTTATTTAAGCTTTGTCATCAAAGCCATTTTGAGTGACCCTTTGGGTGAGGGTTGTTAAAAGCTTGTGACTAATTATCTCTTTTGTGACACTTCTAGTGACGATATTTTATTGACCCTCACCAATTCTCTTTTTGGTTACTTTTGGTGATGGTCGAAAAATGTTCGTCATCATTGATCATTCCAATGAGTTTTTTATGACATTATGTGCATGTTACTATATTTTTTTTCAAAAGATAATGATTCAAGACCATTGTTGTGGAGTATTTTTCATTATGTGTCCAAGGCCATATAGTGGTTAGAGTCAGTCAATTTATTAAGAAGTAATTACTATGTATCGTTTCTCTCAAGTAATGAGAATATTTTTTTCCTATGAGTCAATACATTATTAATCTCTATTATGTTTATTGTCTAACAAATTCCCTTTATATAAAGATCCACTAGTGTGTTTAGAAAATATATTATTTAATGCATAGGTTTTGTAAACTCGATTAATGAGAGAGGTATAGCACTCCTCAACACTCTTGGCGCATATTAACATGCTTTGGTACACACTAACATTCCTTGTCACCTCGCATGTCTTAGAACATATTTGTACCTAGAACATCTTGCCATGACTAGGACATCCAAGCAGATGTTGGCAGGTCCTAGCATAGCATAACACTCTCCTAGCATATGTTGTCATGACTTGTAGTCCATAGCATTCCATGAAACACCTTGGAATTCATTAACATACATGAGCACTTGGAACATATTTGGCATGTATTGGAACCGATTATTAGTGTGCCTAACATGCCCCTTTTAAAAAAGAGAAAGTATTGAATTATTAACCCTCTTATGTGTTCATTTCCTTGCATTTGAGCTTGGTTCTTCTTCTTTTTTTCCTTGATACTCATTAAAAAATATTGGCATACCCTCACACCCTACACATACTAGCATGCCTTAGCATCTTGTATGCCTTGGCACTATTTGGTACATGTTAACACACACTAGAACTCCCTAGCACACTATGGCACTTCTTGAAATTCCTTGATATTCCCTAGCATTCCTTACTAGTTCTTAAGATACCTTGTCACTCCCTCCTTGGCATGTTATCTAACACTCGTTAACACTCCCTAGTACACTGTCATATTGATTCACTTCCATGCATTTTGACTTAGTGCTCCCTTATGTTTCCCTAGTACTCCCTAACACTCTTCAGCATGCATTAGCACACTCTGTTACACCTTAGCGCTCTTCGACATACCCTTCTAGTTCATAACATGTGTATCACACCCTAACACACATTATCACTTGGAACGTATTGGTGCTTGGAAAGTATTAGCATGTATATCATTCATTAATATTCATAGGTATGATTTGGCATGGTTTAATATTAAAGTTATTTGAGATCAATTATTGGAAAGTAGATGACAAGTAACTGAGGACGATTTTTCACTTAGAATGCACTAAAACTTGGCACTTATTACCACCTAGTGTTGGTGTGCCTAGCATGCCCCTCCTAGAAAAGGTAAATTTACGACTTATTAACCCTATGATGTGTTCATTTCCTTTTATTTTAGTTTGATTCTTATTTTTGTTTCCTTGATAGTCCCTGGCACGTATTGTCACACCCCTGCACATCTTGGCATGCCTTAGAACTTGACACATATGATAATATTTGACATGCCTTAAAACTATCTGGCACATGTTAGCATTCCCTAGCATGCCTTGGAAATCATGCTCTCACAACTAGCCTTTCCTTTTTTCACGACTTGGGAATCAAATCAAGTCCTTAGCTACTATAGTTGATGTGACATTGGCTTACTTCAGGTGCAACAATTTGACCAATTGCACCTACTACATGTAGATCGTGCCTTGTTCACATAATAACTAACTATACCTCATCTTAGGCCACTCATGTCTAAGATGAGCGTGTCCCACTTAAGAAATTACCAAGAAAATCATCATATCTAGCCATGGCCATAAAAAACCTAAGCGACATAGCTTACATAGGCAATATTTCACATGTATGTCTAGTTCATATAAATAGTAGAGCATTAACTGAGAGTTTGCAAGAACCACAAGATACACAAGTCACACAATATATAACTTGGCACAAGTCGAGTGCGCCAAAACTTATACATAACAACACACAATATGAAATTTTATAAAATAGTTTAAAACATGATCATTCAACGAAAGCATGCCACATGTCATATAAAAATAATAGATAAAGGAAAAATAGTGTTGTTCCCATAACAAATGCTCCCTATGTCTAAAATTGCCTTGCAAATCCCCTTGTCTCAATCATAGGATTTCCTCTTGAAAATCCTATTATGAATTTCTTCTAACACACTTTTTCCTTGGAACACTTGAATTCACTGACACTCCTTGGAAAACACTCCTATTTGTTCATTTTCATGAATTTTGACCTAGTTATCCCTTCTGATGCTGCGACGCCCCTTAACACTCCTCAGCATCCATTGACATTTTCCATCATGTGTTAGTACACCTTTTAATTCCTTGGCATTCCCTAACCATCCCTAGCTATCATGCCCTCATAACTGACCTTAATTTGCAACTTGGGAACCCAACCAAGTCCTCTATTGACTACAAGATCTTGGACAAGTTACGATTACTACAAATAGACTATTTTATTGAATTGTGTAGCTTGGGAGGTACTCCAAAAACCTAGAGAGATGCATTTGTGTGATTCTAGTCACAAAAAGATTTGTGGGAAAATAAACCAAGTGAAGGGGTTTTGGACCCAAGATGGGGTTTTAAATCTATAAGATAATTAAAAAGGAAAAATAATATTTCCTAAGGTCTAAGTGGATAAATCCCATAATTTCTAGAGGGTTCTTAAGATGCCCAGCCAGGAAAAACTATTTAAGGAGGCCTAATTATGAATTCAAGAAGAAAAAGTGAGAAGGAGCTCATTTTATTAAGGAGGCTAAGAGAGATGTAGTCCTAAAGTAAGTTGATTTAGAGGGTTGAGTAAGGGTTTCTAAAGGGAGATCATGATCATATGCTAAGAGAAATACCATCATGTGATAGTTCAATACAATAATGCCACATACCTTAATGGGTTCAAGATAGGAGGTAGGATGACATAATGTTGGTTCTATTATGGCAGATCGAGCTCAAGAGAGGCAACTCATGAGAATTTTGGCATGTGATTTCGATGGTGTTTCTATGTGAAGGCCACATCAAATTTTGAAATATTAGAGAGGGTTGAGACCCTATCTTGTGGTGGTTAGTAGGCTGAAAGGTCTGTGATAAATACCAACACAAATGGAGGAGGCTCTGCACTAGAATTTAAGTCCAGAACAAAAGTAATCGTAGGTGTAATATTGATTGAGGTAACCATATTTTGAGGGTCATAGAGAACTAAAGTTTAGGTCAATATCCATTCAAAAAAATGCCTATAATATATGGATCCATGTGATCTAGGTCAAGTCTCTTATGGAGGCAAGAGTTGTGTTTTTTTTCCATGGGTGGATACAATTTGTTATAAATAAATTAGAATAGAAGTATAATTCCCTAGTTAGGAATTTTTCCTAGCATTTTCAATCCATAAGGTATTCCCTTAAGACTGCGACAATTATACATAGAAGAAGAGGGTTCGTGACCCTTAGAGAGAGGTTTATCTCTACAATATATACCATAGATTCAGAATATCGTTGGCATAAGTATGTGCAGAGATAGAAAATATAAAGGAAGGTGGAATATTAGTAGAATATTGAGCAGAAGAAATGTGCCATATGAGGAATGGAGTGACATGAAGAGGATTTGATTTTGGTGGACTATCCACAGAGTCTTAGATAGAGATCTGAAGCATC
The DNA here is from genome assembly GCA_034641835.2 of Pinus albicaulis. Lineage (NCBI taxonomy): Eukaryota > Viridiplantae > Streptophyta > Pinopsida > Pinales > Pinaceae > Pinus > Pinus albicaulis. Next base: position 588,127,556 of record CM076579.1, read on the forward strand.
CTATAAAAAGTTAGTCAATGGGTTGTTAGCAGATGATTTGTTACCCTATTTCAGTCATCCAAAAATTGTTAGAAGGATGAAAAGAGTAGTAGTTCATATTTTTTCATAGAATGGACAATAAAGAAATTGGTACACAAGAATAGCGATTTTGAGAGGAATCAAATAACTATTAGGCAACAGATTTGAAGAGCCCTATATCAAGGCAATTTTGTCCGAACTAATTTAGTAAAAGAATTAACTATGGTTGGGAAAATTGATGGCAGTCTAGGTCAAGTTGGAGGGTTTTTAGATGAATTTCAAAGAAGAGCTCTAATTCATGTACTTATGAAGGAAAACAAGACTAGTAGAAGGGTAGGTGTATTGGGCTAAAGGACGTGAATACTTTGAAGGACTAAAGTAGAAGTCAAGTGGGCTAGGAAACTAGCCCTAGTTCACTGTATTGTAGAGGATTGAGTTAGTGAGAAGAAGGGAAACCTCCATAGCCATAGAATTGTCATCTTGGAGAAGTAGTGTTGTAAAAGTGGGCAGACCAAAGAGATGTTCACAAATAGAGTAGTGAAAAATTTATAAAAAACCTTAAGTGTTTTAGACCTTAAAGGAAACAAGAGGTAGATAGAGGAAAACATTTTTTTAGTGAGTTCAGTAACCTAAAAGTGTTGAGTTCATTTATAGAGGCATATTGAGGAGTTGCATAACGGGAGCCAAGAGGACCTGCCATATGTGTTCAGGACATGTGGAATGAAATGGATATGTGTGGCCACCATCAAAAAGTGGGTCAATTGTTGTCTTGTTCAAGGTATATTGGTTGTCAAATGACTAACACCAAACCCTAGTTGTATTACTTGTATCAATGTGATTTTAAAGGGCCATGATCTCTGGTACGAGATCTCTAGCCTATTCTATTATAGTTTTTAATTTAACAAAGAAAGGTTTGAAAAAGTAAAAATAATTCATGTGCACTAGTTGATTCCCTAACGTGTGTAGATTTTGTTGTGCAATGTAGATGTGTTGTGCCACTTGAGTGTCTTTTCATCAAATATTCTAAGACCAAACCCAAATTCTCATGTGTCATGGAAATTCAACATATGCCTTGTTCACCTTGTAGAAATTATACAACATGCACATATATATTGGATTCACCCGATCTAAAAATGTACTAAAGTGAAATACTGAATCACTTCTACAAACCTTTTGCGGAATTAAAAACACAATTGCCAATCACATGAAGCAAAGAAATAATCAAATCAGATTGCAACACAGATATTTCCTAGGAAATATTGCTACTCAAAACCCCTCTATCATATATTGTATATTCCATAAGGAATCATGAAACAATTACATACAAATATTCTCACAAGGGGCCTCCTGTATTCAGTTAATTGTCTCACACTGATCCAGACAAAATCGAGCCAATCCTCATCCAATTATTAGCCTATTTTTAGCCTGCCTTTCTCATGCAATCCCTGATGAATTCAATGCCTAATCACATAGAATTTCAACCTTCCTCAAATGCATAGAGTATCATGGACATCTTGTGGTGTTTTAACTACACCTGGGTAGCCTGCTAATACCAAATCTGACCAGGGTCATTCCCAATCTGGCAGATTTTCCCTTCCATTGATGAAGTATTCATAACCAGGCCAACTCTTGGGAAGTCCTATGAGAGCTAGGATCACCAAATAATCATCAACAATAGTTATTCCTACACTCCCAAGCTCATCTTGACATTGGAAAAACTTTGTTAAGTATACCGAAATAATGTCATTCTTTTCCATCTTGATCTTCTTGATTTTATCTTTGAGAGCCAATTTCCTATGGTCGCTGCTACTTTGGAATAGATCCATCAAATCCTTCCACATTGCATATGGTGTGGGTTTCCCATGGAGTCTTGAGACAATGTGGTCTCTTACTCCCTCCAATAGGATCCTCCTTACCTTTTCCACTTTCTTTTTCCATGCATCAACATTTGCAGCATTTGTAGCATCGGGTTTAGGAACATCTTTGTCAATGAATTCATTCAACCCATTTTCTTCAAGTACTTCCTCCATCCTGTCTTTCCAATCAATATAGTTAGAGCTACCCTGTAGTGCATACTCCAATCCCAAGCCATTGAAATCTATTTTGATCTTAAATCAGTTGTTTCACCAAGATAGTATTTCTGCAAATTAGAATTCTATCCTGTCACAAACTTAGCTCCGGCTTCACTTCTGCAATTTCCTCTCCTCTCATACCATGTAGAAATTATACAAAATGCATGTATATGTTGGATTCACCCGAACTAATAATGTACTAAATTTAAATACTGAATTGCTTCTACAAATATTTTGCGGAATTAATAACACCATCACCATTCACATGAAGTAAAGAAATAATCAAATAAAACCACAACATAGATAATTTCCCGGGGAAATATTGCTGCTCAAAACCCCTCTATCATATATTGTATATTCCACAAGGAATCATGAAGTAATTACATAAAAATCTTCTCACAAGAACCTTCCTATATTCATCTAATTCTCTCACACTGATCCAAAAAAAATCGAGACAATCCTCAACCAATTCTCAACCTGACCTCAGTTTGCCTTGCTCACGCAATCCCTGATGAATGAAATCCCTAATAATAAGGAATTTCAACCTTCCTCAACTACGCTAAGTATCATGGTCATCCTGTGGTGTTTTAAATACACCTGGGTAGCCTACTAATATCACAACTGATAGTCACACTTCCCTTTCACCTACATCTCAACTGGGTCTCCACTATAACTGACATGCATGCAGCTAATAATAGTAAATCATTAGTTTCATGTTATATCACTAATTATGAATTAAATAATATTTAATTCACTTAATCTCTCACTAGTGTATCAAACAGTTACGACTATCACAACTAATTTTAACTCACTGAACTAAGTTAAACTGATTATAACCTACATTAACTAATGCACCATTACACTTCGAACTCTGTTACAACTAGAATTACTCTGCATGCCTCACCAACTACCTCTAACTCGAAATCCACTAGCTAACTGAGTTTATCACACTCAGTTAACTATTACAAGTTATCATTGAGAATAGATTATAGTTTATTGTTCATCTTAATTAAGGGATAACCAAAATAGATGTTACATGATTTTTTGGTCATCTAACCTATTACTATTATATGAACCAAAGTACACCATGTAAGACCAATTTTACCCTAAGTAAAATTGCTTTCACTATGAAAAATAACTTAGTAATCCATACTTACTAAGTTGTTTATGGTCTAAACAGGAAACCCCATAAGAAAATATTGAATAAATCCACATTTGATTGATTTTTCTCAAGGAATAATTAGTTAAAAAATAGTTTAATTAATATTCCTGGTCATATTTAACCCAAAACAGGAAAATTAATTAGATAAATCATTATTTATCTTATTATTTTATAGGAATATTATTTTAACCTTATTTAAATAATATTCCTTGTTAAATTTGACTAAATCATTTATAAATAATTGAATAAATTATTATTTATTTAATTATTACTCAACCACATCCTTAAAATAATAAATAAATCATTTATTTATTTATTATTTACAAATAAAGGGATTTAACCAAATTCAAATTCTTTTTCCCTCCAAAAAATATAATAAAGTATTCCATAAAAGTTGGATCTAGATTTCGATAATAATATTTTAATCATGCACCACTATCTAGAATAACTCAATATTTTGTTATAAATAGAAGGGTTTTTCCATTCACTTACTACCTTTTGTTGCCGAAATATCACTCTGGATCTATACTTTTGGTCTAACTTTGATCCTCCATCATTGTCATATTTTTTTACTATTTTTCTTGTGAGCTCCCTTTGAGTTCTATTTTTGTCTGGGTTTTCTACACCATCAAGAGAGAGAAATCTTAGATCTGAAGTGTTGAGGACTTACAAGAACCCATCCCATTGAGGAGGACTGGTAACATCTTTCTATGTTCCCTTCCCAGGTGTCAAAAAATATAAAAATTATGTAAAAATATTCTTGTCTTGTCTATTGGATGCATGGAGCAACTCTTTCTTTTATTTACTGCTTAATATGTTTTACTACATAGATCTAGATTTTGTAGCATTTATCTTGGTCAAATAACTACAGATCTAAAGAAATTGGAATCCATATTTGATGTTAGGGCTATTTTTTATGCACAAAAGTGAAAGAATTAGTACCATATACAATATTCTGAAACTTTAAAATGCACATAAAAGATTAGCAACTTGTCACTTACCATCGGGCCCCCATACTCGACTAGGCGACGGTGGCAAGTCTGGGTCCCCATTATAACTCATCCCACTATAGGGATAGTCATCTATGTACAATGGAATCTGATCCCAATGAGCACAGAACTCGGGTCGGAACAACCATCCGACCGCCCCACCTCCTCCTCTACACAGTAGCTGCCCCCACTGGCACATCCTGGGCTCCCTCCGGCCCCCATACTAGATCTCTATATGAGGTTGAAGTGTTGGGATATTCTCAAGGAAGAGAGAGCACAATATTGTGCCATATGTACAATCATGGTTCACTTGCTGCTTGCATAGCAACAACTGTCGTTTCAAATACGAAAACATCATTTGGGCCCAACCATAGTAGGTCCCACTCAACACACTCTAAAAAACCATCATTTGACCCCTAGTGATGTGTTGGAGTTCCCGGTTGCCCAGGATCCGCTACAATGTTGCGGCCATAACAAACATCTCTAACCTCTCTAGATTCTTGTAATGTTCCCAATTGGGTAAATAAGAAATATTTGACAAAAAAATGGTTATGCAACATCAAATAATGTCATAATAGATGTTCAATAGCAAATCCTTTAGTTGATACAGCAAAAACAACCTTATACAACGTTTTAGGGGCAAAAAGGTGGGGAAAAGTGATGATTTTGGCTCTAAAATGTGTAAATTCAGATATCTGCGTTAAAATAAGGGTGGGAAGTGGTTGGATATGATATATTAGGTCAATAGGGACCTATGCACCAAATTTCAACTTAAAAAAATGATTCTAGCTTAGTTAAACAACTCATCCTTCCCAAACTAGGCTTTAAAACCCTGATTTCCCATGACTTGGAGTATGCAAAATTTTCTGAAGCATAGAAAGTGTATTTTCTGAATTTTTTTCTGCAATAAATGAAGTAAGAGGTCTGATATATAATTTTTATCAATCACACAACAAAGAAATGGAATTTTAAACACTTATATAGTAGAAACAAGACTCCTAGCAACATTTCCGGCAAAATGCATGAAATAAGAAATACTGCAGAAAATAATGTAGTTTCTGAAACTCTGTATTAATATTGACTGAATAAATAATATAATGTCTGAATAATACAGAAATAGGGCCAAAGGCCTCTCTAACAAAACTCCAGGAGGGAAATAAGCACCTCCTCTTCAAGAAATAACACAAAGTCAAAGGATGCAACACTACTGTTGATGCCTTTGCATGAAGGATGCAATTTATGAATATTAATCTGTTGTAGCTGAATGTAGATGAATGGAATCAATCCAAATACATAAATTAAGCTCAAATCATTCTCTCTTGATCCCTTAAGCAAGCTGATCGAAAGAGAGGATGGAATTCCCACATGGGAATTCTTTGCACTAAGCAGTGCAGCAACTCTGGCTAAACAGATGAAGTATGAAAATGGTCTCTAGACCAAAATATATGAATACATCAATGAATACCCTTTGATTCTATGCCCTCATTTTATTTTTGGTGAGTCTCCTCACCTTGGGTCCCACCTCTTAGGGTTTCCATCTTCATTTGAATCTCTTCCCTCCAAAACTGTGTTGTCTTCTTAGGCAAGCTACTCCTCCTTAGACTGCACTGGTTGACTTGGTCAACTTGACCTTGTCCTCATAAAATTTTCCCTTTTCACACTAGGAGGTGTAAAATAAGCTGCTCAAAGGTTCCCTTTTACATTCGGAAGGGTTTTATTCATGTTAAGAGGCCTCCTCTTCCTTTTTATTCACCTACTATACAATATGAGCAAAAATTAATGTTCCAATTTATTCATGAAAATTTTGGAACATTACAGTCCTCCCCTCCCAAATGTTGCTTGTCCTCAAGCAACTGCAAGGATAGGACTGAGTGAATCTCCTTACCTCCTCCAGTAGCATCAGCATCTAATGGAATCCTCCAAATAATATGATTCCATTTCATCCATGAAACTCCATAGTGCCTCTCCCAAGCATATAGACTAGAATTTGGTGAAACACCCCAAATGACTAAGATCATGAGAAGGAAAGTGCTCAAGGAGACAACCATGTGTGGTCTAGAGGTCTTCTCAAGGCATGGAGTTCAAGATGCATGGGAAATCTTATTCCCCGAAGTGAAACCTCCACCCCCAAGCTATCATCCATATAAAATGAGTCACCCTCCAACATGGTAACTCATGAAGAACTCCCTCCACCTTTGGCTTCTGAAGTGTAGGTGGGCTGAATTACTGGACATGATAGGCAAGAAGGCCTATCGCATGCTGTCCTCCTCCCGACTCAAGATAAGTGATGAGGCTATACTGATCTTGGGTTGCAACATGAGTGCCCTCCCATGGCAAGAAAGAAGTTAGGCCTCCAAAGGTCTCTCTCCCAGCGTTGTGCATCAAGTTGGCCCAATTCATCACACACATAATGGATAGGAAATCATTACCACATGAAAACCCATCCATCTTATGGCCCTACTCATTAAATAACCAATGTGTTGCTATAGAGGCCATGTCTCCTTCCATGTTCCCCTTAGAACATGCATTGCAAAAAATATGGAAGTTTTCTCCCAACAAGGACACATCCTCCTTATGTGTCACTCACCTAATCATGCTCCCCATAAGGATAATAGCAACATCAGCAAAAGATAACATAATAAGCAATAATATGGGGAAAGTACTGAAGGTCTCATGGTGTTCAACAGTGTACCAACAGTCTCCCCAGTGGTCACAACGCAGTTTGCCAAACTACTGCTTGAAGAAGTGATAGGGCAAGTTGTCTTCTAGTTCATGGGAAATAGTGCATGCTCTTACATCTGATAATGCATAGTAGGTGGCTGAATATATAAGCTGAACATGCATTGAAATAAACACTTGCCCATGGCCATATGAGAGATGGTTGTCTCCATCACATAGTCTGGCCCAGAACATTCCTTTCAAAATGAATGGAACATTATTGCCATATGGAATCCAAATCAGAAAATTGCTGAAGGTCTTGTGCAAGTTTTGATGATACATATGGTCTCTATGGTGGATACAACGCAGCCTTCTCAACTGCTGATTTAGAACATCATGTGGCAAGTTGTCCTCCAAAGAATTTTCAGCTATATATGTTAGCTCATCTACTTTGAAGTAGTAAGCAGCAGTATATACCAACTGTACATAATCAAAACAACAACATGCTTGTCCAAAGTCATGTTTATATGGGCTGCTCATGTTACAAATATTGGTCCTAAAGTGACCATGAAACCCACAAATAATCTCGCCCCTTTATGGAGCAAATTATTGTTCATATATGGTGAGAAAATACAAATGATCAATGGAGTAATCAACAAGTACATAAATGTATTTCTCACCATGCATGGTGAGTAAGATGAAAGTGAGGTCCATGAATGAGTCCTCCCATGAGAATCTTCTCATAAAAATCTGCAAGGAGAGGATGCATACTCCCTTTTGAACACTCCATCAATAAAGACATACTCCCAAGTGACAACGCTATAGGCCATAGGGATAAGTCTCTAATCACCCCATGACTTCTTCCCTTGACATCCCACATGCCAAATCCATCCACCATTATGCTTCTATGTGAGAGAATCTTCTTCCCATGTGGAAGCCTCTCCTTGTCCTCCAATGCTGAATGGTAGCCTCTTTGCATCTTGAATGTGCCTTCTTTCTTTCCAGAAATGTCATGATAAGTATGGGAAAAATTCTTCCCATACTCTCCCAAGTGTAACCATAGCAAAAAAATAATTTGTTGCCTCCTCATACTTACATCACACCCATCAAATGATGACAACATAGTGATTAACATACATATCATACCAACACCACGTATACATACTTCTTGCTGCCCCATGATGCAAGTATCCTGCCAAGTTCCTTTCCTCCACACACCCTTTGGAAAAAGATGTGTTATATGTTGGCCAAACTCTTTTAGGAGGAGCCAACACAGCCTTGCATCTTGCTGCCCTGTGTCATAAATTTGAAAGTGGCTCACCAGCCTCTTTCCCTCCATCCACATACACTCAACTCCTTGTGGATGCCTCATCTTATCTCCTTTCTTGGTGTCCTCACAATGAAGACTACCATTTTCCCAAAGCAGATTTTTCTTTTCTTTGCATTTAATGATATGTTGAAATGCATCTTCTTGGAGATCCCTTGGAGAATATCTCATGTCTACAATCATCTTGAATCCATAAGGATCCAAATGTGAAGAAGGAAAAACCCTCTTACTGCTATCTCTTGACAGCACTGTATAAATCCTTCATGGTGTACAAATTGTCTCATACTCCATCTCAAGGTTCATGACTCCCTCCAAAAGATCACACTTCAACCTCAAGGGTTGTGTGTGACTCATCAATGATACATGAGGTTGAGGGTTCAAATATCCCTTGAGCCTCTCAAGCTTGCACAGCGCAATGAAATCCTACTGCTCTATCTCAGCAATACCATTTGATCCTGGGCCATATGCAAACAAATCTCCAAACCCTTCCATAAAATTTTCTGAAATGTTAAGACATGGAAATTTATGCATACCTTGGTGAGCCTTTGGAACATCTTCTATGGCAGCAAGAGTTCCTCTCTCCAATAGTTTGGTTGATCCATTTTTATGTCATCTAACTTGTTACTATTAGATGGACCAAAGTACACCATGTAAGACCAATTTTACCCTAATTAAAATTTCTTTCACTATGAAAAATAACTTAGTAATCCATATTTATTAAGCTGTTTATGGTATAAACAGGAAACCCCATGAGGAAATATTGAATAAATCCAAATTTGTTTGATTTTCCTCAAGGAATAATTAGTTAAACAACAGTTTAATTAATATTCCTGGTCATATTTAGCCCAAAATAGGAAAATTAATTAGATAAATAATTATTTATCTTATTATTTTCTAGGATTAATTATTTAAACCTTATTTAAATAATATTCCTTGTTAAATTTGACTAAATCATTTCTAAATAATTGAATAAATCATTATTTATTTAATTATTACTCAACCACATCCTTAAAATAATAAATGAATCATTTATTTGTTTATTATTTACAAATAGAGGGATTTGACCAAATTCAAATTATTTTTCCCTCCAAAAAATATAATAAAATATTTCATAAAAGTTGGATCTAGATTTGGTTAATAATATTTTAATCATGCACCACTATCTAGAGTAACTCAATATTTTGTTATATATAGAATGGTTTTTCCATTCACTCACTACCTCCTGTTTCCTAAAGATCACTCTGGATCTATACTTTTGGTCTGACTTTGATCCTTCATCATTATCATATTTTGCTACCATTTTTCTTGTGAGTTTCGTTTGAGTTCCATTTTTGTCTGACTTTTCTGCACCATCAAGAGAGAGATATCTTAGATCTGAAGTGCTGAGGACTTACAAGAACCCATCCCATTGAGGGGGACTAGTAACGTCTTTCTATGTTCCCTTCCGAGGTGTCAAAAAATACAAAAATTCTTTAAAAGTATTCTTTTTCTGGTCTATTGGATGCATTGAGCAACTCTTTCTTTTATTTACTGCTGAATGTCTTTTACTACATGGATCTATATTTTGTAGAATTTATCTTGGTCAACTAACTACATATCTATAGAAATTGGAAGCCATATTTTATGTTAGGGTTGTTTTTTATGCACAGCTAAAGTGGGCTTTTTTAGTACACTTGTGATTAGAATTCATCCTAACAATAGACATGCACCAAAATAACCCTGTGGGCCCCACCCTAGTGTAGGTGCTTAATGAAACCAGGGGCTTAATGCACTAGGCGTGGGTGTTGGATGTTGTTTCCATATCCCAATTTCACTGGTTCTTGTTGCAAACTTCAACACTATTGGACATTGGGTTCAACGCTCTCGGTGTGTTTCGCGACATGGGCTAACCACCTCTCGTGGCTCCTAACTCTAGTGATTGTAGCGGAGACTAAATCCTGCGATTTTTGGTCTAACGAAAATCATGATTCCAACAAGTGGTATCAGAGCGACAGGTCTTGAGTTCGAAACTCACCCAGCTTATGTTGGGGGGGATATTGTTGTACATTGGGTTCAACGCTCCCCGTGTTTTTCGTGACATGGAATAACCACCTCTTGAGGATCCTAACTCTAGCGATTGTAGCAAAGAAAAAAGCTTGCGAGTTTTGTTCTAACGACAATCGTGATTCCAAAAAATAAACCTAAGAACTACCTTTAACTCATGTTAGGCTACTCATGTCCAATCTCAACTCACCCCACTTAACAAGTTATTAAGACAAGGCTCATCACATCTAACTATGGTGATAAAACAACGAAGAAAAATAGTTTACATCTTTACATGCCATAACACATGGCATGTATTAAATGTGTTTTCACTATGTGGCATGTGTTAGCACTCGCTACATTCCTTGGCATTATTTTGCACACCCTAACACTTTCTGAAATTCCTTGGTATTTTCGCATACCTTGGAACTACCTAGCATATAACCTTGTCACTCCCTCCTCAACACACATAGATCTCATTGAAACTCTCTATCACACACCCTTATTCATTGATTTCCATGCATTTTTATCCAATGGTTTCTTTTTTTCCCTAACACTCCCTAACACACATTGGCACACCCTAAAACTTGGCACATCTTAGCATGTTTCCCTATCACTTTCGCATTCCTTCAAACTACCTGGCATACATAGTCACTCTCTCCTTAGCACACCTAGAGCTCATTGACATTACGAGTCACAAACTCTTATTCATTCATTTCCATGCATTTTTACCTAGTGCTCCCTTGTATTTTCATAACATTCCTTAATTCTCCTTGGCACATGTTGGTACACCCTAGCACCTAGGACATCTTAGCATGTCACCTTAGCCTCTAGAATGCCTTAACACTACCTATCATACCTTGTCACTCCATCCTTAGAAAAGCTGGAACTCATTGAAAATTCCAATCACAAACTATTATTTTTTCATTTCCATGAATTTTAATGTAGTACTCCCTTGTGTGTCCCTGTCACTTACAGTTAACAATTCCTTGCACGCATTGGCACATATTGGCCACATGCCACCCTAACACTCTAGAATTCCTTAGCACTGCCAAGCATTCCTTATCACTCCTCCTTAGCACTCTTGGAACTTTTTGACACTCCCAATCACACAATATTATTCATTCATTTCCATGCATTATGATATAGTGCTCCCTTTTTTTTTCTCTAGCACTCCGTAATACTCCTTGGCATACATTAGCACAACCTAGAACTTGGCACATCCTGGAATGATTTCTTAGAACTCTATCATGCCTTTGCACTACCTAGCATCCCTTATCACTCACTCCTTAGCATACATAGAACTTGCTAACACTCCCTATCACACACCCTTATTCATTAATTTCCATGCAATTGAAACTAGTCCTCCCTTCTGTTTCCTTGACACTCCCTACCATGCGTCGGCACCACAACCTATCACCTAGCACATCTTGGAATTCCTATCATGCCTTGGAACTTTCTAGCATGTGTTAGCACTTCTTGGGATTCCCATCACACCTTTGTACTGCCTAGTTTTCATGCCCTCATAGATATCCTTACCTTTATTGTGACTTGGGAATCGAACCAAGTGATTGTAAAAATAGTATTGTGTTTAGCCCAAAGTTTCCCTTTCTCTGAAACTGCTTCATCCATCCCCTTATCATAATCATATGATTTCTTCCTGCAAGTCCTATTATGAAATTCTCCTAACACACTTGATCCATGAGACACTTGGAATTCACATATGCTCCCTGACAGACACTCTTATTCATTCATTTCCATGCACTTTGTACTAGTTCTCCCTTGTGATTCCCTGACACTCCCCCAACACTCCTCGACATGCATTGGCACTATCTGGAATGTGTTAGCATGCCTTTTCATTCATTGAAACTCCCTATCACTCCTGAACTATCATGTCCTCATAATTACCTTTTATTTTTTTTAGACTTGGGATCCCATCCAAGTCCTATCTCGATTACAACAAGTTGAATAAGTTTCATTTACTACAACTAGACTATGCCATGTTCACCTAATAATGGCTTATAACTCATCTTAGGCTACCCATGTCCAATCATAACTCATCCCACTTAACAAGCTACCATGTCAAGGGGTTCCATGGGGTTCCGCAATCATAGGGGTTCCATGCATTTTGACCTAGTTGTCCCTTCTGATGCCTCATGCAATATTCGTAGCATAAATATGAGAGTCATAACCAAAATAAACTAAGGCTTCCCAAGGCAACACCACCTCACCCTCATCAATATAGGCAAGCTTTACCACAATCCACACTAGATAACTAGGCCAAAAAAATAAAATATGTAACACATGGCTTTACCATGATCACCACCAGACCACTAGGCCAAAACAAGTATGGATGCCACTCAATTTATCCACCTACACCGTGAGGAATTTTACTTTCTCCTAGTCTCTAGGATTTATCACAATCCACTCTGGATCACTAGGCCCTAAAGGAGACTCCACCCTCTAGGTTTTACCATATATCCTTCCATTCACTACTAAGGACTCCTAGGCCTAATCAAGGGTAACTACCTCTATGATCTACTGTATATCCCTCCATTCACCGACAATTATTCCTACGCCCACTGAGGAACACAATACTTTGATTTACTGCAATCCATAGTCTAGTTTAGGGGTCACTAGGCTGGTGACTTTACCACAATCCACAGTCTGGTTCATGGATCACTAGGCCATGTGTTATTTCATTCAAAGATCCATCTCACTCAGCTTAAAATCCATTTGACAATCTATCTCAACCAAAAACATGAGAACAAAAACCACCGTGGTTATCTGGAAATGGCAAGGGTAGGCTAAAAAACATTGTCACACCCAGAAAAATGCATGCCAATCACAACAAGAGAACCAAGAATCCACATGCAACACCATGCACTCCAAATCTAGGAAGGAAATCACACATGTAAATTGATATCTACAAAGAATCCTTATGTAGTTGCTTGATCCTGCTCTTTCTTGTTTGATCTTTGCTTCCTATTTTCCTTCTTTGTCTTTCTTCATCCAATGTTGAAATGCTCCAAGATAATTCAAAGTGTCCAAAAGAGTGTGGGTGAGAGAATAAAGAGAGACCTCCAAAACTGAACTGACTAAAAAGGTACCAACTAATCCTCAGAAGTATTTTTATCACTGAGGCCTCTGTTTTCTTCAATTTTCCATTATTTTCCTTCATTTTCCTCCTCACATGCAACCTATGACCATTCACCTTCCTTTTCACCTAATTTCCATTAGATTTATAAATAAATTTCCAAAAATTCCATTTTTCCATTCCAAAGCCTCAACCATTTCCATTGCCAATTTCCTTTATCCATAACAAACTGAAATAACGCCCACTAGGATTTTTTCCCCACCATTCAGCTTGGAATACATGTCCCATGACCATGGTCTTATATTTTTTACATGAATTTTTTACGAGGGTTGTTACACTTGCCTCCTACAAGTCCTATTCTTGCAACAACAACCAAAGTTTCATTTGTCATTTGACAAAAGATGTTAGTAAATAGTACAACCTAGGACAACTCCCTACAAATAGCCATAAGGACTTCCTCTTTTGTAGATCCTTGACCATAAGGGTCTAATTGAAAAACGCATAGTTCCTTTAAATATTTTTAGGCTGAGGCAACTACTTCAAGCCCTTGAACTTCAATATATAACCGAATATTTACAATTTTTTATAATAATAAGTCCATTATTCATACTTCTCCTCTTACAGTTGGGTAGATAATACTTGATTGATTCCAACATTGTAAATGAACAACCTTGCCTACTTATTTATTAGACTCTCCACCACTATTTGAAGAATTATATGTGCCCTGAATCAAATATGATATCCTAACACGAGTTATTGACACTTGAACATAATTCCCATGGATATTATGGACAAAATATGGTAAGAATTTTTGAATTTTTGGAAACATTTTCTCATACTCAATATATACGTGGTAGGATTTCAATTTTTTCCATTTAATGGGAAATATCACCCAAAAATTCAACCGTTGAAGAATCAATCCTATGCTATATCACACCTACCTTGTTATTTGTAAGCTCTTCCTGAGCTCTCACCTATGACCCTTAAATTCAGTGCCCTTTAGCAACTTGAATGGTGAAATATAAGGTGTTACAATAGGAGGTAAAATCCATTCCCCTTCACCTTTGTCAAGACCTTTAGAGACACCTGCAATCTATACCCTCCTTTGACTCAACATGAAAATTTGATTTTTCGACTTCCTTTACATACCATCCCTTCAAGGGAATCCTCATAAGAAGATCTCATGGTTGAAATATTGTGACAACAAATTAGGACACACTTTCTCTTTATTGGGTTTCAAAGGATGGGCATTGGAAAATAGCCATATTGTCCCCTGCATTCCTTAAGACATTCTCAACACAAATGAAATGACAAACTGATAATTAGACCCAAATATAGATCTCAATGTTCAAGTCCAAACCCAGATAGAAAGGATCACACCATGGATTAAACATTGGCATTGAGTTTTGGTAAAATCAAGGACCTACTTTCAATATCATGACCTTTTTTTTAGTATTTTCAAATGCAATGTTTAAAACCCACATTAAAAAGGGGATATTTTCACCTTAGAATTTGAATCCTTTTCCCAAGACGAATATATATAATGGACTAGCTTGGATATGTCAGGTCTTAGATTTATCAAGTACCCAATCAATTATTTTGAGGCCTACTCCCTAGATCCAACTAAAATTTAGTCCTATTGAAGAGGCAAGTTGAAAAATATCTAATAGGAGACATTTTTCCTTCCTTTTTATTGATTTACAACAAACCTCAATGCCTCTCATTTTTTATCTTACTCTTCCATTCTCCAACAAAAAACCATTATTCTTATATCATAAATGCTTTATATAGGTAATAATTGCAATTATTTTCCTCAACCCATGGGTCACCTTTACACCTCAACCCATGCAAGCGGACCTAAGTCCATGGTACAACCGATCATACTCTAATATGGTTCTAATTATTTCCTCAAAAATAGGGCATAACACACTTTACAATGCCAAATGGTTAAGCCATCTCAAACTTGTGGGTTTTTTATCTACATGGAATACAATCTAGCTAGTGCACATAAAAAGAAATGCACTAACACCACTAACACGCATCAAAAGTCCAAGATACTGATAAGATCAAGCTCACACCCAAGCGCTTAGACTACACCTCCATAAAATATTGCACCTTCCACTTTGGATGTCCCAAAACAGTAATATCATAAAGGCTAATATGATCTATATTTTAGGTTTTTTTAAATTCTCTCCTTATCAAATCCTTTCACCTCCTTGACACTCCATGCCAAATATACTCCAATGGTCACCTTCCAGGTTCCAATAGCTCTTTTGCAACACGAAAATACCACCTATATATTTTGCAACAACCTTGCCAACTTATTTAGTGGGTTGCACATATATTTCACATTTATTCTTCGTCTTGCAAAGTGGTAGTGCAAAGGAGAGAGTATCAACTTTGATCAAGGAATTTTCACTTAGTGCCACTTCCAGGTTTCCTTCATGAAACTCGCCAAATATCTTAAGTTTGCTACAAAACTTCTCATGGTGCTTAACTCGCTTGTCTACATTTATAAGTGAGACTACAACCCACCAACCTCTCTATGTATTCAACCTCTTCAACCTTTTTAGAATCTTCTTAGACATGCACTAATTCCTAAGCATAACCTAACACTAGTATCCCAAACGTGCATGTTCATTGCATATTTTAATTCCTTGCTGAAACCAAATCATCACATTTCCTAAAATGAAATTTTCACATCTTTAGTCAAAACACCTATTTTTCTTATGGCAACCTAAACTATGCAAGTGATTTGGAGAGGAATCAATTTCCTCATTATGAAAACATAGGGTCTTACAACCCCATTCACAAAAAAAAATGAGTATGATATTTATTCAACTATTGAGTTACAAATCTTAGATTTGCATATGTTTTTGAACCTTAAATGGTTACCAATATGCAATTTTCTGTGCTTGTAGAATCAGTTGGAAGTATCTCTCTATGACTTGTGGGACTAATTATTTGCTAGTTAATTGGAATTAGGCTCTAGGTTCACCATATAGAAGCTAAAAATTAGTCATCAGACCATGAGGTGTAGATCTCAAATGAATTATCGACATTCTTTGGGTGATACTCAATGAAATATTATTGGTTGTAGGCATTGGCTGCTTGGAATCTATAGCTCTTGTAACATTAGCTGAAAGCATATCTATTATATGTGTAATTATTTATAAGGAGTGAATTAGCCATTCCATGAGATAAATGGGTTGATTTAAGTGAGTGGGATCGTATATATAATTACATTTATTTTCCCTAGTGACCACATAATGCAACCTGGGGATGACACCTATAGTAGATGCCTACGATTAGGTGGAAAATTTCTCATATGCAACTACTTTCCTTAGGCCATTCTTATTAAATAAATAAGTTTCTATGGAATGTGATTGAATATTATTAATTGTAATAAATTTACATGGATTATGCATGTTATGTGTGGTTAACATTAATTTAAGTATATATTATTGCTTGCAATGAAATGTTAATGAATTTTTGTTTAATCCCATTGCATTCTTGTTACTACAGCTTATTTGGGCATTTAAATGAATTACAAACTTGCCTAAGATAACCACATTTGTCTTATAATTGAAAAATAGTCCCTCAAGGGATGAAATTTTAATGGAAGTGGCTATCCATCCATGGTTGAAAATTCATGGGATGGAGATGCCACATCACTTTCACTACCCCTTAAAAGTTTTGACTTCTTACTAATGTCTAACTACCACTTTAACTAGTGCAACCAATTTCTTAAGTAGGATTACCATTTCATTTTTGAATTTATCTTGCATGTCTGCATTCCATTCATCCCATCATAGTGTCATCTGCCAAATACACAAACAACATAAATATGACATATCCACAATCCCGAGTTTTCTTAGTCATTTAAGATCCAATATTAGATGAATTGGCATAATTTCGTTATACCACCATGGATAATTGAAATGTTTCCTTTGACCAAGACATGCTATTAGGTTTAGCTTCAAATTCTACAATTAAATTTATTCAAGGACTAATTGTTCTACCATATTTGATTGTAATTATATTGGATTAATATGTGGAAAATGAAAAAATAATAATTAAAATTATGCTTTTTTTCCATTGAACTACTCATCCCTTTAATTTAGGTAAGTGTCCCATCTATGTTGTAAAAAAGTAAGGGGAAGAAAGTTAATACAATTCAAGAAACTTAGAAAAAATAGCATTCAACTCCTCTTTCCATAAAAGTGGGTAAGGGGGAATGAGTAGAGACAAACATATTTATTTTAAAAAATGTTATTAAAATTTACAAAATGTAACAACCTTATTCACCAATATACACTTTATTTTTTATTCTTAAATTAAGAGATTAATATTTTGTCAAAATCATTTCTAAAATTAGATCTTTCAATGAAATTTAAAATTCATATTAACAAAGTATCAAAATTTCTTCCCAACATTTCAGATGGAGAAAATTTAAAGAAGTATCCACACTAACATTAAAAATTGAACCTATATAAAAAAATACCATTAAAAATTCAACCTATTTAAAAAATGCCCAGGAAATTTAGCCACACCAAAATTATCAATGAGACTTAGAAAGTGAAATATTATGTCACATAATCAACAAGGATACATAAGCATTATTAAACATCAACATTGACACCTCTCCCAGATCAAGATAATTGAATTTGTTCCCTTTATCTTCTCGCATTTCCATTTTATCTATTCTCACAAGATCTACAATTCTTAAATCCATTTTAGAATTGTAGGCATTACATTGGCGCATTCTTCAATCCATTTCAGACCTAAGAGCATTACATTGACACATTCTTCAATCCATTTCAGACATGTGGGCATTAGATATGCAAGGTAGCACCTCGAATTCACATTCCCATTCACCAAAGTATGAATTCTTGTTTATCACTACTATTCTACAATGTCGATTCTCTAGAATAAAAAGGCAAAGAAAATGTCAAAGGTCCATAAATAAATTGCAGAGAAGAGCTATCACCTGCAAACAACACTCTGTCCTCCCCCTTGCACCAAATCACCTCATTTAAAACCTCTTCAACCCCCGAGAGCCCACTTTGAATGATCCATGTTAGTATTTGATGATGGACCCCTCGAAGAAGAATTAATGAATGATCCCATATTCACAAAATTTCTTTCCAACGATTTCAACTCGATGAAATTTGCTAGCGAGGTCCTAAAAAAAGGATCCATAGTCTCATGCACATATAAGCTAGTTGAATGGATTGACTAGCTCGAATATCATCTAAGAAATAGAGGCTATTCACACCATGACAAGCTAATTCAGTAGCTCTAGAGATTAAATGATGTCAAGGTAATGTCAAGGCGGTTTTGAACTTATTTAAATCTCAGGTTAGCAGTCTTTAGGGGTCGGTGCAAAGTGTTAGGTCTGAGTTTGTAGAGCCCTACAAAAATATCAAGTTAAATTCCCAAAAAATTTCACACCACCATGAGATTTTTGATATTTTCAAGCCATTATTAGGGTTATAATAAAGGTGAAAATCTAAGAGAATTGATGGATTTGAAAGTTCTGCTTCATCAATTGGCTAAGTTTCGAACCCTTTTTTCGTATCGTGTTGTTCGTCATCACCCACAGAAACATATGATACCTGATTCGATAAACCTCACTACTTATGTGTTTTTACCATAATATCTTTCTTGCCTTTTCTTACTGGATGGGGGGGATTCATTCACTCGTCAACATTGAAATCAAGCAAAGAGGTTGTGTGCATCAATCAACAAAAAAGAGAAAGGAAAACTGATTTATTTATAGACGGATTGGCAAGATAGGCACAAAAGAAGATAGGATTAATAATAGGAGAAAGTGATAGAAGAAAATTAGACCTTATGAAATTTTCTCCAATATATAAACCTCGAGAAAGGAAGGGTATTTTTTGGGCATCGGGGTTGTCGATGAGTATATCTGTGAGTTAGTGGAAGCAGCGAACCAATTGTGATCTGAGGTGATGAAGGTTTCTTAGAGCGGAATGGAGGCTTTGAACCAGGCTAAAGTACATGGAGGAATTGAGGTCCACTATGGAGGTCATGATTAGTGAATATAGTTACCAAGTCATTAAGCATGTGATTTGGGTGTTGGACATGAAGGAAATATTTGTTAGTTTTGGTTTAGGCTTTGACTTTCATGGGATTCAGAGGAGTGGCACTTTTTAGATCAGAGGTAGTCAAAAGGAAAAGGAGTGTTTGTGGCAGAGGATGGGATTTTGTATGGACCAGTTGCATTCGACTATCATTACAACCTTGTTGTAGTATTACAACAACCCCCCATTTTTCTAAATAAATAGTATAGAAAGAACAATGGGGACCCTTTTAATAATTCTTAGGATTAAATTTATTTTAGAAATAAAACTTGGAATTTGAGTCTATTAGATTAATTTATTTTTTCTTAAAAAACATAAGAAAATCATAACAAATTCTCCAAGGAACCCATAAAGGACTAAAAGTACAAGAAGCAGTAACTAAATCGCCAAAGTGTAAATCGCCAAAATAGAAAACACCTATATGTGAAACTGCAAATTGCCAATGTGTGAAGTTGTGAAGTACGTTATGTAACGGATACTAATATCACAATATGTCATCTAACATATGTCGATATCGTAATTTTTCATCCAACAGAATATCCATCGCAATATTGCATTGTCGCATGTCACACGTTGTTGCTAAACATCGAAACTCACTAATCATGAAAAATATGATTTACGGAACCAGATAAGATAAAAAATGTCAAACTCACATGAAGGCCATGCTATCAATTTAATGATAATTCAGGTGTTTTTATGATATTGAGGTTTGCAATCGATTTTATAATTATTTCAGATTTAATACCAAGGATTCCCATTATGCAAGAGTTAAGGTGATATGACAGTTAATAGCATTTGAAATGATCTAAGGTTACACTCTCTAGTTTTCATTCAATAGGGTAATTCCATAAACTTAGGCATAAAATAATTTCGATGTTAATTAAAGCACAAACGAAGTCCACCACCCCACCTCAGTTAGTTGTTCAACAAGAGGAAAATCATGAGATGGATCCTTTAGTCTCAGACACAACATGAAACCCAAAAATTGGTTCCTCAGGCTAGGAAGGGATTTATAAGTTGTTTGAGAATGAAAATACACAAGTAATTTTGAACAGAAAAGCTGTAGCTGGTGATTCTTCATCCACTGATTAAGACTCGTGGTCCGATGCAGCTAATGCTTTTTTGCACAGAATTTCTACACATCCTAAAATGTTGCCATACACTGACTTAGTAAGATGGGTGTTAGATCATGTGGACATTCGAGATATGAATTTTGTTACCAAAAAAAGAATAGTCATTGGTTCTCTCAGGCCTGCAGATTTGAAGGAAATATATAAATTGCCTGAGCCCCAGAAAATATACCATAACTACTTTGTCCAAGAATTCATGTGAGAGAATAAGCACCCTGAAAATGTGATTAAGGATCATAGAAATGATCCTAATCTCCATAAACGAAACTATAAGGGTATGTAATCAATAGTTTCTCTTAAAATCCCTTTCTCGCAAATTGCTGCAATGATGTGTCATATTTTTGGGTCTTCAAATACAACCAATTTTAAGGAATATTTGACCCCCATGATAGAAGAAGCCTCTAATGGCTATATTCTTGATTGGGCTAATATTTTGTCTAATAATTTTATTAGATGTATCATTGTATATAGAGAAAATCATAAATCTTCTGTCCAATACAGTCACTCCTTTTTATATGAGTTCTTTTATCCTAGATGTTGTCTCTTTTTCTACTGAATTTATGTCATTACGATGGTAATGGACCAGAGGAGTCAAAACGCACATATTTTTATAGTTATAATTCCTGTGGGAATCAAAATACCACTCTTATATGTTTAAAATATGTAATGATATAATGCTCCCAGTTTTTCAAGTAATTTCTGAAAGGAAAATCTCTAGAGTCACCCATGAAGCCAATAGAAGTCTCAAGTCTATAGGAAGGTGGTTTGGTGAAGAAATTTTGACATACATTCGAATTTTTGAAAGTCATGCTTTCCCTCATGTCCTACCCTTATATATACCAGATAAATTATTGTCCAAGGAAATTTCTTATCAGACCATAGGTAATGGGTTGACTAAATTTGTGAAAGAGGCCAAAAGGACAATTTGGCCAACTTTTCTTATTTCATGTGGGTCATATAATCTTGACAATTTCAAGCATGCTTGTATTGAAATTGATCGATTAAAACCCTTCAATTTCCCAATTCTACCCAACATAAGTTATGGTTCATATGGTGTTTCCAGAGAAATAACAAATCAAGTTAAGCTGCGGGCATTTACAAGCGAGCCTAATAAATTTGATGATGTGTTTCAGTCAATCCATTGTTCTCAAGGGTTCTGTAAATAGGAACCGTAAGGTTCAGTCTAGAATATTTGATACAATTCAAACAATATCGTGAAAAAATGAATTCTCATTTTCCATACCACATGTTCTACAGGCCAATGCAAGAATAAATTCCAATTCCTCCAATTCAGGTTCAAGTGCTAGAAGTAGAACAAATTCCGATTCTGATTCCTCCAATTCAGGTACTATTACTAGTGGCAGAACCAGAAACCATGGATGTTCTACAAGAAGAGAGGTTTAATCAAGACTGGGAAAGTTTTGAAAAATCATTATCTAATACTAATAGTCCTGATGATCATAATGCTATTTTTATAGAAGCTCTTCCTACTGAAGATTATCTAAAAATTACAATTCTTATAGGTGAATCAAGACTTCAACAAGTTTCCTCTAAATTATTCTAAATATCAAAGAGAAATTAGAGAAATATTATTCTCTGCAAAGGTTTCTGAAATTTTTCTTCAGCAAAATTAGAAACGAAAGATCAACGATACAGAGGAGAAACAAGAAGAAACATTGGCCCAAGACATGGATATTATCCCTACTTTTCCAATAGCAGAAAAAATTCTGAAGATTAAGGAAATACCTCCACTGGATGTTTTTTACAGTCCAAAGCATAAAGCTGTTGTATCTAGGTCAAAGAAGAAATGAAATATTGAAGATTCTCCATAAGTTCCTATGGACACAACATCAATTCAAGTTCTATGGAAAGGAACTTAGTCAACTCCAGGAAAAGAAATTAGCAGATTATCTCAGTTTGTAGGTGCTTATGCAGACGAAACTATTCATAAGGAAACAAATATTGAGTCATTAATCATGGAGAAAGATCATAAAATGGCTCAAATGGAGAAAAGTTTCTTTAATGAAAAACAAAGGATAGAGAAGGAGTTGTAATCAAGTATTAATAGTCTATAACTAGAGTTTGAAGATCTCAAACTCAAACTCAAAAATGAAATTAAAGAAAAGGATTTAATATTCCATCAATTACAGGAGAACATTCAAAAGCTCCAGTAGAATCCAAAACTTAATGAGGTAAAGAAAGAAGCAACAGAACTGGAAACATTTCTGGTAAACCAAAAGATAACTTTCTATCCAAAGTACAAACATATTCAAGAGAATATTAAAATAAGTGATCAATTAGTCACTCAAATTTCTGATTTGAGGATTTATTATGAAGAAAATGATGATTAAGTGTCAAAGTATATAGATTGGCAAGACATTGTACAAGAAAGAGAGGTCGATCTTCCTCGTCTTGAAGAATCAATAAAGGATATAATATTTGGAGACTGGGACATGAAAATGAATAGTGAAGAATTAGCTATCATCAGAGCTAAAAATATGTCATTCAACATCTCCGAGTATATAAAATATTCTCTTCTACAAGCCAATCTTATCTGGGAAATTCCAAAATACACTATGCCGAAAGTCAGCCTTTTGAAACAATAATGGCAAGAAAAATCAAGTAGCAAATCTCTTGACATAGAAAACTTGAAAAAGGTATATATGGAAGTTTACTGGTATTTGTTGATCAATCCTCACAGTCAATTGGGAGTGTTGAGGCATCTTTCCAATGCACCAGTTCAACTTCTTGCAACACTCAATGATGAAATATTCATGGGCTAGATGAGAATACAACAAATGCATCCCCCCCAACTCGAATATATGATAAAATCCTTCCAGCTCAAGGAACAGTTAGAGAGTGGATCCCAGAAACAGTCTTAAGACTATTATAACTTCTGCATTTTAATTTCCTAGTTTCTGGTTTATAGTTTAGATTAGATTAAGAATACTTCTTTCAAAAGTATTCTATTTTTGTAATATTAATTAGTATTTAAACCCCTTTCATTCATTTAGAAAGGGGTCCATATTTTTGAGAAGGAGGCCTTTGGAACTTACACTATTGTTTGAACAAAAGAATCTAATTGAAATTATGAGCCTAGAGGCTTTCTTTCCAGAACTAAGCTATGATGCAACGAGTACTATTATCTGTGTATTAATCATTCTATGTTTTTGAGATTTTAGAAAACTTGTTTCTATCTATTTGTCTCTTTCTGATAAGCATTGAAATGATATATATTCTTATTACTATTGATAAAATTTACCAAATGATATTATGTTAGATAAGTGACTTTAAGAGTTGTTATATGATTAATTTTCTTCATAAACTAAATCAATTATATAATTTAGTTTCTTTAATGTGCTTACATTCATTTAGTATGCAAATGATCTATATTGTTTCATGCTTATGAAATATTACTCTATAATCACATAAATCAGTCCATCCCAAGGAGTAGTTAGAATTAGTTTTATTTATGTTATCATTAGAATAAATCACTCCAGTTGTGTTGATTTTATTCCATTGTTATAAAACTCTTTTCTTATATGGGAAATGAGTCCCTATATCCCCATTCGGACCCACGATTTCAACAGAAAAGGAGTTTCTTTAAACTCTCGACCAGGTGGAATCCATAATGTTGAGGAAGTCACTCTCCAGTTTTCAACAAGTCAAGCATTTGCAAAGGATGTCATCGAAGAAGAGAGATACTTTCATGCATTCTTTGTTTCTTTAATAAGTAATGCATGCATGCACTTTTAAGTAACTTGCTACCATCAGATTCTTGATCTGCAATTTATAATATTTATAACTAACACTTGTATTCGGTGAATATATATATATATATATATATATATATATATATATTAATTTTCATGTGATGTTACAGGAATTTTAATACAAATTATCACTTGCTCCATATAAAATGACTACAAATTATCCTCCTGATATTCAAATTTTTGATAAAATCTACTTGATACCATTATCGGTTGTGCCTCCTATTCAAAATTCTCATAAAAAATCCCTTTATATTATCAACACTATAATTTATAATCTCTTGTCTTAACACATAACATAAATATTCTCCCAATGTTCACTACACGAACTGTGATCTCTATTGCCAACACTTGATAAAATGAGATCAATTTTCTTCTTCCGAATACTAGTTGGATGTTTTCTATCAAATTATATATGATATCAATACGAGAAGGCCAAAAACAACAAAACAACATAGGGCTAAGAATTTTGGTTTTCTACTTAGAGATGTTTTCCACCTGAGATTTCTGGCGTACAAACCTAAAAAATCCTTCATACTCCTTGCCTATTCCTTTCAGACACTTGCCCAGGTTATGAGTCAAAGTTTTTTTTCACATTTATTAATTGGATGAGCTTACTATTTGACTTGCACATCTTGATCATGGGAGAGTTAATATCTCAATCCATATGCAACAACATATTCCTCTTTGTGTTCTCCTTGTTGAATTTATTCTCAATGATATGAGCCATAATATCTATAAGAAGCAATTCATTGCACAAGTATGCAATTTCTCAGACTATATAAATATATTAATACACGGAAAATAGACCAGTATGAATGTAAATGAGAAAATATGTTCTATTTGATCCATCTATATTCCAACCAATTTATCTCCAACTGAAAGTACTTGGAATCAATTAAGAAAATAGCGTGGTTCATTAGTAGATTCCAAAATTATAATGAAATAAAGTATCCAAGTTATGGATTTGCATATTTACACAAATATATAAACTGTTTGAATTGATAAAACATAAATTATAAAATGGGATTACAAATAATAAAAACACTCTTCTTGAATTATACCAGCTTCAAAACGTTTCTCCTAATTATGTCTAATATCATAAGAAGGATTCATGCTCAAAATGAAATTTATCAGATAACTACAACAAGGTTGCAATTGAATGTATTATTTTATGTTCAATTATGGGAACGCTAAAATGCATGTCATAAGAATTCCATTTTCCATCCAATTTGGGCCTGGACATTTTAAACTTTTGAAGAGGTTCTAGCATAGCTTTCATTTCTTCTTTATTCACTTATGTTGTCATTACCTCCAATTTTTTTCCTGGTCCAAGAATATTAGGAGGAATGAGACCATTTTAATTGTTCCCCCATTATCTACCTAGTGGCACTGGGTAAACATGAAATGTGCTACCCCTAGCTCTGCAATATCTTGAAACCTATTGATCTTAGATCCATTATTATTATTTATTTCACTCTGCCATGATATGTATATTTTCATGTGCTTTGCATAGTTCTAAAAAAAATTATGTTCTCATCCCATTCATAGAATTCCATTTCTTCTGCATTTAAAGTTGTTATGCAATCCTTGATACAACAAGATTTATTCTGCTTTGGTAGAAGGTTTGGTGCTCATATTTCATACAATATAAAATATAATTTTCCATTTTGAATGAAATCTAAATATTATACTACTGGAATATAAACCATTGACTTTATCAAATCAATGGAAAAGGATATTTAATCAGACATAAAGGTGGATTTCATGAAAAACTTATAGGTGAATCATGGTGGTCTATATGAATAACGAAAAATAAGAATATGTCAAACGTTACATTATATTTAAGAGTAAGGAATATCTGAAACATTGAATGAAGATAATATTTCAATGGAGTACAAATAATATTTTCCAAATCCAAAATTAGGTTAATAATTCTGTCACAAAATAGCTCAACCATTTTATTTTTTATTTTTGCAGAAGATTAT
The DNA here is from genome assembly GCA_034641835.2 of Pinus albicaulis. Classification (NCBI taxonomy): domain Eukaryota; kingdom Viridiplantae; phylum Streptophyta; class Pinopsida; order Pinales; family Pinaceae; genus Pinus; species Pinus albicaulis. The sequence goes on from CM076579.1 coordinate 588,153,896, forward strand.
AGCATATGAAAATTTGTAAGGTGATGGTGGTGTAGAAGGTGGTAAGAATGGTGTAATATTTATTAATATCATGAACATGATTTGTGGTTGCGTGGATAATGCAACATCAGAAAGGTAATATAAGTTTTCGTAATTTCCTTTGCATAGGCCAGAGTCTGTAGTATATAGAAATAATTTTTTTGAGTATTCATATACATAATATCACCCTCTTAAAGCCATTTTTATTTAATTATAGCTCAAATCCATGCCTTCCCATCCATGCTGATTCATCCATGCCATCAAAGCAATCTATCCATGTCAGTAAGCCATGAGCTCCAGTGATTAACTGGGTATTACCGGGTTCAAATTATAGGGTCATGATACAAGAAAAGACCTGGAAAGGTTGGGAACTCACCCCCAAAGCATTAGGTAGGTGGGTCTTAACCGAAACAAAAGAGAGCGTGGGTACAATACCTTTCAAGCATCAAAGCCACTTTCTACAGAGCATTGTTATTTAATTACACCATTGTTCTACAATTTTTTATGGTAATTCTAACTATTGTCACTTCAACGAAATTTAGAGGTATGTAAATCATTTGATTTTATTTTTTATAAAGGATCTTAAAACTGAAATTTGTAATGGGTAAGGAATCCTTTGTTGCAGGGAAATGATACATAAGCAACTTGTTTGAAAATTTAAATATCCATTCATATAATAGAATGCCATTACTATCTAGGTTGCATTAGACATGTAATACAATTTTGTGTGATATGAGTACATTTTCATTTAAATTTTAGCGGCACAAGGTTTCGCATTTCCTTTTGGATTTCCTATCTAATATATAGTGAAATATTTTTGTTCAGGTTTAATCTAATTAGTTATGGTTTCAATTACAAAGAACTGATTCTCTTATTTGATTTTTTTTTATTTTATCCAAATATCATCACTCTAAAATATACCTTCCTAAAAAGAGTGATAATAAAGAGAAAATTAGAATGCCTGAATTATATGGGGGAGGACATACACAACAAATCCCACAGACTTAGTTGAAAGAAGTGTTGATATGTCCCTTCTTGGTCAGCTCCTTATCACCGAAGTAGAGATCAACAAGGAAGTTATGGATGACATATATTGGGTCATGGGCGCATATTTAGGGCACTTGAGTTCTCCCCCTTAGAGTATTGGGCTGAAGAGGGCCTTATATTATCAATACTTGATGTAGATTTAGGCTGGTCTCATTTTTTTTCCTAATCTGGCTTATTGGAACTGCTTTCTCCCCACCCCCTAAAACTACAATTCGAACAGGTGCATCTTGGGAGTGTGTCTGGGTGTGTGATCCCTAATTTTATAATATGCTCTATACAAGCTGTTAGCCACCTATAAAATTTGTTATAGCAAAAGGTGGCTAAAAAATTTTGAGCCTTCAAGGAAAAAATTTTATTACTAAAAAGTGTTGGCTCTTGAAGACTCTTGAAGGCCTCATGCCTCTGTCCAAATCTTCATTGTTGTTTCCTTTCCCAAACTCAGAAATCCTGCAGATTTCCAAGACAAAATAATGCTGCCAACTCCATTTTTTCTTTCCCTTCCTTTTTCTAAAATAACCCCATTTTAACCCCTTCATCCCTCATAAAATCTTTCATTTTTCATGTTTCTCCCCTTTTCCCTTCATCAAAACCCCTTTGATAAGGTTTTAAGACCCTTTCTTGCCTTATCGAAACCCTCAAATTCCTTTGAAAACCATTGAAAATCCATAAAAATGCATTTTTTATATTATAGACTTAAGCCCCCTTGGGATAAGTCTCTAACCCTTCCCTTCCATACGCCCTGGTGCTCGAACCAGGCACTGAGCCATTTGGGCGCTTATCACAATCGGGGGAAAACAAAGAGCGCAAGACTTTCCCTTTATTAAAAACCCCGATGCTGATTAGCCCTCTGTTCTATCTCCCTCGGTCATATTATATTCCATGTGCCCAAAGGCCTGACAAACGGGCGCCAAGCCATATTGAATATTAATATTTCGCCCCTGAAAGTATAGACTTTCGTTTATATAATTTTTTTTATTTTTATTATGTCCTAAAATTTTCCACTGGTGCAAGATTCTAATCGCTCTCCACCGTCGATCTGATCTGCAGATCGATGGCACGCAATCCATCACCTCGGTGGTCCTCGCCAGCCACTTACTATTGCAAAACCAAGCGGATTTCATCGCACCGCTTTTGAGAGGGGGGCATTTTTTTTCTATTTCGCAGCAATTCCATACATCGGCTGATGTGTGGCCCTGAGCACTGTTCAAAAACTGCCCTCATCATGCATTAAAGGTCGGATGTGGAGTGGGCGCGATATTGATGCACGCTGCTCGATCTGAGGCTGCTCATCGGACGACGATCGCGATCCAAAGAAGCCTATGTGATAACCACATGTACGGTGCAGTCATAAAAGAATTTCCACCGTCGATCTGATCTACAGATCGACGGCCCATACTCCATCGCCCCGGTCCCTACGCCACATCAACGTCCACGCAGTAATTTTAATTGCGGCGGGTCTTCATCGTTTCTCCACCCAGTCAGCAAATTCGGACCCAGGAAATTTATATAGCATGGTTTTATTAAAAAGTTTTGAAGTCTGGGTGTGTTTTATAAGGTTTTGACATATGATCTCCGCCATTGATCTTGTGGTCTGATCTCATCCTACGGCCCACGATCATCCCGAACCCACACACCGTTTTTAACTACTTTTCACCAAAACAAAGGTTTTTAACCTATTTTCTCTGTTTTTTCAAATAAAGTGACTTCTTCACTTGGACTATTCACCTCCGCTCCCGACCGTCGATCTCTGCGCGATCAACGGCTCTGATTAAAATTATTTTACCGCCTTCCCTTTGAATTCCTCTGATCAATATTCATCGTTGGATGATGCCATCCAACGACCATGCTCCCTCCACGCACCTTCCGAAGCAGTAACCTATACATGCACGATTTTATAACATTTGTTCATATTTTGCAGGGTTCAAATGGTTTTTCCGCTATGTCTAAAGAAAATTCAGAGGTAGAGGGTGATGATCCTCCCGCCTCCGATCCATCAAAGAGAATCATTTGCAGGTTTCAAATCCATGTTTCGTCAATGATTCATCAAACATTGATGCCACATGACCCCTGCGCAGCCCTGCACCCTAGCAAAACATAATGAATCGGGCACAGTCAGAGAGTATCAGTGCTGAAGAAAAAATATATCAGAACAGAAGATCAAAGACAGATCTGTGGGGATTACGTCTAAGATGGTTTATCAAAAGCCTAATCCCCAATTAAAACATGGTTAGAGGAGAAAATCATAAAGTTTCATCAAATAGAAAGACTCCACCACCACATCTGAGGAAAATTGATCCCTCCAGCTACCACAATGCCACCTGTGCCTCAAAGAATTCATATCCAAAGCAGGACTTAATGATCAGGATCAGATATCTGCCTCACAACGTAGCCAGAGAGTAAATTCTGCAAATAAACTTAATGAAAAAATATCAGTAGAGTTACTTTGACATCACATAGAGCCTCAAAGGTCAAAAAGAGCTCCCACTGAGCTTAAATATTTATGTAAATGATTTAATATAGTGAAACACCTATAAAATTCTTCATCGAGCTCCTCAAAGGCCGAGAAGTCATCACTCTATATTAATTGTCCTGAGAGATCTTTTATCAGATCTCACCTCCTCATTCTTCTATAAATACTTCTATAGAAGATGAGAAATTGTTGGTCGCAGAACTTTGAAATATATTTGAGCTTAAAACTTCTAATTGTAAATAGTGTTCATTGGCCCTTGAAGCTCTGTTTGTGTTTAGATTAGTTAGGCTGAATAGTGAAGATGATTGCTGAACTGAAACATTGGACCTGAAGACTGTAACTGGTTTGACATCAATAACAAGCTGTTTCTTGGGATCCTGGTCTATATCACTGGTGAAGTACCCCTTTCTTTGTTATTTTTCTTCCTTCTATGTATGTCATATTGTTCACTATTCTCTAATAAAGAACAACATTTATAGAGTTAGGATTTACTGTTTACCAGTACCCTTCTCTCACTGATAAGCTTTATCTCAATGTTTTCCTCCAATTTGTTTATTTAAGAATGATTCAATACAATTTAAGCAGTTAGGAATGTTGGTGTTCCCTCGTCCTACTGTTTGCTTTAAACATTGTTCTTGAAAGTTATTTTCATCATTTTCTTATTAAAGTTAGACAACAAAAGTGATGGTTTGCCCTGTTTCTAGTTTCTATTCTCCAAAGGCAGATTCTGAAGGTTTCCCTTGGTGTTGACTGAAAGCAGACCAAGTTTAAAAGTACCTTATCTGATCTTAGGTTACACTTTGTTTTCTCTTATGTGTTTTCATACTTTCTGAAGGTAATTATGCGGATTACTGGATTGTTTGTCAATTAAGCTGCTTTAATACAAACTTGCCCAAGAAGGCTATGGTTAGCCCTGTTCTTGCTTGGTTTTAAACAGTTACTTAAGAGGCTTTTCTTGTTTGGACTGACTATAAATCCCTTGTGAAATTATTATCAGTTTCCTCCCTTCCAACACTTTATTGTTTCCATTCCATCATTTTAATCTCAATAATCTTGTGATACAGATGACTTTCCCCTTGGATCACTCTTGATGTTGTTGCTTAATTAAAGCCATGTTATGACTCCATAGCCCAATGGACTAAAAACCAACATTATATCTAGCTCTTTGGACAAAGCTATTCTATTCACTTGCAACTTCTCACCTTTGAAACTCTTTGCATTTAGGACTTTCCACCTCAAACAGTAATCATGCTCAACCATCCAAAAACAAAAAAAACCCTCGACCTTCATAACTAGCCTAATATCATTACCCCAAACTTCAAAGAAAAATCCATCTTTGCACTTATTGGAGAGATCCCTCTCTGGATTTAGGAGGGCTAGATCCTAGAATCCCAAAGTGGTTGAAACGATGTTGTTTCTATGATTGGACTTTTCCAATCTTGCTAATTATAGATTCCTAACATTTCTGGCGACTCCACTAGGGAATCAGTTGAATTTTCACCTTAGGTTCCCTTAAACACTTCATAAAACCTTGTGAGTCAAAAGTAGCCTTTTCAAGCACTACCAAGAAATGGTAATCATGATGAAACTTGTTTGAGTCAGTGAAAAACTAGGCAAACCCTATGATTCTCATAAGACTTTATCTAACCTTGAAAAATCAGCTGGCTTAGCCATAAGAGTAGACTGTCTTTGTCTCATAACCATAGCTAAGTTGTGAAACAGAGTTAGCATATTCTTAGAAACCACACAACTGAAAATAACTCAGAAAACACCAAAAATATTTCAAATTGGTATCCAATAAACATGGTGGTGGACCATAAAACCTTTTACCTCCAAAAGAGCTAAAAAATTCCACTTGGCGACTCCACAATCCTTAATAGACCTTAAGACTCCACTGGGAAGAACCTTTGTCATTAAAACATGGTTTAAAATTTAGTTAGAGAATTGTAAGATTTGAATTTGTGAAACAGAATTAGTTGACCTCTTAAATATTGTCATACATGGTTGAGCTTTTCCTATTTATTTGGGTCTGAAAAACACAGCATAGTGGCTCCTAGAAAGATTCACACTAGAGCCCATCCTGACCCTGATCCACTTGAGATAGTTGATAAACAGAAAGTATCCTTAGGAATTCTCCTAGGATTAAATTATCAACTATTTTTAGATCACCCTTGAGAGCTAATTCAGTCCCTGAAAATATTTCAACTCTACAACAATCACAAGTTGACTTAGTAAATCCCTTTAGAACTAGGTCTCTTGGTGATTTAGATCAGTTAGATTTTGAGTCTTCACTTTCATCTCCTGAAACAAGTGAACATCCTGGTAGAAGAGAATCAACACCTCCTGATTTACATTTCCTTCACAACCTAGGTGTCCCTCATCCAAGATCAGTTCAGTAGTCTATTCCTAGTCCATCCACTTCTGCTCACCCTACAGCCACTGTTCAATCCACCACATTTTAGCCCACTTTTCCTCTTGTTAATCCACCCCTTTTGAATCCACCCCCACCACATATCATGGCAACATGGTTTGCTCCCTCAGTCCTTCATGTACCATTAGTCAATCTCCCACAGGACTATCAGTCCAAAATTAAATTATATTATGCTATCAATGCTACAACTACATCACAACATGTGGATAAGATGAATGAATACTTTGACAGAAATGAAATTGATGATGATTCTGTTAAGCTTATATTATTTTCTCAAAGTTTGGGGGGAGAAGTAAGAAAATGGTTTAAAGGTTTAACCCCCCATAGTATTAATTATCTCCAAGCCTTCCATCAAACATTCTTAAACAAATGGGAAGTAAAGAAAAACCCTCTCCAAGTCCTTTTTTATTACAAAAATATTCATAGAAACATGGGGGAAAGTGTACAAGCTTATTGAGCTAGATTCAACAGTGTATATAATGCACTTTCCCTAGAGCTAAAACCTCCACAAGGCTCAGCTTTAAACAAGTTTCCTGAAGGGTTTGACCCTGAGATGGCCTATCAACTGAGGGAAAGAGATCCTGCAACTCTTGAAGAGATGCAAAAGGGTGCTCTTTCTGTGGAAGTCAACTTAATGGAGAAGAGAGAAAGAATGAAAAATGAAAAGAGAGTGTCCTTTAGAGAGGAATCTACACCCTCTACTTCAAACTCAAAGATGGAGAAAATGATGGAAGAAATGATGAAAGATATGAGCATAATTAAGAGAGCACAAGTGAGCAAAAATAAAAATGCTCCTCAAAACAGAAACCAGAACCAGAATCAGAATTTTAGAAGGAACCAACCTCCAAACATACCTAGGAAAGATGATCAGTAGATCACTCCTCCCTTTCATCAAAACTATGTAAGTGAGGTTGAGGAAATAGATGAAATAATAGAGGAGGACGATATCAACATGTTGGGGGTAGATAATGATGACTTTGAGATTCATTATGATAGAAAACAAGGTCTATACACACCTTATGATGACAAAAGATATGATGATGAAAATTATTATCAAGACATGGAAAATTTCATCATAGAATCTAAAAAAGAATATGACCTTCGAAGCAAAACCAGTCAACAAACTCCCAACAACAAAACCTCCGACAAATCTTCACAAAAAAACACTACAACAAAGCCTAGAATGATCAAACAAAAGGACAAAACAGTAGCTGTAAATTCTGATAATGGTAAAGAGAAAGGCACTCAAAAAAAATAAAAACAAAGTACAGACATTAGTAGTACTAACATCTCAGCTAGTACTCCTGTTAAAACCATTTTGTGAAATGTAAATAAAACAAATCAGCAAGCTGATGTTGCTGATAGAGTGACAACCAATACGGCTGAAACAAGTACTTTAAAGAGTCAAATTCCTTTCAGCCTGGAGCAGGAAGTTTCAAAGATCAAAATCTCTGTTCCCCTCACTGAGTTAGCTGCCCAACATGTATATAGGACCCAAATTTTGAAGGCTTTAAATATAGGGGAAAATGAGGATACATTCAATATTAATGATGACCAGCCAGAGCTTATTTTTGTTCCAAAGATTAAAGGCAGATATCAAGAGGGACCTGTTCCTCCCTTTTATGTGAGTTTAAACATTCATGACAATATTTTTCACAACGCTATGCATGATTTCGGGGCTTCTCATAATTTAATGCCTAAAGCTGTGATGGGGAGCCTTGGTCTAGAAATCACTAGACCTTATAAAGATCTGTAATCCTTTGACTCGATCAGAGTAAAATTCTTAGGATTAATCAAAGACCTCTGCGTTAGCTTAGCACAAATCCCAGCCAAATGCTTAGTCATGGACATTGTTGTGGCTGATGTGCCCCCAAAGTATGGAATGTTATTATCTAGATCTTGGGGGGCTAAGTTACAGGAGACTATGCAGATGGACATGACCTATGCAACTATCCCTGTTGTCAATTAGACAAGAAGACTTTACAGGGAGTCTCATATGAAATACAAAGTTACAAGTCAAGACAAACCGCAAAACTCCCCTTTATACTCTGTAAACACGGGCCTTGATTCATTTATCCTTTTTAATGATGAGATATTGTATGAAAAAGTCACTTTAAATGAACTCATGGCTGACAGAGATGAAGAAGAAAACAACGTAGGAGTGTCAAAACAGGTTGCTGCATTTGAAAATATTAGCAAACCCAACATAGGTCTTGAACTATGAATCATACGTCCACCGTTGTTTAACCTCAGCAGTCAAGAACTTGTTCCTCAACATATTGAAAAATTTGAGTAATTAAAACAAGCCCCGCTATGTGCTAACATTCAGGGGACATCCGAAAGAATTTTAGTTGGAGAGGACAACCACCAAACAGATGCAACCGAAAATAGTCCTCTGTGGAGTATGTATTTTGACGGATCCTGCACTAGGAACAATGCTAGTGCAGGGGTTTGGATTTGCAACATTGAAAGCAACCACACAGAAAGTCTTTCCTATAGATTAAACTTCTAGTGTTCAAATAACATAGCAGAATATGAATCCCTTATTTTAGGCTGACGATTGTTGAAGAAGTTAGGAGCCAAAAGAATCAATGTGTATGGGTATTCAGAGTTATTCATTAGGCAAGTCAATGGGGAGTATAACATGAATCATCCCAGACTTAGGGCCTACCGAAATGATGCTGTGGACCTTTCAAAAACTTTTGAGGAGTCCAAATTGATTTTTGTCCCAAGAAAAAGAAATATTGTGGCCCACAATTTAGCCTTTGCAGCTAGAACATGCTTAATTCCATATGAAACCAAAGAATGCACAACTCAAATAAAATTTAGACCAGCCATTCCTGATAACAAAAAATATTGGCAGGTATTCGATAGAGACAAAAAAATAGAAGACTTCATGCAGTTCAGAAATGAATTTGAACTTCACAGCTCAGATTCATATTATAAAACTGACTTCCCTAATGAAGAAAATTTTCTTGGTGAAGAAGAACCACCTCCCGAACTTGCTGATTTAAATCTATTGTCAAGAAAAATTCACAGCAAAACAGAATGGATTGCAGAGGCAGAAACAGAGAACTTAGAAACTCTGCAATCCAATGATGAAAGTTTGCCAAAGGGCCTGTCTCCTTTAGAAGAGTTGTTATATTTTAACGATGTGGCCAAGAAGCCAAAGTTGGAACCTGTAGAGACTGAAGTGGAAGAGTGAAATATTGGCAGTGAACTTAAACCTATGATGATTAAACTGTCTAAGAGTTTACCAGTTCACATTAAAATCAAATACATAGAGCTGTTTAAATAATTTTCTGATGTTTTCGCGTGGAGTTACAAAGATCTTAAGTCCTATAACACTGAAATAATACAGCAAAAAATCCCTCTCAAAGGAAACTAAAAACCATTCAAACAGAAACTACACAGGATAAACACTATTCAGTTGCCTTTGGTTTAGAAGAAAATCATGAAAATGTACGATGCTGGTATTATTGTCCCTATTAGATATTCTGAGTGGGTATCTAATCTGGTGTTAGTTAGGAAGAAAACTTGAGAGATCAGGCTTTGTATAGACTTTAGAGATTTAAACAAAGCTTTGTTAAAAGACAACTACCCTTTACCTAATATGGACCATATTTACAAAGGGTAGTGGGGTCTAGAAGAATTTCTTTTCTTGATGGCTACTCAGGGTACAATCAGATTTTAGTTCACCCTGCTGATCAATTAAAGATAGCCTTTACTACACCATGGGGCACTTTCATGTATGTGAAAATTCCTTTGGGTCTAATGAATGTTGGAGCAACTTTTCAAAGAGAAATGGACATAGCATTCTCAGAAGAATTGGGCTACTTCATCATTACATACCTTGATGATGTCACTGTGTTTTCAAAAATAGATGAAGAGCACTTAGAACATTTAAGAAAAGTTTTCGAGAAATGTAGGAAATTTGGGATATCTTTAAACCCTAAGAAGACACTATTTGGTCTCCAAGAAGGTAAAATTCTTGGGCACATCATTTCAGAAGAGGGTATTAAGATAGATCCAAAGAGGACTGAGGCCATATTGCAAATCTCTCATCCTCGAAACATCAAGGAGTTGCAATCTTTCATTGGAAAGATTAAATTTTTGAGAAGGTTCATCCCCAACTTGGCTGAGCTCCTTAGCAATATCACAAACATGTTAAAGAAGGAGCAAGGGGTAAAATGGACCTTGGAAGCAAACAAGTCCTTTGAACTGGTGAAACAAGCGTTAACCAAAACACCGGTCCTTATAAGTCCTGATTTTTCAAAAGATTTTTATATTTTTTCATTTGCATCAGAAAATACCATAGTTGTTGTCCTTTTATAGAAAGATCCACAAGGACAAGAGCAGCCTATTGCATTCTTTAGTAGGGCATTGAGGGATGCCCCTTTGAAGTATAAAATTATGGAGAAGCAAGCTTTTTCTTTGGTTAAAGCTTTGAAAGACTTCAGATTATACATCCTTCACTCACACATCATTACCTTTGTCCCAAACTCAGTTGTTAAAGAAATTCTAACATAGGACCTAGATGGTAAGAGAGGTAAGTGGATTTCTGTTATTCTTGAATATGATTTAGAGATAAAACCCACTAAACTCATCAAAGGCCAAGGTCTAGCTAGATTAATGGCTGAATACAATTTTTAAGTTCTTGATATTAATATGATTAATGCTTTGGATGACCAAGAAGGATTCTCAACTCCTATTGTTGAAGACCATTTTATGAATTCTCCTTGGTATGCTAATGTTGCTTATGTTCTTCTTAATTTAAATACACCTCCCAGTTTGACAAAAACAAAGGCAAGATTCCTAAAGTTAAAAGTTGTAAACTATTGCATTATAAATAAATGTCTTTATTGGAAAAATGCAAGTGGTCTATTGCTTAAATGTTTGCCTGAGTTTGATGCAGATAAGGTTAAGCACGAGTTCCATGAAGGAGAATGTGGAGGTAATTTATACTGGAAGACAACAACCAACAAAATTTTGAGGGCTGGCTTCTTTTGGCCTACTCTTTTTCCTGATATACACAAGAATATCATAGCCTACCATAAATGTCAACTTTTTGAAAGCAAAAGAAAACTTCTACCCCTACCTCTGCATCCAATCATTGTTGAAGATTATTTTCAACAGTGGGGACTTGACTTCATAGGAGAAATCCATCCCCCATCTTCTACCCAGCATAGATGGATTCTCACTGCCACAAACTATTTCACTAAGTGGATAGAAGCCATACCTTGTAGAGAGGCCAATGATTCAGTTATTATAAAATTCATGGAGACTAACATTTTCTCCAGATTTGGTTGTCCTACCAAGATCATCACTGATAATGCAACAACATTTGGATCAGAGAGGATGGTTGAGTTCTGTCATAGATATTAGATAACATTGGGGAATTCCATGGCCTATTACCCTCAAGGTAATGGACTTGCAGAATCCTCAAACAAGAGTTTAATAAACATAATCAAGAAATTGTTGGAGGAAAAAAAAAAGTCTTGGCACACAAAGCTAGCTCATGCACTTTGGGCTGACAGATTGACTTTAAAGAAATCTATTGGTATGTCACCTTTCCAGCTTGTGTATGGTATCGATGCAATTTTTCCAAACAGCCTTGGTGTACTAGTGATGAATTTGATTCAAGAGTTACAAACTGAAGAAAATGACATGATCAAAAGAATAAATCAAACCATTCATCTTCAGCAAACCAGAGAGGAGGTTTATAACAGAGCATTACAAAAGCAGGACAAGATCAAAAAGATTTTTGACAGAAGAACAAAGGCCATCAATTTCAAAGTTGGGGACAAAGTTTTAAAATGGGACTCAAGGAGGGAATACATGGGCAATCATGGAAAATTTGACAACTTATGGCTTGGCCCTTACTCTACTCATTCAGCTACTGGTAACAATGCCTATTTTTTACAGGAGTTGAATGGAGAAAAATTGTTTGGGGGTCCTGTCAATGGAAAGATGCTTAAACATTACTTCTCTTGATCCATGACATATTTTGAAAGAATTTTTTATCTTTTTTCTCATTATAAATATCTCGTCCACCATTGCATTCAAAGTTATAAAAATAAAAAATACAAAAACAAAGAAAAGAAAGAAGAGAGGGCAAATTGTGAAAACAAGAAAGGTATAGTCCCATACCAAAAAGAGAAAAAAATCTGAAATTGTGCAAGCTCAAAAGCCAATCCTAAAGAACACACTTCTAGTTAGTCAAATAGCCTAATCTTGACTAATTAGTTTTAAATTTTCTGTCGATAGGATCGTGAATTCGATTTTCCAAATTGTTTAATCTTGGCTTATCAGTAGATAGATTAGGATAGAAATTAAAGGTTCAAACAAGCTCAAAATATGAACCTAGGTTTCCAAAGAGAGATGACTCAAATCTGTTTTAGTTTCTGAGTCAAAAAAGATGTAAATATGGTTCTAACATGCTCAAAATCTGAACCAGAGAACAAGGAAGAAACAGCTCAAACAAGAGTCAAAACAGAGCTGTAGAAAAAGGAAGGAAATGCTTTGAAATTTCAGATCTCAAACCTTCCATTTTGTTTTAAATTTTGTGCAAAATAATGTCTATGTGCAGCTTGTTTTTATGCCATAGACCAGCAGCAAGTCAAACAACTTAATCCTGACTTGACTGCTTTTTAAATTTATGTTATAGGATTTAGAGAATAAAGTCTGTTGGACAGTTTAATCCCAACAAACAGTAGATTAGGTAGAGAATCATATGGGCTCAACTGTTTAATCTGAGTCCATGGAGAAATAAGAAGTAGAAATAGATTAGATTTCCTACTTTCAAAAGATTAAAATGTTGTGAAAAGAGTTTTCTAATCCAAGTGCACTCTAATGAAGAAAAAATGTTAGATCAGTAGGATTGGGTAGGTAGAAAGCTTGTATTGATGAAGATCCATTGTTTATATGACTGCTAATATGTTTTCAAAGCAAGATCATCCCAGTAAAGGAAGAGAACACAATGGATGTGGCACATGTAAGCCTCCTAGAGAATGCAAGTCTGAATTTCTTGATTCCTTCAAGAAGGCACCATCCTCGAGTGGAGCCACTATTATCCACCTATAAAATTTGTTATAGCAAAAGGTGGCTAAAAATTTTTGAGCCTTCAAGGAACAAATTTTATTACTAAAAAGTGTTGGCTCTTGAAGACTCTTGAAGGCCTCATTCCTTTGTCTAAATCTTCACTGCTGTTTCCTTTCCCAAACTCAGAAATCTTGTAGATTTCCAAGACAGAATACCGCTGCCAACTCCATTTTTCATTTCCCTTCCTTTTTCTAAACTAACCCCATTTTAACCCCTTCATCCCCCATAAAATCTTTCATTTTTCATGTTTCTCCCCTTTCCCCTTCATCAAAATCCCTTTGATAAGGTTTTAAGACCCTTTCTTGCCTTATCGAAACCCTCAAATTCCTTTGAAAACCATTGAAAATCCATAAAAATGCATTTTTTATATTATAGACTTAAGCCCCCTTGGGCTAAGTCTTTAACCCTTCCCTTCCATACGCCCTGGTGCTTGAACCAGGCGCTGAGCCATTTGGGCACTTATCGCAATCGGGGGAAAACACAGAGCGCAAGACTTTCCCTTTATTAAAAACCTCGATGCCGATTAGCCCTCCGTTCTATCTCCCTCGGTCATATTATCTTCCATGTGCCCAAAGGCCCCGCAGACGGGTGCCAAGCCATATTGAATATTAATATATCACCCCCGAAAGTATAGACTTTCATTTATATAAATTATTTGATTTTTATTATGTCCTAAAATATTCCGTTGGTGCAAGGTTCTAATCACTCTCTACCGTCGATCTATACTGCAGATCTATGGCACGCAATCCATCGCCCCGGTGGTCCCCGCCAGCCACTTACTATTGAAAAACCAAGTGGATTTCATTGCACTGCTTTTGAGAGGGGGGCGGTTTTTTCTATTTCGCAACGATTCCATACACTAGTTGACACGTGGCCCTAAGCACTGTTCAAAAATTGCCCTCATCGCGCATTAAAGTTCGGATGTGGAGTGGGCGCGATATTGATGCGCACCATCCGATCTAAGGCCGCTCATCGAACGATGATCACACTCCGAAGAAGCCCGTGCGATAACCATAGGTACGGTGCAGTCATAAAGGAATTTCCGCCATCGATATGATCTATAGATCGACGGCCCATACTCCATTGCCCCCGTCCCTGTGCCACATCAGCGTCCACGCGCCAATTTTAATTGGGGCGGGTCTTCATTCGTTTATCTGCCCAGTCAGCAAATCTGGACCCAAGAACTTTATTTAGAATGGTTTTATTAAAAAGTTTTGAAGTCTAGGTGTGTTTTATAAGGTTTTGACATATGATCTCCGTCGTTGATCTTGTGGGCCGGTCTCATCCGACGGCCCATGATCATCCCGAACCCACACACCATTTTTAACTATTTTTCACCGAAACAAATTTTTTTAACCTATTTTCTCTGTTTTTCCAAATAAAGCGACTTCTTCGCTTGGAATATTCACCTCCACTCCTGACCGTCGATCTCTGCGCGATCAATGGCTCCGATTCAAATTATTTTACCGCCTTCCCTTTGAATTCCTCTGATCAATCTCGACCGTTAGATGATGCCATCCAATGGCCATGCTCCCTCCACATGCCTTCTGAAGCAGTAACCTATACATGCAAGATTTTATAACATTTGTTCGTATTTTGCAGGTTCAAATGGTTTTTCCGCTATGTCTGAAGAAAATTCAGAGGTAGAGAGTGACGATCCTCCCGCCTCTAATCCATCAAAGAGAATCATTTGCAGGTTTCAAATCTACGTTTAGTCAATGATTCATCAACCATTGATGCCACATGACCCCTACGTATCCCTACACCCTAACAAAACACAATGAATCGGGCACAGTCATAGAGTATCAGTGTCGAAGAAAAAATATATCAGAATAGAAGATTAAAGACAGATCTGTGGGGATTACATCTAAGATGGTTTATCAAAAGCCTAATCCCCAATTAAAATGCAGTTAAAGGAGAAAATCATAAAGGTTCATCAGACAGAAAGCCTCCACTTCCACATATGAGAAAAATTGATCCCTCCAGATACAACGATGCCACCTGTGCCTCAAAGCATTAATATCTGAAGCCGATGTTATTGATCAGGATCATATATCTACCTCACAACGCAGCCAGAGAGTAAATTCTGCAAATAAACTTAATGACAAAATATCAGCAGAGTTACTTTGACATCACATAGAGCCTCAAAGGTAAAAAAGAGCTCCCACCAAGCTTAAATATTTATGTAAATGATCTAATACAGTGAAACACCTGTAAACTTCTTCATCGAGCCCCTCAAAGGCCGAGAAGTAATCACTCTATATTAATTGTCCTCAGAGATCTTTTATCAGATCTCACCTCCTCATTCTTCTATAAATACTTCTGTAGAAGATGAGAAATTGTTGGTTGCAAAACTTTGAAATATATTTGAGCTTAAAACTTCTGATTGTAAATAGTGTTCGCTGGCCCTTGAAGCTCTGTTTGTGTTTATATTAGTTAGGCTGAATAATGAAGATGATTTTTGAACTGAAACATTGGACCTGAAGACTGTAACTGGTTTGACATCAATAACAAGCTGTTTCTTGGGATCCTAGTCTATATCACTGGTGAAGTGCCCCTTTCTTTGTTATTGTTTTTCCTTCTATGTATGTCATATTGTTCACTATTCTTGGATAAAGAACAACATTTATAGAGTTATGATTTACTATTTACCATTACCCTTCTCTCACTGATAAGCTTTATCTCAATGTTTTCCTCCAATTTGTTTATTTAAGAATTATTCAATATAGTTTAAGCAGTCAGGAATGTTGGCATTCCCTCATCCTACTGTTTGCTTTAAACATTGTTCTTGAAATTTATTTTCATCATTTTATTATTAAAGTTAGACTAGAAAAGTGATGGTTTTTATTGTTTCTAGTTTCTATTCTCCAAAGGTAGATTCTGAAGGTTTCCCTTGGTGTTGACCGAAAGCAGACCAGGTTTAAAATTACCTTATCTGATCTTAGGTTACACTTTGTTTTCTCTTATGTGTTTTCATACTTTCTGAAGGTAATTATGCGGATTACTGGATTGTTTGTCAATTAAGCTGCTTTATTACAAACTTGCCCAAGAAGTCTATGGTTAGCCTTGTTCTTGGTTGGTTTTAAACAGTTACTTAAGAGGCTTTTCTTGTTTGGACTGACTATAAATCCCTTGTGAAATTATTATCAGTTTCCTCCCCTCCAAGACTTTATTGTTTCCATTCCATCATTTTAATCTCAATAATATTGTGATACAGATGACTTGCCCCTTGGATCACTCTTGATGTTGTTGCTCAATTAAAGCCCTGTTATGACTCCATAGCCCAATGGACTAAAAACCAACATTATATATATCTCTTTAGACAAAGCTGTTCTATTCACTTGCAACTTCTCACATTTGAAACTCTTTACATTTAGGACTTTCCACCTCAAACAGTAATCATGCTCAACCATCCAAAAACAAAACAAACCCTCGCCTTCATAACTATCCTAATATCATTACCCCAAACTTCAAAGACAAATCCATATTTGCACTTATTGGAGAGATCCCTCTCCGGATTCAAGAGGGCTAGATCCTAGAATCCCAAAGTGGTTGAAACGATGTTGTTTCTGTGATTGGACTTTTCCAATGTTGCTAATTACATATTACTAACACAAGCTATACTCCCTGTGATGCTACTACAGGTAGAGAGTGATATCCCAGTGCACTCCCAGATAAGGTTGGATGCTCTGACAAATTAATGAGAAATTATATTTTTTTTCTTTTTTCTATTTTTTAGGTGGATGTGAGACCTAGGGTAGCTTTAAGGGGAAGTGACGATGAAAACAAAAGAGTTATTCTCCCTCTCTTTTACCCCCCCCTTTTTTTTTATTGATAGAGATTTGAGTGGAGGAGAAAAAGAGGAGCTTTGAGTGGAGGGAACAAAGAGGAGGTTTGAGGAGAGAGCAAAGGAGAGCTTTGAGGTGTCATCCCATCATCTCCTACTCTTTCCCATTCCTTCCTCTCCCTCATTTTGTTGCAATTTATACATCTAATACTTGAGAAAAATGGTCTGCATGTGGTTCTTCATTCCATTTTTGGCTCTCATTGTGTTGGTTTGGCATATGTTAATGTTCATACTCATAGTGACGCAATGTATGAAATTGATGTAGATTTTGAACCGGGTCAATGTGAAAATGAAGAGGGAAATGAAGGTGAATATATTCATTGATAACATTTTGGAGATATGTGATAAAACTTATAGCGAGTGCGGGGGGGGGAGGGTAAGGATTATTTTAACTTTCCTTCAAGTGTTACAATTCCCTTTAGGCTTCGACACAATAGACAATCATGTGGGTTGGGGCTACCCAGTCTTCAGGGCACTCAAAGATTTCATATTTTTCCTTTCAATTCCCTCCTTTCAAGTAATTTTGTGGAATTCTTTTGGGTGGTTCCAAAAATGGTCCATTAGACCAGACTTATAGATAGTCCTAAAAATTAATTGTAACAGTTAATAATTCCCAGAAAACCATAGCCTCAACTTGCTCTCAACAAAAAAAAAAAATGAAAAGGAGCAGAAGGATCCAGTTCCATTTTGAAAAAACAAAACATATTGTATGGAGTTAGGTTCTAATCTAATTTATAAAACCTATGTGGAAAAACCAATCAAAGTGCAAGAACAATAATACTATAATTAAATTTAAAAACAAAGAAATGTCTTCATATTTTGGTTGTGAATACAATGGCCTGCAACCTTGGCTCTCATCCATCATCACTGAAGAGTTTGGCCCTAATGCTTGCTACATCCCCTTGACTCTCTTAGATAGTTGAAATACCAATACCTTGGTCTAGATTGAAATGGTTTTGTCTATTATTAATATTCAGGTTGTCATATTTCATGTTTTCCTCCAAGTCTGTGAATTTTCCATCTATAAATTTTGCATCATTATCCTTTATGAGATTCAGTGTAATTTTCCATTTAAACTCAATTTTCTTAAAAACCTTAACTTCATGATGCCAATCCTCTTTTTTAAACTCCATTCTTTATCAATCCCCTACATTCTCTAACTTTTTTCTCCACCTTCTATAACCTTAGGTCACCTCATATGATACAGTCTCTTCCTGGCAGTTGTATCATGGAAGTGATGCCACTATGGCTTGGTGAGCTAAGAAATTTGAAGGAATTGTACATTTAACATGACTAGAGGTGCCAGTATTCCATATTTCCACATGTGTCGCACGTTCTCTTAATTTTCTTCCAACATGGAGTGGTCTAAATTCTCACTTAAAGTTTCTTTAGTCCCAAATGATCTCCTTAGTTACCTATATGGTTCCTCAATTTGTTGAACCATCTTGTTACATAGGAAAACCTTATTAATCTTAGCAACAAGGCACCTAATTTCCTCAAGATATCTAGAATACCCCAATCTCTGATACCCCATTAATCTGAAAGTCAATTACTAAAGGGTAGAGTCTCTTTCAGTATTGAGTGTATCATTGCATTATATAGTACTTAAGTTAGTCCATGAATTGGAGCCTAAAATTCGACTTTTGGTTGATATACCAATGCAGAGCGAAAATGATAACATCTTTCTGATTCATTATTACCCCATCATTCTGGATCTTCGTGCTTGGACCCTAGTTTCCCCACCAAGGTTTAGTATGAACCAACTCTCAAGGAGGTACCTCTCTAGGCAAGGGGTTTAGTTTGGTGGAAAAATTTATCGAGTTGTGGATGTATGTCTATATGTGCTCTCATTTTTTCTATTTTGAATTTTCTTTTCTTTGTTGACAGACGTTGATTTTTTTTTTCTGTATCTTGATTTTACTTTATTTCTACTCTATCTAATTTTCACACATTTGGGAAGATTTGTGACACTAAAAAAAATGATTTTATGGTTAGATAATCTTCTTCACATTCTATGCATTATTAATTATCTTTTGGAATGCATTTTCTAGCATTTGGTGATAATTGTTTGCTTGAGCCTTTGAAGAGGTAAAGTTCCTTAAGGCCGTACTTGATTTCAGAGAGAACAATGAATTTTTCTTTTGTTAGTGCCAATATAGGTCGGGTTTCTAAAGGTATATATGTTATGTAGAGTTTTACTAAGAGAAGGATCTGCTAAGAATAGATCTTGACCTTGTTATAGCATCATTTTTCACCCTCATGTGATTCATGATTGTCTCTTTGGCCTTGGGCACCCATTCCGACAGACTTGAACAAAGTTCATAAAAAACAGTGTTAAAAATCCCATACGTGGGTATGCCCAGACTTTTCCACGTGTATACGCGAGTCCATACACACTTTTCCACGTATTCCATTAAAATCATTAAAAAATATATAAAATTCCCTATTTTCGGGCTGGGTTGATGGTTACTCTAGTAGTTCAACCACCCCAGCACGTGGCCAACTGTTTCCAACTGATTGAAACTACTTTGAGGGAGTATAAAAGCCCCTCATGTGCATGGCCTAAGGGAGAGAGAAATTTATAGACATTATACTATGTTGGAGCCCAAATTCAAGTCTGATTTCCCATGCCTCTTGCACTTTCCCAGATTTTTACAGGAAACCCTTGTTTCCTGGAGATGCTCATCAGTTTATATGTCATCTCGTGTGCACAAGTCTTGAAGGTATCCTAGCGAGGCAAGGGCGGGACGGATCCGGACGACAGTCTGTTCGAAGATCGTGGAAGGATTTAGGTGATCTCTCCACTTTTTATTACTGTACATGCTATTCGTAATGAAGAAGAACCATCTTGCTCCTGAATTCACGTGTTAATATCTGCTTGCATATGTGAAAAGATTATTATTTAAGCATTTATTATTGTTTACATGATGTTTCACATGGATTTCACTGACATTTAGGATAGATATATGTTGTACAACTAGATTTCCGTGCACGTTTCTTCTTGGTTGTCAGGTTGAGGAGGAAGAAGGGTTGCTGGGGGTTTGGACCTCGTGGGATCTACATCAAACGTAGGATTACGGGTGAGTTCTACTATCGATGTTATCTAGTTTTTGGCATACAAGTGTGGTTGTGTGAGTCCTTCTTGAGTAGCATGCCCTGATCTGTGGAGGTTTTGACCCAACAAACCTCTAGGGAGTTATTTCCCGAAACAGAACTGGCGACTACGCTGGGGATAACATTCTTGTGATTCCCCTGTTGGGTGGTTTCAGATGTTTGAAAGGTTTCCAACAGTTTTAATTATTATTTCTAGTCCAGTTAACTTTTTCTCAGTCAGACTGAAGACCTAGTTCTTTATCCAGGCTTGATCTTTTTTATTTTTCATTATTTTCTTTCTCATACGCGAGTTTTGCTACACACAGTCGCATATACATGCAGTTTTTGTTAAATGAAGTCGTGTATACGCGGGTTTCCTTTGACACAGGTGCATATGCACGCTTGTTGAAAAGCTGATAAGTAGCATATGCCTAGGAAAATTTTGAAAATTTTGATTTCTTGACTTTGTAGTATTTTCTGCCTGTGGAGACCTGTTCCTGCAGTGTCTTTATAGTCTCTGGATTGTGTTGAAAGTGATTATTGGTCTTTTTCTCTCTTGATTGGTTGAAGACTAGCTTATTAGGCAAATCTTGTTTTTTAGTGCTTTCATTTCTGGTTCGAGTACCAAGATCTCTTTCTGGGGATTCTTGGCTGTTCTGCTTAATCAGAATAGAGAGCTTCTGCTCATATACTCTTTCCTCATTTTATGTTTTGCCTTGCACTTGGATTTTTGCCTGCTTTAGGTTAGTTTTCTTGAGTTCATTTGACTAGGTCTTGTTGCAATTTTTGAAGAGTCTTTCTTGGTTCTTTGAAGTTTATGTTTGCTGCAAGGTTGTACTATTCTTCTGGGCTGAGTTACTGAGTTTCTTGTCTTCTTTTGCTCATATAAATCATGCTACTAAGTGGTACTATAAGATTTGGAGCATTTTTGAAGTTTTGCTTGAAATTCAGAGTTGTTTGGCTTGGTAATTGGATAGTTTTCTTGGTCTCTTCGAGCTCTTCTTTTTATAAAATTCAAAAGCTCAAAAAACATTTTGTTTTGTCATTTGCTTTTGTTTTGCATTTTTGTTTTCGTTTCGTTACATCTTTTGAAGCTTTTTTGAGATTTCTTTCCTTTTTTTCTGACTTGATTTGGGAAGGGAATTGTCATTGGTTTCTTCCTCTTGTTTCAAGCATATTTTGGTGTCTGTATACTAAGAGTTTCTGATTTAGGGAACTAGTTTTGTGGACAACCGAAAAGTGATAAAACTGAAGGATTCTTTGGAAATTTCTCTTTGCTTTGTTAGATTTTGCATCGTAGAATTTGCATGCTCTTAGTTATTTGCATTAGGTGCACTTAAGAATTTGTAGTCTTTTTCATAGATTTTGCGAGTGTGATTTTGATATTTGAAAAGAAAAAGTATATAGTGTCGCAGAACCCGTGTAGAAATTTCTTTACGTAATCGCCAAACACCACAAGTTTCATTTCCATATCCCATTGACATAATATAACAGCCAATTAAAATAAGCGCTATAATTTAAAAACAACTAGAAATTTTTTTATTAAGTGTCATACACCAACTAGCTAGGTTGTAGGGCCTTGGATTAGGTGAGTGGAGAGTTAAATCTCCAAGGCCACTCAAACTAAAACATAGAAGTTTATTAATTGAGCGAAATCCAACTCCGTTAGGTGGACCGGGAAAGCTCTCCTCCAAAGAGTCAAGCGCGAGGGGAAGTGAAGGCCGAGAAGAGAGATACCCCCTCTCTGATTTGCTGGATCTTGCCTCAAGACCGTTCCGCCCGGCTTCTGACACGGATTGGTGCCCATAGTTGCCATTCCTAGGTTCCACACAGGTGACTGCGGGGGGGAATACCCGTGGTACCTGAGGCAGACGTCGTATCACTTCCAGCAGTACTTCTGGGGGGTGCCCTTGCGAAGCTTGGGTACTTGTGCCGGCAAAGGCTGTTGTTAGGAGGTCGGCGTAACTGTTTCTGTTACCTTCGCTAGTAGGCCTGGGCCGTAATTATCCCAGACTACTTTCGGGAGGTCCTATTTTTCGCTTTCTCGTATTTTGGTGTCCGGTCCTAATCACCCGGAGCAGAAATACCTGAAGGCTGCTTGCTTGGCTGTATCTTAGGGATTTTTGTAGTGAGTGCTCTTTGCTCCTAGCTTGCTTAGCTTTATACTTTTTTGAGTCTAATTAAAATTTGTTAAAGTGGCTGATCAAGCGCCTCGTCGATCGAGGAGAATCCGGGGGTTATCTCCCGAGAGTGCAGAGCCTTCTTCAAGAAGGCGTAGGAGTAACATAGTAGGTGAATATTACCCTGTGGTGTCTGACGCAGTGGAGAGAGATCCTCCACAAGGGCTTGAAGGTTTCGTAGTTGGTTTTGGTGTTGGTTCCGAGAGGAGCATTCTGCTCACCTCGAGAGTCTTATTTTTGGGAGAGTTAGGAATAGAAGTAGAGGAAGTACCTGAGTCTCCTCAGTCACTTCCATCTCCTCTTCCTCCTGATTATCCGTTTGTTGTTGAGTACATCGGACCTGAGTCTGCAAGACCAGAAGATCCTCCATTTTATTCATACCTTTCGATGGCCACGACTGGGAACGCGGCTTCTGCTGTGAGTGTTGCGGGCATTCAGACTCCTGCTTCAGTTGAAGGAGGAGGCACTATTGCTATATCTACGATTGCTTCTAGTACTGC
Organism: Pinus albicaulis; assembly: GCA_034641835.2. Classification (NCBI taxonomy): domain Eukaryota; kingdom Viridiplantae; phylum Streptophyta; class Pinopsida; order Pinales; family Pinaceae; genus Pinus; species Pinus albicaulis. The sequence continues at coordinate 588,176,583 of CM076579.1, forward strand.
TGTGTTTGGATCTGGTTTCACCCAAGCACATGCTTCTCAATCTGGTCCCTTCTGTTTCGGAATGCCCACTAGTGGGATTCCTCCTTTTTCCTTTTCCGCTGCTGCAGCTGCATCTACACCCATGTCTTCCATGGCTAGTGGATCAGCTTCTTTTCAAGGGTTCCCCTTTGGAACTGGGCATATTCCTAGTTCAAATCCTTCTTTAGGGTCTTTTCCTTTTACTTCTCAGACTCAGAGTTTTAACCCTTGGTCTGGAGGTCAGAGTTTGACTACTTTTACAGGTTGGAACCCTGTATTTACAACAGTGGGGGTTGGGAATCAATTTTACGCTGGTCACCAAGGGAATGCTTCTTTCCCTTCGTCGAGTGCTTATCATACTTTTTCCCCTCATTCTAATGCTTGGAACCCCTATCAGGGGCTTTCCTCTTCATTCATTACTTCGGGGGGAGGAACTAGTTCGGTATTTGGTAACTCTACGTTGGGAGGGGGTCCTTCTCCAAATGTTGGGTCCTTTGGCCCAACATTTTCTACGATTTCTTTTTGGCAACCTGGTGCCTCATCAAATCTAGGGTACTCTTTTCAGAATGTAGGGAATTCATACCATCAAGGATGGAATCCTCAGGCTCCACCTCGTTTACCTTTTCTGGCAACGTTAAACTTGCCAGATTTGTCGAAATTGACGAATGATCCAATCCGATATAGTCCGGGGTGGCCTCCGGTTCCCACCAAACTACCTTCAAACATTCCAAAGTTTGAAGGCAAGAATGGAGAGGACCCGGCTGACCATATCACCACCTTCCATTTATGGTGTTCTTCTAACTCCCTGATCGACGATTCGATTAGGTTGAGATTGTTTCAACGCACCTTAACTGGAAACGCTGCCAAGTGGTATATTGAGTTAACTGGGGGCAGTTTTGCTACGTTGGGAGATCTGGCTACAACATTTCTAATCATTTCCAATTGCCTGTCCGTTAGGATGCTGGGACTAAACTCCTGGCTAATTTTAAACAGGACGATGCAACCCACATTTCTGATCATATTCAGGAATGGCGGAGAAGGAAGAGGCTTATTAAAGCTCATATTCCAGGAGAATTCCTTTTGGAATGGTTTCTGAAATCTCTGTAGTCAGATATTTCTAAGGATGTATCCCTCTCCGAGGTATTTTCTGAGGAGTAGGCCATTTTTAGGGCCCAGCAGCTTGAATTGATATATTCTCAGTCTGGGGTCCTTCATAAATATTTTCCTAATGCTCCTTGCTCCAAATTTGACTTATCCAAGACTAAACCCGGTCCTCATGGTGATGGACTTATTGGGTAAATCAATAGTAGTGCAGCTAACCTACTTAGTCAATTGTAGCAGTTGTCTTTACAATCTGCTCCTACTGGTCAGGCTGTGCCTGATGAATCATCGCCTTCTCAATCTTTGTCGGTGAATGCTGTTCAGACTTCTAACCCTAAAGAAAATCAACAATCTGAAGGGAAGAAGAAGGGACGTAATAAGAAAAAGGGCAAGAATGGGAAGGGTAATTTAAATAAATCCAACGAGCATGTTGGTGAGGGTCCAAAGGATAAAAAGAAAGTGAAGTTTCCATGCAAGTTATGTATTGGAGACCATCTTACTCACCTTTTCCCTAAAATTCAGGATGCACAGTGCTTGTTAGCTCAGCAGGGTTCTTCTAGTTCCCAGGCTGTGTTGACAAACCCTTTTCCCCAAGGGCAACAACTAGTTATTGGTGCGAATCAAAATACTGGGGCTTCCTCTGGGGGCACCTAGGAAGGAGAAACTCCATCGAACATATACATGATGAGTGCTCATGTGGATATCGCCACGAGATCCCGTGATTATGGTGAAGATGAGTCTTCGAAAGCCAAGGGTGCTCCCGATGCTACTGAGCCGCTTCACATCACGAAGCCTACTGTTGAGCCTATACCTCGAATGCCCAAAGCATCTACTAAGAGTACGACGATTAATCCAAATGCCAGGGCTGCCAAAAATTCTCTATTGTGGAAGATCTGGCACAGAGTCCTTGTGCCATGTCGGCTCTTGAGGTGCTCCAGTCTTGTCCGGCTCAGCGCAGTGCTCTGCTCACTGCTGTTGGGGCTATCGATCCAAAGAACTCTCTTATGATTACATTCGATATGACTAATTTTAAAAAGAGACTCCCCCATCATATGGCTTTTCATATTAAATCATCGTACCGGAAATGCAATATTTTCCAGACGGTCATTGATGAGGGTGCTTCCACATGTGTGATGTCTCTCACATGTTGGAAGGGAATTGGATCCCCCGCAGCTGTTCCATCTGCTACTATTCTGACTGTGTTTGATGGTCATTCTCACAGACCGCATGGTATTGTCCCAGCTTTGCCCATCTATGTTGGGGGCAAAACTGTAAATATAGAGGTTGAGATAGTTGATGCATGCTTGGACTACAACCTTCTGTTGGGGCGAAACTGGATTTATGAGATGGATGCCATTACATCTTCATTATTTCGGATTATTTGTTTCCCTCACGAAGGGAGGATTGTTATGGTGGATCAACTGGACTGTTCTCCTGTAGACCCGAATGCATCTACTGACTCAACTATTCCAAAGTTGGATAAGGCCAAGTCGCCTGTTGAGAATTTAGGGGTTGGAATGTATTCTTCTTTGATGGGTACTTTTGATATTCCACCTCCTACTGTTCATATAAATGAAATTTCATCCTCCAGGGCTCCTCTTCGAAGAGAGTTCTTCAGAACTCATTATTTTTCGGACCCTTGGACATTACCTTCCCCTACCTCCACATTAGCGGAAGGTCAAGTGGGTGGAATGGCATTTCCAATGTCAACAGCTGAGATTGCTTATCAATCTATTGTTGACACTGTAGAGTCCATTCCAGCTCCTCTTTCACTGGAAGAGTTGGATGGAGATGTGGCTCCGGCTTGGACACTTAGTTCTTCTTCTGCCCAGGATTGCCTTGATACCACTCTTCTATCTGAAGAGGCCATCCTGGAAGCTATGATTGGTATAGATAGACCGTGGGATGATTTGCATCATCGGTCTTACTTTTTACCTGATTTGAGCGAAGTTGAATCAAGTTTTCCAAGTCATGTGTCTCCTGGTCTTGTTCGCCCAGTCCTGAACCCTTTAGCACCGACATAGGTATATGTTGAAGGGAACATGGCTGTGATTTCTCCAACTATCCCGGTGAACATTTCCAGGGATCCCAATGTTATAGAGAATGTCTTCATCGGAGCTGAATGTTCCCCCTGAAGAGATTCAAATTTACATTGATCTCTTTAAAGAGTATAGGGATGTATTCGCTTGTTCTTATGAGGAAATGATCGGTATAGATCCATATATTGTCCAACATGAGATCAAGACTTACAAAAATGCTAAGCCTGTGAGGAAAAAACTTCGTCCGGTCAATCCTAGGAAGGCTGCAGCTATCAAAGCCGAGGTGGAAAAGCTGCTTTAGGTGGGATTTATTTTCCCTGTTCCTTTGACAGAATGGGTTTCGAACCCTGTTCCCGTAGATAAGAAACAAGGAATGATTCGATTTTGCATCGATTTCAGAGACCTTAATAAAGCATGTCCTAAAGATAATTACCCCACACCATTTACAGATCAGATCATTGATGAGTGTGCCGGTAATGAGATTTTCTCCGTCATGGACGGTTTCTCTGGATATAATCAAATTACTATCTGTCCTAAAGATCAGCATAAGACTGCCTTTATTTGTCCCTGGGGTACTTTTGTTTACAATAAGATGCCTTTTGGTCTTAAAAATGCTGGGGCTACGTTTCAGCGGGCCATGTCATATGCCTTCCATGACATCAAACATATTATTGAGGCATATTTGGATGATTTAGCTGCTCATTCTCGAAAGAGAATGGATCATCCTGCTCACCTCCGTCAAGTATTTGAACGATGTCGTTTCTACAAGATTAGGTTGAATCCGAACAAGTGTGTTTTCGCGGTCACATCCGGTCAGTTATTGGGATTCATTGTGTCTAGGGAAGGGATTAGGGTAGATCCCTTCAAGGTTGAGGCAATACTTCAGTTGCCTCCCCCGTCATCTATTCGTCAACTTCAAAGTCTACAAGGAAAAGATAATTTTCTTCGGAGGTTTATCGTAAATTATGCTGAAGTTACCAAAGGATTTATGAGATTGTTGAAGAAGGGAGTTCCATTTTTTTGGGATGACTTCGCTCAACACTCATTCGATGCTTTGAAAAAAGCATTGACCTCTGCTCCTTTATTGAGTCCACCTGATTATAGCAGGGATTTCCTTTTGTATCTTGCAGCAGCAGAATCTACCATTGGTATGGTTCTAGTTCAGGAAGATGATGCTCTTTTAGAGCATGTTATATACTATCTTAGTCGAGGCTTGGTAGGACCTGAAATCTGGTATACTCCGATAGAAAAACTAGCTTTAGCAGCTGTTCATGTTGTGCAGCGACTCCGGCATTATATTCTTCTATGAAAAACTTATGTTTTGGCAGCAGCCAATCCATTTCAGTTTGTTCTCAGTAGGTGAGTGATTGGGGGCAAATACAATAGATGGATTGTGATTTTGTAGGAATTTTACCTTGAGTTTATGTCTGCCAAGTCCAGGAAATCATTAGTTTTCACGGAATTGATTTCTGAGTTGCCCTGTGGAGAAGAGATAATCTATGATAAATCCTTCCCGGATGAACATTTGTTTCTTATCTCTCCATAGGATCCTTGGTATGGAGATATCATTGTGTATCTTCAGACTGCGAAGTTTCCCTCTACTTTTTCGAAAGATGAGCGTCGTAAGTTGCGTCACTTGGCTAAAAATTACTTGATCATTGGTGATGCTTTATACCGTCGAGGGGTTGATTCAATCCTGAGACGTTGCTTAAATCTCGAAGAAGTTGAGGCTGTGCTGAATGATTGCCACAGTGGAGCTTGTGGTGGTCATTTATCTGGGCTTGCTACAGCCCAAAAAATCTTGCGTGCTGGGTACTTTTGGCCTTTTATTTTCAAATATTGTTTGGAGTCGGTAAAAAAGTGTCATCCGTGTCAAGTCTATACTCGAAAAATGCGCTCTCATCTAGCTCCGCTTTTTCCAGTCATTACTGTCGGTCCCTTTACAAAGTGGGGTATTGATTATACTACTTGTAACCCACCTTCGGCTAAAGGTCACAAGTACATTATTGTAGTAGTAGACTACTTTATGAAGTGGGTCGAAGCTATGCCTACTTTTGGGAATGATGGTGAGACAACAGCTCTTTTTCTTTTCAACCAGGTTATTTCTCGTTTTGGTATTCCTAGAGAGATTGTCACTGATCATGGCAGTCATTTTCAGAATAGCATGATGGTTGAGTTGGCTCTAAAATTAGGTTTCCGGCAGGAGCATTCATCTCCATATTATCCTCAGGCCAATGGGCAAGTGGAAGCCATGAATAAATCCTTGAATACTATTCTTCAAAGGAAAATCAATAAAGCTCGATCCAACTGGCATATCATGCTATATCCTACACTTTGGGCATATAGGACGTTAGTGAAAACTGCAACTGGCTTTACTCTGTTTCAACTAGTTTACGGGTTGGAATCCGTATTTCCCATTGAATATGAGATCCCTTCTCTTAAGTTAGCTGTTGAACTTCTTTCTGACACTTCTAGTCTTGAAGAACATCTCCTTCATCTGGAACATCTCGATGAGCAGCGTCGGGATGCCGCCACGATGAATGAAGCGCATAAAAACCAAGTTAAAGTTCAGTACGATAAGGCAGTCAAGCCTAGGGTTTTTTCTGAAGGTGACCTTGTTTTGGTCTATGCCCAAGAAAAATATGCCCTGGGCACAAGAAAGTTTAAGTCTATGTGGTATGTCCCCTTTATCGTTAAAAAAGTCCTTAAAAAAGGAGCATATACCTTGGTTGATTTTGAAGGGAATGAGTTGTCGGAGCCTAGAAATGGGATCTATTTGAAAAATTATTATGCCTAGGCTTCAGCCTGGCATTTTTCTTTTGTATATAGTATTTTTTCTTTGTACATATATGGTTTTTCGATATTTGATGGGATGGTGATGTTTTTGATCTGCTTTGGCAGGTTGTGTCGGATGTAATGAGTCATTTTGGTTTCACCGATGGTGCTAGTAGACACACCCGGAACTCAGCTTCCGCGGCTTGGGTGCTTCATCGTCCATCCGGTCAGCTGTTAGTATCAAGAGGAGTCTGCATTGGTCCTGCTTCCAATAATATAGAAGAATACACTGCAGTTATTTATCTACTCTCGGAGGCAATATCTTTGGGTGTTGATTCGTTGGTAGTTTTCTTGGACTCCCAGTTGGTGGTGTCGCAGTTGAACAATACTTATCGGGTTCGAGATCCATTTTTACTCCGGTTGTTCTTGAGGGTACGTTTGTTACAAAGATCATTTCAATTTTTAACTTTCCTTCATATTCCTCGAGTTGACAATTGGATGGCAGACTCATTAGCTAATCAAGCAATTGATTGGCATATTAATCATTCCATGCAATAAAATCTAATCATCAAAAACATCATACATTTTTATACATTTGTCACATCACATCAAAAATTGTTGTATATATATCATCAGAGTGTTCAAAAACTATACAAAAATTTGGATCCATAAGTCGTACAAAATTAGGGCTTATGCCTGATCATGTTCAAATCTCAAAAAATATACAGTCCTCCAGTAAATCATATCTATCTACTCCTATGGTCCCTACCCAGAAGTTGTGTTCCTATAGAACACGATCGCAGTCGCGACTCGGCAGAATAACCGCACCCAGTCACGAGGTACTCCTACTACCCGTCTCTGGATGGCCTCGGGTAGATCTTCCACTGCAGCCATAGGCACTTGGCGGGTTAAACCCTCCAAGTTCCTCTATACAACATGGAGGGTTCCATCTGAGTCTACTGTATCCGCCTCGCCTCTGCGGTGCTTGTGTTGTGGGTAACCATCAGGACGGACTGGTCCAATATCTGTATCATGATCATTATGATATTTTAAGTCACTTTGAATCCAAACAAAAACATGTTTCATTTTTTCACACATATGGAAAAAATCCAAAAAAAAAATCATATAATCAAAAAAATTGCAATCTTACCGACTGTACCCCATGCCACGCCAGGTGGAAGGATGAGGTTTGGATCGCCACGGAAATCCATCCCGGCATAGGGATAGTCCTCCATAGTGATGGTTTGTTCTCCCCACCATTGGGAACTCGTCATCCCAGGTGGTTCGGGGAACTTCAATTCCCCCCAGTCTCTTCATCAAGTCAGCTCATCGGGCAATTCTTGGGTCTCTTGGGCTACTGATAGAAGAGATCACTTTGGGTCTTAGCTCAGGAATCTTCTCGAAGAAGAATTTCATCAAGATAGTACCATATCCGAAATGTTTTGTCTTTGCTTTTCGGATGGAAGTCAATTGTTGCTTCATATTCATTAGTAGAGCTGTGCACCAATCATATATATGAGTTAAGCATTCCACAGCTATACTCATTTGAGTCCTGGATGCCTGGTGTAAGGAAGCAGATCCTGCTACCCTACCAATGGTAAATAGGAGAATTTTCATGTGCAAGTCTCTTAAATCTTTTATAGCAATTTGAGTCCCAACTTTCTTGGAACCCTCTACGCAGTATACATGGACGTAATCTTCCACGGTGAGCCCTCCCAAAGGTTTGCCATGTAAATCTACTAGCTCCCTGTTTGGTCAATTTAGTGTGTCCTAAATTGCTGCATTTAATTTTTCAATCCGGGAATCGTAAGCTGATGAAGTGCGGCGCACTATATGTGCAAGATAACCTATTTCTTAACTTTTTGTCGTTTTTGGTTTTTCTAAGGTGAAATGGAAATTCTAAGATGAAAACAAGTTTGGTTATGTTTTTTCAAGGAAGTGATATCCCCTATAATGATTTACCACTTGAAATTTTAAAAAGCAATTTGAAATTTACAATGACAAGACTTAAAAGGAAAATGAAAATGTGCTGCTGAAATGAAAAGGTGCTGTTAATCTAATAAATCAAAACAGTAAACTAGTGAGCATGAAAACCAAACTATTCTTGCTGCCAACTAAACACAAAAGAACTATGCTTAAGGAAATTCAAAATTGCAACAAAATAAATCTAAATCAGATTACATCAATTTATCTTCTGACCCTTCATCATTAGTCCAGTTATGATTTTCGGAAGTAATCATAAACAATTTGAGTAACTGATATTTAATTTGCAGAAAGTAAACTAATACTAAACCATACACTCATGATTCAATCCCTCACCATCAGTCCAGCTGTGGCTTTCGGAGGCAACCGAAGATGTCATGCATGATTTAATATATCTAAATTTGCAAAAAAGAAACTAATACTAAACTACACATTTCATAATGCAATCCCTCACCATCAGTCCAGCTGTGGCTTTCGGAGGCAACTGAAGATGCTATGAGCAGATTAGTATATCTAAATTTGCAGAAAAGAAACTAATACTAAACTACACATTTCATAATGCAATCCCTCGCCATCAGTCCAGCTGTGGCTTTCGGAGGCAACTGAAGATGCTATGAGTAGATTAGTATATCTAAATTTAACTACTGAAGCAGATAAGCAAAACTGAAATGTACAGAGCAATACTGAAATTAAACAAAAACTATGAAAAGCAAACTAGCATCAGAACAATGTTAGTTCCATGTCATTAGTCAAAAAGCTATGAAAATGCCCGGGCTGCCTATCTAAAACCTGAAAAACATAAACACTGATCAGTGATTAACAATCATAAAGCATGAAAGATAGAAATGAAATGAAAATTATGGAAGTGTATAAACAGAAATGAAACAACTGCAAAGTATGAACATATGGATGGATTATGATACAATGATTTCTAAAGAAACGAAATGAGAAATATACACTAATACACAAAACCTTAGCTGAGCAGGGGCCCTCTACACAGCCTTGGTAACGGTCCTCAAACACGAATTAAGTTGAAAAACAGAGTCTTCTCATATTAAAAAGCAGTTCATTACAGAATGGTAATGTTACGGCACAAGTGCAGCGTAATCACTACAGAGCAGACTAAAAGATAACAAAGATTACATTCACTAACAACGACTAACTTCATATGCGTATGCAAATGCACTATATATAACAACAAACTGTAACTGTCTCCTAAAGTTCATGCTGGTGGGAAGCACGTAGACCACTACGTCCACGGATATAGGAGTATGGCCGTGTTGGAAAGTAGATCTACGAAAGGTGGATTCTTGAATTCGACTCTAGAACCCTGTACAGATGTCGATTTAACCTCTGCAGGCTTAGAAACGGCCGTATGGATCTTTATGTGACAGGAAACAGAGTCCGGCCGACATGAAACTCCATGGTTGACTTCCATGTGGACGCCTTTGACCGTGGCTTCTTTGGACGAGTTTTCTTGAACCAATAGGACACGAACCATGTCCACGTCATTCCTGACCTGCCCATGTGGCTCGTTTCCCTTGTAGACACCTGTAGCATAGAGTTTCACAAAATAGCTGCGGAAAGTTGCAGCAGCTGCGGAAAGTGGCAAGATTCCGCAGCTGAATGAACAAAATCTAGATCAAATAGCAAACGCAAAAATATAATTAAAAACCATGTTAGATGCTCTTTTGCACATGATATTGACAATCTGGGAGGTTTAGGTGAGTGAAAAAGGTATGGAAAAATGTATGGAAAAGATGCAAATTTGGGACTCAACATACCCCCACTGTGAAGGTGTTGCATGTCCTCATGCAACCAAAATTTTGATACTCTCTGTTCAGTTCATGTGCCTTGATACTTCAGCCAGCACATCCAATCCCCTTCTCTTCTTCTTTGGTACTGCCATCATTCTGGGTTTCTTCATTAAGCACCTAAATTTGATATTTACAAGTGCTCTGCTCAATTTTTGGCATTTCCTTTTCAATTTATTATTCTTCTTTTGCCATATTCCCAAGTGTAACATAGTATTATCATGGATGATCTTGTCCAGCTTGCCTTGTTCTTTCAATGTTTCATTTTCATTTTTGATGTGCCTATTTAAAAGCTCCAGCTCAAAAATTTTCTGTTTTAATGATTGAACTAAATCATCCTGCAATGTATGAGGCTGAATGGAAGAAGTACTTGGACCTGTGGCTGCCTTTTCCAAAGATTCTATATAGTCATATACCTCTTGCTGCTTGGGGTCTATTTCAGGTGTCATTTTCATTGGGCTGTCCCCAAAATGCTGTAAAGGAGAATTATGTTCAAAATCTGGCCGAGGAGGGCTTACATCAATATTTTGCTGAGAATAAGATGGAGTATGCTCATTGTCTGATTGGGAATGAAAGGAATCAGGTTCACTAACTGACTGAGATGGACTATGGTCAGTTGGGGACTTTTCAGATGTCTCCTCACCCAAATCAATGAAATGAGGACCCTTAATTTGTGTTTTCCTCAATTTTCCCTTAAGCCTGCTGCTTCTCCTCACACGCTGTGGTACATTATCTTTTTGTTTTTGTTTCCCTTTCTCTGCCTTCTTGGATATAGATGATTGTTTTTGAAGATAAACTAATCTTTCAGAGAGTATTTGATGATCTTCTTCTTCAGAAGAAGGAGTTTTATGTACAGCCTCAATAGTTTCTTTCCCTTTTGGTATTATTGGCTTCTTGGCCTTGATTTCCTTCTTCTTCATTTTTACCAATCTCTCTTCTCTATCAGTTCTTTTCATAGTAGAAGTAGGAGTATTTTGGATTTCATCTATTGTTCTTTTCCTTCTACTTCTTCTTGCTGTGCTAGCTGCGGGAATTTCCTGAGTAGGAGTAATTTGTGTTTCAACATTCATTCTTTTTCTTCTACTCCTTCTAATTGAACTACCTTCAGGAATTTCCTGAGGTTCCTCAAAGAAATTTCTAACTAGGAATTGTTCCCATGTGTCTTTTCTTTCCCTTAACTCATTTTCAATCAGAATTTTTATAAGTCCGTGGTGATATAGATGAGGCTCTACATCTCCTAAGTGTTTTTGAACAGTCACAGCCATTTTCTTCAAGCTATTGAATAGAAAAAATGGGAGATTAAGAGTTTGGTTTTCTAGAAAATTCATTAATAGCCTGGTATGGTACATGTACATGGACCCAAAACGGCCTTCACATGTAATGAATTTCTGAACAATTAGCAGTAAAGTGGCCCATTCTTCTTTCAATGCATGCACAGGAATTCCTCTCTTAAAAACAGTTATGTCCATACCTTGATTTCGTAGGATTGTTCTCCATGCCTCATCACTGATGCTTTTATTTTTGAACCAACGTTCTCCCTCCTGAAGAAGTTCCGTGGCTGTTGCTATTGATGCTTCATTGACCGAAAATTTGAGGTCTCCAATTTCTGCTTCCGAGCCATCAAACGACCTTGCAAATGCTTTCGTAACTTCTCTGTGGTAACCTCTGAATTTCTGAATAAAACGCAGCCATTTTGCTTTCTTCAATATCTCCTTTGCTTGCGGATATCCCTCTATAAACTTTGGTCCTTCCGGCTCTGCCCTTAGCAATTTACCCATTTTACTTCTCTGTATTTCACAATTTTGCCTTCGTGAGGGTTTCAAATGGAAGTAGAATGGTTGAATGCTCAGAAATGAGCACAATGGCTGTGGGGATATATCATAAAATGGGAATGAATGAGACTGTGGGTAGATACCCGGGAGTGAGAATGAGCAAAAGGAACGAAATGGAATGAAACAGAACAGAGTGGGGTTTCGAAAACATAACAAAGATAGGACTGAGTAGATTGATAGAATATAACACATTCAGCCGCATTTTGAATTTTGTTGGCTACGAAATAAATGTGAACACGTTTCAATCAACGGTTGTGACTTGATGCGGCTTGTAAGAGTCCTTGGTCAAATCAAATACGCTTCATTATCACCAGTGGGATATTGGATCATGAGTGAAAATCGGGGTTTAATGATGAAACCGTTTGTGAATAAATGCAAGAGGATAATATGGAGATCGTGAAAGGTTACGGAACTGTCAATATAATCATTGCGCGTAATGGATAGAGCTCATGGTTCAAAACTATATAAAAATGTGTTTTTTTCAATACTATTTGAAATAAACTTTATTCATACCTTTGGAATCTTTGCCTTTTCCTTTGGTCTTCAACTGATTGATCTCCATTGGTGTCCTGAATACTCCTTTGATCCTCTCACCTGCATTTTATTTCATAATTATGGAAATAACATCTAACTGTACATTCTCTTTGAAAACAGAGTAGTAGCTGCAGAATCTGCTTCTGGCTGCGGAAACTGGAGTCAGCTGCGGAAACAGATGTCAGCTGCGGAAACTGACACAGCTATTACTTGGTTGAATAGAAATGAACAAATAACAAATGACCTGATGGAAATGGTCATGAAAAATATTTTTATTGATGGAATGGAATGAAATGAAGTGGAATGAAGTGAAATGAAATGAAATGAAATGGAATGTAGTGGAATGAAATGGAGTGGGTGGTGACAAAGCTTATGAAATGAAAGAGAGAGAATTTTTTTGGAAAATATAGAGTGTCAGGTGTCCCTGATTTTCACCCTATATTTTCTGCATAAGACTTCCAATCAATGATTGGTTTTCAGGCTTATACCATTTTTTTTTTTTTTTAAACTGAAAAACAAAAGCTAGGCTGGTGGAGAAGAAGAATTCTTCTGTACCAGCCTGATTGCAGAACTTTCTTGAAACATCTTGACAAAATCCTCTTTTTAGAGTGGCTTATGATAAACTTTCAATCTATGGCCATTCACAATAAGAGGAGTTTGAAACTCATCAATGGTCTTGATTCTTACAGCTCCATTGCTAAAGATTTTGTCAATCTCATATGGCCCAAGCCAATGAGTCTGAAATTTCCCTTGAAAATCTTTAAACTTGGAGTTAAATAGCAATGCCCAATCTCCTTCTTGAAACTTCTTTTCTTTAATATATTTGTCATGCCATTTAGTCCTTTGATATTGAACTAGATCAGTTCTTAGAATTGCTTCTTGTCTGATCTCATCTAGCTCATTCAACTGCTCCATTCTATGCTTTTGGGCTTCTGATAAGTCCATCCCCAACTGAATTGCTATCTTGAAGGTCTTGACTTGGAACTCAATGGGGAGCAAGACTTCTTTCCCATAAACAAGTTCATAGGGAGAATGTCCTGTTGTATTTCTCCATGTAGTTCTGTAGGCCCACAAGGCTTCAGGAAGCCTTTCTGCTCAATCTCTTCTATGTAGATGAACAGTTTTGGTGATGATACTTTCAAGAACTTTGTTTGTGGACTCCACTTGACCATTTTCTTGCGGATGGTAAGGAGTAGATCTTCTGTGCTTGATTTTGTATTCTTCCATCAACTTCTCCACCAAATTGGATGTGAATTGACTCCCCTGATCTGTCACAATTTCTCTTGGAACACCAAAGCGAGTAAAAATATCCTCATAAAGAAAATGAACAACTGAATTTTCAGTAGCAGATACTAATGCTTTGGCTTCTACCCATTTAGTAACATAATCGGTACAAACCAATATATACTTCTTTTGCTTAGATGGTGGATTAATAGGTCCAATGAAATCTAAAGCCCATTTTTCAAAGGGTTCAATGAGTACCTGTGTTTGCAATGGCATTTCATTTGAAAGGGTAGGTTTCCCTACTCTTTAGCAGCTATCACACCTTTTGACATATTGTTTTGCATCTTTGAAGAGAGAAGGCCAATAATATCCCAAGGAAAGGATTTTATAGGCCGTCCTTTTGTCCGCAAAGTGTCCGCCGCATGGTTCATCATGACATGCCTTAAAAATATCAGGCATTTCATCTTCCCTGACACATCTTCTGATCACAAGATCTGGCCCTGTTTTAAACAATTCGTTAGAAATCCATGAATATCTTGAACTCTCCTGAATAATTTTTCGTTTTCTCTTGGAAATAAATGTGAAGGTAGTTTCCCTGTAACCAAATAGTTAGCAATATCTGCATACCAAGGGGTCTTAATAGTTACTGCAAACAAGTATTCATCAGGAAATTTATCTTCTACAGGAGAATATTCTTTAGTATTTTGAATCCTAGACAAGAAATCAGCTACTGTATTCTGTTTTCCTGGTCTATCCAACACAGTAATATTGAATTCTTGCAAAAGTAAAAGCCATCTTGTCACTCTGCCATTAGTATCAGGTTTGTTCATTAAATATCTAATTGCAGAATGGTCAGTATGAATAAAAGTTTCATAGCCTGTTATGTAATGTCTAAACTTATTAATTGCATGAACAACGGCTAAAAACTCTTTTTCAGTCACAGTATAATTCAACTCTGTGGGAGTCAAATTTTTACTGGTATAATAAATGGCATAAGGAACTAAATCTTTTTGACCCAACACAGCTCCTAGAGCTGTATCTGAAGCATCCGTAGAAATATGGAAAGGGAGTTTCCAATTTGGTCCTCTCAAGATAGGTGCTTCGGATATTCTTGTTTTCAAAGTTTCAAAAGCTGATTGACAATTAGGATCCCATTTAAATTCACAGTCTTTTGTAAGAAATTTGAAGAGTGGAGATGCAATTTTAGTGAAGTTTTCTATAAATCTTCTATAGTAACTAGTAAATCCTAGAAAACTTCTAACATCTCTTTGACAATTTGGAATAGGTAACTTGGAGATGACTTCAACTTTTGATCTATCAACCTTAATCCCATCTCCTGAAATATGATGTCCTAAAACAGTCCCTTCAGTAAACATCATAAAGCATTTTTCATGGCTTAATGAAAGGTTTGTTTCTTTACATCTTATGAGAACTTTTTCCAAATTTTCTAATGCCTCTTCAAATGAATTACCATAAACTGTAAAATCATCCATATAAACCTCTACACAATCATGGATTAGATCAGAAAAAAATTCCTAGTACTGCTCTTTGGAATGTTGCTGGTGCATTACATAACCCAAAAGGAAGCACTCGGTAGGCAAAAGTTCCCCATGGACAAGTAAATGTGGTCTTATCTTGATCTCCAGGTGCTACCTGAATTTGATTATAGCCACTAAAACCATCCAAAAATGAAAAGTACTTTTTACCTGCTAATGTATCTAATACCTGATCAATAAAAGGCAAAGGAAAGTGATCCTTCAAAATTGCTTTGTTCAATTCCCTGTAATCAATGCATACCCTCCATTTACCATTCTTTTTAGGTACTATAACCAAAGGAGAAACCCATCGGCTATCTGAAATTGGATAAATGAAGTTTACATTGAAAAGTTTTTGGAGCTCTTCTTTCACTATCTCCCTAAGATTTGGATTCATCCTTCTTTGAGGTTGTCTGATTGGTCTACTGTTTTCCTCAATATAGATATGATGGATGCAAGTCTTAGGATCAATACCCTTCATGTCAGTATACTCCCATGCAAATGCAGTAGAATGTTTTTGCAAGATTCTGGTTAGTTCTTCTTGTTGTGACTTCTCCAAATGTTTGTTGATATTCAATGTTTTTCCTGGAAAAATCTCAATAGCAGAATTACCAAACTCTTCCATAGAGTAAAGAGACATTTGTCTTGATGATAAATATTCTATGTCGGATTCCAACTGAAATTGTGTGGGGTCATATTCTGAAGTTATCTCAAAATTTTCTAATGTGTTCAGAATTTGACTATCCTCACTAATTTCAGAAATGGTAAAGACGGGTTGTATAGTGTTCTCATCATCGACCCATTCATTGTCTCCTATTTCTGTGATTACTCTTGCTAGAGGATACAAATTGAATTTCTTTGTCGAATTACCATTTGAAATGTACATGTCTCCAGATCTACAACTAATAAAAGCATCAGCTGTGGCTAGCCAAGGTCTTCCTAAGATAAGTGGATGTCCTCCTAGATTACTTTTGGGAGTCAAAATCATAAAGTCTATTGGATATTCCCAAGAATCTAAGGAGACTGAAATATCTTCTAATACACCATCTGGTTTAATAACCGATCGATCTGCAAGTTGCAGTAAAGTAGGTGTAAAGAGAAGGTTAGGAAGTTTTAACTGTTCCATAGTCTGTCTACTCATAATGTTGATAGCGGCCCCTAAGTCAATCAATGTGTTTGGAATTTCTATCCCATTTATATGTGTCTTGACAATTGGACTTCCTGGATCTACATACTTCTGCATGGTAATTTTTCCCATCATAATGTCTGCAATCTTTCCTACCAAGTGGATTCTTCTTGTGTCCTTTAGCTTCCTTCCTGGTCTTTTGAAACTCAACTCCTTTATGGTTTTTGCTAGAATAGAAATTTCTCGAATGGCTTGTAGCAATGGAATCTTGATACAAACATTCTTCAATTCATCTAGAAAGTCATAGTTAGGCAACAAGATTTGTTTTTCCACCCCCTTATCAATTTGTAGTCTTTCCGGAAAAGGAGGTGTAGATGAAGATACAGGTTGCTCAACTATAAGAGTTGTGGGTGTTAACTTTTCTTTTTCTTTTTGCATGCTTGAATTTTGAAGAGATTCTTCCTCAGAACCCTTATTGACTTGAAGAGAGTCCTCCTCAGAGGTATCTTGCTCTTGAATATCTATAGAAGGTTTTTCTAAAACTCTACCAGATATGAGTTGTAAATCGTTGAGAGGAACAATCATATAGGTAGGAAATTTTTGTCCTTCTACCATATAAGTAGTTTGAGGATTCTTATTGTTAGGATTTGGCAATGGCTGAGCTGGAAGTTGATTTGTCTTCTGTTGGTATGGGAGCATGAGTTGAGGATTTGTATTTTGTTGAGAAAGTTGTTGTTGTGGAAATGGCAATGAAAGTTGTGGATTTGGGCTTGGAAGTTGTGGAGCTTGTTGATTTTGAAAAGATGGAGGATATTGATAAAATTGAGCAAATCTCCCATAAGAATTTTGCATCCCTTGTACCCATGGCTGATATGAATTCTGATGTTGGGGCCAAGGTTGTTGCCAAGGATTCCAATTTGGTGGGGTTTGAAGATTCATAGGGTTATTAAACCCTTGAGATTGTTGTCCCTGCCAAGGTCTCCTTGCGACAAAACAGAGAGATTCTACGGAATTTGGATCTTCTTGAAAAACAGCTTTGAGTCCAGGGATTGAAGGACAATCCTTGATCTCATGATTTTCTGAGCAAATCATACATGTTTCTACAACTTTTGCGTCCAAGGGACATTCCCTTAAAGCATGTTTCTTTCTACATTTCGGACAAAAGATGGCTAAAGCATCTGTTTCTGCTTTCTGCTTGTTTTGGATTTTAAGGGTGTCTAGTTGTTCACTAAGGCTCCCTAAAATATCAGTTTTAAACTCATCAAGAATGTTACCAATCTCTGCCCTACTTACTGATCCAGTTGCAGATTTGTTAGCCCTAATAAGAGAAGAATCCCTAGGCCCTTTTCCAGTTTTAGATTTTCCCCTTGAGAGATGGATACATAGTTCTGTTATATCATGAAATGGAAGTTGACAAATGTCTCCTTTTCCCATCATGTTTAAAATTTCTATCCATTCATCTCTAATGGCTTTTAATAGGAGGGCTTTCAAGGTTTCGTTATCTAAGTTGCTCATCTTTTCTCTTTTCAAGTTATATTGAAATCTTTCGATTAAGTCTTCCAAATTTTCATCTTCTTTTTGCATCATTTTGAATACCTCATCCTTGTGATTGGTGGGCATACAATAATCCAAGTATATATCCAAAAATGTTTGTTTCATATCATTCCAAGTCCTAATAGATTGAGTGGCTAATCCCATGAACCATTTCAAAGCAGATCCCTTCAATGTTGAAGGAAACAGTTTGAGTTTTTGAGAATCTTCCATATAGTCATAAGTTCGGCACACTACTTCAAACTCAAACAGAAATGTTTCAGGATCCTCACTTCGCAATCCATAAAAGTTAGGGAGAACAGATGGTGAGATATTTTTCATTGTTTCATGAGTTTCCTCATCAACTATAGGGAATCCAAGCAAATCCCTATTTCTATCATTATTTCCTTCACCATTGTTATCTCCATTATTTCCTCCTCTTCTACCTCCACCTCTATTTATTACTTCCTCTGCCATGATAGTTTCTTTAGAATCCTTATAGTCCTCTAGTTCTTCTACCAAGGAAGGATGAGAGAAAGTCTCTTTGTTTTCTAAGTGGGTTTTAGTAGGTGGTATAGGAGAATCCTCTAATTCAATTGTTCCTTGACTTCCAAAAATCTTAAGGCTAGGGGTAGATGGTGGTGAATCTGGTCTATGCCTTGAAGAAGATGGAGTTATGAAAATCGAACTCTTGGCTTTAGCTATAAACCTTTCCCTAGAATCTCTTGCTCTATGCATGTCATTTTTTATTTTTTATTTAAAAAATAAAAATAAAAAATAAAAATAAAAATTGGGCTAATAATTCTCTTTCTGATCTTCCAGATCACACTAGGTGCAAGAAGAGAGCATACTTAAGAAATTACTAAACCAATAACTCTCTTTTCTGATCCTCCAGATCACACTAGGTGCAAGAGGAGAGCATACTTCAAGAAGTTATCAAGTTTTCCCTTCTTTTATGAGTTTATGTTTTTTTTTTTAAGAAATTGGCTACCTAGTTACACTTCCCCGGCAACGGCGCCAAAATGTTTGGTCAATTTAGTGTGTCCTAAATTGCTGCATTTAATTTGTCAATCCGGGAATCGTAAGGTGATGAAGTGCGGCGCACTATATGTGCAAGATAACCTATTTCTTAACTTTTTGTCGTTTTTGGTTTTCTAAGGTGAAATGGAAATTCTAAGATGAAAACAAGTTTGGTTATGTTTGTTCAAGGAAGTGATATCCCCTATAATGATTTACTAACTTGAAATTTTAAAAAGGAATTTGAAATTTACAATGACAAGACTTAAAAAGGAAAATGAAAATGTGCTGCTGAAATGAAAAGGTGCTGTTAATCTAATAAATCAAAACAGTAAACTAGTGAGCATGAAAACTAAACTATTCTTGCTGCCAACTAAATACAAAAGAAATATGCTTAAGGAAATTCAAAATTGCAACAAAATAAATCTAAATCAGATTACATCAATTTATCTTCTGACCCTTCATCATTAGTCCAGCTATGATTTTCGGAAGTAATCATAAAAAATTTGAGTAACTGATATTTAATTTGCAGAAAGTAAACTAATACTAAACCATACACTCATGATTCAATCCCTCACCATCAGTCCAGCTGTGGCTTTCGGAGGCAACAGAAGATGTCATGCATGATTTAATATATCTAAATTTGCAGAAAAGAAACTAATACTAAACTACACATTTCATAATGCAATCCCTCACCATCAGTCCAGCTGTGGCTTTCGGAGGCAACTGAAGATGCTATGAGCAGCTTAATATATCTAAATTTGTAGAAAAGGAACTAATACTAAACTACACATTTCATAATGCAATCCCTCGCCATCAGTCCAGCTGTGGCTTTCGGAGGCAACTGAAGATGCTATGAGCAGATTAGTATATCTAAATTTAACTACTGAAGCAGATAAGCAAAACTGAAATGTACATAGCAATACTGAAATTAAACAAAAACTATGAAAAGCAAACTAGCAGCAGAACAATGTTAGTTCCATGTCATTAGTCAAAAAGCTATGAAAATGCCCGGGCTGCCTATCTAAAACCTGAAAAACATAAACACTGATCAGTGGTTAACAATCATAAAGAATGAAAGACAGAAATGAAATGGAAATTATGGAAGTGTATAAACAGAAATGAAACAACTGCAAAGTATGAACATATGAATGGATTATGATACAATGATTTTTAAAGAAACGAAATGAGAAATATACACTAATACAAAAAACCTTAGCTGAGCAGGGGCCCTCTACACAGCCTTGGCAACGGTCCTCAAATACGAATTAAGTTGGAAAACAGAGTCTTCTCATATTAAAAAGCAGTTCATTACAGAATGGTAATGTTACGGCACAAGTGCAGCGTAATCACTACAGAGCAGACTAATTAAAAAGAACAGAGACTATATTCACTGACAACGACTAACTTCATATGCGTATGCAAACGCACTATATATAACAACAAACTGTAACTGTCTCCTAAAGTTCATGCTGGTGGGAAGCACGTAGACCACTACGTCCACGGATATAGGAGTATGGCCGTGTTGGAAAGTAGATCTACGAAAGGTGGATGCTTGAATTCGACTCTAGAACCCTGTACGGATGTCGATTTAACCTCCGCAGGCTTAGAAACGGCCGTATGGGTCTTCATGTGACACGAAACAGAGTCCGGCCGACATGAAACTTCATGGTTGACTTCCATGTGGACGCCTTTGACCGCGGCTTCTTTGGATGAGTTTGCTTGAACCAATAGGACACGAACCATGTCCACGTCATTCCTGACCTGCCCATGTGGCTCGTTTCCCTTGTAGACACCTGTAGCATAGAGTTTCACAAAATAGCTGCGGAAAGTTGCAGCAGCTGCGGAAAGTGGCAAGATTCCGCAGCTGAATGACCAAAATCTAGATCAAATAGCAAACACAAAAATATAATTAAAAACCATGTTAGATGCTCTTTTGCACATGATATTGACAATCTGGGAGGTTTAGGTGAGTGAAAAAGGTATGGAAAAATGTATGGAAAAGATGCAAATTTGGGACTCAACACTCCCCCCTCCGGGAGAGTCCAGTAATAAAATAGATATCTTCCACCTCGATACGTATGGGAATTTGATCTATTATGAAACAATCTTCTTCCGGTTCCCAATAATTCACAAGCATTTCGAGCAACTAGACATTACTCTTCATATTTGGCATTTTGAAAAATTTGAGCAATCCACAATTTCGGAGAATATTGAGCGATAATTAATCCTGCATTACTTCATTGTCAATGGCACTATCCTCACGTTCTCTCCATGATATAGTCATCCTGAAAAAATTCAATAATTTGTCCATTAGAATCACATTTTTTCATTTCGGGTTGCGCATACGCGACTTTCTCTGTACACAGTCACGTATATACGCGGCTTGGTCAATATAAACCCGCGTATGCGCAGAACCGTAATTTTAAACAAATAATTCTATGGTGAAATTTCTGAATTTTTAACTTATGAACGAAAAAAATTGATAACAAGGATGGATTAAGGGCTTACCTAACAAATTCGGCGAAGTTTGATGGTCGATTGCTCCTGTTTTGATGAAAGAGGATTTTTCTCCAGAGTTCTTTTTCCCAATTCAGCAAGTAACAATGAACCAAATGTGAGGTAACTTGTGTATTAATGCCCAAAAATTTGAAAATTTTCGCAAAAATTAGTTATGCTTATGTTTTCAATCTATCTTAAGCTGCATAACCCGGATGCTTGGAAGTGCCCAGATTGGTATATTTTCAGGTACATTTTGATGAACTCTAGATTTTTTCTGGTTTTTGATCCATGACTGCTGACCCGTCATGGCAGGTATATGATCTTCACTGGAATATAGGTTAGGGAATCCACTTTCCGTTGCATTTTGCATACTAGCCTCCATTCTGATCACTTTCCATAGGGTCGATCCCATCAGGTCATGAGTATTTCACCCATTTCACTCGCCGATTATTTAATCATGACTTGGTGGTAGAGCCTTCCTTTACATGGGCTTCCTAGTTAGTTCCTCGCTATCACTTGTTGCCCATGCTGCGTTTTATGTGGCTCGGGAGTCCTCTTTAGTCTCGCCATGACTTATGTGTTGAAGCTTCATTCTTCTTCTTCTCCACTATTATTTTTCTGGCTATTACCCTAGAGGCTCCCTGGTGTTGTTGAGTTGTATTACTGCATTGCATATTGGCTACTTGTTTATCCTGGCCTTTAGCCGGCTTCATTTTGGACTCGATGTTTAAGCCAACTTTTTACCTTTAGTATCTGTACAAGTTAACCATTGCATGCACTTAGCTATCACGACTTGACACCCTTTTACCCATGGATGGAACATTCCTTTGAGTATCTCTTACCAGTTTCCGCCACCTTGCATTGAGCATAGGATTGTTCCTATCCCGGGAACTAGTGCATCTTGATACTCATTCTATCCATTGTACTATAGCATTCTTTTATTCTTTTTTAGGCTTATTATATGAAAAAGACAAAAAAATCAAATATAACAAAAAGAGCGGGAACAGGATGTAACTTCGTAATTTGATGGCAGTACAGTATCAGTTTGTCGCCCTTGAACAAAGCACATACACTTATATATTTCCTTCATTTGGGATGGTTTTAGTTTTGACCTAGGTTCAGCCTTTGTCTTGTTTCACTGGTCAGTTCTCCCCCGGTTGGTTATCTCTTCCAATCATATGGAGAGTTTTTTTTTGCCTCCTGCATAACAGACTTATACAGTGTCACTTTTTACTACCATGGTCATCACGAGTCGTGCTTTTGTTCAAGGGAAGTCTAACCCGAGTCGGCCATTCTGCGGTGTCTCTTGACTCATTATTCAGTCAGCCTTCCCGGCCTTGTCAATATATTGTTCTATCACATCAGATGTTTTGGTCTTCTGCTCGTGCTAGTTTGAGAAGGTCCCCATTGACTTCTTGCTGGCGGGTTTGTCTCTCATCGACTACGACACATTGCTCTAAGAGTAAACCTAGAGCGGCACCCTGGCCCTATTTCCATCATTGATAGGTGACCTTGTGCTCAGCATTTGATCATCATTATGGGTCTTTGACTGAGTGGTTTCCCCTGTGTTCGACGTCAGCGTACATTATCACACTTGGGATTCGTGCAGTACCTTGATTTCCATTTGACCCTATCGGTGGATATCTCGCCTCTGTGTCAGCTTTCATTATTGGTTGGTTCAGAGGGTTTCTTCCGTGTGCTAGCTTCATCTTGTGCATGTCGGAAACATACTTCGGTTTGGTTCCGTCACTCTGCTTCGTCCGATTCCTTCCAAATTTTGGCCTGCGGGTTACACTCGCGCTGGACTGATGTGGGATGCCTTAATGCCTTCCTTCCAGTAGATCTTTTCCCATCGACTCCGACTCATTGCTCTGGGAATAAGGTATAGAGTCTTTTTGTCAGTACCTTAGGGTTTACAGTCATTAGTGGTAGACTCTTCGCTATCGATAGTGGGGATTCATCATTGCCTCCTGATTGGTAGATTCTTCTAAGTGTTCGACTTCAACTCATTCATTCACACTTGTTAGATTGTACTGGGGCACCTTGACACTCATTTTCATTATTGGTGGGTTGTCTCGCGTTGGTTAACGGTTTAAATTATTGACCGGTAATCCAACGATTTCTCACATGGTCGACTTTAGCTCATTTATTCCCATTGTGTAGAATTGTGCCATCGAGATCGGTGAAGACCTCGGGTTGCATCAGCATTTTTGGGTTCACTTTTGACATTCCATTCAGTTTCTGCCAGTGATGTCGTCCACCCTTATATGTCGCAGTGTCAGTATAGAAGCATCTTATATGTTGGCTCCCGAGTTGCGTGATTGTACCATGTGTTCCACCCCTTATGATTTGGTACTTGGATATTTAGTCACTTTTATGATCAGACATCTATTTTCAGCATCATTGATCAGCTTTCTATATGTGATACTTGTGTTAGCCCCCCTATAAATTTTTGACAAGCAACTGGGGGGCTAAATTGTTTTTGAGCCTTCAAGGAATGCATTTCCTCTGAAAATACAGTCTCCTTGAAGTCTCTTTGTGCCCTTTATCCTTTGATGGTTTCCCCTCTGCTGATTCCCCTTTTAAAGCCTCTCTGCTGATGAAGAAATGCTCAAAGACCTCCTTCCTCCTTTATTTTTCCCTCATTTAACCTCTTTTTATCCCCCCTTTTTTCTCCCCTTCTATTCCCCCATTTACTCCTCAAATTCCCCTAAAATCCCCTTTAAAGTCCCCCCCTAGCCTTTGCTTAGCCTTTCTTCCACTTTCCCCTTCTATCGTTTCCCTTTTAACCCCTCAAAACCCATCAAAATGGGCAAATAACCCTTTCCGACCTTAATATAAGGCCTGGCCCCTTTCCCGCTAGCCCCTTAACCACTTCCCCACATATGACCCCGCACCAGGACCAAGTGTTTAAGTCCCGGCGCTTATCGCAATCGGAACCATCGGCGAGAGGCAAAACCCTTTGTAACGCAAGAAATCCCCGATGCGATTGATTATAACGTTAAGACCTGCGGTGCGTTCTGCACCGTTGATCTTCCGCTGAGATCCAACGGCGGGCCGCTAATCGCAACCCCTCTCCGATCGCAATCGCAAGTCGCAGTAGTGCCGCCCCGATTGAAACCCTCCGATTGGATCTGGGCCGTCCATTCCCTTGCAGATCTAACGGTCATCGCGTTAATCGCACTGCCCCCCCGATCCACTTCTACACCGTTGATCTCCCCGCCGATCCGACGGTCAGCGCTCAATCGCACCCGTCCCTCCGATCGCAATCACAACACTCATCGCGCACCCCCCGATTGGGATCCTCCGATTACATCGCAGCCGTCCATCTCCCTTCTGATCCGACGGTCATCGCAGCTCCCGATCCCCCGATCGCACTGACCTTCCGATCTCATCCTGACCGTCCATTCTTCCCGCAGATCAACGGTTCACGTTTAATCGCACCTTCCTCCCGATCGCTGATCGCAAGTCCTTTTCTCTACCCTCCGATTGCATCTGAACCGTCAATCTGATCCCCGATCGTACGGTCAGCGCTTAATCGCACTCCCCATCCGATCGCCATCGCAAGCCTTCCCTCTGCCTCCCCGATTAAATCCCGGTCGTCCGTCTGTTACATGATCCAACGGCTATCGCTCAATCGCTCATTTCCTCCGATCGCAAGTCCTTCCGTTTCCCTTCCGACTTAATCCTGACCGTTGATCAGTCCTCAGATCTAACGGTCATCGCTCAATCGCATTGCCCGCTCAATCGCAATCGGAACTTTCAATGGTGCCGCCCCGATTGAGATGCTCCGATTACATCTCCGCCGTTCGTCCTCCCCAAGATTTGACGGTTCTGGTTCAATCGCCCTCCGCCTCCACTGGGTCCCACCTCCATGGCCTCCGCTCCATTGTTTTCCGTGTTTCCTTTGTAATTCGCCCAAAGTTCATTGTTGGGCTTTTACGTTGATTAACCGTCTCCTCCGCCATTTTCACTATTCCTCCACCGCTCCGCCACCTTTCCTCTGGCCTCTGCAGCATTTCTCCGCCACCACTGCCAGGTTCTTAACAGGTTTATCCTATGATTCAGATTAGCACAGAGAGGCCATTTTAGCCGGCCTGCGAAGCAGCAGAAACAAGTTTCAAAGGGATTAATGCGCATTATTGATGTAATTAACGTCTAATCCCACAGTCAAAGGATTCAAGCAAAGTTTGAAGACTTAAGCACGCAAAGAGTCTTATCTGTGTTTAAATATCAGCAGAAGTACTCTCCTCCAAAAGGACACCCTCCTACAAGAAATCTCCATGCCCCTCGAGCTCTGAAACGATTAATTACGCCGACTGAAGCTCATCTAAGACAGTCGAACAGCAGTAATGGCGCATGGAGAGACCTGCAGATCATCCCACCCAGTTCATTTATTTCAGCATGGCTAGCACAGAGCTCCAGACATCCGAAGGACTTCACGAAACACCAGAGGTCAAAATCTGACCTGACAGAACCTCCAAACAGTCTACAGGGTACATACAGCGCTGCATTCTGCCATTAAGCAGTATGGGCGTGAACACTTCCGCCTCACTGTCTTAATGAGATTCATTTATTGTATATCCTACCTCTGTTGCTTCCTCTTCTCCTATAAAAGGTCCCCGAGAACATAATGTAAAGGTTGTTGTTGCCTTGCTGGGATGTTGCTGTTAGAAGGTTCCATTTTGACTGTTAGAACAGTTTTGGGAGAGAGTTGTAGAGTAGTTTGTATGTAATAGGCTGGGAGGAGAAGTCTGGACTGTAACAGCCATTGAGCTTATTGTACATGACTGGTTTTGCATTTGTTAATCAGAGCACATTTCACAGGATCCTGGTCTATTACTATTGGTGATGTGTTTCTTTACTCTGTTCATTACATCTTCATACTGTTTCATGTTCTGCTGGTAGGCATCAGAATAATGGTATAGGATTCACCCTTGTTAGGTGCCCTATGCTGTCTGCTCTCCCTACTTTTATGTTTTCTGCTTTGTGTGTATCTAAGAGTAAATTCGTGGGGTTTAACCAGTGCAGCGGATGTTATTGCCTGCTGGCTGATGTATGAACTTGGGGGTTTGCCTCTTAGATGTTTCTTTGTAACCTGTCTCTGTTTTTTCCTTGGAGTTGCTAAAGTAGACCTGGAGTTAAATGACCTCTGGTCTGATCTATAAGCAGCCCCTTTGTCTTTTGAGAGCTGCCTTAGAGTATGTCCAAGCAGGTCTGGAGTTAAATGACCTCTAACCTGATCTATAGACAGAAATTGGTTGCTTTCCTTCTTTCACTTTCCTCCTTAATGTTCCACCCCATCATCTATCTAAAAAGATCCTTTAGTGTAGATGACTTGCCCTTTGGAAGCCTTGGCTAGTGGATGCAAGTAATTTTCCTATCATGACTCCATAGCCCAATGGATGGCACTGTCTTGGCCCATTCTCTTTGTTGAAGCCTCCTGCTGATTTTGTTTCTTTCCTCTCATCACTTTCCCAGTCCATGATCTCCTAACCAACCCAGCAACCCTTCAACCAAATCATTTTAAAACCCCCTCTGTGCTTCATAACTAGCCTAATACCTCAATTTGAGCTTTAAAGACATATCATTCTTTGCTCTATTGGAGAGATCCCTCTCCGGGTCCAGGAGGGCTAGATCCTAGGGCCCCAAAGTGGTTCTGATGTTGTCTCATCTTTTGGTCTTGCCAATCTGGCCAAAACATGGGAACCCCAACATAATGGCGACTCCGCTGGGGACTAGAACTTCTTTGTCTCTAGATTGGCTTTTTATTGCTGATGGTGGATAGCATCTTGCTTCAAATTGTTAAATTCATCCACCTGGCGACTCCACACTCCATAATCCTAGAAGACTCCACTGGAGGAAGAACCTGAAAGATGGCCAGACCTCATAGAAGGGTAGAACATACGGGTTGGATTTGGTTTAAAGAATTCATTGTTTTTGTCTACCGCTATGTTCTGTCCTACTTTAAGCCTAATCAAGTGTACAAAGATGAAGCCCATGATGACTATGGGAAAGATCTCAAGCCTCAGTCTTCAGACCGTGAGCAGACCTATACTCCTGTGAAAAACTTGGTGGAACGAGAAGCTCATGTTGTATCTCCCACTCCTCAAGAAGCTTCAAGTAGCCATGAGCCTATTGTTACATCACCCACACCTACAAAGGTCATAGAAAGATATAAGCCTCTGGTTTTACCTCTCTTCTTCCAACCCCTGCCTACGGAATTAATAAACCGGCTGCCTCATTTTGATGGGGAAAATAAAGGGTCCTCTGCCGAAGAACATGTTCAAAACCTGGAGGATTTACTTGAGCTGTATGAAATAGAAGAAGATGACGTGTGCATTAGGATGTTTGCTTTGTCGTTACAAGGAAATGTTAAGAGTTGGCTCAAAGGCCTTCCAGAAGCAAGCATTTTCTACTTCCATCAGTTTTCTCAAGTTTTCCTTGATAGATGGGCGGCCCCGAAGAATGCTCTCCTCATCCTAAAAGAATATCAAAATTTGAGAAGGCAGCCAGGAGAGACAGTGCAAGATTTTTCAGCTAGGTTCAATAAGGTATATGATGCAATGCCTTCTGATATAAAGCCACCTTTGGGATGGGCTTTACTGCACTATCCAAGTTCTTTTGACCCCGAGGTGGAGTTCCATATCAGGCAAAAAGAGCCTTCGAGCCTGGAGGAAATGCAGAATATAGCAATCACTGTCGAATACAACATACAGTGCAGGGAGGGAATATTAAGAGCAGCGAGGAAGGACCGAATAGAGCAAACAGCGTAGATCTCTTTAGCGGACCAGCTGGAGAGACTGATAGAGGCTGCCAGTTCCTTGCTGAAAGCAAAAGAGCAAGAAGATGAGGCTGAAACAAGAGAGGATGATTGGGAAATACCTGCTCCTTGTCCTCAAGAAAGACAAACCAGATCTCTGCAAGACAGAAGTTACATGCATGGCATGTATGATGAACCAGGGCTTGAATCAGAAAATGAACTTGCAGAGTATTTTGAAGAAAGAATTGCTGAGAGTCCTGAAGATTTGATTGGTGGCAATACTTACAATTATGATTTCTCTGATGTGGATATGTCTGACGATGAGTTTTTCCAAAGGGAAACCGAGCTTGCACGGCCATCATCAGAGGTCTCATGGGAGGAAGATTACGACCATCAGCTTCAGGAAGATGATGAGTTAATGCCGGCCATCTATGATACTGATGGAGAAAGCATTGAAAGCATGATAGCAGACGAAGATTCATTGAATCTTCTATCTACTTTATATCTGAACATCAGTTACACTTGCCAAGCGGACAGAGGCCAGCAACTCTCCAGCGCAGAAGACAAAGAGGAAAGAGATGAGGGAAGTCTTGAGCGGAACGAATATCCAGAGCCTTCTCCTAAAGGGATTAAGGTAATAAAAGAAGTCCCCGCTCAAGAATATGTTGATTTTTTCACAGAGTTTAGCCCGTTGCAGCAGAACCGACCTGCGGAACTAGAGGACAGCACTGTTGAATATAATGAGCCCTCCAGCTTGAGCTGCATTGAAGGTGAGCGAGGTCCTCTTTCCCACATACATCTTTGTATTGATGCAAAGGAAGAGGAGGTATTCCTGGTTGATGCCCATATGCCAAATACTCCCAATCAGGAAGAGGTGGAGTATAATTGCAAAGGCCTCACTACAGATGCAGTGATTGAAGCTGCCCAGGATGCAGACTGCCTATCAGTCATGGTAGGCTTTGAAGAAAAAAGTTTACATCACGAGTTTGTTGACCCTGTGGCAGACTACATGGAGGCCCTGATTGGCTCAGCTCCGCAAGCATCATACTTTTGCAAGAGCCAAACACAAAAAAATTGGTCACCACTGCTGGTGGCCTCGGTTTTGAAAGACCACATGCAGAGCACCTTGTGGTTATCTCTGACAGGCAGCCAGTGCTCATATCCTTTTTTGCTATTATTAGACTGGCTGCATTGGCATTATTGCATCACCTAGAACATCAGGGATTTCTAGTAGGGTAGGGTAGGTAGGAAAAGCTCAATAAAGCTCAGTACATGAGCAAGTAGATTAGTTGTTTCAACTTCTGTCTTAGAATGTAGAGAAGAAACCTGCTAGACAGTCTAATCCTAGCAGGTAGTAGTGTAGGTAGAGAAGCATATGAGACCAACAGTCTAATCTGGTCTCATGAAGTAATAAGGGTAGAAGTAGAATAGGTTTATTTTTCCTGTTTGTAAAACTTAATGATGTAAAGGGTCTGCAAGTCCAAATGCACCCAAGAAGAAAAGTTATAGGACTATAGTGTGGGTAGGTAGTTGTTTGGAAGAATTGTACTGCTGATATGTTGTCTTCATAGTTTGTGGCAGCTGATCAAGAAAATAAAAGGATGATTTCAAGCAGCAGGCATCTGGCCAACACCAAGAGATCATTTTCTGGTTTCTTGGCTCCTTCAAGAAGAAGCCATCCCCATGTGGAGCCACTGTTAGCCCCCCTATAAATTTTTGACAAGCAACTAGGGGGCTAAATTGTTTTTGAGCCTTCAAGGAATGCATTTCCTCTGAAAATACAGTCTCCTTGAAGTCTCTTTGTGCCCTTTATCCTTTGATGGTTTCCCCTCTGCTGATTCCCCTTTTAAAGCCTCTCTGCTGATGAAGAAATGCCCAAAGACCTCCTTCCTCCTTTATTTTTCCCTCATTTAACCTCTTTTTATCCCCCCTTTTCTCCCCTTATATTCCCCCATTTACTCCTCAAATTCCCCCAAAATCCCCTTTAAAGTCCCCCCCTAGCCTTTGCTTAGCCTTTCTTCCACTTTCCCCTTCTATCGTTTCCCTTTTAACCCCTTAAAACCCATCAAAACGGGCCCAAGACCCACTTTCCGACCATGTTATAGGGCTTAGCCCCTTACCGCAAACCCCTTAACCACTTCCCCACATATGACCCCGCGCCAGGACCAAGTGCTTAAGTCCCCGGCGCTTATCGCAATCGGAACCATCGGCGGGAGGCAAAACCCTTTGTAACGCAAGAAATTCCCGATGCGATTGATTATAACGTTAAGTCCCGCGGTCCGTTCCGCACCGTTGATCTGCTCCGATCGAACGGCTGAGCGCTAATCGCAAGCCCCCTGCCCATCGCAATCGGAACATGTAAGGCCTGCCCCCCGATTGAAACCTCCCGATTGCATCGCAGCCGTCCGTTCTCCCGCGATCCAACGGTCAGTGCTTAATCGCAACAGCCTCCGATCGCTGATCGCAAGTCTTTCTGTCACCGCCCCGATTAAATCCTGGCCTTTGATCTGCCCCGCGATCCGACGGCCAGCGCTCAATCGCTCCTTCTCCTCCGATGGTGTTCCCCACCGTTGATCTCCCCGCCGATCCGACGGTCAGTGCTCAATCGCACATTCCTCCCGATCGCTGATCGCAAGTCCTTTTCTCTGCCCTCCGATTGCATCTGAACCGTCAATCTGACTTCCGATCGGACGGTCAGCGCTTAATCGCACTCCCCATCCGATCGCAATCGCAAGCCTTCCCTCTGCCTCCCCGATTAAATCCTGGCCGTCCGTTTGTTACGTGATCCAACGGCTATCGCTCAATCGCTCATTTCCTCCGATCGCAAGTCCTTCCGTCTACCTTCCGACTTAATCCTGACCGTTGATCAGTCCTCAGATCTAACGGTCATCGCTCAATCGCATTGCCCCGCTCAATCGCAATCGGAACTTTCAATGGTGCCGCCCCGATTGAGATGCTCCGATTACATCTCCGCCGTTCGTCCTCCCCAAGATCTGACGGTCCTGGTTCAATCGCCCTCCGCCTCCACTGGGTCCCACCTCCATGGCCTCCGCTCCATTGTTTTCCGTGTTTTCTTTGTAATTCGCCCAAAGTTCATTGTTGGGCTTTTACATTGATTAACCGTCTCCTCCGCCATTTTCACTATTCCTCCACCGCTCCGCCACCTTTCCTCTGGCCTCTGCAGCATTTCTCCGCCACCACTGCCAGGTTCTTAACAGGTTCATGCTATGATGCAGATTAGCACAGAGAGGCCATTTTAGCCGGCCTGCGAAACAACAGAAACAGGTTTCAAAGGGATTAATGCGCATCATTGATGTAGTTAACGTCTAATCCCACAGTCAAAGGATTCAAGCAAAGTTGAAGACTTAAGCACGCAAAGAGTCTTATCTGTGTTTAAATATCAGCAGAAGTACTCTCCTCTAAAAGGACACCCTCCTACAAGAAATCTCCATGCCCCTCGAGCTCTGAAACGATTAATTACGCCGACTGAAGCTCATCTAAGACAATGCGATGTGCGCACGATGCATGGAGACCCGCATCATCTCTACCATTTATTTCCGTGATGGATAGCACGTAGCTTCGTACATCCGATGACTTCACAAAACACTCGCAGGCCGTGTCCGACTCGAGAGAGCCTGGGGTCAGCTTCTGTTGTGGTACACACATAAGGTCGCATTCTGCCATTAAGCAGTATGGGCGTGAACACTTCCGCCTCACTGTATTAATGAGATTCATTTATTGTATATCCTACCTCTGTTGCTTCCTCTCCTCCTATAAAAAATCCCTGAGAACGAATTGTAAAGGTTGTTGTTGTTGCCTTGCTGGGCATATTGCTGTTAGAGGGATTCATTCTTGACTGTTAGAACAGTTGTGGGAGGAAGTCGCAGAGTAGTTTGTATGTAATAGGCTGGGAGGAGAAAGTCTGGGCTGTAACAGCCATTGAGCCATATTGTACATGACTGGTTTTGCATTTGTTAATCAAAGCACATTTCACAGGATCCTGGTCTATTACTATTGGTGATGTTCTTCTTAACTCTGTTCATTTCATTTACATGCTGTTTCACATTCTTCTGGTAGGCATCAGAATAATGGTATAGGATTCACCCTTGTTAGGTGCCCTATGCTGTCTGCTCTCCCTACCTTTATGTTTTCTACTTCATGTGTATCTAAGAGTAAATTCGTGGAGTTTAACCAGTGCAGTGGATGTTATTGCCTGCTGGCTGATGTATGAACTTGGGGGTTTGCCACTTGGATGCTTCTTTGTCAAATCTATCTCTGTTTTTTCCCTTGGAGTTGCTAAAGCAGACCTGGAGTTAAATGACCTCTGGTCTGATCTATAAGCAGCCCCTTTGTCTCTTTGAGAGCTGCCTTAGAGTATGTCCAAGAAGGTCTGGAGTTAAATGACCTCTGACCTGATCTATAGACAGAAATTTGGTTGTCTTTCCTTCTTTCACTTTCTCTCCTTAATGTTCCATTCCACCATCTGCCTAAAAGATCCTTTAGTGTAGATGACTTGCCCTTTGAAAGCCTTGGCTAGTGGATGCAAGTAATTTCCTTTCATGACTCCATAGCCCAATCGATGGCACTGTCTTGGCCTATCCTCTTTGTCGAAAGGTCCTCGCTCGTCCCTTCTCTCCCATTGCTTCTCAAACCGTGATTCCCATGACTCAACCCGCAACCTCAACCAAACCATTTTAAAACCCTCTGTGGTTTAAGATAACTAGCCTAATATCTCAATTCGAGCTTTAAAGACATATCATTCTTTGATCTATTTGGAGAGATCCCTCTCTGGGTCCAGGAGGGCTAGATCCTAGGGCCCCAAAGTGGTTTTGATGTTGTCTCATCTTTTGGTCTTGCCAATCTGGCCAAAACATGGGAACCCCAACAGTCCTGGACATTGATTCGTACCTGGTACTTTTGCCATGCTCGCATGATTCATTGTGTACTGGGCTCAGCCTATACTTGTATACATTTTGTAGCCATTCTCGTGCTTTTCGACCACTGGTATAGCATGGGTATGCTCGCCTCAGACATGAGCTGACTCTCTGTTTTCTTTCATTGGTTTTTGGCAAGCTGAAATCTAGTGAAGTCCTCTTTTGTCCTCGCGAAGTTCTTTCTATGCACATAATACATTTCGGCCATCATGTACCCCTTCTGACCTCATATATTAGGGGGCATCTGTTATAGCATCATTTTTCACCCTCATGTGATTCATGATTGTCTCTTTGGCCTTGGGCACCCATTCCCACAGAATTGAACAAAGTTCATAAAAAGCAGTGTTAAAAATCCCATACGCGGGTATGCCCAGACTTTTCCGCGTGTATACGCGAGTCCATACACACTTTTCCACGTATTCCATTAAAATCATTAAAAAATATATAAAATTCCCTATTTTCGGGCTGGGTTGAGGTTACTCCAGTAGTTCAACCACCCCAGCATGTGGCCAACTGTTTCCAACTGATTGAAACTACTTTGAGGGAGTATAAAAGCCCCTCATGTGCATGGCCTAAGGGAGAGAGAAATTTATAGACATTATACTATGTTGGAGCCCCAATTCAAGTCTGATTTCCCGTGCCTCTTGCACTTTCCCAGATTTTTACAGGAAACCCTTGTTTCCTGGAGAGGTTCATCAGTTTATATGTCATCTCGTGTGCACAAGTCTTGAAAGTATCCTAGCGAGGTAAGGGCGGGACGGATCCAGACGACGGTCTGTTCGAAGATCGTGGAAGGATTCAGGTGATCTCTCCACTTTTTATTACTGTACATGCTGTTCGTAATGAAGAAGAACCATCTTGTTCCTGAATTCACGTGTTAATATCTGCTTGCATATGTGAAAAGATTATTTTTTAAGCATTTATTATTTTTTACATGATGTTTCACATGGATTTCACTGGCATTTAGGATAGATATATGCTGTACAACTAGATTTCGGTGCACGTTTCTTCTTGGTTTTCAGGTTGAGGAGGAATAAGGGTTGCTAGGGGTTTGGACCCCGCGGGATCTACATCAAACATAGGATTACGGGTGAGTTCTACTATCGATGTTATCTAGTTTTTAGCATACAAGTGTGGTTGTGTGAGTCCTTCTTGAGTAGCATGCCCTGATCTGTGGAGGTTTTGACCCAACAAACCTCTAGGGAGTTAATTCCCGAAACAAACCTCAAATTATCCTTGTTGCACCATATATTGCTCTTCTTAAATTAATTGTCACCAAAATTTCATCAGCAAGATATAGATTACAAAATCTCATGAATTAAGCTATCCAATATTTGAACTATAGCTAAATAGGTTTGACATGTATCCAAACTTATCTACACATAATTACATAGGAGAGATGTAAATCCAAGTGCAGTGAGACTATATGTAATGCCAACTTGTCAGAGACCAAACCTAACAGTCATGACACCTTCAAAAAGGTTATGAGTTTCCATACCATTGTAATAATTGCTTCACTGAGATGTCGATGTGCTGACGTATTGTGATATGAATATAAATACTGCATATTGATATTACTATGATGCCACTGTCATCAAATTTGATGGATAATGTCAAGCATATGGATTAATATTGTAAATTTTAGTTATAGATCCTTAGGGTAGGAAAAAAAATAAGTAGTTCATGTTAATCCAGTTCATAGAACTTAAATCTATGATCTGCAATAGAGTGAGCCCAAAAAATCTCTTTAAACTCAGTAGAATATCGAATGTGATTTGCATTGATCCAAAAGATCAATAATACCCACAAAATTCATTTATTCATTCAAAAATTGAACACACAGTGAGGGGAATTAGAAATATGGAACCTGTGTGTTTTATAGTCCAATCTAGTTTAAGTCTTAGAGTCTGCCAAAAAATTGATATGTAGATACAACACTCCATAACGGTTCTTGTATCACCATCAAACCACATAAGGTTTGTCGCTGAGATAGCACATAGTCCCAACAGAGAAGCTACAAAAACATTTTAGTGTACAAGAATGATCTTCATTCATCTTAGTATGCCTTCTAGAAGTGGTGGTCATGTACAAGAATAGAAGACAACCTCTAAGAAATTAGTATAATGCCCAACATATGTAAAATGTTCTTCTTGTAATAATGCTTCACCCCCAACAATCCATATGAACAAGCCATCAATTAGTATGAAACGCATGAAGAAAGGAAAACTCGCTATGATAATAACCTCGAATGGTATTAGAGCCACCCATCTAAAGAGTAAATTGAACCATAGATGCCTTAAAAGATACAAACTCATTCTCATAAGAACAGTCATCCTTTGAGTAGCCTCAGAAGATAACTTCATAAGATGATTTCTTTCTTTATTTCACCTGTTTGTGCTTATCCTCACCTATGCTCTGATTCCATGTTAATTTTGAGTTAACATGTTCTTTGCTTTAGTTAGTTACTTCATTATCCCATTATCAATTCCATTAGACCATTAACAATCATATTAATCATCATCATATGATAGTAACTAACGAAATACCATTGAATGTAAGTGCAGAAGAAAAGATAAGACAAGGGAACACAAAGATATGGCTCAAGCTAGGGAAAAAATCCAAGATGGGGAGAACTCTTGATCAATTCATCTTATTATTAAATATCAAGTGATCAACAGATCATGAGAGTACAATTAGAGTCAGGCTTGACTTTCCAATAATATGATTTATACCCTTATCCTAATGATCAAGAAGTAGCCAAGATAAGAACTTTCATTCAACCTTCAAACAATCGAAGACATACTTTATCCTATATAGAGGTCAACGATAGACAAAGTGGCTCAAATTCAGTCTCATACATACGTACTTTAATTGACCATAAATATCCCATACGTACTTTAATGGCCTCAGACACCCTTCCTATGGACATGATCCATCCAACAAGTAAATACATGCCAGAGGCCTAACTGGAGAAGCCTTCTAAGTGCAGTGTCTTATCTAAAGAGGAAAGGCTCCAAAAAAACTGTGTCAATACATTCTTTGAACCAACGAAAGATTCCCTCAAGACCTGTAGTTGTCCAAAAGTATCAAGACATTCATGCGAAGTAGACCAAAAAAAAAACCACCCTTTCTCCTCTTATTGTAAGTACATGACTGCCTCTGAAATTTCTCCATGCATTGGATCATAAAATGAGGTAGGAGGATGCCTCTATTTATATGATATGGAGAGGGTGAATAGACACTTCAGTTAGGCTTGATGAGCCAACATAGAGGAGGCCGGCCTTGATAATTTGTATGTGAGAAAAAAAATTCAAAATCATACTTTCGCCTGACCAAATGAGACAATATTTTCTATTTTTGTCCTCTTTGAAGAGAGGAATTCAATGCTACAATAATATTCCTAATAGGAGCAGTCCAAAGTGGAATTTGGCCCTAGCTTCCAATTTTAAGACATTATCCCACCTGGCTCAAGGTGAATTAAATGAAAGCCTTCATTACCACTCATCCCCCTACCTTATACATTTACAAGGGGGATTTAAGTCTCTTCATGACTGTTTCTCTATCTTGATGGATGGGCTTGTAGAAATATTTTTCGGGTTTTTACCCCAAGTGGGTTTCCCCAGTGTAATCATTGTGTTGATATTCTGCACTATGATTTTTTCTTTCATATTTTTGTATGATTGATATTCTAAAGTATAGTTTCTTGATAAATAAGTTGTAATTGGTGAAAATATTTTATATATAACCATGACAAGTAATTATGAGTGTTCAATTAAAATCAGAAGTCAGTACATCGTTCTAGAAATTTTTACATTCCCCCTCCTTTGCAATAAATTAAAAATCAATATTTTATTGTGCTATATTGCATGACATATTTAGTGGGGACCTTTGACCTATATCTTCCAACATACATATTGGAAATGTCTAATTAAAAATACCTTTGGACCATTTTTGGTCTCTCATACAACATCATATAACACTTTCTTTCCTTTACATTTCCCTTGTTTAGGTATTCAAACAAAAATTTGGCACACTATTTTGAATTAAGTTTTAAACCCTTTATATGAAATCGTTGTGTTCTTGATGGCTTCAGCATGAGTTAGTCTCTTAGCCAGCACCCTTGCAGCTTTAGAGGAAGTCTTGTACGTTCTATTTTTTACACAGAGATGAGAATGTTCAATGTACACCATTTTTTGTTCTCTTCTTCGAATGATTTGTGTTGTATGAATGAGTTTGATTTCTTTGGTTTGTACCTATAAGTATGGTTAACAGTTGGTAATTTCATGTAATCATAACTTTTTATTTTCCAATGAAAACCTTGTGTGAAAATTTAAGGGCACTTCCTTGTATTTCCTAGATGGTACTCACTATAAACCTGAAAAAAATTATTACAGTGTCTAACTCAGTAGGAACATTGAATGAGGCACACAAAAAAGGTAGTAAAGCCTTGGAAGGCAGCCTTTAGACCTACTGCTTGAAGCTCAAAGCACACAACTACTCAAGCTATCCACACTTCACATACTCAGAACTATTCTGCCTTCCCTCAAGATTTTTGAAAAATATATCCTTTCTCAAAATAATTCACTCCCTTGTTTTAGAGTATTGTATTATCTCTAAATTTACATGCACTTAAGTGACTCAACTTGTTGACATTCAATGCATAGCTATTCTAATTCTATTTTATGTTTGATTCCTTTCCCTCCTTTAGTGGTTTTGTATATCTGCAAACATGATTAGTTACAGGGTTGCTTTGCCACAACCATTGTTAGTGTTAGGATGATTTCTAATCGCAAG
This sequence comes from Pinus albicaulis, assembly GCA_034641835.2. Taxonomy (NCBI): domain Eukaryota; kingdom Viridiplantae; phylum Streptophyta; class Pinopsida; order Pinales; family Pinaceae; genus Pinus; species Pinus albicaulis. Next base: position 588,214,104 of record CM076579.1, read on the forward strand.
TGTACGAAAAAAACTCACTTTAGTTGTGCATAAAAACAACCCTAACATCAAATATGGCTGCCAATTTCTTTAGGTTTGCAGTTAGTTGACCAAGATAAATGCTACAAAATCCAGATCTATGTAGTAAAATACATTAAGCAGTAAATAAAAGCAAGAGTTTCTCCATGCATCCAATAGAAAAGACAAGAATATTTTTAAAGAATTTTTGTATTTTTTACACCTGGGAATGGAACATAGAAAGATTTTACCAATCCCCCTCAATGGGATGGGTTCTTGTAAGTCCTCATCACTTCAAATCTAAGATCTCTCTCTCTTGATGGTGTAGAAAACCAAGACAAAAATGGAACTTAAAGGGAGCTCACAAGAAAAATGGTAGAAAAATATGACAATGATAGAGGATCAAAGTCAGACCAGAAGTATAAATCCAGAGTGATCTTTAGGCAACAAAAGGTAGTGAGTGAATGGAAAAATCCTTCTATTTATAACAAAATATTGAGTTAGTCTAGATATTGGTGCATAATTAAAATATTATTAACCAATTCTAGATCCAACTTTTATGGAATATTTTATTATCTATGTTTGAGGGAAAAATAATTTGAATTTGGTCAAATCCCTTTATTTGTAAATAATAAATAAATGAATGATTTATTTATTATTTTAAGGATGTATTTGAGTAATAATTAAATAAATAGTGATTTATTCAATTATTTATAAATGATTTAGTCAAATTTAACAAGGAATATTATTTAAATAAGGTTTAAATAATTATTCCTTGAAAATTATAAGATAAATAATGATTTAGCTAATTAATTTTCATGTTTTCGGTTAAATATGACCAGGAATATTAATTAAACTATTGTTTAACTAATTACTCATTAAGGAAAAAAAAAAAAATGTGGATTTATTCAATATTTTCTCATGGGGTTTCCTATTTAGACCATAAACAACTTAATAAATATGGATTACTAAGTTATTATTCATACTGAAAGAAATTTTACTTAGGTAAAATTGGTCTTACATGGTGTACTTTGGTGTATCTAAGAGTAACAGGTTAGATGAAAAAAAAATGGTGTAACATATTTCCCCCCAGCGTGTGAGTGTTAGGAGCTAATCGTATGACCGAGGTACATTGTAAGAACTCAATCACTAGACACCAAAGGGGAAGTCAGAGAGAGATAAATATAAGGTAGACCAAAGTGCTAGAGGACATGACCCTTAGGAGGCGAGACTTACAGATGTGAAAAGTATCTTTTATGAGTGATTACCTGTTCTATAGGCGGCGAGGGAGGCATACCTATGCCTGTTGAGACAAAGTACAAAGAATAATGCGTTCAATAAACATGGGACTGAACTATATAGTACATGCTGGCATAAACATGAGCCAGATAAAAATATGATAATGGATCCCATATACATACTCTACCTAGGATAATAGCTAGGACTTATACAATAATATCTGAGTACATGAGATATAAGTACAACCGAAGAGGCCCTATTATATCTCCTATTTATTGCACTTTTTGGCGTCTATTTTATGACCTGAGTAGCAGAAACTGGGCAGAAAACTGCAACCTGTCCTAGGAAATGACTTGAAAAGTGCAGCTTGTTAGAGAAAAGGGGTTTCGGTGTTGTTTTTGGCTGAGATCTGGGATTTTTGTGTTTGAGGGGCACAGGTGCCCCCAAGCATGTTATGGTCATGCCAAAATGTATTTAGAGAAGTGGAATCTAAACACATTTTTATGATGTGGTGTGTCATTCAGTCGCCAGTTGTTAGGATGAATTCTAATCGCAATTGTACAAAAAAGGCTCATTTTAGCTGTGCATAATAAACAGCCCTAACATCAAATATGGCTACCAATTTCTTTAGATCTGTAGTTATTTGACCAAGATAAATGCTACAAAATCTAGATCTATGCAGTAAAAGACATCAACTAGTAAATAAAAGCAAGATTTTCTCCATGCATCCAATAGACAAGGAAAGAATATTTTTAAAGAATTTTTGTATTTATTACACCTAGGAAGGGAACATAGAAATATTTTACTAGTCCCCTCAATGGGATGGGTTCTTGTAAGTCCTCGGCACTTCAAATCTAAGATCTCTCTCTCTCTTGATGGTGTAGAAAACTCAAACAAAAATGGAACTCAAAGGGAGCTGACAAGAAAAATGGTAGCAAAATATGACAATGATGGAGGATCAAAGTGAGACCAGAAGTATAGACCCAAAGTGATCTTTAGACAACAAAAGGTAGTTAGTGAATGGAAAAACCCCTTCTATTTATAACAAAATATTCAGTTAGTCTAGATATTGCTGCATAATTAAAATATTATTAACCAATTCTAGATCCAACTTTTATGGAATATTTTATTATATTTGTTGGAGGGAAAAAGAATTTGAATTTGGTCAAATCCCTTTATTTGTAAATAATAAATAAATAAATGATTTATTTATTATTTTAAGGTTGTGGTTGAGTAATAATTAAATAAATAGTGATTTATTCAATTATTTATAAATGATTTAGTCAAATTTAACAAGGAATATTATTTAAATAAGTTTAAATAATTATTCCTAGAATATAATAAGATAAATAATGATTTATCTAATTAATTTTCCTGTTTTGGGTTAAATATGACTAGGAATATTAGTTAAGTTGTTGTTTAACTAATTATTCCTTGAGGAAAATCAAACAAATGTGGATTTATTCAATATTTCCTCATGGGGTTTCCTGTTTAGAGCATAAACAACTTAATAAAGATAGATTGCTAAGTTTTTTTTCATAGTGAAAGAAATTTTACTTAGGGTAAAATTGGTCTTACATGGTGTACTTTGGTCCATCTAATAGTAACCAGTTAGATGACCAAAAATTGGTGTAACGGTTAGGAAATTTTATCTTATACACTTGTATCTTTAAATCTTCCATAAATATAATCAATACCATGCAAGAATAAAAATAGGATGGGAATTGAATTGATAGGTGTTGGAGCCTACCCAATACTTGAAAATACACTCTATTATTCATGTAGAAACTAATTGCACTGAAATCCTAAAAATATATGTTCAAAGAATATGATGTTGAGAGAAATATGGGTAGTGAGTCATAAGAAAAAGGCTTAAGCAAACCAAAGTATAGTTTGCTAAACTCTGCTTCTAAAATTCTCTCCTCTAGTTATCTTCATATATCTTCGGAAAATATTTTCACTGTGACTAACTATATTTACAAAAGTCAGGAAAAATAAATTCTATAGCTTTTCGTAAAATGGTTCAACAAACTAACCACTATTTAATCTAAATTGAGACTACAATTCATTATGATTGTAGGCATGCCAAGTGCCCATAAATTTCTACAAACTAGTTTCCGTTTGTGTACCTTGTTATCATTCATGTCAGTAGGGGTATGCGTACATTTTTGTAGCATTTCACCACCATTGTAAGCCTAAGGTCACATATCAAAAGACTAGTAACAACCATTTCAATCCTTCTATTAGGGGTTCTAGAATTTGTGTTTGGTCATGTTGACCACTCAAATATACCTTTCAGGATTGGTCAACCATTTCATGGTCAAAGTATAATTCAAAGCAATCCAACAATCAGAAACTCCTTAATTTCTGACATCATCATCATCATCATGCAACTTTTGGCCAACATTTTGTAATGCAAATTTTGGAATCAAGAAAAATTGTGGGTTATTACAATCAAGGACTCTATACCATGGCTCATTGAGTTTTTTACTTTTAAACTTCCACTAGATCTACTCCCTTCAATGACCAAAAAAATTGTGACATGCATATTTTTTCACTAGTGTGGCTAATTACATTCAAGTTGCAAGATCCAAAATTTGGGCTCAATTTCCACATTGGGGTGATAGCAGTGATTTTTTGAAGTATTTTAGGTTGTATTCTCTCAAGATTTTTCCCCTCAATAGGTGTTATTGCAAGGCAATTTTTTCTTTTCCTAGGAACTAGATTGAAGTCTTTCATCGGAGATCAAATTTTTATGCCATTTTTTAATAGGCCCTTTCTAATTAGTTAGAAAATATGATGTTGAGATAAATATGGGTAGTCATTCATAAGAAAAAGGCTTAAGAAAATGTAATATTCCTATTTAGCCTAAGCCAAGGGGAATATACATTTTTGTCTCATTTTCTGTTGCATGAATAAATGAATAAAGGAGGACATGTAAAACTCCTGAAAAGAATGAATAAATCAATGCCCATATGAACAGAGATAAATCTGGGCCATGTAAACAATTCATTTGCAGGTGTGAATGGGTTTGAGCTATGAGACTGGGTCAACCTTGACCAAATATACAACGTTGTCTAGTTGCAATGTACCTCATGGATGGATAGCGCAGTTCTAGATGGAGGCCCCTCATGTGAACGGAGTTAATTCATTGAAGTGGTTTAGGGTTTGACAAGGCCTTCATCTTATAAAATGAAGAGGAGAGAAACAAGAGAAGGTTGTTGATTATGCATATTTCTGAGCATCTTGTCTGTTTAGACAAATACCATTCTTTGTTGTTTAGCTGAGAATAGTGCTACTTAGAACTTGGGAGTTCCTATGCAGTGATCCCACCTCTTCCATCAATTATTTCTTGGAGGAGTATTGCTGATTTCATCCACTATCAGGCATTTGGACAAGCTCATATTCCAACTACAACGATGATCCTATTTAGTATTGGGTTTTCATTGCAAGCTGCAGCAAGTGGAGGCTAGATCTGCTCAGATCTAGGCCATTTTAGGCCCTATTTTCACTAGGAAAGTCTTCTATCCCATGGGAAAGAGATTTTTGAACCTTTGGAGCTGATATTTCAGATCTTGGCATCAGGCCAACTCAGTGTTTCAAGCTAGAGCACAATTTCCCTTCCAGTACTGCGTTATTTTCAAAGGAGATATTGCAGGGTGTTTTGATCCCCTTTTTGAGAAGAGATCTCTAGTGCAGGGCTTTGCCTTCCACATTGGTGATCCATGGATTAGCTTGCTGATCCATTTTCTGTATAGATATGATCTGTTTCTAATGTAAAACATCTTTAGAAATGTCCAAATGATATTTCAGATCTACTACTTTAAATTCAGATCTACTCTTTGTATTGCATGATTTGATCAAAACCCCTAGGGGATCTTGTAATAGAGCCTTTCTACTGTACAGATCTGAAATGGATCTGACATTTTGTACACAAATTTTCTCTAGATCTGAAGTGTAACATACAATTTCTACATCTCTTATAAAAATGTTCTTAAGCCATTTTTCAGTAAATACATGTGTTGCAGCCCTCTTTTTTGAGGAGTTTCTTTTATCGTGTCTTCTACATCCTGTTGTATAATGTAAGAGCATCATTATGGATCTAATTTTCTGTTGTATATTTAAAATTTGATCTTTATTTTTGGCCTCCAACTCATTCTCTCAAGAATGCATTATTTTTGAAGTAGTTTGTTGCACATAGATGCATCCCTTCTCTTTGGGTGTTTTTAAGCTAGACTATGTGGTGGGAGATTTGTTTACCACACCTAGTTTGATTTTTTTTTGCTCTCATTTTGGATCTAGACACTAGATCCACTGATCTAAGGGATCCAGGAGCTGCAACTCATTTCATTGCATATATTTCCTAGAAGTATGTTATTTCAATAGGCATTGTTGTGCATTCCCATTTTGGGATATTACAGTGGTATCAAAGCTTCTTTCTTGGCACAGCCTATGATTTTCATTGAAGAGCTAAAAACAAGATGGCTTCAGGAGAATATGTGCCTCTTACTGATAGAGAGAAGAGATATCTACATATAGGATAGAAGAAATTTGATTACACTAATGATGATGAGGACAAGGGTAAAGCCCCTGAAACTGGAAGTGATAAAGAAGGAGAAGAGTTTGCAAGAACTCTTTTAGTAGCCATGCAAGATCTTGATAGAGAGATCAAAGATATGAGAATGGAAAGGATGAAGGAATCTCCTTGGATATTTCATCCTGGAGAAATCTTTGGCATGTCTCACCATTGGAATGATCAACCAGTGAACTATCCACAAGCTCTACAGGCTCCACAACGCTCTACTATGCCTACCTTCTTGGCTGTGGAGAATGAAGCGTCTCAAGAGGAAGAATCCCTTGAAGACTAATATAAGTAATATGAGTCCCAAAATCATATATTCAAGGGCCACTTGATTTTTCAAGAGTTTTTTCACCTTAAGAACAAAAGAAGACCAAGGCATCAATATAGAGATGGTGGATTCATTCAGAATCATGATCGACATCACTCTATGGGAAAATTATTTTTACCCAATTTTGATGGGTCATCCTCCTGTTCTACCAAAGCATGGGTATAAAAGCTGGATATATACTTTCAGTTAAAAAAATTCCCTGAGATGGAAGCCATCAATATTGCAGCATTGCACTTTGAAGGTGAAGCACACAATTGGTGGTTCCATGGGTTGTCTACATTGGTCCATGCCAATGTGACTGCCTATTCTGAATTCACTAGAGGACTGGCGGAGAGGTTTGACAGAAAGGATCCAGAAGCACCTTTCATCAGCCTTGCAAAGTTGAAGCAGCCAGGTAATGCAAAATCTTATATCTCTAAGTTTCTGAGATTATCTGTTATGGTTCCTGATTTGTCTACAGCAAGGAGGGTGTACATGTTCATTTATGGCTTGGATGAACCTATACATGGGTTTCTTAAATCTACCAAGCCCATAAATTTTCATGATGCCATTGAGAGGGCTATAGACCTCCAAGATGGCTTGCCAAACGCAAAGGCAACTTTTCAGAACAAGGTCCCTTACCTTTCTAAAGGGAAGGAAGAGAAAGTTTCTCCTCCCAAGGAGAGCTCATTCAAGAAGCCTATTCATATTGAATTCTAGAGGGAGATAAGGAAGAAGAGGCTATGTTTCACTTGCCAAGAGTCATGGGCACCTAGACATAGATGTGCTGCTGGGAAATCACACTACATAGAAGTCTTCTCAGATTTTGAGGAGGAAGAAGAAGATGATGAACCAAGAAGAGGTCACAGCACTGACAATGTTGAAGGAGATCCAACACCATATGGATATGGGAATTGAGCCTTTTCTCCAATAGGAGGAACTCTTGAATCTTTGAGAGGAGTACCTAAGTACTTGACCTTAAGAGTTCAAGGTTCAATCATGAATCAGAGGGTTTCTGTACTGATTGACAGTGGGTCAACCCACAAATTTATTGATGCTCATCTTATGCAGAGGAGGGAAATACCCACTGAACTTTTTGAGGGATTCTCTGTTTTTGTCCCAAGAGATAGCACAATTCAATGCATGCACTATGTCCCATCACTTTCAGTCACTATGGGGTCCTAAACCTTGGTGGATCACTTTTTGTAGTTGACATACCAGACACCAATATCATTTTGGGTTTCCAATGGTTGATTACATTGGGGAAGTCACCACTGATTGGAAAGCTCTGCAAATGAAATGGGTGGACATGAAGAGTGGTGAACCTCAAATTATACAAGGCATGCATACTTACCCCTCACCTAGCACTTCCACACAAAAAACAGAGATGGATTTTCACAGTGGAAGAAAGGACCTCACAGTCTCTTCTCTTATGTTCATGAGAATTATGCATGGGACATTCTTATCTAGTGGAAAACCACTTGGGAGGCCACCAGATTCAGGTCTTGAGGGGAAGGCCTCACAAAGTGCTAATCCAAACTTAGATGCATGAGGGATTGGAGCAATGGAAGACCAAGCTACAGCGCTGGGAGGCTTGGGACAACTCAAGAATAAGGAGGATATTCTTCCTTTATCACTACCACCCCCTCTCATCTCTAGATCTGCACTGTGGGAGGAGACGAATGGGAGGATCGACCTTCCAACACATATCCTTGGCATGAGAGAATTCAAAGAGGAGATCAGAAACATGAAGAACACTCCTGTGGATGTATCATGAGCACTGTCATTGTTGAGAAGTGTGGATTTGTACTGGAAATCTCAACTACTTGTAGAGTATTCCAAAGATCTCCACACATGTATGATACTATATGACATGCAACAAGAAGAGGGATACTTAGTCCAAGGGGTAGTCATCTATAATCATGGTAGGATATTCTTGTCTAGAGCCTCCAAGATCAAGCAGAAGATACTACAAGGGGCACACAAATATTTCATTTTAAGCCATATGAAGTCAATGAACATCTATACCCTAATCATGAGGATCTTTGATTGGGAAGGCTTGAGAGGGGAACTACATCAACACTTTCAAGAGTGCATGAGCTATGTGGGGTTGGGGCAGCCAAGTGACTCTATGCAAGATTCATTTTAGCCATTTCTTCCTTCTTTTGTGAGATGGGGAATGCTCATGCACAACTCCATGTGTATGAGGAGCTATGATGGTAAAGAATCTGATCATGTAAAGAAATTTTCATTTTCTGATTTATCACATTCTTTTACCATGTTTTTGTAGGATATGACTCCTAAAGGGAGTGATATATCATGTAGATTTCATGGCATTTGGTGGGCCAACAAAATTTCAGAACTTGCCCACTCCCTTGTTGTGCAAAGGGAGATTAATTTTCATGACGGGTGCTTCCCAAAGGCACCAAACATATTTGACATCTTCAGCTATGTTAAGATGACTTATGTAGAAAATGTGTGGTGGGAAGGTCACTTACCACACTTTGATCTATTGCAGGCATGAGATGAAATGCGCTGGCTTCACATGTGGGATTTTGACAAACCTCCTTGTTGAGGTATAAAAAGTGTCTTTTTCACGCCAATTTATCCTACATTAATTATCAATCCAGGAACGATTTTTTGTTTCAAGAGTGTACTCAGTCTGAGGCTGCAATTCAATCTAAGAGTAATGCTTTGCAATATGTAGTATAGTTTTATAAATACAAGAGTAAACGTATGCTTGGAAAAGAAATCTAACTACAATGACATGAACTTAAATGCTTGAAAATTCAATCATTCATTCTGAAAACATCAGTCAAGGATGCAATAATGATAACTCTTTCCTTTAGAAACTGATGGAATTGAAATCAAACGGGAACAAGATAATCAATCTAAGAACGTAGGTAGAAATAACCAATATTCTTTATAGTTGATAATCCTGTCTTAAAGAAATTAAAAGGAAATAGAAATTGAACTAAAGGCTGCTAATGAAAGTAAACTAGGAAAACTCTCAAAACCAAACTCTTTGAAATTTGTAAACTAATTAATTTGAAATGAACAACAAACCTGGAATTGAACATCAATGTAAACGAATAGAAAATTGTAACTAGAAGAATTGAACAACAAATTCTATTTAATGAATCTGAACAGAAAATTCTAACTAATGGAATCAAATAGGAAATTCTATTAAACAACAAATCCTATTAAGCAACAAATCCTGTCGACAAAAAACTCTCTTGATCAGGAATCTGAAATGAACAGCAATCAAATGAAACAAAAAATAACAAAAAATGGAACAACAACTAAAATAGAACATCAAATAATGAACAAAAAAGCTTTGTTAAAGCATAACAAGATAAATGATACCGGAATTAAGATTCTTATTATAACGGAACAGCAATGCAATTCATCAATGTAACACACCGATATCAATAGACAATTCAACATTAAACTAATTAAATTGCAAACTATAATAAAAGAAAATAAAAACTGTCACACAATGATAACTGAAAGGTAATGATACAAACAACAAATCGATCCACCAAGGTCGGGCCCTTAGCCACCAGTGAAACACCGCTAGGCTTTACTCCAGAGTTAAGAAATGGAAAGACAACAAGATCTTGTATTAATCAGACATAAATAGCGCTTACAACAGTCGCTCTCTGATCATGAGATTTAAGAAATTACAGAGTTAAAAAAGGAGTGTTTTATCATAAATCATTGTCCCCTCAATTTCTAAAGGCACTACCTTTTATAACAATTCGACGGACAAGACAAGAAACAATGATAAGATTGAACATCGATCCCTCAGGATCGAAAGTTCTCGAGGGATTTGCTCCTTTTCTCTTTTTAGCTAGCACTTGGTTTTCTTAGGTTGTAGCTGTGTTGTTCCCTGTCTTCCTTTAGCTATACATTCTGATTTCCTTCTTCTTGTCTGGATACAATCCTTTGCTAGAGGAACAACAGCTAATCCTATTTTATCTTTGCCTTTAAAATGATGGTTTATTTCATTTGTTTCCTGTTTTTTAGAATAAAAGGCAATCTTTAGTCAATTTTCACAATAAACATTATTCTTTGCAATTCTATCATAATCCTCCAATAAATCATCTTTCTAGAATAAAAAGAGTTATTTTTAAAGGAAAAAGATGAGAAAATACATGGTGAATCCATACCTTTTCCAATGCTCAACACACCCCCCTGCTTACCCTTTTTCATGTCCTCATGAAACCCATAGTTTACATGTAAATCAGTTAGAGAATAGGCTGTGGTTTTTCATTAAGAGGTCTAAAACCATGATTTGCAGCTAAAGCTTCAAAGATGTGCCCTGTCTTTCCTTCAGGTAACTCATAAATGGATTTATAGTCTATTGTAGGATACCATATAATGGGACTTCGAAACCTACAACGTAGCTATAATGGGCCTTCCCTCAAGATGAGGTTACTATAGAGAATCAAGCAGTCAGCAGATAATCCAAAATTTCTATAATTAAATGGATCTCTGCCTTGAACATTCCGATTGGAAATATTCCATTAGAATTTAGTTGCTATATAGGCCTGGTTTCTGATAGATAGAAAATATTCTACCCCATCCAAGACAATTTCTTTGTGGACGGGTCCCACTGTTTAGATCACACCCTCCTTTGTCATTAGACTCTTCTTCCTAGCCCAAAGTTGTAGTGGCTGTTTTGGTTCACCCCTAACCCAAAGGTCTAACCCATTTTCTTGCCTTTGGAAAGTATTATAGGCCTTCAGCCATTTCAACTGGTTGACAAAAAATTAAATAAATGCTTGATATTGGATGTCACCCACAAAAGGGTTGGGATTTATCTCAATGTCATTCTCCAATATAAGATTGTGCAAATATAACTCACATAGCGGACACTGGACTTTAACCCCATAGATTTTGCAGCATTTTACAAAATCATCTACAGTGTTTAATTCTATAGTCTTTCCTACCCTAACTTCTTTAATTTTCAACTGTAAATATCTTTCTAATAAAAACAAAGCATAATTCTTGGTAGGGCATATACATGCTAGAACATCTGTGTATAAGGAGCAGAGAGTATCCATTTGATTCTGGGCCATTTTTAATTCATTCCTTACATTTTCAGCTTTCTCTTCTTCCTTCTGACACTTATCATAGGCTTCAGCCTCTGATGTACTGATGTCCTTTAGTTGCTTCTGTAACTGTTGATATTTCTTTTTGGGGATAGTCTATTCCTCAAGATTTTCTCTTGCCCACTGAGCCTGTGCCAGCTCCTTTTGGAGTTTTGATATAGTATGGTCAATAAAAATGTTTTGACTGCAGGTTTGTGCATTTTCAGTTGGGGCAGCTGCATCTGGAACAACTGCCTACTGTTCCATGACTTCTTGATTGGGCTCAGCTTGGGTTTCCATAGTCTCTGCAATCTAGGACTTCACTTTGGTGGCTATTTTCCTTTTCTTTGGGGTTTTTTTGGTGGCTATGTTCCTCTCTTTTGGGGTTTTTTTGGGGGTTTTCTTCATTTTGAGAATCCTAATACTCTGTCTGAGCTTTTCCACTAGCTTTTGGAGCTTCTGTCGTTCCCTCCGCAGCTTCTCAAGTTCGGTTATATTCTTTTTCCTCCTGGGAGGAATGACTGTCCCTTTTTCTGTACTCAATTGCTCAGGTAGGGTTTTATTTTCAGTAGCAATTCTTTCACTCAGGCTTGCTTCTCTATTTTCTGCTCGGAACACTTCTTCAGTGTTCATATGCTCCTGGCTACGTTCTTCAGGGGTAGTAACCTTAACTAGTTCTGTTGTTCCCTGAGGGTCTTCCATTTGGAAAATTTCTTCAGTGTTTACACCTTCCTAGCTGCATATCTCAGGGGAAGTAACCCCAGCTGGTTCTGTTGTTCCCTGAGGGTTTTATTTTTCTACTTCATCGGGTATTCCCTCGGCTGTATCTTCACCAGTAATAGCTTGTTACTGCAATTGGTTTATCTCAATGTTGAAGTTCAGTGGGCTGTGGGGTTGTATGTATTTGCTCATGTTGGTCAAAACTTGGGCCAATTGATCCTCTTGCAATGAGCTTTGAGGTGGACTTGCAATGGTGGTTTCGGGAGGTTCTGCTCCCTCTCTTTCATCTTAATTGCTTTCTTCCTCTTCACAGGTGTGATAACTTCCTTCTTCCGCACTGGTAGGGTGACTTTCTTCTTCTCCACTAGTGTGGTAACTCTCTTCTTCTCCACTGGTAGGGTGACTTTCTTCTTCTCCACTGGTGTGGTGACTCTCTTCTTCTCCACTCGTGTGGTGATTCTCTTCTTCTTCACCAATGTGGTGACTCTCTTCTTCTTCCTCATTTCCTTCTTCCTCATCGGTGTGGTGACTTCCTTTTTCGAGTTGTGGGGTTTGTTCATCTTCCGAACTAGGAAATTCTAGGGGTTGGCTACTGGTACCTTGAAGACCTTCTATCATTCCCCTAACTCTCCTTAACCTAGAGGATTGTCTGTGTTTTGATGGTTTTTTTGCTGTGCTAGTAATTCTTTTATGTTTTTGTGTAGGATGGGCTATTCCTCCGTTAATTGAGAATATCAGTTCTTCCCAACTAGTCTGCTGTTGGGCAAGACCGTAACTCACTATCAATCGGATTAAGCAATGGTGGCTTACCACAATGGCTATATGATGAGACTTTCTTATGCTTCGAGAAACATCATGTAATAAGAAATTTAAATATGCAGGCAAGTTTATAGTACATTTTTGCTTTAATACTACTAATAACTTAAGGTGGCGAGGTCTTACCACATCTTTTCTTCCATCGCATGTTATGTAGCTCTATACTACTTTTGCCAATTTTTTCCATGGTTCTCCCAACATCACTGGCTTAAATCCTTTCCCTTTGATGACCAGGGTCTGCCCTTCATCCCAAAAAATGTTCATGGCTTCTTGGAGTTTCAATTTCTTATGGGTCCATATTGGTCCTTCCGCTGGTAGGAAAAATACCTCGGTGATTATTGAGTCTGTTACTACTATCTACCTACCTCTAACCATGGAGTAACATTCCTGCAGATTCTATAAAAATTAAATGGCTACCGTTTCATGAGGTTGTTGTAGTTTTCTGAGGTAGGTAATCCACCCTACTCTCTCCAGAATTTTCCATACAGCGTTAGAAACAGCTAGCACCTGTGGCTCACTACGAATTGGTCATCCTCCCATTCTGTCTGCACATTGTTAATTCTTCACAAATGCACAGTAATTTAATGGAGCAGCACAGCATAGTATATCGGAACAATACCATTAAGCTTTTATTATTACCGAGAGTATAGGGATTTGACCCGCATGTAGGCATTAAAAGGCATTCGCGCCCCCCTTGAAGGATGATAAGTCGTCCTCGACCATCGAATAGAAGAGCAAGGTACTGCACAGTAGTTGTAAAGCAGTAAAAAGCACACATACTTATGATACGATCAACAAATTATTACATTACTGAAATCGATGCATATTATTAAATTGTAAATAGCTATAGAAACGTTTATGTAATGATTCGAAGATAAGGGAAAGGGACAACTGATGTGAAAACAAGTACTTATGCGGTCATTACCCACATAAACTATTATGATCGATTTATAAATAGATTTCATGCATAATAGGTTCAAAACAAAGGGTTTAGGAGCATACTCTCATTTGATATTAGATAGAGATATAAGAAAAGGGTTTATCATTACTATTGATTTTAAAAGTGTGACTCCAATACTATCAACAGAGCTCTGTTTCCCACAGGTGTCTATAACCTTGACAAAGTTGCTTTTTCACCCTTGGAACCATTATCCTTTATTTATGCCTAGGGAAGTGCTGTTGTGATGTCATGATGGAGGCCACTGTGCTAGCTTGGGAACTAGATGTTTCACAATGCCATTCACCAGGAAGGAGTGAAAGGTGGACAGGTCGGCTTGTGATGAGACCTCCTGTTCCAAGGACTTTTTATTATTTTTTGAGTTATCCATTGGATCATATCCCTGGTGTGGTGGCCATAATGAGAATTCCACTTCACTGATTCCTTATGATCATGGTAGGCTGGCTCTTGATGAGACCCCCTATCCTCCATCTGCCATATCATAGAATTATTAGTAATTATATAGAGATTTTTCTTTTTCTTTTTTCATATAGCACTTCCCTACTTATATATAGAGGATGGCTCAACACTCCTTAAGAGTAGGGATGGTGGAAGAAGTCTGAACATCTCAATAGAGAAAATATGCCCTTATTCTTATTCAATAAATAAAAATCAAAGAGAGTTGTGAGAATTTAGGGAAGAACCAACATGATAAAGATAAACGATCATATTAATTTTAGTGAAAATAAGGACAGAAAAGTGATATAGATAGTTGTGTTCTTTCCTTTTTCTTATCACTACAAAACAATTTCTTAAAAATGACAATTTCGCTTGATTTTTTAATTCCAGTAACCTTTAATTTGTGTATCCTTACATAAATTGTATGTTTGCCTTTGAAAGAGTCATGAAGAATTCACAAAAATCCTCAAAATGTTGTTCTAATACAAGAAAAATGCACTAAAAAAGTGTTGTTCCTTTGGGAAGGAACAAAAAAACAAACTACGAAAATGTTGTTCCTTTCGAAAGGAACAGCAAAAACAATCAGCAGAAATGTTGTTCCTTTGGGAAGGAACAACAAAAATAGGTGAGAAAAAAAATGTTGTTCCTTTGGAAAGGAACAACAAAAACTGTTGTTTCTTTGGAAAGGAATAACAAAAACGCGGGGAAAAAATTGTTGTTCTTTTGGAAAGGAACAACAAAAAAACTTTTGTTCCTTTGGAAAGGAATAACAAAAACTTGCAACAAAAATTGTTGTTCCTTTTGAAAGGAATAGCAAAAACTATTGTTCCTTTGGAAAGGAACAACAAAAAACGCAGCAAAAAACTATTGTTCCTTTTGAAAGGAACAATAAAAACTGTTGTTCCTTTGGAAAGGAATAGCAAGAAGAAACACTCAAACATGCTGTTTCTTGAGAGAAACTGCTGCTATTCTTTAAGAAATAAAATCTGTACAAAAAAACAAGAAAGATAAAGAGAAAATATTTATGTACAAGTTTCAAAATGAAAGAAATTATTCAGTGAATGGGTGGTAAGGAGGAGTTGTCTCCCTCAGCAAGAATCTACATGGTAGAATCTTCCCGTAATTGCTGGTAAAATGACTCCTGATTAATTAGTTTATGGTAAAGTCACACTCGATGACCATTTACTTTGAATGAATGTCCAGATCCATCAATGGTGGTTAATGTGATGGTGCCATTATCATGCACTTTTTGTATCTGGTAGGGTCCAAGCCATCGTTTCTGGAGTTTTCCTGGGAAATCCTGAAACCTGGAGTCATATAGGAGGGCCCAATCCCCTTCGTGGAATATTTTCTCTTTGATGAGGGCGTCGTGCCATTTTTCTCTCTGCTGTTGAATTAATGCAGTGTGTTGAAGAGAAGAGAGCCTTATTTCATCTAACTCATTGATTTGATGTAATCTTCTAACCTGGGCTTCATTTAAATCTAAACCCACCTCCTGGGTTGTTCTTAATGTCTGAATTTCAAACTCTATTAGAAAGACGGGTTCTTTTCCAAATACCAATTGATACGGCAAATACCCCGTGGTACTTCTCCATGTTGTTCGATACGCCCACAAGGCTTCTGGAAATCTATAAGCCCAATCATGTCTATGTGATGCAACTGTTTTTTTAGTATAGATTCAAACACTTTATTCGTGCTCTCTACCTGACCATTTGCTTGTGGGTGGTATGGAGTTGTGATTTTGTGCTGAATGTGGTAATTTTCTAATGTTGCAGCGATTTTGTTACCTACAAATTGCGGTCCTCCATCTGTAATTACGTCCCTTGGAAGGCTGTATCAGACAAATATTTAGAAAAGGAATTGCATTACAGAGTCCTCTATAGCTCTCGAAAGTGCCTCTGCTTCAACCCATTTAGTAACATACTCTGTTGCAACTAGGATGTATGTTTTCTGATTTGAAGGTGGGTTAATAGGACCAAAACAGTCGAGTGCCCAATGTTCAAATGGCTCGATTAATAACTGTGGATTCAATGGCATTTTGTCGGACTATCCAGGGCGACCCGCCATTTGAAAAATATCGCATGCTTGTACAAATTTTTTTGGCATATTTAAAAATGGTAGGCCAGTAATAGCCTGTTTGTAAGACTTTGTGACCAGTCCTGTGATCTATAAAATTCCCTCCACACGGCCCATTGTGGCATGCTTTCAGAATATAAAATATTTCATCCTCTCGGACGCATCTCCTGATGTGCATATCTACTCCTGTATGAAACAGGTAGCCCCCAATCCAAGAGAATCAGGTACTACGTTGTATTATCTGTTTTCGTTCATTGGGCGTTAGATGCTTCGGTAATTTACCTATTGCTAAGTAATTTGAAATATCAACATACCATGGGGTTCTAGCAGTAACAGCGAACAAATTCTCATCTGGAAAGTGATCTTCGACTGCTGCTGCATCTGTTGGTTTTGGCATTCGTGATAGGAAATCAGCTATATGGTTCTCTTTTCCAGGTCGATATTTTATTTTGATATCAAATTCTTGTAATAAAATCAACCATCTTGTTACTCTACCATTTGTAGTAGGTTTATTTTCCAAAAAAATTATGGCAGAGTGATCTGTATATAAAACTACAGGATACCCAGTTATATAATTTCTAAATTTATTTACAGCATGTATCACAGCTAAAAATTCTTTCTCAGTCATAGTATAGTTTAATTCAGCAGGAGATATATTTTTTCTAATATAATAGATTGCATATGGTTTCTTATCCTCTTCCTGCCCAAGAACTGCTCCAATAGCTGTGTGTGAGGCATCAGATGAAATTTGGAATGGCAAATCCCAATTTTGGCCCCTTAGTACTAGGGTTGTTGATAGAAGCTTTTTGAGATCCTCAAAATCATGGTCACATTTATCTATCCAATCAAAATCAAAATTCCCTGATAGTGCATATAAAGGTGTAGATACTCGAGAATAATGTTCTATAAATCTTCTATAATAACCAGAAAATCCGAGAAAGCTACGTACCTATGTTTGTGTGGTACGAGTAGGTATTAACAAAACTATCTGAATTTTAGCTGGATCTACCTGAATTCCAGCTGCTGAGATATAATGATCTAAGATGAGTCCCTCGGTCATCATCATGTGACACTTTTCATGGCTTAAGCAAAGCCTAGTGTCAATACATATTTTCAACACCTTTTCCAAGGTTTCTAATGCTAGCTCAAAATCATCTCCGTAAGGTGTGAAGTCATCCATGTATACTTCGAGCCCTTCATTTATTAAATCTGAAAAGATGTTGAGAATGGCCCTCTGAAATGTAGCAGGGGCATTGCATAGGCCAAAGGGTAAAACTTAATAGGAAAATGTCCCCCAAGGGTAGGTAAAAGTGGTTTTGTCTTGGTCTTCAGGGGCAATCTAAATTTGATTGTATCCATTGAAGCCATCTAGGAAAGAAAAGAATTTCTTTCCTGCCAAGGTATCTAATACCTGGTCAATGAAGGGAAGGGGAAAGTGGTCTTTGTAGGTTGATTTTTTTATTTCTCGGTATTCGACACATATCATCCACTTTCCGTTCTTCTTTGGCACCACTACTAATGGAGAAACCCACTTTCTATCAGATATTGGGTAAATAAAATTGACATCCAACAACTTTTGTAATTCAGCTTTCATGATATCTTTAAGATGAGGGTTTAATCTTCATTGGGGTTGGCGAATGGTTCTAGCATATTTTTCTGTATAGATGTGGTGTGTACATAACTGGGGGTCAATTCCCTTCATGTCTAGATAATCCCATGCAAAGGCTCCCTTATATTTTTGTAGTAATTGGACCGTCTTCTTTTCGTGTTCAACAGACAGATTTTTGTTAATGTTTAAAGTTTTTCCTGGTTCAATTTCTACAATTTTGCTATTGTACACAGAAGTAGTGGGTATTGATTGATCATGAATGTCTTTCAGGGGATCTTCTTCTTATTTACTATCAAATGCTGCCTTGATCATGTGACATTGCAGATGGGATCTGATTTTTGGTTTATTAATGAAACTATTAATGATATCATCCTCTGTTTGGTCTTTAAAATCGAGGGCATCTTCTATGGTTAGTGGTGATCTAATTTTTTCCATGAGATTTGATACAGGTTGTTTCCTTGTTTTGATTATCGATAGGCTTTGTTGGGCTGGGGGATATAAAGCTAAATTCTTGACATAGTTTCCCCTTGTTATATTCATGTTGCCTTGTCGGCAGCCAATGTAAGCATTGGCAATTTCCAACCAAGGTCTACCTAGGATCAAAGGGTATCCATCTAGCTGGTTTTTGGGGTTGATAATCAGGAAGTCAGCAGGGTACTCTTAGGAATCCACTAATACCATTACATCATGTAATGTACCTTCTGGTTTGACTACCGATCGGTCAGCCAATTCTAATAAGGTTTTTGTTGGATCTAATGTTGTAATGCCAATTTTTTGACAAGTGGTGGTTGTTAGGATATTAATTGCAGCTCCCAAATCAACTAGGGCATTTGTAAATGATTGTCCATTGATTTGCACTGTCACTATAGTATTTCCTGGGTCTTCATATTTTATAGGTGTTTCCATTCCTGATAATAAGTCAGATAGAGTGCCGACTACTTGGACAGTTGGGTTAGTTGTTGTTCTCCTCTTGGGCTTCCTTATACATAGTTCTTTTATGGTTTTTTCATAAATAGGGATGCCTTGGATAGCTTGGAGGAGAGGTATTTTTGTACAATTTTTTTTTAATTCTCCCATAAGATCAAAATCAAGATATTCTATTGGGCGAGGTATGATTAATCATTCTGGGAACGGTGGAGAAGAGGTGGTTGCTTGTTCCTGAGTTTGTTATTTAACCACATTCTCCTTGTGCACTATTTGTTCTGTGGGTAACGGTTCTTCAACTTGAACATTTTTGTCTCCCTTGTTGGGAAAAATACTGAGAGGGGGGGGGGGGGGTGAATCAGTATTTACTGCATAATCAAATATTTTTACTTTTTCATTCCTTAAAACCCATACGCTTCTTTCCTTCAGTAAACTAGCGTATATACGCGGATCCCCTTTATGAAACTAGTGTATACACAGAGATCTAGATCTGTCATTAAATCTTCACTTATATTATTCCATCATTCATTCATCAGATGTTCAATAAACAGTAAACATGTGCAGTAAGAACAGAATAAACCATCACACAAAGCATCACACATGAACACCGGGATTTTTAGGTGGAAACCCAAGTCGGGAGAAAACCACCGCTGCAGTTGCTCAGCCTTCAATATTTTATTATAGAGAAAACATCTTACAACATATGTGCTGGTGCAGACTCCTACCATCACGCAGGCACCCACCTGCGCTTGTTTACCAGCCTCTCCTGGAAGGGAGCTCCAACCCCACGACTCGTTTACCAGCCTCTCCTGGAAGGGAGCTACGACCCCCTACTCTCGTTTACCAGCCCTCTGAGGGAGCTACGACCCCCCGATCTCGTTTACCAGCCTCACCTGGAAGGGAGCTACAACCCCCTGACTGAAGGCTACAACCTTCAACACCACCTTGGACCACGTTTCATCAATTTTCACACTAGATCCAACCAACTTCAATAGAACTCAACTTGCAGGCCACATTTCATCATATTTTCACACTGGACCCTTTCCAAACTTTTAAGCACAAACATACATCACCAACAGATACTTAACAACACAGATCAGATAGCAGAAACATAGCAGACCAGATCAGATATTTCATACCCTTTGCTTCAGCAAACCCTAGTTTGCATACGCGCTTTCCCTTCACTGATGTCGCGTATATACGCGCTTCCGTCCACACAAACCAGCGTATACCTCAGTACATTTTTCATTGCGCATACGCGCTTTCTCTTCAGCGAAGCCGCGTATATACGCGCTTCCTCTGCGGCGAACTAGCGTATAGATCTCTCACCATTACAGAGCTGCATACTTCTTCAGATCAGACCTTCAGTTCAGATTCAACCCTTTACTTCATACAGATGTTCGCCTCATCACAGATCTAATCACTCCATAAACAGATCTAGCAAATACAGATACATTTCAGATCTAGATATCCCGCTTCATCATTTCTTCATAGGTGCATCATAGATTCAGATCTATCATTCAACTATAACCCTTTCCATTCAGATATACTTCAGAGAGAAGTATTCATTCAAGCTCAGACATCTTTCACCCACACTCATAATTTGCACAATGAATTTCTTCTCCTTATATAGGTTTATCCTTTTTCAATACCACGGGCCCCTTTTTCAATACCATGAGCCAAACCAATACCACGAGCCTTCAATACCACGGGCCCCTTTTCCAATACCATGAGCCAAAATAATACCATGGTGGTTACCCCTGTTTTGCTCTTTTTGAGCGCTTTTACCCATACGCGACTTGGAACGTTTATTCCCACGTGCATATGCTATTTCCATTAGACATATCCGCGTATGCCTAGGGACATACTCTTTTCATCATACTTTGAGCACATTCTGAATTTTTTTCTTCATTCCCTTCTTTTCTTACTGTAGATACATCAGATTTACTTCATCAAGAACATATTCTATCAAGCACAACTTCATCAAGTAAGTTGTCATCATCTTCATCAAGAGGGTTTCCTTTTAAGTACAACACTCAGCATCATATCATCAACAAACATCATATCACATCAGATTTACATCATTTACCAAGTCCATCAAGTCAAGAATAACTTCATCAGGTGGATTGCCATCAAGGACAACACATGTCAACAGTCACAGTTCTTCATCTTCATTCAGTGGGTTGCCATCAAGGACAACACTCTGCATCATATTTCCAACAATCTCCCCCTTTGGACTTGATGGCAACCACGATGGTGTTTGGTTACCAAAACAGATAAGTACATTGACACCATGTCACTCTCCCAATTCTTTGACACCATTATCTGCATTCAAACACCATGTCACTCTCCCCCTTTGACATCAAGGGCAAAGGGCAGATCAAAACCAACACACTCTCCCCCTTTGACATCAAGGGCAACAGGCGGATCAAAAACCAACATACTCTCCCCCTTTTCTCCTCATGTGGAAGAAGCGTTCTGCAGATCTGAAATATACTGAAGTGACCAAGCTCCCCCTGAGCTTATGCTGAATCTTCAAACATATTTTTCAATGAAGTAGATGACTCTATGACCTTCCTATCACCAAAGACTCATACTTACATCAAAGATCCAACCAAGTGAATTTACATATGAGACTCAAGTACCCAACCAAGTGGGTTTACACATTTCAACTCAGCTACCCAACCAAGTGGCTTTACAAAATTTGACTCAGCTACCCAACCAAGTGGGTTTACAAATTTGACAAGTCCTTGCATGACTGAATATTACAATTTTTACATCATGGGTCTCAATATGACCTTTTCATCAAAAATACAAATATGACCAATTATGACCAACACCAGAAAGTCCTCAAGAAGGAGAACATATTTCAGAACCATCATAATGCCAACAATGCATTATACTCAGGAAAGCTAATGCTCCCCCTGAATCTGTGCAACCAATCAATCTTTCCAAATGACTAAGGCTCCCCCTTAGTTTGTGCATCCTGAAAATTTCCACCAACAAATCATCAAGGCATCTTCATCAAAACATTAGAAACAGAATTATGAGAACTGGAACACCACCAGAGATACCAAACAGTATCAGAGATACCAAACAGCACTGCAGCTATGCTGAAGAGAGCTGAACCAACCAAAAATTGTCAGCAAGCAGACATACGCGGTTTGCTGTGCAGGAACTCGCGTATATACGCGACTGTGTTTCAGGAAACCCGCGTATCCACTAACATCTTCTATATTTTAACCAAAACTGATCCTTTGTGAGGCAGAGACAATGTTCAGCATCTTTCTGAGATATTTGAATAGTTTCCTTGGACTACAGATAGATAGAACAGTGTAGTTGTTTCTTCAAGCGTCATCCAATGGTTGTAGCATCAGCACAATAGTAACCAAGCCTTCAGATTCTTTGCAGCATCAATACAATCTTTCCAAGAGAGATTCTCATATTAGAACAACATCTTCTCATAGGTGTCAAGCAATCATCCATGTGGTCCAACATCACCATGATCTTCAAGATTTAACATGAAGTAACATATGTAGGCAAAAGATCTCTCAACCATAGTAACAAACTCTGCATGATTTATTTCTGAATCAAATGACATCCAACTCATCCATGTGGGAGTACAAAAGATACTTATCAGCAACCAGATCTTAAAAACTCATCATAATAAACCATGTACCAAGTCATCATCATTTGAGCATGAGTATCACAAAAATCAAAGAATAAGCAGTCATATTGCCAACAATGCAATCATTAGTATTCAACCTGCTGCTCCCCCTAAACCAGTGCTTCTTCCTTAACTTGTGCAATCTGAGACACCTTCAACAGCAAGTCATCAGCAACAATCTCTGCATGATCTGTCCTCATCTCTGAATTATAAGACTTTCATCTCAATAATGAATGCTCTTCATCATAAAGCAACCAGGCTTCATCCATAATCTTCAACACAAGAACCCATGTATCATTTCATTATCATGAATATAACCAGAATGATGCTAACAGTGCAATCATCAGCAGTCAGACTGATGCTCCCCATGGACCTCTGCTCCAGATCTTCAGCTATCAGATAAATTCTCTCATCATCAATGCATACGCGACTGTGTCTAATGAAACTCGCGTGTATACGCGGCTTTTGTGAATATAACCCGCGTATGGAAAGTGAAACATAGAAATTTTTCACATTCCTTTATCTCCCCCTGGACTTGTCCTTCCTGTACCTGTCTTCTTCACCCAGATGTCTCCGTCGGGAAATATACGTAGTACACCGATCAACCATGAAAGCCATCATACATTGCTCTCTCGTGATGATACATTACTAAATTCATAATGTATCCCTATCATTTCATATCTCAACCAGAGGTTGTGTTTGAGGCGCTGATCATAGAGGGTCAATATTCCCTACGTGCTTCGATCGGTCCTCCATCTTTTTCCAGATTTGTTTGATCTTTCTATTTGTGTGATGGAAATTGTCCACTTTCTCAGATCTGTTCAACCTGCATTCCTTTTCTACATGTCCATACTTGTTACAAGAATAACATCTCATATGTCCAGAAAAATAAGCATAAGAATCATAATGAGTATTTCTAATCTTCCTCCTTTTACAATCAGCTGCTTTATGTCCATACTTGTTACATGAAAAACAATATCCCTTGAAGAAACCATAGTACCTTTCTATGTAGGAACTGTTTGTTTGAGGCTGAAATGATCTGCTCCTGCAATTTGCTGCAACATGCCCATAATTATGACATTTAAAACATTCAACATTCTTGAATGATATCCTTTGAGAATTCATGATCGTTGGTTGACCTTTTGTTTCTTTCAACTCTTCAGGTTTTGCTTTGACATCCTTTGAATCTTTAGCACTTCCTTGCGAACTAGATTCTCCTTTAACAGTTTCATGGAAACCAAGACCAAGTTTGATAGCAGGAGACCTTTGATTACTCAGAATATTGTCCAAAATGTTAGTACTATCTTGTAACCTCAAAAGTTTAACCTTTTCTTCTAATTTAACTTTGAGAATGTTTACCTCAACCTCCAAGGCTTGACATTGCTTTGTCATGCTTTCTTCTTTCCTTCTTCCATCTTCTACTTGATCCTTTAGATTTAGAATCTCTTCTTTCAACCAATTTTCGTTTTCTTCACATGTTTGTTCTAGCTCTTCATTCTTCTTATTTGATTTTTCCAGATCTTCTTTGAGAGATATGATTTCTGATTCAAGGCCTTCCTTTTCAAATGATTGTAGAGGTTCCTCATTTTTCTTACTTGATGCTTCTAGATCTTCTTGCAGAGAGATGACTGCAGCTTCAAGTCCTTCATTCTTCTTGCTTGAATTTTTGAGATCTGCATTTAGATTGTTGATTTCTGCTTCTAATTCTTTAATTCGATTGGATGCATAAGTATGAAACCTTTGATATTTGTCCACCTGTCCATTCAACATTTCTATTTGTTTTTCCATTTGAGAGATCATCTCTTTGTAAATAGTTTCTTGCTTAGTAGTTGAACTTTGTAGTTCTTCAACTTTAGTCTTGAGAGCTTCTTGTAGATTCACAACTTTACTTTCACTATCTTCACTATTGTTTGCACAAAGAAGAGTATTACAAGTGGCCTTCTTCTTTTCCTTCTTTGCCATGAGTACTTGTAGAGCTTCGTTAGAAACTTCTGGATCCATACTATCACTTTCACTATCATAATCTTTGCATATGCAGTTAAGTAAGAGACAAGAACAACGATTAATACCTGGTTCATCTTCTTCAATTTTTGCTATACATGATTTCTGAGGTATCTTCTTGTTTCGAGTAGCCTTCTTCTTTTGCTTCTTAGCCATGAGCACTTTCAGATCTTGGTCAGAATCTTCTTCATCTTCATTGGACACTTCATCATCATCTTCTTTTGCATAATAACTCTGTCTCTTTTCAAATTGTTTCCCTTTACCATGGTTTTCTCTATAAGGACATTTAGCAGCATAGTGACCAACTTTTCCACACTCAAAACATTTGAAGGGAAGCTTACCTTTGAATCTTCCAGTACCTAGTTGGAGCTTTCTCACAAAATTCACTTCTTCTTCTTCAGATATATAGTTGGATTCTTTGACAACTTCCTTTTCTTTTCCTCTTGCAGATACCTTAAAAGCAGCTTCTTTGATTTGAGACGGACCTCCTTGTCTCATTTCAAAAGCAGTCAGAATACCATGTAATTGAACAATAGTAAGAGTTTGTAGATCTTGCCTTTCTTCAATAGCTGAAACTTTAGAGTCAAATTTTGAAGTCAAGGATCTTAAGACCTTTTCCACCAGAGTAGTATCAGTTATGGTTTCACCCAAATTTCTCATTCGATTTACAATATCATCCAGACGTAAGAAGAATTGAGCAATACTCTCATCACTATGCATCTTCAAATTTTCATATTCAATTCTAAGAGTTTGGAGTTTTGCACTTTTTACCTTTGTATCTCCTTCATAGCTTAGAATGATCTTGTCCCATATTTCTTTTGCTGAATGTAGCTGCATTACTTTAGCAAATTCTAATTCAGACATGCTTCCTAATAAGACATTCACTGCTTTGGCATTGATTTCATACTTCTTCCTTTCAGCTGCATCAGTAGGAATACTTGTCGGATATTGATAACCTTCTTCCACGATTGCCCATACATCTGCACCAAGACTTTGCAGATATGCTTTTGTTCGTACCTTCCAGAATATCAGATTGCTTCCATTGAATAGAGGTGGCTTTATAGACATTACTCCTTCTTGACTTCCCATTGCGACGGATCTCCTTTAAGCGATCAAGCTTCTTCACAAGGACCTCCTCTGATACCAATTGTTGGGAAAAATACTGAGAGGGGGGGGTGAATCAGTATTTACTGCATAATCAAATATTTTTACTTTTTCATTCCTTAAAACCCATACGCTACTTTCCTTCAGTAAACTAGCGTATATACGAGGATCCCCTTTATGAAACTAGCGTATACACAGAGATCTAGATCTGTCATTAAATCTTCACTTATATTATTCCATCATTCATTCATCAGATGTTCAATAAACAATAAATATGTGCAGTAAGAACAGAATAAACCATCACACAAAGCATTACACATGAACACCAGGATTTTTAGGTGGAAACCCAAATCGGGAGAAAACCACCGCTGCAGTTGCTCAGCCTTCAATATTTTATTATAGAGAAAACATCTTACAACATATGTGCTGGTGCAGACTCCTACCAGCACGCAGGCACCCACCTGCGCTCGTTTACCAACCTCTCTTGGAAGGGAGCTCCAACCCCCTGACTCGTTTACCAGCCTCTCCTGGAAGGGAGCTACGACCCCCCGATCTCGTTTACCAGCCTCACCTGGAAGGGAGCTACAACCCCCTGACTGAAGGCTACAACCTTCAGCACCACCTTGGACCACGTTTCATCAATTTTCACACTGGATCCAACCAACTTCAATAGAACTCAACTTGCAGGCCACATTTCATCATATTTTCACACTGGACCCTTTCCAAACTTTTAAGCACAAACATACATCACCAACAGATACTTAACAACACAGATCAGATAGCAGAAACACAGCAGACCAGATCAGATATTTCATACCCTTTGCTTCAGCAAACCCTAGTTTGCATACGCGCTTTCACTTCACTGATGTCGCGTATATACGTGCTTCCGTCCACACAAACCAGCGTATACCTCAGTACATTTTTCATTGCGCATACGCGCTTTCTCTTCAGCGAAGCCGCGTATATACGTGCTTCCTCTGCGGCGAACTAGCGTATAGATCTCTCACCATTACAGAGCTACATACTTCTTCAGATCAGACCTTCAGTTCAGATTCAACCCTTTACTTTAGACAGATGTTCACCTCATCACAGATCTAATCACTCCATAAACAGATCTAGCAAATACAGATACATTTCAGATCTAGATATCCCGCTTCATCATTTCTTCATAGGTGCATCATAGATTCAGATCTATCATTCAACTATAACCCTTTCCATTCATATATACTTCAGAGATAAGTATTCATTCAAGTTCAGACATCTAGCTCCCACACTCATGATTTGCACAATGAATTTCTTCTCCTTATATAGGTTTATCCTTTTTCAATACCATGAGCCAAACCAATACCACGAGCCTTCAATACCACGGGCCCATTTTTCAATACCATGAGCCAAAATAATACCATGGTGGTTACCCCTGGTTTTGCACTTTTTGAGCGCTTTTACCCATACGCGACTTGGAACGTTCCTTTCCGCGTGCATACGCGACTTACCCTAGGCCAAACCGCGTATTCCTAGAGACATACTCTTTTTCATCATAGAATTAGCACATGCTGAATTCCTTTCTTCATTGCCTTCTGTACACACTGTAGATACATCATATTTAGCTCATCAAGAACTATTCTATCAAGCACAACTTCATCCAGTAAGTTGTCATTATCTTCATCAAGCGGGTTGCCTTTCAAGGACAACACTCAGCATCATATTGTCAACAAACATCATATCACAAGCATAACTTCATTAGGTGGATTGCCATCAAGGACAACACATGTCATCAGTCGCATGTCTTCATCTTCATTCAGTGGGTTGCCATCAAGGACAACACTCTGCATCATATTTCCAACATCCCTCTATTTCTATTATGCGCCCAGATCTTAATTGAAGGTCATTTCACTCCCTTAATTTAGTTTCTTGTTTTTACGGTTCCATTATTTGAACAGAATGAACCGGCCTATTATTATGGTTTGGGTTGGGTTGGGCTGGGAGTTACGATCTTAAGTTGGTCTGGGGATTTTGTGGCAATGTATAAGGTGCTGGCAGTGTAGGTTGAGGGAGAGGGATTTTTCCAGCTAGCTGATTTATAGGTATTTTCCAGTTTGACTGCCAGGTCTAACTCTGTAAAGTGGTGGGGAACCATTGTGTTGGATAAGTATTATTTTTCCAAAATGTTGGATAGTAAGGAAAGTTTGGCCAATTGGTTTGATTTGTTTGATTTGGCCATGGTGATGTAGGAAATGGCTGTTGTCACCAATTGGGAAAAGGTGGCTGGTTTTGCCACATTCCATTATATTGTTGAGCATTATACTGAGGAGACTGAAAAGAAGAGGATGGATCAATTGGCATACCTTTTTTTCATGGCTGCCATTTTCGGCGCTGATTGAGTAGGCATACCAATTTCGATTCTTCTTCCGCCTCCTTGTAAACTGCTTTCAATCCAGGGAGCGAGGGGCAACCTTTTGTGGAGTGATATTTTGTGCAGATAGCACAAACTTTGACTATATCCAACGGGAACTCTTTATGGTTGTGTTTATTTCTGCATTTAGGGCAGAATATTGCCAGATTTTGCTCTTCTTCTGCTTGCTTTTGTTTGTCTTTCATTATGTCGAACTGTGTTGTCAGAGTCCCTAGAATATATTTTTTAAAATATTCTAGTAGATTGCCAATTTTTGTGGGGGTTATGCTTTCACCAGAGATCTTACTATCCCCTGTGATCATATCCCATTCTGCTGACTTTAGCCTTGTGCTACCTCTTGAACTCCTGATACATAAATCAATAATGTCAGCAAAATTTTCCTGATATATATCACCTTTGCCCATGATGTTTAATGTTTCAACCCATTGTTCCTTCATCCCTTTAAGTAATGTAGTTTTTAACACATTATTAGGTAAGGGTATAGATGCATAAGGTGATCTCTGGAGGTTGTATTGAAAGCATTCTACATATTCCTAAAGTGTTTCATTAGGTTTTGTTGTCATCTGAAATATTTCATCTTTTAATTCCTTGACCTACAATAATCCTAATATTTCTTTAGAAACGCAGCTTTCATATGATCCCAATCATTTATAACACCTCCACCTAACCCTATAAACCATCATAAAGCTGCTCCTTTTAATGTGGAAGGAAATAATTTTAATTTTTGAGGATCGGTGGTATAGTCATACCCCCTGCATAATACATCGAATTCAAACAGAAATGCATCTGGATCTTTCAATGTTAAGCCATGGAATGTAGGAATATGCTAAAGAGGAATGGCCTTCATAGGTGCATTAACTGCAGTGTCCACAATGGGATATTAAAGTGTGGAATTTTTTTGAGGTTTTTGCTGGTTCTGGTTCTGGGCCATTTGATCGAATATGTTGGGGTTCCCATGTTTTGGCCAGATTGGTAGGACCAAAAGATGAGACAACATCAAACCACTTTCAAACCTCAGGATCTAGCCCTCCTAGGTCCAGAGAGGGATCTCTCTATGATATGTCAAAGGTATATGACTTTAAAGCTCAAAGGTTTAAGATGTTAGGCTAGTTATAAGTCTCAGGGTTTGTTTGTTCGATTGTTTGTTTGGTTGTTGGTTATCAAGAAAGAAGGGTTCAATGTAAGACAAGGATGAGCAAAAAGGAATAAGGCAGAGGTAAAGTATTCTAGGGAGCGTTCAAAACCATTGGGCAATGGAGTCAGGAAAGGATTTTCTTGCTAATCAATAGGCATGCTTTCAATTGGGCTAGTCATCTAAAACGTTGGATCTTAAAGATGATTGTGAGATATGGAAAGGTAGGAGAGGAGGAGACAACACAGATTCAGGACGCATAGTTAAAGACCAGCTGGTTGCACAAGGATCCTAGTGGATAGGGCTAACTCTAATCCCCAGTGTTCCCAAATCTTCCAGCTAAATCCTTAACAAGAAATATCTAAGAGCAGATTCATTTAATTCATACATCAGAGAGCAGGCAATAACATCCACTACACTGGTTAAATCAACTAAAATCAATTCTTAGATAACACATTCAGAAGAAAAACATCAATGGCAAGGAGAGCAGAAACATAGGGTACCTAACAAGGGTAAATCTCTCCGATATTACGATACGAACGGTAAACGGAATGAAATGAAATTAAAAATTAAACACGAGAATGAAAAACATCACCTTCTTTAGATCGGGATCCAAGAAATGTGCTTGTCATATTAAAAAGGAACACCAGTCAAGTACAACATTGCCAATATTTGCAGTCCTACGGTGAAATGTATTCTCATTTCATCTTACAACTTTACACAGAGACTGTGTCTCAAAAGAAACTACTTGCAATTCTCTGATAACTGATCAACAACCTTTACAATGAGTTTCTTCATGAATTTATAGCTCCAGTGGAGCAGATAAGGTAGGTGAAAAACTAAATGCAACATTAAAACTCGGAAAAGGTAGTAGGCCGAAGCCCACTCTGTATAAATTCTGTGCATTTATCTCTGGCACTCTTTTGGGTGAAAGAGTGGTCTTCTCCAGGCTTCCATTTACTCTTGGTATGTCTTTGACGTACTTGGCTACAATACTCTGTAGTACTTCTGGTGAATAAAAAAAAGGTAAATAAATGATGCTAGGGCCTGCCATACTGTGCAACTAATGCTTCTGATAGCGTAGGACTGCTGTAGGGCTGGAAAATCTCTCTTGGACAAAATGTATACTGAAACCATAATGTGTACTGTGTCCGCGCTCAGGAAGAAACATTCTGCTGATTTGAAACCTTGATGATATGGTTTTCTGTGTGTTTTACCCTTTGTGTGATCCATGATGTTGCTAATCTGGTGCTTTGCCTCTAAACCACTGTATTAAGGCTCAAATATCTTCAAAACTGAGCGTTGAACTCATTGATCATTAACTGGTATCTCTCTGCCGCTTCATAAATGTCTTGATTTGCAAAATCTGGGCTTTAATGGTGCCGGATAGGTTTCGTGGAGATTGAACTGTCCTTGGATAATATTTATGCCGTCGCTACCTTTCCGGGTATTTCCCTGTAGTACCAGCTTCCAAATTCAATTTTCTCTGCGCAACGCGCCATCACGATGATACATATGAACCATGGCAGTTTTTCGCCTTTCTGAAACCTTGCAAAATACGAAAACAAGTTAAGAAAAAAATGAATGGGGGTGGTGGATGCAGTGCGGATGATGAAAATGCTCGTATAGCTGGTGAAATGGTGGAGAATGGTGTGGAAGACTCGCAGTGTGGTGGAGACAGTAAGGACTACAATCAGAAGGTGGCGTGGAAGGAAAAATAAATGAAAAACCTTTGAACTTCGACTTTTGACTGGAATATATAGAAGGACGGGCAACAATGTGACAAAACACGTGGACAAATGATGTGGCGGGATGGGGTTATGACGGGACTGAGAATAAATCTGGGTCGTCCGATCTCGGGAGGAGATCGACGGTGGACAACACGTCGGAGGGCGATGGACAGTGGGCCAGGGGTACGGTGGCCATGGATTAACCTGCGTGCAGCTTCGTGGAGTGACAACCATTGGATGAGGCCTCCTAGATCAGACGACTAATATGCATATCGCTCTGTATCCTGTGCCAAACGTTAACGCGTGATGAGCAGGCGGTTTTGAAATAGTGCCGCTACCACGCGTCGCGCGATGAGTGGAATCACTGGCTCATCGGAAAATACCGCCTACCTCCAAAAGGCGGTGCGATAGAAACCAGATGGTTTTGAATAGTGTGCGGGGACCATCGAGGTGGAAAAACTTCGAACCTTCGGATCTGCAGGTAAATGAACGGTTAATATGCGATGAACAGTGATGAACAACGGGCACGATGGATGGGGCGAGGGCGGCGATTGTCGTCCATTCTATTCAGATCAACGGCTATAAACGTGCCCGATGAATCATATGAGATAAGCGCTTTTTTTGCTAGCGCTCAGTTCTAGCGGCTAGGTCACATGGAGGAAAGGCTAAGGGGGCTAAGCCGAGAGGGGCTGAGACCCAGACTATGGAGAATATGGCTTTTTGGGCCGTCTTAATGCAATCTGAGGGTGGAAAAGGGAAACGATAGGGAGAAGAGGATTATTTAAACCAAACAAAAAGTATTTGAAGGGTTTAAACGAGGTTTCGGGAGGATTAGAGGATTAATGAAGGAAGTTTAGAAGGGGGGAAAGAGGGTGGAAAGGAAACTTAGATGAAGGGAGAACAAAGTGAAATGGGATATCTTGCAGGGGTACAAGGGATAAAAATAGGTCCTTTAGGGCACGATTTCTGCAATCAGAGAGACTTTATAATGGGAATCAGTAGAGGGGATTTATCAAAGGACAAAGGCACAAGAGACTTCAAGGATGATGTGTCTCAGGGGAGATGCATTCATTGAAGGCTTAGAAACAATTTAGCCCCTTACTTTGCTTGTCAAAAATTTATAGGGGGCTAACAGTGGCTCCACATGGGCATGCCTTCTTCTTGAAGGATTCAAGAATTCATAAAATGATCTTTGGTGTAGGCCAGATGCCTTTTGCTTAAGCCACCTTCCTTCTTTGATTTTCAATTGCCACAAATATGATAGATCAGCAGAAACACTTCCAAACAATCTACCTACCCATCCTACAATCCTAGCATTTTTCTTCTAGGGTGCATTTGAACTAGCAGACCCTTTACATCATTTATTTTATAACAGAAAATAAACCTATCCTACATCTACCCTTATTACTCCATGAGACCAGATTAGACTGTTGGTATCATATGTTTCTCTACCTAATCTAATATCTGCTGGGATTAAACTATCCAGTAGATTTCTTCTCTACATTATACAACATAAATTTAAAAATAGTCAAACTAGGATTAGACAGTCTATTTTTTGTTGATCCAAGGCATAAAGACAGTTGCACATGGACAGAAATTTGTAGAAAAATGAAAACAAAACTGTGAAGGCTTGAAATCTGAAGCTTGAAGTATCCTTCTTTCTTTGTGACTCAAGTTTTGAGCTTGTTAAAGTCACTTTTTGTCTTCATTTCAGCTCTAGTTTTGGGTTTGTTAGAGCTGATTCTTCTTTCTTCTCTGCTGGTCTAGGTTTTGAGCATGTTTGGACCGAATATATTTACTTTCCTTGGCTCAGATTTTGATCATGTTAGAGCCGATCCTTTGCACTACAGAGGTTCATGTTTTGAGCATGTCTGAACCTCTCCTTTCTCTCTATTTTTTGAAACATTTTTTCCTTTTCTTGAAAACAAACACTGCAATGGTATGTACAATGGAAATGAATGCTGGAAATCGGAAATCAGCAGAAGTAATGTTTGAGCATCCTTCCATTGACAGGACCCCCAAACAGATCTGTACCATCTAATTCTTATAGGAAGAAGGCATTTGGACCCACAGTGGCCTGGATGATGTATGGACCTTGCCACAAACTATCGAACTTGTCGTGCTTACCTTTATCCTCTCTCCTTGAGTCCCACTTCAGAACTTTATCTCCAGTTTTGAAATTAGAAGCTTTGGTTCTTTTGTTAAACAACCTCTTTATGTTCTCTTGAACTTTCACTGCTCTGTTGTAAAATTCTTCCCTCGTTTGCTGGAGATGGATTTTCTGGTTTATCCTTCTCACCATACTGTCTTCTTTTGTTTGAATCTCTTGGACCAGCTTAATCACTGGTACCCCAAGGCCAGTAGGAAACACTGCTTCTATCCCATAGACAAGCTGATATGGTGACATGCCAATGGACTTCTTTGTTGTAAGCCTGTCAGCCCACAAGGCATGTACTAACTTATTATGCCATGACTTTTTGTTCTATTCCAGCAGCTTTTTGATGATGGTCACCAGGCTCTTTTTTGATGATTCAGCGAATCCATTACCCTGAGGGTAATAGGTAGTTGAATGACTGAGTGCTATTTGATACCTATGAAAAAAATCAACCATTTTCTTGGATCCGAAAGCAGCAGCATTATTAGTGATTATTTTCCTTGGGCAGCCAAACTAAGAGAGGATATGACCCTCTAGGAAACTAATGATGAATGAATCTGTGGCATTCATAGTAGGTATGGCCTCTATCCATTTAGTGAAGTAGTCTATGGCTGTTAGGATCCATTTGTGTTGTGCAGAAGAAGCAGGGTGAATTTTCCCTATGAAATCTAGGCCCCATTGCACAAAGGGACCTTCAACAGTGATGGGTTGTAGAGGTAAGGGGAGGAGTTCTCTTTTGCCTTAAAAAATCTGGCATTTGTGGCATGAAATTATCATCTTATGGATATCGTTGAAGAGTGTAGGCCAATAGTAATCAGCCCTGAGTATTTTTTTTGTAGTGGCTTTCCAGTTCAGGTGACCTCCACACTCTCCTACATGGAATTATTGTTTAACCCTCTCTGCCTCACTTTCAAGCAAACATTTAAGCAATAGAACATTTGGATTTTTCTAGTATAAGCAGTTATTCAACATGAAATAGCTCCTGGCCTTTAGCTTTAATAATCTGGCCTTGGTCTTTGATATTTCAGGAGGGGCATTGAGGTGTGTAAGAACATACAAAATGTCAGAATACCAAGGAGAGCTCTGAAACTTTTCCTCAACAGTGGGATGAGGAAATCCCTGCTACTCATCCAAGGCATCTACCATGTTAATTTCCAGGGCTTGTAGATTTGATTCAGCCATTAGTTGTGCTAAGCCCTGACCTTTGATCAGCTCGGTGGGTTTTATCTCAAGGTCGTATTCTAAGATCACAGCAATCCATTTTCCCCTTTTCCCATCTGGGTCTTGGGAAAATATATCTTTTACCACTATATTTGGCACATAGGCTATGGTGTGGGAATGCAGTGTGTACACCCTAAAGTCTTTCAAGGCCTTAATCAGAGCATAGGCCTATTTTTCCATAATTTTTTATTTCAAGGGTGCATCTCTGAGTGCTTTGCTGAAGAAAGAAATGGGTTGTTCCATTCCCTCAGGATTCTTCTGTAGTAGGACTGCAGCTACGGTATGCTTGGAGGCAAATGAAAAAATCAGGAAATCTTTTGAGAAATCTAGGCTGATTAGGACAGGAGCCTGGGTGAGTGTGAGTTTAACTGACTCAAAAGATTTCTTAGCTTCAACAGTCCACTTAACTCCTACACATTTCTTTAGCATGTTAGTCATATTTCTAAGGTGTTCAACTAAGTTGGGAATGAACCTCCTGAGGAAGTTGATTTTCCCAATGAAGGACTGTAACTCTTTGATGTTTCTTGGGAGTGTGATTTGTAGTATTCCCTCAAATATTTGTGGGTCTATCCTAATTCCCTTCTCAGATATAATGTGGCCAAGAAGTTTACCTTCCTGCAGCCCAAATACAGTCTTTTTGGGGTTCAATGACAAACCAAACCTCCTACATTTTTCAAACATTTTCCTCAGATGTTTTAGGTGTTATTCTTCAGTCTTGGAGTAGACTATTATGTCATCTAAGTAAATTACAATGAAGTGCCCTATCTCATCTGAAAAAGTTATGTCCATTGCTCTTTGGAAGGTTGCACCAGCGTTCATCAGTCCAAAGGGCATCTTCACATACATAAAGGTGCCCCATGGAGTGGTAAAGGTTGTATTGAGTTGATCTTCTGGGATTACTAAGACTTGGTTGTAACCTGAGAAACCATCTAGCAGGGAAATCCTTTTAGAGCCTACTACCCTCTAAAGAATATGTTCCATTTTTGGCAAAGGGTAATTGTATTTGAGTGAGGCTCTATTAAGATTCCTAAAATCTCTGCATAATCTGATCTCACCTGTTTTCTTTCTCACAACCACTAGGTTTGATATCCAATCTGAGAACCTCACAGGTATAATTATACCTGCCTCGTACACCTTCTTAATCTCTTTTTCCACTGCAGGCAATTGTTTTGGGTTTATTCTGCGAATTTTTTGTCTAGAGGGCTTCTGATTTTCTTTCAAGGGTATTTTATGCTGTATGATGTTTGTGTCATAGGCCCTTAAATCCTCATAACTCCAAGCAAACACATCAATTAATTCCTTGAATAGATCAATGTATTTCTTTTTCATGTTTGCAGGTAGGGACTCAGGCAATTTGATCATCTTGGGTTTATCTTCAGTGCCTATGTTGCATTCCTCAACATCAGAGTCTGCATGTTCTATAGTGGGATTTTTTGCTACATCATCAAAGTCAAAAAGGTCTTCTAAAGGTGCCAGACATCGAGGTATGTTATTATCTTTGGCCTGCAGTACCTCTACTTCTTCAATATCTATGTTTTCACATTTGTCGTTTGGATTTCTAGTATGTTCATTTAAAGTGTTTATTTCTATGTTACAGGGTGTCTCTTCCTCATCTGAGGACTCTTCAGTTAGGCAGCTACTGTCATATTTGGAGTCTGAATTAGAAAATTTAAACTCATTTCTGCCTACTAGGAAGTCTTCAATCTGTTTATCACCCTCAAAGACCTGCCAATATTTTCATTGTCTGGCACTGCAGGTCTGAATCTAGTCTGAATGATGATCTTTTGGTTGCTTGGAGTCTTAGGGTATGAGCTAGCTAGGCAAGCTAATCCATTTGCAATGACATTTTGACTCCTAGGAACAAACACTAATTCGTACTCAACAAACGTTTTCATTAAATCCATAGTGTCATTCCTGTAAGCTCTCAATCTAGGATGTTTCGTTGTGTATTCACCATTCACCTGTTTAACAATCATCTCAGAGTCCCCACGCATAGTTATACTACGGGCCCCTAATTTCCTCAACAGGTTTAAACCTAGGATAAGAGCCTCATACTCTGCAATATTTTTTGTACATTTGAAGTGAAGGTTGCAGGTATGACTCTCTACGTATTCACTCTCTGTGTTATGTATCCACACCCTTGCTCCAACAGTTCTCTTGGTGCATGACCCATCGAAATTCATCTCCCACAAGGGTTCATTTTTCATTTTATGATCACTTCCTTCCCTACAACTGGGTTCGCCATCATGCAGTATTATAGGGGTTACACTAAACTGTGGGTCGTTTTATTTTTCGTCATGTGTGTGGAAATTAGAGGGGTGACTAGTTGGATGATTGCATTCTGTTTCTGGTTCACTTTGCGTTGTTGTTTCAGTGCACTGTTCAAAGTTTTCTGCATCTTCCTCCTCTGAGTCTAGGGTAGCCATTATGTTAAAGTCCGTTGGCTCTGTTTCTTGGTTGGTATCTCCATTTTGGGGCTCTGACTTTTCTGAGGATTCATCATTACAGAGGATGAAGGAGTCAAGGTTTGTATGTACAGAGTATAAAGGTTAGTTTTCAGGCTTCTCGAGGCTACTAACCAGGAATTTCATTTGTGCCTCTCTGTACAGTCTTCTAAGTTGGCCAAAGATTGGGATTGTAGCATAAGCACCATCCATCTGCATGGTGCCTTGCAGCTTGGCTCCCCATGATCTTGATAATAACATGCCATACTTGGGTGGAAAATCTGTCACAACAACATCCATGACCATACATTTTGCTGGAATCTGGATAAGGCTCACACATAAATCTTTGATCAGGCCAAGACACTTTACTCTACTAGAGTCAAATGAATATAGGTCTTTATAGGTACGGGTTATCTCTAGGCCTAATCTTTCCATCACTACCTTAGGCATCAGGTCGTGTGATGCCCCAGAATCATGCATTGCATTGTGCAGAATCTTATCATGGATATTAAGACTGATATAAAAAGGGGGCACTACCCCTTCCTGAAACTTTCCTTCTATATTTGGACCAAACAGAAGGGAAAGTTGATCATCACTCAGATTTACAGTGTCACCGCTCTCACCTAAATTTAATGCTTTCAAAATTTGGCCTTTATATACATCCTGAGTGGCTAGGTCAGAGAGCGGGACAGAGATTTTAATTTTTGCAATCTCACTCTCCAAATTTAAAATGGACTGACTCTTTGGAATGTTCGACTCTGCTTTGTTAGCCACTGCCTTAGTGGCTGAATCAGTGTGTTGATTCTCATTATGTACAGTGTTTGTGATAGTTTTATCAAGGGCACTAACTGCAGTGCTAGTGTTGCTAGTTGGTTTACCTAGAGTATCAGTTTTTTGGTTGTCTTTTTCTTTGTTCTTTCCAGAACTCTCAGCTGCTGATTTGTTACTTTCAGCAGTTGCTTTAGAAGTTTTCTCAGGTCTTTTCTTGATGGTGACCTCAGAAGCTTTTGGTTTGGCATTTTCTTGGCTTTTTTTGCTTCTAAGTTCATATTTTTCTCTGACCTACATCATGGAATTTTCAAATCCTAACCTGTAATCCTCAATTTCTAACCATTCCTCGTCCCAACCAGAGGGTGAGGGATGACCTTCTTCTGAGTAAAAATTATGGATTGAATCTTCTGTTTCAAACATGTTTATTGTGGTCCTCTCAGACTCTTATATGATTCCCTCATCTTCATCAAGAAATTTCTCTTGGAATGGGGGAATAACTTGCTGATTTGATTCTCTTTGTCTGTTGGGAGTGGCATTGTTTCTTCTAAAGTTCTGGTTCTAGTTATGGTTTTGATTCCTATTTGGTTACTAACTGAGACAACCATTTTTTCCATCATTAGTTGTAGCCTTTCCACATTTTTATATAAATGGTCAAAATTTGGATCAGATGTGGAAGCTACATTGTCATCTCTATATGTTAGCCTTTTCTCAGCTCTCAATCTTGCTCTTTTCTCAATCAGATTAGCCTCTACACTCACTGCTCCTTTTTTCATGTCTTCCAACGTGTTCTAATCTCTCTCCCTGAGCTGGTAGGCCATGTCAGCATCAAAGCCTTTGGGGTATTTCGCTAGAGCCATAACTTGGGGAGGTTTCATGTGTGGAGGAAGAGTATTGTAAATGATGTTAAATCTCGTTGTGTAATCATGGAAACTCTCTCATACGTTTCTTTTAAGGTTCATATATTCTGTTAGGAGCTGTCGTGGGTTGGCCTTAACCTCCCATTTTTTTATGAAAGTCTGATATAGAGATGGAAGGTCATTAATGCTTCCCAGAGGTAGGCCTTTAAACCATTTCTTCACATCCCCCCCTAAGCTCTGGGAAAATATTCTCATTTTGACTGTATCATCATCTATCTCCATATAGTCAAAAGAATCTTCCATATTATCTACATGGTGTTGGGCCGTGGTAGACTCCTTTGCGGTGAAGTGTGGGATCTTTGATTGGTAATCATTGGGTAAGGGTACTAGAGGCTGAGGTAAAACCAGAGGTGCATACTAGGCTGCCATGATGATGTTTTGATGAGGTAAAGGATTGACTTGGGCAGCTGGTATATGGATGACAGGGATATTATTACTAGCAAAAGACTGAGGAGCAGATTTAGGGTGACTGAGCCCCAAGTTTTGAATGAAGTGTATATCAGGTAGTGTGGATGGAGGGGTCTGTCTATTCCCAAGGTGCTTACCACTTTAAGGTGGAGAACCAGGAAGCTGAAGGTTTGAATGGTATAGGAAACTGAATGACCTAGTTCTTGGTAAACCGTTTTGAGTGCCTAGGTCAAAATATGGGTCTGACAGAGCTGTAAAGTTTTCTGGTGTAGATTTAGCTCTATGGATGTGGCTAGAAATAATTGATTGTTTAGGTGTAGGAGATCCCTTGAGGATGCTCTTAGGGTTTTCAACTATTTCAGGTGGGTCTGGGTTAGGATAAGCCCTTGTATGAATGGTTCTTGAAGCCAGAATGTTGTTTTCTGACCAAGCAGCTTAACCTTACTTGTTACATCTACTGTGGTTGATGTTGTTATGGAGGCTGGTCTCCCATTGGAGTCTTATGTGAACCAAGATAATCAGCAGGCCTACTGATCACCAGTGGAGTATTTAAATCATTTATGAATTATGGAGTCGCCACGTGGAAAGGTTTAGGATGTTTTGGAGGGTACACTGTCCACCACAGTGCTTATGAGATGTCCCCTTTCAAGGATATCTTCCAAACACAACAAACTCTAGCCAGAGATTGACTAGGAGGGCATTTACCAGATATGTCACCTCTAAAAGAGTGTGAGATCCGGAGGCTACCTGGCCCTTTCCATACTATGTCCAAGAGTATGGGAGAAACACAACAAATGGTATAGAGGTTGATGTGTCAAT
The DNA here is from genome assembly GCA_034641835.2 of Pinus albicaulis. Lineage (NCBI taxonomy): Eukaryota > Viridiplantae > Streptophyta > Pinopsida > Pinales > Pinaceae > Pinus > Pinus albicaulis. Next base: position 588,253,648 of record CM076579.1, read on the forward strand.
AGGAGTGTTTTACTGCCAACCTAACCATATATTGTAGGTTTCTGAGGCTCTTATGATATAGTAAGGTGAGGAATACTTAGAATTTCCCCAGTGGAGTCGCCATTATGTTGGGGTTCCCATGTTTTGGTCAGATTGGCAGGACCAAAAGATGAGACAACATCAAACCACTTTCAAACCTCAGGATCTAGCCCTCCTGGGTCCAAAGAGGGATCTCTCTATGATATGTCAAAGGTATATGACTTTAAAGCTCAAAGGTTTAAGATGTTATGCTAGTTATAAGGCTCAGGGTTTGTTTGTTCGATTATTTGTTTGGTTGCTGGTTATCAGGAAAGAAGGGTTCAATGTAAGACAAGGATGAGAAAAAAGGAATAAGGCAGAGGTGAAGTATTCCAGGGAGCGTTCAAAACCATTGGGAAATGGAGTCAGGAAAGGATTTTCTTGCTAATCAATAGGCAGGCTTTCAATTGGGCTAGTCATCTAAAATGTTGGATCTTAAAGATTATTGTGAGATATGGAAAGGTAGGAGAGGAGGAGACAACACAGATTAAGGATGCACAGTTAAAGACCAACTGGTCGCACAAGGATCCTAGTGGACAGGGCTAACTCTAATCCGCAGTGTTCCCAAATCTTCCAGCTAAATCCTTAACAAGAAATATCTAAGAGTAGATTCATTTAATTCATACATCAAAGAGCAGGCAATAACATCCACTACACTGGTTAAATCAACTGAAATCAATTCTTAGATAACACATTCAAAAGAAAAACATCAATGGCAAGGAGAGCAGAAACATAGGGTACCTAACAAGGGTAAATCCTATGCCAATATTCTGACGCAAGCTAGTAGAAATGGAATGAAATGAAATTAAACACAGAGATAGGAAAACGTCACCACTGCTTTAGATCAGGATCCAATTAAATGTGCTTGTCATATTAAATAGAAATACCAGTCAAGTACAACATTTCCAATAGTTGAATACTCAGTCTGAAATCATATTCCTCAGCCTATCTTACAACTTTACACAGAGACTGCGTCTCAAAAGAAACTACTTGCAATTATCTGATAACTGATCAACAACCTTTACAATGAGTCTCTTCATGAATTTATAGCTCTAGTGGAACAGAGAAGGTAGGTGAAAAAATAAATGCAGCATTAAAACTCGGAAAAGGTAGAAGGCCGAAGCCCACTTTGTATAAATTCTGTGCATTTATCTCTGGCACTCTTTTGGGTGAAAGAGTGGTCTTCTCCAGGTTTCCATTTACTCTCGGTATGTCTCTGACGTACTTGGCTACAGTACTCTGTAGTAATTCTGGTGAATAAACAAAAGGTAAATAAATGATGCTAGGGCCTACCAATTCAAATGCACCCTAGAAGAAAAATGCTAGGATTGTAGGATGGGTAGGTAGATTGTTTGGATATGTTTCTGCTGATCTATCATATTTGTGGTAGCTGAAAATCAAAGAAGGAAGGTGGCTTAAGCAGCAGGCATCTAGCCTACACCAAAGATCATTTTCTGAATTATTGACTCCTTCAAGAAGAAGCCATCCCCATGTGGAGCCACTGTTATCCCCCTATAAATTTTTGACAAGAAAAGTAAGGGGCTAAATTGTTTCTTAGCCTTCAATGAATGTATCTCCCCTGAGACACATCATCCTTGAAGTCTCTTGTGCGTTTGTCCTTTGATAAATCACCTCATCTGATTCCCATTATAAAGTCTCTCTGATTGCAGAAATCGTGCCCCAAAGGACCTATTTTTATCCCTTGTACCCCTGCAAGATATCCCATTTCACTCTGTTCTCCCTTCATCTAAGTTTCCTTTCCACCCTCTTTTGCCCCTTCTAAACTTCCTTCATTAATCCTCTAATCCTCCCGAAACCCCGTTTAAACCCTTCAAATACTTTTTTTTTGGTTTAAACAATCCTCTTCTCCCTATCGTTTCCCTTTTCCACCCTCAAATTGCATTAAAACGGCCCAAAAAGCCATATTATCCATAGTCTGGGTCTCAGCCCCTCTCGGCTTAGCCCCCTCAACCTTTCCTCCACACGACCTGGCCGCTAGAACCTAGTGCTAGCACAAAAAGTGCTTATCTCATATGATTCATTGGGCACGTTTATAGCCATTGATATGAAAAGAATGGACAGTGATCGCCACCCTCGCCCCATCCATCGCGCCCGTTGTTCATCACCATTCATCGCATCTTAACCATTCGTTTACCTGCAGATCCGACGGTTCGGAGTTTTTCCGCCCTAGTGGTCCTTGCGCACTATTCAAAACCATCTGATTTCTATCGCACCACCTTTCGGAGGTAGGCGGTATTTTCCGATGAGCTAGCAATTCCACTCATCACATGACGCGTGGCAGCGTCACTATTTCAAAACCGCTTACTCATCGCGCATGCACGTTCGGCACAGGATACAGAGCGATATGCATATCAGCCGTCTGATTTGGGATGCGTCATCCAACGGTTGCCGCTCCACGAAGCTTCGCACAAGTTAATCCATGGCCACCGTACCCCTGGCCCACTGTCCATCACCCTCCGATGTGTTGTCCATCGTCGATCTCCTCCCGAGATTGGATGGCCTAGATTTATTCTCAGTCCTGCCGTAAACCCGTCCTGCCACGTCATCTATCCATGTGTTTTGTCACATTGTCGCCCGTCCTTTTATATATTCCATTCAAAAGTTGAAGTTCAAAGGTTTTTCATTTATTTTTCCTTCCGCGCCACCTTCCGACTGTAGTCCCTACTATCTCCACCACACTGCGAGTCTTCCACACCATTCTCCACCATTTCACCAACTGTACGACCATTTTCATCATCCGCACTGCATCCACCACCCCCATTCATTGTTTTCTTAACTTGTTTTCATATTTTTCAGGGTTTCAGAAAGGCGGAAAACCACCATGGTTCATATGTATCATCGTGATGGCGCATTGAGCACAGAAAATTGAATTTGGAAGCTGGTACTACAGGGAAATACCCGGAAAGGTAGCGGTGGCATAAATATTATCCAAGGACAGTTCAATCTCCACGAAACCTATCCAGCGCCATTAAAGCCCAAATTTTGCAAATTAAGACATTTATGAAGCGGTAGAGAGATACCAGCTAATGATCAACGAGTTAAACGCTCAGTTTTGAAGATCTTTGAGCCTTAATACAGTGGTTTAGAGGCAAAGCACCAGATTAGCGACATCATGGATCACACAAAGGGTAAAACACGCAGAAAAACATATCATCAAGGTTTCAAATCAACAGAATGTTTCTTCCTGAGCACAGACACAGTACAAATTATGGTTTCAGTATACATTGTGTCCAAGAGAGATTTTCCATCCCTACAATAGTCCTATGCTATCAGAAGCATTAGTTGCATAGTATGGGAGGCCCTAGCATCATTTATTTACCTTTTGTTTATTCACCAGAAGTACTATAGAGTACTGCAGCCAAGTACGTCAGAGACATACCGAGAGTAAATGGAAGCCTGGAGAAGATCACTCTTTCACCCAAAAGAGTGCCAGAGATAAATGCACAGACTTTATACAGAGTGGGCTTCGGCCTTCTACCTTTTCCGAGTTTTAATGCTGCATTTAGTTTTTCACCTACTTTCTCTGCTCCACTGGAGCTATAAATTCATGAAGAAACTCATTGTAAAGGTTGTTGATCAGTTATCAGAGAATTGCAAGTAGTTTCTTTTGAAACACAGTCTTTGTGTAAAGTTGTAAGATAGGCTGAGGAATATAATTTTAGACTGAGTATTCAGCTATTGGCAATGTTTTACTTGACCGGTATTGCTATTTAATATGACAAGAACATTTCTTTGGATCCTGATATAAAGCAACGGTGATGTTTTCCTATCTCTGTGTTTAATTTCATTTCATTCCATTTCTACTGGCTTGCATCAAAATATTGGCATAGGATTTACCCTTGTTAGGTACCCTATGTTTCTGCTCTCCTTGCAATTGATGTTTTTCTTCTGAATGTGTTATCTAAGAATTGATTTCAGTTGATTTAACCAGTGTAGTATATGTTATTGCCTGCTCTTTGGTGTATGAATTAAATGAATCTGCTCTTAGATATTTCTTGTTAAGGATTTAGCTGGAAGATTTGGGAACACTGGGGATTAGAGTTAGCCCTGTCCACTAGGATCCTTGTGCGACTAGCTGGTCTTTAACTGTGCATCCTATCTGTGCTGTCTCCTCCTCTCCTACCTTTCCATATCTCATAATCATATTTAAGATCCAACGTTTTAGATGACTAGCCCAATTGAAAGCCTGCCTATTGATTAGCAAGAAAATCCTTTCCTGACTCCATTGCCCAATGGTTTTGAATGCTCCTTGGAATAATTCACCTCTGCCTTATTCCTTTTTACTCATCCTTGTCTTACATTGAACCCTTCTTTCCTGATAACCAGCAACCAAACAAACAATCGAACAAACAAACCCTGAGTTATAACTAGCCTAACATCTTAAACCTTTGAGCTTTAAAGTCATATACCTTTGACATATCATAGAGATATCCCTCTCTGGACCCAGGAGGGCTAGATCCTGAGGTCTGAAAGTGGTTTGATGTTGTCTCATCTTTTGTTCCTACCAATCTGGCCAAAACATGGGAACCCCAACAGAATATGTGCCAATATCCTTTTGGGATTTCAAGGGAATTCCTAGGCTGAATAGAAGAAATAGGAATGACCTTGACAACACTCCCTTGATCTGGAATAATAAGTGTTCCTTGCTGGCCTACTATCTGAGTAGATTCAGGTTCTTTAGATTTGTTTTGAATGATGTTGACAACACTTCCCTTATCTGGGCTACTCACTGGTTTGATTACTTCAAGAGGAGATTTTGGTTATTCTATTTCCCCTATTTCTCCTCCTCCTTCATGGAGATTACTAGAGTTCCGTTCTTGCAGAGAAATTAGGCGAGAATTCTCAATTTCTTGGGAATCTTTCTCAACTCCTTCTGTTTGACTATGTACCTCAGCAAAGGTTATAGATGGTTCTGTGGCCTGAAGGGAACTAGTAGGCTGTCTAGAAATAACTTTCCTAGGTCCTACTGATGGCTGAGATTCAGTTTTCTTAAGGATTTCATCAATGAAAGTTGTTTGCCCAAGGGTCATCGGTCCCTTAGGTTTTTCTAGTTTAGGAGGAATTTTGTTCTGTTTAGCTTTTCTATTCATTCAAAAAGACAAGAATTCATTCCTACCTAAAATTTTTACCCAATTCTGCTATGAAGCGGGACAGTAAAAAAGTATTTTTCTTGCTCAGTACGCAGGTTCTTACCTTCTGTTTTTAATACCCAATTCTTCGCTAGCAGAAAAAAAATCAAATATGCATCACACTCTGTAAATGGCTACACTCTCCCCGGAAATGGTGCCAAAATGTTGAGGTATAAAAGGTGTATTTTTAACGCCTATTTATCCTACATTAATTATCAATCAAAGAATGATTTTTTGTTTCAAGATGATGCTACAATTCAATCTAAGAGTAATGATTTGAAATATGTAGTATAGTGTTCTAAATACAAGAGTAAATGGATGCTTGGAAAAATAAAACTAACTACAATGACATGAACTTAAATGCTTGAAAATTCAATCATTCATTCAGAAAACATCAGTTAAGGATGCAGTAATGATAACTCTTTCCTTTATAAACTGATGGAATTGAAATCAAACAGGAATAAGATAATAAATTTCAGAACGTAGGTAGCAATAACCAATATTCTTTACAATTGATAATCCTATCTTAAATAAATTAAAAGGAAATCGAAATTGAACTAAAGGCTGCTAATGAAAGTAAACTAGGGAAACTCTCAAAACCAAACTCTTTGCAATCTATAAACTAATTAATCTGAAATGAACAGTAAACCTGGAATTGAACAACAATGTAAATGAACAGCAAAATGTAACTAAAAGAATTGAACAAAAAATTCTATTTAATGAATCTGAACAACAAACTCTAACTAATGGAATCAAATATAAAATTCTATTAAACAGCAAATCCTATCAACATCACACTCTCTTGATCAACAATCTGAAATAAACAGCATTCAAATGAAACAACAAATGGAACAACAACTGAAATAGAACATCAAATACTAAACAAAAAAGCTCTGTTGAAGCATAACAAGATAAATTATACCGGAATTAAGATTATTGTTAGAACAAAACAACAATGCAATTCGTCAATGTAACACACCGATATCAATATACAATTCAACAGTAAACTAATTAAATTTCAAACTATAATAAAAGAAAATACAAACTGTCACACAATGATAAATGAAAGGTAATGATACAAACAACAGATCGATCCACCAGGGCCGGGCCCTTAGCCACCAGTGAAACACCACTGGGCTTTACTCCAGAGTTAAGAAATGGAATGGAAACAAGATCTTGTATTAATCAGACATAAATAGCGTTTACAACAGTCGCTCTCTGATCACGAGAGTTAAGAAATTACAGAGTTACAAAAGGAGTGTTTTATCATAAATCATTGTCCCCCCGATTTCTAAAGGCATTTCCTTTTATAAAAATTCGATGGACAAGACAAGAAACAACGATAAGATTGAACAATGATCCCTCAGGATCGAAAGATCCTGAGGGATTCGCTCCTTTTCTCTTTTTAGCTAGCACTTTGTTTTTCTTAGGCTATAGCCGTGTTGTTCCCTGTCTTCCTTTAGCTATACATTCTGATTTCCTTCTTCTTGTTTGGATACGGTCCTTTGCTAGAGGAACAAAAACTACTCCTGTTTTAGCTTTGCCTTTCGAATGATGGTTTATTTCATTTGTTTCCTGTTTTTTAGAATAAAAGGAAATATTTAGTCAATTTTCACAATAAACATTAGTCTTTGCAATTCTATCACAATCCTCCAATAAATCTTCTTTCTAGAATAAAAAGAGTTATGTTTAAAGGAAAAAGATGAGAAAATACATGGTGAATCCATACCTTTTCCAATGCTCAACACTCCTCATGCTCGAATTTCTGTTTTTGTATATGTAATTTTTCTTCCATACTTGGATGACATAGTTGTGCTCTTTATGGGACTGTATGGAGGGAGGATGGGTAGTTTTTATGTACCACATGGAATGGAACTTCTCTATGTACCTCATGCTACATGTTTTAGAGAAAGCATTGCTCTAGCCATATTTATTTCTGTTGAATTTTTCACTTCTAATGGGATGGATTATGTACATCTTACGATGACTTTCGAGGAAAAATTCATGATGGTTTGTCTTGGTGAACACTTGGCTTATGAGGAGAGCTTGATCCTTGATGGTGTCACCAATGGAGGAGGAGAAGTATTGTAGCACTCACCCTATTAGTTTCTTGAGGACAAGCAACATTTTGGAGGGGAGGAATGTAATATTCCTACTTAGCCTAAGCTAAGAGGAATATACATTTTTGTCTCATTTTCTGTTGCATGAATAAATGAATAAAGGAGGAAATGTAAAACTCCTGAAAAGAATGAGTAAATCAATGCCCATATGAACAGAGATAAATCTCGGCCATGTAAACAAATCACTTGCAGGTGTGAATGGGTTTGAGCTATGAGACTGGGTCAACCTTGACCAAATCTACAGTGCTGTCTAGATGCAATGTACCTCATCGATGGATAACACAATTTTAGATGGAGGCCCCTCATGTGAAAGGAGTTAATTCATTGAAGTGGTTTAGGGTTTGACAAGGCCTTCATCTTATAAAGGGAAGAAGATAGCAACAAGAGAAGGTTGTTGATTATGCATATTTCTGAGCATCTTGTCTATTTAGACAAATACCATTCTCTGCTGTTTTGCTGAGAATAGTGTTACTTAGCACTTGGGAATTTCTATGCAGGGATCCCACCTCTTCCATTGAGGATTTATTAGAGGAGTCTTGCAGATTTCATCCACTATCAAGCATTTGTCCAAGCTCATCTTCCAACTACAACATTGATTCTGTTTAGGATTGGGTTTTCCTTGCAAGCTGCAACAAGTGGAGGCTATATCTGCTCAGATCTAGGCCATTTCAGGCCCTATTTTCACTGGGAAAGTCTTATATCCCATTGGAAAGAGAGTTCAAAACCTTTGGAGCTGAAATTTGAAATATTGGCATCAGGTCAACTCAGTGTTTCAAGCTACAACATAGTTTCCCTTCTAGGACTGTGTTATTTTCAAAGGAGAAATCACAGGGTGTTTTGATCCCCTTTTTGAGAAGAGATCTCTGGTGCAGGGCTTTGCCTTCCACTTTGGTGATCCATGGATTAACTTGCTGATCCATGTTCTGTATAGATCTAATCTGTTTATAATGTAAAACATCTTCAGAAATTTCTGAATAATATTGGAGATATGCTACTTTAAACTCAGATCCACTCTCTGTATTGCATGATTTGATCAAAACCCCAAGGGGATATTGTAATAGAGCCGTTCTAGTGTACAGATCTGAAATGGATATGATATTTTGTACACAAATTTTCTCTAGATCAGAACTATAACATATAGCTATTGCAACTCTTATAAAAACGTTGTTAAGCCATTTTGCAATAAATACATGTGTTACAACCCTCTTTTCTGAGGAGTTTCTTCTATCTTGTCTTCTACATCCTGTTGTATAATGTAAGAGCATCATTATGGATCTGATTTTCTACTGTATATTTAAAATTTGATCTTTATTTTTGGCCTCCTTCTCATGCTCTCAACACTACGTTATTTCTGAAGCAGTTTGTTGCACATAGCTGCAGCCCTTCTCTTTGGGTGTTTTTCATCTAGACTAGGTGGTGGGAGATCTATTTACCACACCTAGTTTGTTTTTTTTTTCTCTCCTTTTGGATATAGAAAATAGATCCACTGATCTAAGGGATCCAGGAGCTGAAAACTCATTTAATTGCACATATTTCCCAAAAGTGCATTATTTCAGTAGGCATTACTATGCATTCCCATTTTTGGATATTAGAGAAAATAAGTTCATTAAACTCTGCTTCTAAAATTCTCTCCTCCAGTTATCTTCATATATCTTCAAAAAATATTTTTCACCATGACTAACTATATTTAGAAAAGTCGGAAAAAATGAATTCTACAACTTTTCCTAAAATAGTTCAACAAATTAACCACTATTTAAACTAAATTGAGATTGCAATTCATTATGATTGTAGGCATGCCAAGTGCCCATAAATTTCTGCAAACCAGTTTCTGTTTGTGTACCTTGTTACTATTCATGTCAGTAGGGGTATGTTTACATTTTTGTAGCATTTCACCACCATTGTAAGCCTAAGGTCACATATCAAAATACTAGTAACAACCATTTCAATCCCTCTATTAGGTGTTTTAGAATTTTTGTTTGGTCATGTTGACCACTCAAATATACATTTGAGGATTGGTCAAACATTTCATGGTCAAAGTACAATTCAAAGCAATCCAACAATCAGAAACTCCATAATTTCAGACATCATCATCATCATCACGCAGCTTCTGGCCAACATTTTGTAATCCATATTTTGGAATCAAGAAAACTTGTGGGTTTTTACAATCAAGGACTCTATACCATGGCTCATCGATTTTTGTACTTTTCAACTTCCACTATATCTACTCCCTTCAATGACCAAAAAAATTGTGACATGCATATTTTTTCACTAGTGTGGCTAATTACATTCAAGTTTCAAGATCCAAAATTTTGGCTCCATACCCACATTGGGGTCATAAAAATGAGTTTTTGAAGTATTCTAGGTGGTATTCTCTCAAGAGTTTGTCCCTCAAGAGGTGTTATTGCAAGGAAATTTTTTCTTTGCCTAGGAACTAGATGGAAGTCTTCCATCAGAGGCCAAATTTTTATGCCATTTTCAAGTAGGTCCTTGCTAATTAGTGTTTCTCAATTGATAACCTTAGAATAATATTTCCATATATCTAACATTTGGTATAAATTTTTTTGACAGAACTAAAAAGTGAATTAACCAACATTCTTCTCATCATCTTGGTCATGAAGAAGTTCTCCAGTATAAAACATTCCTCCTACTACACTTTAACTCATCCAAAAAATACCTCTTACCCTTGAGCTACAAATAATAATCCTTCTTATTAGATGTAGTATTAAATTTTGAATCTTTTATTGGTCCAGTTTGAGGAGATTATATGTAATATTAAAGGTTGAATCCTTGATTGGTCCAGTCTCAACTCTGATTCTATATGGAGAAAAATGTGCAAGATCTTCATATTTTCCAAAGCTAAGTGATAAGAGGGTTACTGAAATGTAAGAGTGTACAGTCACAATGTTCTCCCATAAACGTTTGGTTTGTACACCTTAAAATTTCAATAACATATATAGCCTGAATGCAATTTAGATTCTTAGAGAGGCCCCAAGAATTTGGACAACATATGCTATCATAGGGCTGGGGAAATATTGGATTTATAAGAAACCCATAAATAAACAACAGAAAACCCATATGTTAATTGACATCTACTCTACATAAATGCAATAGAAAGTCAAGACAAAAATTTTCTTTAGATTCCAATATAATAGTTACACCATCCTTTTTGGACAATAACCCATAGAATTTCTTCTGTTTGGATAGTAGATTTACTAGTCCCCAGAGTAAATATGTCTTCAATATGGTTGACTAAGAATAGAGTCCATATACAATTGATGGGTGAGTTATGTGCATAGTAAAAAAATGTGGTGGTCTCTTCTATTGGACTGTTCACTGTTCATCCCTTATTAATATTTAATTTGGTAATCAATTTTAAAATTTTTGTGGTTGGAGTTGGTGAGCTCTGGTATTGCACCAAGAGTGTCGCAACTCCCAGGGACTTCCCTACTTTACTTTATCAACCTAGGGTTCCTACAAACTTGGAGGTGACAGTGCTATATACACAACAAATTCATTCTGCTCATGTCATCCTCTTATGCTTTATGAAGGGGTGCTATTTCTTAAACTATGATAAGGAATGGAAAGTAAATTTTTGGAAGGAAATGAAAGAAAGGAAACTAAACTAAATTTCTGAAAAGAAATGAAAGGATTGAAACTAGTTTAATTTGTAGAAAAGGAAATGATTGAAAATAAACTAAACTATATTGTTGAAAAGAAATGGGAGAAAGGAAACTAATTCTAAACCACACTTAACTTGGAAAAAAAACTAACTGTACTCTATTTATCCTATGGTCTATCTACCATGCTTCTACCCATGCAAATAAGTTATCCATGACTTAATCCTAATTGAAAAAGTGTTGATTTTGCAGCTTGGAGGAAAGAAAAGGGCTAAAGAGGCTAATAGAGGGCTTAGAAGTGAAAAGTGGGGGCTTAAACCTTCTAAAACCTTATAATATGGCACAAATATGCTTTGGAGAGGAATAATTTGAAATATGCGATGGCAGAGATGCGATGGAGGAAAACGTTGCGATATGCGATACCACAATCACAATATCGAAAAATTAAAGGTATAGCGGAAGTGTTGTTCGAGAGTGGGATCGAAGTGCAAAATGCGATGAGGTAAAAGCTGCGACGTTGTGATTTTGCAATATCGCAATCGATGAAAGCGATTGATAATTTTTTCAAAGAAAAGGGAAAGAATTGTGGTTTGTGATTTGCAATGCGGCGGTAATATCACATCGGCGAAACCGAGCGGTAAGTGTTTAAAGGAAAAACAAACTAAACCATGTGAAGTGCAATTGCGATGGGTGACGTGGTGGTGGGACCGGTGATGGAGCGTGATCGCAATATTTCAATTGGGAGGTAGGAGCAGTAAGTGTTAAACGAACCAAATAAAATGTGATATTTGCAATAAAGTGATGCACTTTTCATAAAAATGCGGAGTAAGGTTCTTTCAAAGGTTTTGACATAGAAATGAGGAGCGAAGGAGAAAAGAGGGAAAAGGAAATATCCCAATAGGTGTCTAGAAGCAGGAGTTTTTAACAAGGACCAAATGGGAAATGTGATTGAAAAAAAAAATTAATGGTATGTCCAAAGGGAAAAAATGCGGTTTCTAATGTTTTTTACTATTTTTAATAAAAGAGAAGAAAAGGGAAGTAGAAAGGGATATGGAATTTAGGCTTGGAATGAGAGAGCGTTAACAAAGATCAAAAGTGATTTGCAATGGACCGAGGTATGACGAGTGGGAGTTTCAAGGAGAAAGGGAAAAGTTCTAATTCTAAGGCTTTTCAAGTGTTTTGGGAATGAAAAGGGGCAATGGATGCAAATAAGAGAAAAAGGAGGGAAATGGAGGCATAACAACAGTGCTCAGGTGTGAAAATAGAGCCGCGAAATGAAGCAGGATGGCTTGATGAACTTCCTAGGGATTTGTATGCTTATTAGTGCAAACAAATTTGCGGATTAATGTATGAAAAATAGAGGAAACACGTGACAAAACAGTGAACAGAAAGCAGTTTTTGGTCTATGGGGTGGTCTACCCTCCTCGAGCTCTATTGAAAGAGATGAGAAGGCAGTCTTGATCCATAAATTTTAGAGTTTATCCTGTATTCTATTACTCACAAGAAAATTAAAAACTACAACAGCACACTAAAAGCAAAAACTAAGCAGCGGTGAGACTATGATAAGAAGAACTAATTGAATGATAGAAAGAAAACTAGCTTAATGGAAAAATGGAAAATATAGTAACAACAGAGAAGCTGAGGGACATGGATTGGTCCCTAACCCACGAGCCTAACTCTATAAAACTTAAATTAGTCAAATGAAATCAATCTACTCATTTCATAAAATAATAACCTCATACATCTTTGAAATTTTGATCACTCAATAAAAGAATAAAAATCTCAATAGCTTGCAACAAAGTTTCAACTAGAATCGACTGGAATTGACTCTCCCTTTCCTAGCTCTAGCTCTTCCCTATTTATTCTATAGGGAAGCTACCAACAACTCCCTAGAAAATAGTGATTGGGTCCGCTTGGCTCCTAGTAAAAAAAGAATGAGTTCTCTCCTGTTTGAGTTTCTTGGTTGCCTCTAGAACTCGAACTGTTGGAGAGAATCTTTGGGGTGATTGAGTCCACTTGAATCTAGGTAAATAGAGATTGAGTGCCTCTAGAACTCGAATTGCTGGAGACTCCAAGTGAAGTATGGCTTCAGTGCACTTGGTCTTGATTTTCTTGGCTACCTCTAGAATTCGAATTGTTGGAGGTGATCTCATGAGGATCGTTTGGTTTCCTTTGAGGGTGGACAACCCCCTTGAATCTCTCCAAGATTTCTCCCTAATTTCCTAATATTCTTCACTCTTGATCTTCCAGTGGCAGGGAGGAAGTCCCTAAATTATTTCCTTCTACAAATCTACATAATCTGCCAAATATTTTCACAATATTCTACAAAAATAACCAATATTAGGCACAAATATGAAATTACCTTTAAATGTTCCTAAGAAAATATTAAAGCATAAGAAAACATTATTAAGTGCAGAAGGAGAGATTTAATATATATTTTCATGTGCATAAGGAAGGTAGATGAGTCTAATAAATGTTATATGGGCCTTAATTTATTTCTAATGTAGAGGCCCATCATCATCCCCCTACTGAAATAGTTGCTTATCCTCTGAGAAACCTATTCATCCTCCCTGCCTTCTAGTTCTTCCTGCATGCTGGATTATTTCATTTTTTGTTTATTGGCCCATGCACTGCTCCTCTTGCTAATATTCTTTCTATTATTCTTTCATTTAGTCTCATAGGTGCTTCAAGGAGGTCCTCAGATGCCTTAAGACAATCTACTTTGCATGCCAAGAGGTGGTGGATCCACCTTTTATTTGATTTTTTTTTATTTTTTTGTTCTCTCTTTTATTTATTTATTTATATTTTTTATTTTTTATTTTCTATTGCATGTAAATTAAACTCACAATTATTTTTTTCTATGAACTAAGTTCACCCTTGGTTATCTCTTGGAATTCCTTCTCTTCTATTACAATGAACTTCTTACTACCCACTTTCTCGAGTCCTTTTTACTTTTGTCTTGTTCCTTTTCTTAGTGGAAAAAGTGAAGCTAGTGGCTAGATAAGGTTGAGGTTTCTCTGCTACTAATTTTGGCTATATAAAAAAAAATTCCTTCTCACACATTTTATTTTTTTATTAAGTTAAATTAGATTCAAAGAAAGGGTTAGATGATTGCATATCTAAGCCTTACCATTGATTTTTTTTTGCAGATGATATTGAAGATGCTGATATCGTTGTTGAAGTTGTCTTTGGCAGTTCTGAAGCTGCATGTGATAATCTGCTTGAGGTCCTTTTAGAGCTTCTGAGCACAGGAGGAGGAAGTAAAAGTTTGATTAACTTTAACCAGGGCGTTGGCTGAATTTTATTTTTTGTTCCAACTTGTTGTTTTCCGACTTGCAAAGGTTGGAGAGCACCTACATTCATTAGAGAGAGATATAAGGAGAAATGCATTTTTTTTGTTATTTATTTATTTATTTTATAAGACCTTATAGCTGCCTCTTTGAGGTTTTCCACTAGTAGGTCTGCCTAGGCACGTCAAAGGAGGTTTTCACCTAGGATATTTTATTTTTCTATTTTTTTTCCCAACGCAATTACCGCCTCATGGAGGTTTTCAATCAGTGGGCCAATCTCAGATGCCTCAAAAGAGGTTTTCACCTGAGATTTTATTCTTTCCCTTTTTTTTTCACCTTCCTACTCTAATTGAAAAAAAAAAAAAAACTTTTTTAGGTATAGGAATACTTCCAATGGATCCATGTACACATAAATATGACAGATAAAATCATGTGCGCACTTGGAATACATGCTCTAACATGTACCTGAATATGAGAGATGAATTTCTTTGACTGGGATTGTATCAAGTGCTGTTGGAGAAGATCATGTTGCTACAACTTAATGATTGTTTGGAACCATATGTCAATATACTTGTGATGTCCCTAGCTCACTTGCTGAGTTGGATCACCTTGGATGTCCTCCTCTATTATGGAAGTCAAATCTTCCTCTTTTCATTGATTTTTCTCTTGAACACATGGAGGAAATGCTGGTAAACATGAGGGAACTTTCTCAACATCTGATTTTGATTTCTACTCTTCATCAAGTGTAGCCCTCGATCTTTTGATCTCCTCATTTGGATCTTCTTCTTCTTGATGTTTTCCTTCAAATACGTTAATAAAATATCTTCTTTGCAATACCTTTCTTGAACTAAGATGCATACCATTTAGATCAAGAGGATATGTTTGGTAGTGTTGTAACTCAACATTGTAAGTGAGTTGAGATACTCCATTGTATTGGTTTGGAAATGGTGGTACATGTAGTTGAGTGGGGGTGGATATATAAGATGGATGTGGTTGAGGTTGTGGTTATGGTGGAGGGTGATGGTAGGGATAGCATGGAGTCAGGTATGGAGGATATCGAGGGAAATATTGAAGATGTTGAGGATTTTCCCAATAAGGACATTTACAACCACGTTTCCAAGATTGGTTTTGGGGTTGAGATGGCAAAGCTTTCCAAGGGAGTGTGTCCCAATTATTTTTAGATTGATGTGAATAAACTTGAAATTGTGAAGTGGGTCCTTGCATCATACGAAATTGACTAGGCTGCTATGGTCTCCTTGGAGCTACATAACATAGCTTATTTGGTGATTGCCTTGCTCCGTTGTATTCCTGGTAAACTTCTCTAAACCTGGGGAATGATGAAAAACATTTATTAGCATATTATTATGCATGGATAAAAAAAATATCAGCATCTTGTTTTTCTCATTTTTCATTCTTAACATTTCTACCTGTTCACTTAGATTGCTAAGAATTTATGTTTTAAAGTTATCAAGAAAATTTCCAAGTTCATCTTCCCTTACCAATGTTGATGTTGACTTACTTTCTCTTTCCCTTCCTCTTGGTATGCACTTGCATGTTTCAAAATTTTTGTCAAATGAAAATTGGTATACAAATCCTCTACTCATGAGATTAAGGAGATCAATCCACTCATCCATAATTTTTCTAAGTAATAGGTTTTCTAGTGTGTCAAATCCTAAATGATGCAATTTTTCCCTCTTAACGTTATACATGAACCTCTCTATTATATCCTCAAGACTCTCATCTTCTTCTTAGTTCATTCTAAAAATTTCTTCTCTAAGATTACAATATCTTTATTTTTCTAGAAATATCTTTTGCATATCATTCCATGATCTTAGTGAATTAGTACCTAGACTCATGAACCATTTAAGAGCTCTATCCTTCAATGTTTCAAGAAAAAATCTCAATTTTTGAGTGTGTGATAAGTAGCCATATGACCTATAGAGTATCTCAAATTCAAAGAGAAATGTTTCCAGATCTTCTGTCCTCATACCATGGAAGTTGGGAAGGAAATATGGAGGGATGTTCTTCATATGTACAAAGATGTCCATATCTTGAATGGGAAACCCAATAAGATCTTCTTTATTGTCATCATATCCATTCATCTCTTCTACCTTAAAAAGTGTATGGTGATGTGGTTCTTACAACACCATGTGGTCAAGTGGGGGGGTGGTATTGGAGAAGTATTTTTTTTGTTTAATTTTTGAGTATCCTTACTCTCGTGAGGCATGAAAATCAGATGTTTTGTATTTATTTTTTAATATTTCTAAAATGGCATAAAAATAAACGAACACAGAAAATAATGCTAAAACAAAATCAAAGCATCCACTAGATACCTCCCCGACAACGACGCCAAAAAGTGGTGAGCCCTGGTATTGCACCAAGAGTGTAGCAACTCCCAGGGGCTACCCTACATTACTTTATCAACCCGGGGTTCGTAAAAAATTGGAGGTGACAATGCTATATACACAACAAATGAATTCTTCTCATGTCATCCTCTTATGCTTTACGAAAGGGTTATTTATTAAACTATGATAATGACTGGAAAGTAAATTGCTGGAAGGAAATGACAGAAAGGAAACTAAACTAAATTTCTGAAAATAAATGTTAGGAATGAAACTAATTTAATTTTCATAAAAGGAAATGACTGAAAAGAAACTAAACTGTATTGTTGAAAAGAAATGGCATAAAGGAAACTAATTCTAAACCACACTTAACTTGGCGAGACAGCTAAATGCATTTTATTTATCCTATGGTCTATCTACCATGCTTCTACCCATGCAACTAAGTTATACATGACTTAATCCCAATTGAAAAAGTGTTGATTTTGTAGCTTGGAGGAAAGAAAATGGCTAAAGAGGCTAATAGAGGGCTTAACACATGAAACAAGGCTTAGAAGTGGAAAGCAGGGGTTTAAACCTTATAGAATCTTATAATATGGTGCAAATATGCTTTGGTGAGGAATAATTTGAAATATGCAATGGCGGAGATGAGATGGAGGAAAAATTTGTGATATACGATATCACAATCGCAATATCAAAAAATTAAAGGGATGGTGGAAGTGTTGTTCGAGAACGGGAGCGAAGTGCGAAATGCGATGACGTAAAAGCTGCGACATTGTGATTTCATAATATATTAATCAATGAAAGCGAGCGGTAAGTGTTTAAAAGAAAAGGGAAAGAATTGCAGTTTGTGATTTGCGGTGCGACAGTAATATCGCATTGCCGAAAACGAGCGATAAGTGCTTAAAGGAAAAAAAAAATAAGCCATGCGAAGTGCGATTGTGATGGGTGATGTGGCGATGGGATAGGTGGTAGAGCGCAATCACAACATCACAACCGGCAGGTAGGAGCAGTAAGTGTTAAAGGAACCAAATAAAAAGTGTGATTTGCGATAAAGTGATGGGATTTTTAGAAAAAGGCAGAGTAAGGTTCCTTCAAAGGTTTTTGACATAGAAATGAGGAGTGAAGGAGGAAGGAGGGAAAAAGGAATATTAAAATCAGGGTTTGGAAGTGGGATCTATTAACAAGGACCAAATGGGAAATGCGATTGGGAAAAGGAGCGATTGTAAGTCCAAAGGGAAAAAATCTGGTTTCTACTGTTTTTGACTGTTTTTGATAAAAGAGCAGCAAAGGGAGGTAGAAAGGGATATTTCTTTCGGGCTTGGAATGAGAGAGCTTTAAAAAATATCACAAGCGATTTGTGATTTGTGATGGAGCGAGGTACAACACGCAGGAGTTTTGAGGATAAAGGGCAGAGGTCTAATTCTAAGGATTTTCAACCATTTTGGGAATGAAAAGGGGCTATGGATGAAAATAAGAGAAAAAGGAGGCAAATGGAGGCACAAAAACAGTGCTTAGGCATGAAAATAGAGATGGGAAATGAAGTGGGATGGCTTGATGATCTTCATGGGGATTTTAATGCTTATTCCTGTAAATAAAGCTATGGATTCATGTACGAAAAATAGAGGAAACACGTGAAAAAATAGTGAACAGAAAGCATTTTTTTGTCTGTGGGACGATCTACCCTCCTCGATATCTATTGACAGAGATGATAAGGGGTCCTTGATCCATATATTTTAGGTTTTTATACTTTATTCTATTACTCACAAGAAAATGAAAAACTACAGCAACACACTGAAAGAAAAAACTAAGAAGCGATGAAACTATGAGAAGAAGAACTAATTGAATGACAGAAAGAAAACTAGATTAATGGCAGTAAGGAAAAGATAGTAACAACAGATAATTTGAGTCACATGGATTGGGCCCTAACCCATGAGCCTAGCTCTCTGAAACTTAAATCAGTCGAATGAAATTAGTCTGCTCATTTCATAAAAGAATAACCTCATACTTCTCTGAAAGTTTGATCACTGAGTAAAATAATCACTAGGGGAATTTTGAGATCTAAAATAGGCCTCCTAAGGAAATTATAAAATAATAGTGGAAATAATAAAATAATATTAAATTACGTAATCAAATTTTAGAGGGAAAAAAGAAAAAAACTATTTTTTGAAATTGTATTCTCAACTTATCTCCCTATGGGTTTACTCAAATTTCGAGCAAAAACACTTGATGGATGGAGAATTTTATTCCTCGTCCAAGGAGTGCCCATGTTGCATACTTTTGAAGGACCCTGTTACACGAAAATTGATAAATACATGAAAAACGTGATTGCCATCACATTTTTTCATGTATTTCTCATTTTTTTGTATAACAGGGTCCATCAAAAGTATGCAACATGGGTACTCCTTGGTTGAGGAATTAAATTTTTGATCTAACGATTACTCTCACTAAAAATTTGAGTAAAAACATAGGGAGATATGTTGAAAATATGAATTTAAAAAGTATTTTTATTATTTTATTATTTTTACTTTTTTACTCCAAAAATGGTGAATCATCCCCCATGGTTGACACCATCATCTTGAATCATATTGGTTGTTATAAATTTTATTTTGGTGGTACATTTTTCTTAGGAGGCCTGTTTTTAGACCTCAAAATTCCCCTAATGAGAAAGCTTAATATCTTGCAACAAAGTTTCAACTAGAATCGACTGGAATTGACTCTCCCTTTCCTAGCTCTAACTCTGCTCTATTTATTCTACAGGGCATCTACCAATAGCTCCGTCAAAAATAGTGATTGAGTCCACTTGAATCCCAGTAAACAAAGATTGAGTGCTCTCCTCTTTGAGTTTCTTGGCTTCCTCTAAAACTCAAACTTCCAAACATAATCTTTGGGTTGATTGAGTCAGCTTGACTCCAAGTAAACATATATTGAGTTCCCTCCTCTTTGAGTTACTTAGTTGCCTTTGGAACTCTAATTTTTGGAGACTCCAAGTGAAGTATGGCTTGAGTACACTTGGTGTTGGGAAAAATACTGAGAGGGGGGGGTGAATCAGTATATAGGAAAACTAAAATTTTTTACTTTTCCATGCTCTAAAACCCATACGCAACTTTTCTGAATGCAACTAGCGTATACACACGGATATCCTTCATGAAACTCGCGTATACACAGAGATCTAATTATGCCATTAATTATTCACTTATATCATTCTATCATTCATTCATTGATGTTCTATAAACAGTAAACATGTGCAGTAAGAACAGAATAAACCATCACACATAAGCATCATACATGAACACCAGGATTTTAGGTGGAAACCCAAGTCGGGAGAAAACCACCGCTGCAGTTGCTAAGCCTTCAATATTTTATTATGGAGAAAACATCTTACAACATATGTGCTGGTGCAGACTCCTACCAGCACGCAGGCACCCACCTGTGCTTGTTTACCAGCCTCTCTTGGAAGGGAGCTCCAACCCCCTGACTCGTTTACCAGCCTCTACTGGAAGGGAGCTACGACCCCCTGATCTCGTTTACCAGCCTCACCTGGAAGGGAGCTACAACCCCCTGACTGAAGGCTACAACCCTCAGCACCTCTACGGACCACGTTTCATCAATTTTCACCACTGGATCCAAAGCTTCCTTTAGAACACAACGAAGACCTTCTTTCATCATATTTTCGGTGGACCCCTCCGTACATTTAGCTCAATAATACAACCAAGGCGATACGGACTACTCGGAGGCTGTGGGGTCACAGTAGTGACACAGTAGAACACATGGACTGCCTTGGCCAGAAGCCAAACCCTAGTTTGCATACGTGCTTTCCTATCACGGATACCGCGTATATACGCGCCTTCTACCATACAAACCTGCGTATACTTTTGTACATATTACAGAGCTAATTTCACTGCGAATACGCGATTTCTCTTCAGCGAAGCCATGTATATACACGCTTCTTCTGTGGAAAACTAGCGTATGGTTCTTCAGACATTTAGGTCATTGCAATTCTTCAGAACAGACACATCACACAGATTTTACCCTTTACGTCAGACAGATGTTCGCCTCCTCTCAGATCTAATCATTCCATAAACGGATGTAGCAAATACAAATACATTTTAGATCTAGATTCCCTTCTTCATCATTTTCTTCATAGGTGCTTCATGCATTCAGATCTATCATTCAACTGTAACCCTTTCCATTCAGATATACTTCAGAGAGAAGTATTCATTCAAGCTCAGACATCTTGCACCCTCACGCCTCCTTTGCACAATGAATTTCTTCTCCTTATATAGGTTTACCCTTTTTCAATACCATGAGCCAAAACCACATTACTTCCGATGGTATTCCTGGACGGGGTCACATAGACGAATCATTACTCAATACAATGGGTCAATACCATGGTGGTTACCCTTGGTTTTGCACTTTATGAGCGCTTTTTCCCATACGCGACTTGGCACGTTATTTCCCGCGTGCATACGCGACTTCTCCTAGACAAATCCGCGTATGCCTTGAGACATACTCTTTTCATCATAGATCTAGCACATATTGAATTCCTTTCTTCATTACCCATGCATTCTTCTGCGGATACATCGGTTTACATCATTTCCAAGTCCATCAAGTCAAGAATAACTTCATCAGGTGGATTGCCATCAAGGACAACACATGCCAATAATCTCATGTATGCATCTTCATTCAGTGGGTTGCCATCAAGGACAACACTCTGCATCATATTTCCAACAATCTCCCCCTTTGGACTTGATGGCAACCACGATGGTGTTTGATCACCACAACAGATAGGTACATTAAGAATACAATAACACCATATCACTCTCCCCATTTTGGACACCATTCTTTCTCTTCATTCAAACACCATGTCACTCTCCCCCTTTGACATCAAGGGCAAAGGGCGGATCAAAAACCAACACACTCTCCCCCTTTTCTCCTCATGTAGAAGAACCGTTCTGCAGATCTGATGTATACTGAAGTGATTAAGCTCCCCCTGAGTTCATGTTGAATCTTCAAACATATTTTTCAATGAAACACATGACTCTATGACCTTCCTATCACCAAAGACTCTTACTTACATCAAAGATCCATCCAAGTGGATTTACATAAGAGACTCAAATACCCAACCAAGTGGGTTTACACATTTTGACTCAACTACCCAACCAAGTGGGTTTACAGATTTGACAAGTCCTTACATGACTGAATATTACAATTTTACATTATGGGTCTCAACATGACCTTTTCATCAAATTACAAATATGAATTTTCATGACCAATACCAGAAATACCTTAAGAGAGATCATATATCAGAACCAACATATTGCCAACAATGCATTATACTCAGCAAGGCTAGTGCTCCCCCTGAAAATGTGCATCCAAACATCCTTTCAATGTGACCAAGGCTCCCCTTTTGCTTGTGCAACCTGAACACCTTCAACAACATGCCATCAGCAACAAACTCTGCATGATCTATCCATATCTCTGAATCATAAGACTTCCATTTCATCCAACAAATACTCTTCATCAAGTAACAATCCGGGCTTATCCATGATCTTTGACATAAGAAACCAAGTATCATATTATCAAGAAAATAAGCTGATACAGAGTCAATAATACAGTTCTTAACAATCAGACTGATGCTCCCCCTGAACCTCTGTTCCAGATCTTCAGTTATCATATAAATTCTCTCATCATCAATGCATATGTGACTGTGTCTGCTGGAACTCGCGTGTATACGCGACTTTTGTTTCCGAACCCGCGTATGGAAAGTGAAGCATAGAAATTTCCACATTCCTTCATCTCCCCCTGAACTTGTCCTTCCTGTACCTGACTTCTTCATATCAGATGTACTGTTAGAAACAAATATAACCAGAATAACCAATCAGTACTGAAAAATGCTGACCCTCAACCAAAAATTGTCAGCAAATATCCATACACGTATTTATGTTAATATACTCGCGTATATACGCGACTGTGTTTGATCAAAACCGCGTATTTAATTTAAACTTCTGAATTTAAGCAGATTTGTTCTTTTGACTGGCAGAGACTACTCCCAGTTTTTGTCTTAGATACTTGAACACTTCCCTGGGCAGAGGTTTGGTAAAGATATCAGCAACTTGTTCCTTGGAAGGAACGTACTCCAACTTCACCTTTTGTTCAAGCACTTGTTCACATAAGAAGTGATACTTGATGGGAATGTGCTTGGTCTTTGAATGCATAACATGATTCTTTGAGATACTGATGGCACTTGTGTTATCACACATAATGGAGATAGGAGATGTACATTTTGATTTGGAAATCTTGCAAGGTTTGCATCATCCAAAGGAGTTGAGTGCAACAAGATGCGGCGACCACATATTCACTTCTGCTTGTAGATAAGTGCAATAGAGTCTGCTTCTTGTTGAACCAAGATACTAACCTGGGGGTCCCATATAGAATGCACCACCACTAGTGATTTTCCGATCATCAACACTTCCAGCTCAATCTGCATCGGTGTAAGCATGAAGAGTAAGATCAGCATTCTTTGGATACCATAGACCAAAGTCTTGAGTTCCTTGTAGATATTTGAATATTCTTCGACGACTGAAGGTGAGACTCTTTTTGGATTAGCTTGGAATCGTCCAAAAATCCCAATCTGCATGCATAATTTCTGGTCTAGTCCCGGTGAGATAAAGTAGACTTCCTATCATTGATCCGTATTATGGTTGATTCACCGTGGGAGAATCATCATGAGAAGCTGAGATTTCATCCGGTTATCGTTGGTGTACTTACAGGTTTGCATTCTTCCATGCCATACTTCTTCAGAATTTGCTTAAGATATTTTTCTTGTGATAGGAATATGCCATCTGCAGTTTGATGCACTTGCAAGCCAAGAAAGAATGTTAGTTCCCTCAAGTAAGGACATTTCAAATTCTTGTCTGCATGACAGAAGAAAATTTTTTGACTCATAGATTCTTCGATACTCCCAAAAATGATATCATCAACATATACAACTACAATCAATAGTTTATCATTTTCAACTTTTGTGTATAAGTTGCTATCAAGCAAACCCCTTTGAAAATCCTTGTTGATGAAGATATTTGTCAAGACGATAATACCATGCCCTTGGAGCTTGTTTGAGACCATATAGAGCCTTTTTAAGTCTACAAACAAGATTTTCATCATTTCCCAAAATGAATCCTTCCGGTTGTTCTATATATACTTCTTCTTCTAGATCACCATTAAGAAAAGCGATTTAACATCCATTTGATAAACTTTGATTTGTTGATAACTTGAAAAAGAAAGAAACATTCTTATGGCTTCAAGTCTAGCTACAGGGAGCAAAAGTTTCTTCAAAGTCTATACCTTCTTGTTGAGTATACCCTTTGCAAACCAATCTAGCTTTGTTTCTTACAACATCCCCATTCTCATTTAACTTATTCTTGAAAATCCATTTAGTTGCAATGACATTTTTATCATGTGGTCTTGGTACCAATTCCCAAGTGTCATTCTTTTCAATTTGATCAAGCTCTTCATTCATGGCTTGCTTCCAACATTCATCTTTGCTAGCTTGATTGATATTCTGTGGTTCAATTGTGGATAGAAATGCCTGATTACTAGAAGATCCCACAAGAGTTCTTCTTGTTCGTACACTCGATTCCTTGTCTCCCAAGATTTGAGATTCGGGATGATTCTTTTGAACATATCTGGATGGAGCTTTTTCGGATAGATCATCTTCGAGTTCTTCATTGGATCCACTATCTATATCATTTCTATTTGATGTAGAAGGACATAAGTCACCATCATCTTCTTTTGTTGTTTGTTTTTTCTTCTTTAGGAGTCAGTAGGAGACTCATCAATAACAACATCAATACATTCAACAATCTTTTCGAAGCCTTTTATTGTAACATTTGTATGCTTTGGTTGTAGATGAGTAACCAAGAAATATCCCTTCATCTGATCTAGGTTCAAATTTACCAAGCTTTTCATCATTATTTTTGATAAAGCATTTACTTCAAAAACTCTAAAATGCTTTACGGAGGGAGAGCTACCATACCGTAGTTCATATGGAGTTTTGTCACTATTTACGTGAACATGAGCCTTGTTGAGAATTTTAGGCATGCTGTATGTCTTGCTTCACCCCAGAACATGTCAGGGAGTTCCGAATCATCAAGCATAGCTCTAGCCATTTGTTGAATTGTTCTATTCATTCTTTACGCTATGCCATTTTGTTGTGGAGTGCACGCTACGAGAACTGTCTTTTTATGCCATGTTGTTCACAAAATTCAAAGAATTCATTTGATGTATATTCTCCTCCTCGATCGGATCTAAGACACTTGATTTTTAGATCTAATTCATTTTTCTACCAATGCTTTTAAGATCTGAAATATTTCAGATGCTTCATCTTTGTGTTTAATGAACCCGATCCAAAGCACATTCTAGAGTAATCATCAATAAATAAGATATAGTATTCTTCCCCCACGTGGTGAATTTTTTCCTCATGGGTCCACATATGTCGAGTATGAATGAGTTCAAGAGGCTCACTTGATGATCCTTCTTTAGCATTAAATCGTACTGCAGTGCCTTACCGAATTGACAAGATTTGCATATGATATTTTACGGTAGATTAATATTGGGAAGACCACGAACAACTTGAAGTCTGCTTGCTTTGTTGATTTGAGAGAAGCTCGGATGCTCTGACCTTCTATGCCATAGCCAATTTTCTGAAGACTTGCTCAAGTAACATTGATCTTTGTCGTTCGAGTACATACATGTTGCTTGGATTTATTTTCCCTTTTATAATAATTTTACTGTATCAAGATCACGAACCACACATTCTTTTGAACTAAAGGCCACTTTTGTTCCTTCATCACACATTTGACTTACACTTAACGAAAGTTATGCCTTAATCCATCCACAAACATGACATCATTAGCCTTCACCTTTTTCTTTTTAGAAACACCTGACCCTTTTCCTTTAATTACGAGCAGGGAGTATCATTTCCAAAAGTAACTTTCTTTTCCTTTTCTAGAGCATTATATGCAAGAAGTTTGCTTTTGTCACTCGTCATGTGTCTTGAGCACCCACTATCAATGTACCATTGATTTTCTTCACCTTTTGCAAATAACGCTATCCCACAATTTTCAACGGTATTTATTTCTTTTTCCACACTTTAGAGCTTGAGGGAACATGTTCTTTTGGTGGACCTTGCTCTCGCATTTAGATTCTTCATGACCAAAGTTATTGCAATAAGTACATTCAACTTCGTTTTGCAGAGGAGAAAAGTTGTTATAGGTGTTCCTCTTTGGTTCAATATTCATCCTTTTCTTTCTTGCTTCTCTTGTCATGATGGTTTTATATGCAACACATTGAACAACTTTATGACCAAAATTGTGACATGAGAAACATTGTCCATTGAAGTAGAAATTTTCGCGATCATGAAATCTTCTATTTGAATTTACTCGTTGGTTGTAGCTTCTTTGAAATATCTCCCTGTTAGTGTTCCTTGAATTGAGATGATCATGCTTTACCCTGGAAAGATCCTTTGTTTCCTTCGTTTGAGTGGTGAATGTAGTGAACCAGTTATGGTCGTTTTTGGATAATTTGGTCTTTCGAATTCGGGGAAGATTCCCGAGTATATCCAAGACTCTGTTTTATAAGAGGAGACCGTTGTATCTTGATAATCTCATCTAAGGTTTCGAACCTTTAGAAAATCTAAGATTGAGAGTTTTTCCTTTCTCATTATCTTTCCTTAGACTTACTACTTCACACTCCAATTCCTCAATGCGTTTTTCCTTTGCTTCAAGTCGATTTTCAAGAGTCTCTATGATTATGTTCTTTTTCTTCTAGGCTTACTTTGAGTTGATTGTTTTCTTCAATAAAATCATTGTCTTCAGAGCATCCACAAAAGTATCCTTTTCTTCTCTAGATTCTTTTTGCCATGAGCAGTTTAATATCTTGTTCACATTCTTCCTCACCATCGGATAACTCATCACTTTGTCTTCATTAATATAGTAACTTTTTCTTGTGCTAGATCGATTCTTATTTCTTCTTGCTACTTCCTTTCCTTTAGCAGGGTGTTTCTTTATAAGGACACTTTGCAGCATAATGACCAACTCTTCTACAATCAAAACATTTGAAAGGAAGCTTACCTTTGAACCTTCGGTTCCTAGTTGGAGTCTTCTTACAAAATTTGCTTCTTCTTCTTCAGATATATAGTTGGATTCCTTGACAACTTCCTTTTCTTTTCCTTTTGCGGACGCCTTAAAAGAAGCTTCTTTGTTTTGAGAAGGACCTTCTTGTCTCATTTCAAAAGCGATGAATACCATGTAATTGAACAATAGTAAGAGTTTGCGGATCTTGCCTTTCTTCAATAGCTAAAACTTTAGAGTCAAATTTTGAAGTCAAGGATCTTAAGAATTTTTCCACCGAGTAGTATCGGCCATGGTTTCACCCAAATTTCTCATTCGATTTACAATATCATCTAGACGTAAAAAGAAACTGGCAATACTTTCATCACTATGCATCCTTAAATTTTCATATTCAATTACGAGAGTTTGGAGTTTTGCATTTTTTTACCTTTGTATCTCCTTCATAGTGTTATCACTCAAAGGGTTTTCCTTGAAGTTGTAAGAAAAGGAAAAGTATACCCTGAGGTAACCACAAACCAACCTTCGGATGCGGAATCTAGCCAATCCGCATCCGCAGAGGGCCTCTCTTTATAATTTATCTTTGTTCTTAGAAAGTTTTAGGCTAGTTATAGATCCAAGAGTTTGTTTTGGAAAATGGTGGAATCCACAAACTAAGGGCAAGGTTGAAAGTTTTCAGTCCATTGGGCTATGGAGTCAAAGGATGGCTTTAATGAATTTCTATTCTACACACAAGATGGCTTTACAGGGCAAGGTAGCTAGACAGAGAACAATCCTTAAAATTTAAAGTGGATGGGATGATTTTTGAAGGGATGAAAGGCAGCTAAGAATCTTTCACCATGTTCAAAAGAAAGAAATGAGATGACTACAAACAAAGAGAAATGAAGAATTCTTTATTATAGTAATCAACAATGTTTAAATTAGCAAAGCAAGAGAATTTAAGAATTCATGCTTATAACCAATTTAGAGGAAAACATTAAGAACAATCACATCTGAAATCAGAGTACAATTAAGTAAATTCTGATTCAATCCTTTATGTAAATTATTCAGAAATGGACATAATGATATTATAAACTTATATAAAACTTAAGACAAAGGGTAGAAAGACTTATTTAACTGCAGTCCAACACATGAATCCTGCAAAAAGTCCTGAGCTTCAAATCGTCATCCAGTAAGCCACGAATAAATTTCTCCAAAATGCTTTTATTCCGAAAATCTCAATGTTACAACAGAGTAATAGAATCCACCCTCAATACTCTCTTTGAGGGTTTATTTATACAAGAAAAACTTGAAAAAATCTCACACTAACTTAGCCCATAATTCGGGGTGACTAAGGAGTAATTTACAACTAAACAGGAGACAAATGGTCTCGTAGATAGAATAATAAGTAACTGCTGATGTGCTGTTTCCTTTCTTTATGGATGTGCTGGAGGCAAGTGCTAAAAAAGGGTTTGTTGCTGTCTTCTAGAGTAATTTCTTTGCTTGTTTGATACTCCTAGTCTTTACGGATACTCTTTAACCTGTGTAACTGATACTCTTTCATCTGTACTCATTTTTACCATTTACCTGATAGTAAAGATAAACTCTGATCTTGAAAATAACTTTTATAGAATTTCTAATAAGTCTCTCCACCATGAATCGTCTGGTATCACAGTCCTTTTGAGTTTTCTCAATGTCTCATATGCTTCTGTGAGTTTGTAAAAGGTGGGTTCATTAGGAAACAGATACCTTATTTCATGTTCCAGATGAAATAAATTCCTCACTCTATCATAGATACTTCTCCCTGTTGGTAATGTCGATTCTGGTAAACTGGTAGAACAAGCAGCTGTATTTTGAGCATGAGTATTTATTTTCTTTACGTAGGTTTCTAAGTCCATTATTTGATCCTCTGAGAGCATGGGACTTGGTAATCCATTGTCCAGCAAAGCTTGAAATTTCTCTGAAAATATTGATATCAATCAAAATGTCTGAGCACTTCCTTTCTAAGTTCTGCATGAAAGTTCTTTTGATGAAAACTCTCTTTATTTCCAAAACTGTGCCGGTCCTGTCTTCAATCCCCAAAACTGCCAGCTGTTGCTTTGTCCGGGTGTTCAAAAATTGAATAAGCTGATTGGCCTGCTCAGGCCTGCTTCTTAATTCATTTCTGGTTCTGTTTATTTCTTCTTGGGCTATTTTAACCAAATCATTTTGTTCAAAAATAGCTTGAATAGAGGGCCAAATACCCTTTATTAACTCAATGATATTACCCCAAAGAATGTCATTTATTTCCTTTAAAGGCTTTTCCAATGAAAGATCTTGTTCCAAAGCCTGAACCAATTTTTCTAATCTTTTTATTTCCCTGGTGTTATCAGCAACTGTCTTTTTGGATGTATCATATTTCTCCTCCAATTTTACTAATTGCAATTTCGTGGTTTGAAGTTCTGTGACCCTTAGTTGGAGACTTTCCATTTGTTTATTAATTCATCAGAACTCAAACCATAAGTGTTTACCTGGGATGGCTGTGTTTGCTGACCTGTTGTTGTAGTACCTGTGGTTGATGTCTGCCTGATAGGTTCCTGTTCCTGCAAAGCTTGTTCCAATTCCTTCTCCGTTTCACTTAGTCACTCAGTCATATTTAGGAGCAACTCCATTATTTCTTCCTGTGAATTCCCCTTTAGAACTTCTTGGGTATGAGGGTGCCTTGAGGCTGGAAATTTTAGCTGCTTTCTCAGTGCAGCTATATCATCATCTTTCTTCTTTATTAATGCCTCAATACTTTTAATGTCTTTGGGGTTGTGACCCAAACCAATGATTATGTCTTCTAAAGACTTTATTCTGTTATCTTTGGCCTGTGAAGAGGCCTTCTCAATTTGCAATTGTGCAGTTGTGTTATTCAAAGAATCCTGCAGCGTTATAGTTGCCGTGGCCTTATTGGTAAGAGTGGAATAGACCATTTCCCCAGTTTGTCTGTGTAGCTCTATCTGGTCCAGACGATGGATGTCCTTTGCCAAAACTTCAAAATTTGTCCTGATGTAGTCAGCTGCAGTAATGGGTTTTGGCACCTTTGACTTGAAGTGGCTCATTATCATTTTTCCTTGTGACATGTCAAATGCTGACATTAGCCTTTCCTGATTATGGGGAGCCATCTTCATATATTGATCATATACCTTCATTTTTAATGGATCATTCTTTGCTTTGATATTAATGAAGGTTCTTTTAATATCGCCTGTATCTGTTTTTGGTGGTCTGAAAGAGGATACCTCAGTACTTAATTGCTTTTGTAAAGCTTTCCCTTTCTGTCCTATGTTTGTTTCACTAACTGTGCCAGTTTGTTGACTGTCTTCCCTCCCATCATCAAACACTTCATCTATGATTTCCACATCTGGAAGTGGATCTGATTTATGTTTTTTAGCTTGATGTACCTGTGAGGTTTCTTTTGGAGGAGTGGTGTCTGGAACCTGCCTTTTTTTTCCTATTTCCACATTTGATGGAGTTTGCAACTCTGGAACTTGTGTGTGCTTTGCCTGAGTGGGAGAAACCTGTGATTGTTCAGGTGCTTTGGAAGTTTGTGGTTTCTCTGTCATGACTAAAGTTTCAATCACCTATAATGCAGGTTCCTTTCCTTTACCTTTTGTCTCTGCTGCCACTGGTGGACTGCCTTCCTGCAATCTCTGCTGTGGATTTGCTGCTGAAGATGTGCCAATGTGAGATACCTGCACTTGACCATAAGATTCTAGGTCATATTCCTTCTGAAGATTTTTCATAATTTTATTCATTTTTTCTTCTGCACTTTCTTCTTCAACAAGTTTTTTTTCCACCCATTCATCTTGGTTAGCATATTGCTCTATATCAGGAATCTTGTGGTGGATATAAGGGGATGATTTGTTCTTTAATCTCTTTTCACAGATGAAACCAAATGGGTCATAAGGAACCCAACGAAAATTTCTTTGGAACTTGCTTTGCAATATATTTTCTGCCTCTCTCTCGGCCTCCCTAGAATTGCAGATGTAGGGACCTAATTGACTTTTAATCCGGAGTTGAGCTTTCTTTTTCACACTACAAAAATGGATCACATCTGAATTATTCATTTGCCTGAAATATTCCAAGGCAAATAGTCTCATGGGTACATACTTTGGTAACTTGAATGGATGTAATTCACATCCATAGATTCTGATGACTGTATGGTTTTGATACAAATACCAATCCCCAACTTTATAGGTCCTTGAAAGTTGCAAGGTCTTCCTTATTTCATTACTGAGTCTTGGGGGAGGAATCCCTATCAACAATGTAGTTGCAGGATATACAAAAAGATCTATAAACTCAGAATAGGAATAGGGAGACTCATAAGAATGGATCATGGGAGACCAAAATATAGCTGACCTTGGGTTTCCCTTGGCATCAAGTTTTTGAACAGGGAAAGGGAACCTTTCTGACTGATAGTAGATAATGAGATGATAGATGACTGAGGAATATTTAAAAACTTTTTCATCATCTAGCCTCATGAACTGATCATGGATCTTGTTGGCTATGAAGGAGGCAAAGTCATATTTAATCTCAAGAGGTTGCCCAGGAGTAAAAATGGATAGCAAAACCAAGGTTATCTCATCAACATATTCACTGGTGTTGAAGCCCAAGACAAAAGATATCATATTGAGGATGAGTCTTCCCAATTGATTGAAATAATAAAAACCATAGGGAGGAGGTCCCTTAGGTTGGTGTTCAGGCAACATGAAATTATGGCAAATGGACTCTAACTTTTCTGAGGTTAATTTATTAGACTTCTCAATCAAATCTTCCATGGACAGAGGTGCCAATTCTTGGTCAGGTTCAAAGTGTAGCATTTCATTGATGGCCTGGGGAGTAATGGGGAATAGAACACTTTGGTTAGGGGATATCACAGCTCGCTGAGTGGGATCATAGCTTGAATGGCAATAGTGGATAATTTCTGGGAAATTAATGACTGAGGGGATGAGATACCTTGGGAGATTGGATTCCCACAGTCCAATGACATCTTGCCCCTTTGAATAATCGTCTTTGCAGCGACAAAAACTCAGAAGGGGGCTTTCATCAAAATGCAAGTCTTTAATCTGAAAATCTCTATCCACTAAGGGTAAATATTCTAATTCTCTGTGAGGAGCATTCAGTGGGGTCACATTCAGGGCTGCTGGGGCTTCCATTTTGGTTCTTGTGGATTCAAAACGGAAATTCTTGGGTTTTCTTCACAGGCCGGGCGCGTTTTCGATTTTAATGATGAAATCAGCACAATTGTAGGTTCAGGGAGCAATTTCACAGTTTTAAGACCTCTGGGGAAGATCTCAGTGATGAGTTTTAATCACTAATTCAGCGAAAAACAAAGAAAACAGAGTTTTACTTGCAGTTCGGGGCGGAATAGGATAAATACCTGTTCTTGGAAGAAAGCTGGTTCTTAACAGGTAACAGGCGGTAGCAGGAGGACGCTTGAACGCAGGTCTAGCGGATTTATGGAGTGAAATTGAATGGAACAGTAGATTTCAGTGGAAATTCGAAAATCGTAGCAGAAGGCGCTGTCGTTTTCAATAACGAAAATAACGGAAAAAACACGAAAATGGGCTTTATTTACAAGTTAAAGGGTTTTTTAGTTTTTCGAGGAGTGACGTCATCAATGTACGGGCTGACGTATGGTGGAGGGGCCAGGTGGTAAGTGGTAAGTCCTCGCACCACTTATGAGCGAAGGCGGTATTAACTGCGAGGGCAGCGATTCCACAAAGTTATTGACGCGTGGACGGGTGACTAGTCAAATACCACCAATCCCCCGCTGGTTAAAATGCTGACAAAGGATGGGTAGCGGGATTGATAGGAAGCGTTGATCTTTGGAAGAGTGATCGGACGGTTGCAAAGACGGGGAATAAGCGGAGGATTAAGGTGTGGGCCCGTCGGGGTTTAAAACACGATTTAACATTATAAATCACCTCGGGGGGCATCTGATAGGCGGAGAAGTATGATTATTAGTTAATTCAGATAATTAACTAATTCCATGGTTATAAAGGAAATAGGGGTTGCGGTGGGGTTAAAAAGTCGGGTGAAATGCCAGGTGGATGAGCCACGTTGGCGCGGGATTTTCCAAAGTTTAGTTTCGAAAAACTTCAGGTTTTATTTATATTTTTGAGTTTAAACATATATATCGTATGTTTAAAGTTTTATTTTTCATATATATGTTTTTATTTTATTATATGGTAAATTAACAAATTTAATTAACTTACCATAGGGGCGGGTTTATGGTATAATGATAAATTTAACCAAAGGGCGTATAGTGGGTTTTTATGTTAATGCACGGGGAAATAATTACTTTGGTTAAACTTTATAATAGAGGGGTTTTTTGGGGTATTTATAAAAAAGGAGTTATATACTTAGGATAGGGCATTTCACTAGGGATTTAGTAAAATAGAGTTAAACATTAATATGACAAAGGGACAAGGGAACTCAAAACACTTTGCACATCTAAGAAAGTGACAACTTCTGAAGTAAATTGCAATATCTTATCTTCAACACTTAAACTTAGAATAGTAAGTTATTTTGAGGGATTTTATGGAATTTTGCATGATTTCCCTAAGTAAAATAGGATTTTACTTAGGATTAAGTTAAAGGTGAATGATTATAATGATGAATTATCTCAAGTACTTAGGTCTTTTTGATCATTAGGTCGAGGGTCCGGTCCCTCCAAAAGTCAAGGAAATGCCTTGAGCCCTTTTGATCTCCAAATACCTTAGCACTTTTGGGGAAATTAGTAAAACTTTTGAGGGGAAAGTGATGAGGGAATTTAATGAGTTTGACTTTGCTTGTTGTGATTTTCCAATGTATTTTCTGCTTCAGTATTTGTGATGAAAGTAAAGGATCAAAAACATGTAGCAGCATCATTCATCATATAACACTTTGCAGCACCATCTACCTACCCTATCTACTTGACACTACCATTTTCTCTTCTTTATTAGGGTGCATTTAGACTTGCAAACCCTTTTCAACCTTTTCTTTTTACATGATAAATCTATCTATTTCTACCCTTATTACATCCAAGGGCTCAGATTAGACTGTTGAGCACCTCTTATTGACTCTACCTATCTACTTCTCTGCCAAGATTAAACTGTTGTTTTATCTTATGCTTCTAACTGATGGAATTGAAATATGAGTGTCGTTTAAACAGCTTGATCTATTCATAAATCAGGCAAAAAACATTACAAGCCGTACACAATTGCTTTATTACCAAAATGAAATAGTAGTGGCATTTGGATTTGCACACTTTCCTTGGTCTATTTTTTGCTTGGGGTTCATTTTCTTTTACTTTTTTGGCCAATTTTATTTTTTCACCCTTTGATTTTTCTTTTAGGGTATACCCTCTTTACATTTTTTAATTTTTTTGATTTTTTGATTTTTTAAGAATATGGAACACCGTTGCAACAAGAAAAAGGTTTGAACATATTGCATAGTTCAACAAGTCAATAATGAAAAATGACACCTATTGGCATAGGAGTTCAACATACAGCTCGTAATGATTTTGTCCCATATTTCTTTTGTCGAATGTAGCTGCATCACTTTAGAAAATTCTGATTCAGACATGCTTCCTAACAAGACATTTACTGCTTTGGCATTGATTTCATACTTCTTCCTTTCTACTGCATCAGTAGGAATACTAGCTGGGTATTGATAACCTTCTTCCATGATTGCCCATACATCTGCACCAAGACTTTGCAGATACGCTTTTATTCGTACCTTCCAGAATATCAGATTGCTTCCATTGAATAGAGGTGGCTTTATAGACATTACTCCTTCAAGACTTCCCATTGGGACGGATCTCCTTCAAGCGATCAAGCTTCTGCAGAAGAACCTGCTCTGAAACCAATTGTTGGGAAAAATACTGAGAGGGGGGGTGAATCAGTATTTAGGAAAACTAAAACTTTTTACTTTTCCATGCTCTAAAACCCATACGCGACTTTTCTGAATACAACTAGCATATACACGCAGATATCCTTCATGAAACTCGCGTATACACAGAGATCTAATTATTCCATTAAATCTTCACTTATATCATTCTATCATTCATTCATTGATGTTCTATAAATATTAAACATGTGCAGTAAGAACAGAATAAACCATCACACATAAGCATCACACATGAACACAGGATTTTAGGTGGAAACCCAAGTCGGGAGAAAACCACCGCTGCAGTTGCTCAGCCTTCAATATTTTATTATAGAGAAAACATCTTGCTAATAATGTGATGCAGGACTCCTACCGACACGCGGTACCCTCGCTCTTTTGGCTACTCTGCGGAAGGGCTCAACACGACTCGTTTGGGCCTCTCCACCGGAAGGAGCTACGACCCCACGATCTCGTTTACCAGGCCTCACTTGGAAGGAGAAACAACCCCCACCGGCCCGAAGGCTACAACCCTCGGCACCTCTACGGACCAGTTTTAAGCCAATTTCACTGTGGATCCAAAGCTTCCTTCAGAACTTGGAGCCTTGTTTCATCATTTCGGACCCGGACCCCTCCCATACATTTCGCTCAATAATACAACCAAGCGTGCGGACTACTCGGAAGCGCCCAGAATGCGAGAAGCGGTGACACGGCGAACGGATCGGTGTTTCTGTATGCTTCCGTAACCTGGATTGCATACGCGCTTTCCTTTCACTGATACCGCCTATATACGCGCCTTTTACCATACAAACACGCGTATACTTCTGTACATATTTCAGAGTTAATTTCATTGCGCATACACGATTTCTCTTCAGCGAAGTCGCGTATATACGCGCTTCCTCTGCGGCAAACTAACGTATGGTTCTTCAGATATTTAGGTCATTGCAATTCTTCAGAACAGATACATCACACAGATTTTACCCTTTACTTCAGACATATGTTCGCCTCATCTCAGATCTAATCATTCCATAAATAGATGTAGCAAATACTATTTCAGATCTAGATTCCCTTCTTCATCATTTTCTTCATAGGTGCTTCATGCATTCAGATCTATCATTCAATTGTAACCCTTTCCATTCAGATATACTTCAGAGAGAAGTATTCATTCAAGCTCAGACATCTTGCACCCTCACTCCTCATTTGCACAATGAATTTCTTCTCTTTATATAGGTTTACCCTTTATCAATACCATGAGCCAATACCACATTACTTCCGATGGTATTCCTGGACGGGATCATTTAGACGAAACATTACCCAATACAATGGGTCAATAACATGGTGGTTACCCCTGGTTTTTCACTTTATGGGTGCTTTTTCCCATACGCGACTTGGCACGTTGTTTCCCGCGTGCATACGCGACTTCTCCTAGACATATCCGCGTATGCCTTGAAACATACTCTTTTCATCATAGATCTAGCACATATTGAATTCCTTTCTTCATTGCCTTCTGTTCTTACTGCAGATACATCAGTTTTACATCATTTCCAAGTCCATCAAGTCAAGAATAACTTCATCAGGTGGATTGCCATCAAGGACAACACATGCCAATAATCTCATGTCTGCATCTTCATTCAGTGGGTTGCCATCAAGGACAACACTCTGCATCATATTGCCAACACTTGGTATTGAGTTTCTTGGCTACCTTTGGAATTCAAATTGTTGGAGGGGATCTCATGAGGATTGTTCGGCTGCCTTTGAGGGTGGACAACCCCCTTGAATATCTCCAAGTTTTCTCCCTAATTTCTTGATACACTTCACCTTTGATCTTCCAATGGCAAGGAGCAAGTCCCTAAATTATCTCCTTCTCTAAATCTGCATAATGTGCCAAATATTCTCACAATATTCTAAAAAAATAACCAATATTAGGCACAAATATGCAATTACCTTTAAACCTTCCTAAGAAAATATTAAAGCGTAAGAAAAAAATATTAAGTGATGAAGGAGAGATTTACTATATATTTTCATGTGCATAAGGTAGATGAGTTTAAGAAAGGTTATATGGGCCTTAATTTATGTCTAATTTAGAGGCCCATCAGGAGTATTGATAATAATTGGATGTTTCAATTTAGAGCACATAAATGTTTTCAACTTCATCCTTGTTTCCCAATTCAAAAGTTAGAGTGTTTGACTGGTAAGATATAAAGAGAAGAATTTATTTCCTTTGCTAGTAATAAAAACCATTGCAGATAACTCCATTGTTGAGTATTGACCATGGCACAATAAGCCAGTAACAAATCAAGATCCTAGTAGGAGTAGCAGACATTGGGGCTTCAAGCCAACAATTGTGTATCAAAGTGGATCCACAAATGATGTTACTAAGCCTTAATATATGTGGATTTTTAATAGTTTTTATTTCTACTCTTTAGTATAACAATTTGAATAGGTATCTGAAGAAGTTATACATCTCTGATTTAGTACTAACAATGATTTTCAATTCTATTTCTGGTGGTCTATTTAATGTGAACTCACAATTATACCTATGAGACTTTTCATAATCCAACCTTTAATATTAGTATGATGTATATAAAAATTTTAATAGGTATCTGAAGAAGTTATACATCTTTGATTTATTACTAACAATTATTTTCAATTCTATTTCTGGTGGTCTATTTAATGTGAACTTACAACTATACCTATGAGTACTTTTCATAATCAAACCTTTAATATTAGTATGATGTATGTTTAATACAATTATTAACTAATAATTATAATAATCAACGGTTGAATTGGGACTTGAAGGATTGTATTAGTGCCCTCAAATATTGTAATATTAGCAAGTTGAAGTATGCATGTGTATTCTTACAACAAAAAAAAATTGTTTGCAGACAATATATGGACATGTACAACTATTATGGTTCCCTAATACCACCCATGAAGGTTGGTTCCAAAAAAGGTCATAGATTAAAAAATGACATTAAAAAATGTTCATGAATTACCAATTCCCCAAGAAAACAGCTTTGGGCAGTCACTATTGAAAGGTCCGTACAACTTGCTTCATTTATGTTGCTATGCATCAGATTTTCCAATTTTGATATGGAAAACTCTCGCAAATCAAATTCGGGCCTAATTAGTTTTACAAATAAAAAAAGCTATTGATAACTAACTTTATGAAGAGGTGCAATTTCAATCTCAATGGAAATATTAAAAAACCCAATAACATAATTTTATTTGGTGTAAACCCAAAAACAAAATGTAGATTTGATTCTTAACAAAAAATAACCATGTTTTTAAAATTATTACTACAATAGTAATCTCAATTTGCAGGAATGAATGTGCTATGTGGTCTTGGAATCTTAAAAACTCCATATGCTATTAGAAAAGGAGAATAGTTGGGATTGGGTGTGTTATTCAAATTTTTTGTACTTTCCTGCTACATAGGTGTACTTTGTTGTTTGGAAAGTCAACCATGACTTCAGGGCTATATTGACATAAATAAAAATGCATTTGGAACTAAGGGTTGAATACTAACTTCAGTATGCTTTCTTTACTTCTCTAATTATAATTTTGAAGAAATCATTGTTGAGAAGGGATTAGGCATCTTAATTTCATAATTTATATAATAGTAGAATAGATATATTTACATAGTACAATAGGGCCTTTGAGCATCTCATAGTAATTAATATGTAATTTTTTTAAGTTCATACTTGTTATAGGTCAATTTGGGCACCATTCCCAATGACCTGGTTAACTGGGCATCATCTCCAAGACCAATGAAAAAGGTCTATCATCCCCTATCATTTCAGTTATTATATGCCCTAAGACAAAAAACAAGACAAATCATTCAAGACTTTCATCTGCAAAGGTTTCCAAGATTTGAAGTTTACAATATATCATATGATATCTCATCAACGCTGCCTCTAAAGGGACTAAGTGTGTTGAATATGCAGGTAGCCCCATGCAAGGCTACTCTGCAAAGCACTTCCTCACACTCATAGGTGTGTTGGTCACATTGGGAGCGAAATTCTCATTATTCTGAAATCTCCACTTGGCCAGTGCCTTCTAGAAGAGTTCACATGTGTCAAAATTCGAATCCATGTGTCCATTC
This sequence comes from Pinus albicaulis, assembly GCA_034641835.2. Taxonomy (NCBI): domain Eukaryota; kingdom Viridiplantae; phylum Streptophyta; class Pinopsida; order Pinales; family Pinaceae; genus Pinus; species Pinus albicaulis. The sequence continues at coordinate 588,292,322 of CM076579.1, forward strand.
GACATCTACAAGATTGGGAACATGTCTTGCCTATTATTGGAAGGTCATTAATTGTAAAACTAGCTTTAGCTCCTCTATAAATTGAGCATAGAACTTAGTGTTTGAGAAGGAATAATTTTAGTAGAGAAATGTTGGTGGAATTTCAATTAAGGAGTTGATTTGAGTGACATATTGCTAGAGATATCTGCATTTTGATGAGGCTGGGATGCTGCTGGAGATGGTGGCACTAAATCAATCACTGGGTTATAACCTCCCCTTCTATCATTAATAAAGATTACTGCTTATTTTTCCCTCTATGCATCTGTATAAGCTTTGATTTTCCATATCATGATTTCTTATTTCATGTATATGATTTATGATTTATTGATTTAGCTAAATAACTTGAATAGACATCTATATTATTGCTATCTCTTGCTGTTTAGTGTTTGTTCTTACAGGAAATATTTTGCACAACTGGCTAGAATTTGAAGCTACATCAAAAGCGATAGAAGGAGATTTTGGAAGTGCTTGGACTCCAAGTAAGATTCTTGTTTCATTCTGTGTGTCTGTTTAAAGTTAGGAAATATAGTCATAAAGTCTTTGACCTGTTGTTATAGATTAGCACTTGTCTAGGGAAGAATGATTTATCCGTAATTCATAATTCTTCATAAAAATACTCTAAACCTTCTTATGGGGAAGTGGGATTGCAGTTACAAAATTCATTGAGCCACTTGAACATCCAACATAAAAGAAGAGAACCAAGGACAAGTTTAAGATTGTTAGCATGAAAGTGAAACAAGGACAGAATATATCCCTGAACTAGTAAATAAGTTTGTCTTTTTATGCTTTATTTTTTCAGTTTTTGATGGATTTCAGATTCTATTTAGTATTTAAATTTACAGAATAATGTAGAATAATGAAAAATTAGGTGGTTCTTTATTGTGTCCTTTAGGGGGAATGGGGATGGAAAATCTTGGTTTTCTCACCTTCAATGGTCAGATAGATATAGGTGTGTGTTGAACCTCAATAACCTTTGATCTACAAGCACATTAAACAAGGATAAATTGTTGAAATTTATAAAGGAAGACTTTAAAATGTTGATGTTGGCTTAAGGGGTCCTGACCCAAGTTCGGAATTGAGTTTAACCACCAAAAAAGACTTATTACTAGCCATTTTGGTAGTGACCTGCTTGCGCAAGTCAAAGTCTCACCCGAAGTAGTATGGGGGGGTGTTGGAACAAGGTTTCCACACCTTGAGAGCGAGGTTTGAATAATGTGGGTGCCTTAAGATCCAAAATAACCATAAACATCTCTTCGCAACAACAACCCTAACCAGTAAACCTTTTCAAATAGATTTAGGTCAAATATGCAGGATGTATTGCACAAGTTAACACAACAATCATAAATCAAGAAACAACCATTAACACATCATATTAGAGTCTTATACCATCATATCCATCCAATAAGAATTCACATAAATCCAAACACAGTTGTGCAAGATATTTATTCACAGACAGTAAAGAAATCGGAAATAAGATGCAAAAACATTCATAACATAAACATAGATGCATATAGAACTTAGATATCTGCAACAATATTCCTTTATTAATATTAGTTAAGATCCTTCTTAAAAAACACTTCAACAACCCATGCACATAGCTAGTGAGGTCTGCACACAATAGGACTAAGTTCTCTGTGCACACAACCAGCAGGAGACTTCTTACCCAGAAAATCCAGAAAAAGTATCACCAAGTATCCAGATCTAACAGTCACTTTTAGACTTATCCCAAAAACGACTTCTTGGACTCAATCTATCCATCTATTTGTACTATTATCCTGCGCTACTCTATGGTCTGTAAACCGTTGTTTGCGACCCCCTGATCTACCCTTTGACCCATTAAAATTCATGAGGGGTTTTGACCCGCCCCAAAACCCCCGCGCACGACTCATCTATTACAAAATATAGAAAAAATGGTCAGACTTAGGGGACCTCGCTCCAACTATTGATAATATATCTTTTCCTAAAAAATATATTGCTGATTTCCAAAGTACCAACTGAACTCATTGAGTGGACCTTCAAACTTATACTATGGTGGAAAAATTACTTAAACAGGGTCATACTCTGCTAATAAATATTCCACAGCTTTGTTTAACAAAAATTGACTTAAATTTGTGGTGTCTGCTCTTCAAGGGTTATAACATGGTTCCGTTAATATAGACTATTTTATATAACTTAAATGGACACGACTAACATCTGCTTAGAATAGAGTTATTGAGATTCACTAATATAGCACATTATTAATTTAGAATGAAACCCCATAGGGATGTCCTATGTAAATACAATAATAAATCTAACTCTGATACATTATATAAATAGTAATCATAAGGAATTCATGTTTATGTAGAAGAATACAACCTCCAACTCCATGTTAGATATGTACTAGTCTCAATGCCCCATATGTATTGGTCTCAATACCCCATACATTCATGGGGAAGATTCTGAAGGATAGTGCAAACATGGCAAGTACATAGGATATATTTTTAATGTAGTAAATTTAATATCGAGAATTGTAGCACCTTGGATCTTGTGTGAACAAATTTTTGAGAGTTTCCCAATGTGTGGCAAAATTTTTGATATATACGAAAATGTATGGGCCACGTTATAGTTTGTTGTGAGTTGTAAGAATTGAGAGGAAACATCCATGCAATTCCTCCATAAATATCTACAATGGCATGGAGCTATAACAACCTAATACGTCACTATTAGGGATTCGGAAGCATTCAAATATGGAAATTTAATTGGTGGAAAACTCTTTCAATCGAAAGAATGATGGTATTTATTTGGAGTATATATATCCAACAAATTTTCTTATGGAGCAGAGAGTTCCAAGGTTGTGAAGAATCATGTTTGGAGGGATACTATGCATTAAAAGGGAAATACATACTATTGGGGATATAGATGCATTCAATAAGTAGAAAACACCTTGAATCCAAAGAATGATGGTATTTTCTTTGAGTATATATATCCAACAAATGTTCTTGTGAGAGCATATAGTTCATGGTTTTGAGGAATCCTTGGTATAGGGATACTATGCCCTTTTATTTCAAATAATTTCATCTTCAAAAATATTATTTCAATCAAATAAACTAAAAATTGTATGTGCAGAGTTCATATATACAAATAAGTAGTGAAATACCACTATGTGGCTCTTGTTAGTAATTGCATCATATATACTCACTATTTTTCACTTTTTGGCATGCAAATCAGTTTTTTAGAAGTAGATTTTTAAGCTATCGTAACAAATTTACATGATTCACAAGGTGAGAAATCAATCTTCGATGTAGTTGAAGATTTTAACTTTCATTATTATAGGTCATTTATAGGCTATAAATGTCTTCAAAGTTTCATTTCTAATAGAATATTCAACTGAACATATTGAGTATCTTATATGTAACTATTTTTCCCTCCACCCACTTTTCATAACTTCCATAACCATTAGGTAGGGACCTCCAATTTTGATGCTATTTTGTTTTCTTACTAAAATATTTTCCAATACTTTAAAAGGTTCTATAATTTATTGAAAGTAGAAGAATTTACAATTTATAAAGTTTCAAGGTCTAATTTTTTAAATTCTAATTCTTTAAATGGTGTTAGCTCAATAGAAGAGCATCTACGTTGTAAGAACGAGGTTGGTGGTTCCATTCCATCATGCCCTGATATTCATATGGTATGATGATGATCCATTTTTGGTGACGAAGGAACTTTTGGCCATCGCCAATGAGCTTATGGTGACATTTTTGACCCTCACCAAAATATGAAATGGTGATGGCCAACGAATGCCACCATACATATGCATCAATAGTGACGACCATAAAAATTCAATCACAATAAATCATTGATGTTCATATGAAATGCTCACGGTCAATGAACGTCACCATATATATGCATAAATAGTGATGACCATGAAAGGACCATCACAATAAATATTTTTTGTTCATATGAAATGGTGACAGTCATTATCCATCATTGTAATCATTTTTCATGACAGACCTTGAATGCCACCACAACACCTATACTTTTGGTGACACCAACTTTAGTGACGTTCACTTTTTTGGTGACATATGTTGGGCCAAAAATAATTTACGTTTTCACTCTACCTTTATCATGAATTTCTATACACCTCTATGAATTTTTCCTCATCTTAACAGTAAAGGAAAGGAATATTAATGTAAAATCAGGAAAAATGAACTAACGGTAAAAGGGATGTTTAACAACGGGAAATTGACTTGTTGTATCTTTATTTACAAGAAAACAAAGTAGCTGAATCGATGACAACCAGAAGACGGTGTTCAAAACACTGAGAGGGGGGTGAATCAGTATTTATTTTCAATTGTTAATTTTTTCCAGTTATATTCTTCACAATTAAAAATAGAGAGGTGTATAATAATACTATTATTAAGTATTAATAAAAACTTCAGCCCTTTTTCAAATAATTGAGTACAATATATGTGTGAGGGAACCAACCCTTCAATGAATCAAGCACCAACCTATTTCCAAGCACCAACTTGGACTTAGATGAGGCTTCAACCCTATATTTTCAAGGCCCCAACCTTGTGTTTAGGAGCACCAACTCCAAGGACACCAATCCTTTTGTATTCTTTTAATAAAGAATGTGAATAGTGTTTACTTGAACATCCTTGACACATTTCCTCATTGTTTAATCACTTCTAAAATTCTTCATTGTTTGATCACTTCAAAATTCTTCACTGTCTACTTGTTCATCACTGCACTTTAATTCCAAAATTATTTACTATCTAATCACTTCAAAATTCTTCACTCTCTACTTGTTCAACACTGCACTTCAATTCCAAAATTCTTCACTGTCTACTTGTTCATCACTGCACTTATCTTTCCACAGGTCTGTGCCCTAAAACTAGACTGAAAACCATAACACAAGTTTTTGGTCCAAGACTGTAATTGCAGCAATCAATAGATTTAAGGGCTATAGGTGTTCCAAGCTTCATTGCATAAGGGACAGTCTGAGATCATGAAAGGTATTCACCATTGATAATATACAGAGGGTCTTTGTTGTAATAACATTGGTCCGAGACTGTGATGTGGACAATCTGAAACACAAGTCTGAGACCTAACACTGGGCTATAACATAGGTCCAAGGGTTGGTTTCACTGATCCTAGTTCTGTGTTATAATTCTGTCACTCTAGTAGATAACCCGAGTTGGTATAGAAAATGATTCGAGTTTTGAGATTAGCTTTATCCTCCAACAAATAATCTGAGTTATATCCGAGCTCAAATATTTTCCTAATTTATGTTCAATCAGAAAACGCAGGTCTACACTATAGGTATTCTACACTTCATCTATCCTCTATAGCTCTGCTCTCCTTGACTGAAGTTTTGAATAACCCAACCTTCAGATTTAACCCCTCAAATCCTTCTCAATGTCCCTAGTTCACGAGTTGTGAACTGTTATATGTCACTGTAATTGGTCTTTTCCAAATTGATGATATTAAAATGAAGTTTCAGTCGTATATTTATAGTGATTTTCAACTGGAATGAAGTGTCATGACTTTTGGAGGGAGGCCGACATGAAACTATGAGTGTAGGTTGGCTAGATAAAAAATATATTTTCTTAAACTTAAAAATTCAATATCTCACAAATCACTGGGAGTTTCAGGGCAAGTAAAGGCTCATTGGAGAGAGGAAAAATTTGTCTTTCAGATGGTCTAGGACTCATTGTGATATGCTACCTCCAAGATGACACAAACATAATTTTCTTTGTGACTTTCCTTAAATTTTATGTATCAAAATTTTGGGACAGAATGAGGAATGTTTGGGGCAACGTGGCTTCTACATTCTTTGGTTTCTTCATTGTTATTAATGCCATGTAGCATCATGTATCAACAATGTCATCATATACTAATGCAGTGATATGTCATAGTGCAGCCTTTTTCTTAGTCAAAATCATATTGACATCAATGAAAATATGAATTAACAATCTCCCCCTTTTTCATTGATGGCAATATTCTTTCCCTTTCAACATTCTCTCCACCTTTGTCATCAATGGAAAACGGGGTGCCCAAGTACTCCCCCTGTCAAGTTACTCCCCCTAATATACTGTACTCCTAACATGTTGCATGATTTAATGTGATGCAAGAGAAATAACCCCCATATTTTGGCGAAGATACTCAAATGCTTCTCGTGGAAGGGGTTTTGTAAAGATATCCACAATTTTCTCTTTTGTATTTACGTATTCCAACCTGATATTCTGTTTAGAAACTTGTTCACGGAGAAAGTGGTATTTGATTGGAAAATGTTTGGTCCTTGAGTGCATTACCATATTCTTTGAAATACTAATAGCACTAGTATTGTCACAAAAAATAGTAATTGGTTGCTTAGTCTCTATGTTGACATCCTTCAAGGCTTCCTTCATGCATATAATTTGTGGACAACAATCAACAGTGACTATATATTCAACTTCAGCTGTATAAAGAGATATAGATGAATACTTTTTGCTGAGCCAAGATACAAGACAATCTCCCATAAAGAATGCATTTCCACTGGTACTTTTTTGATCATCCACGCTTCCAACCCAATCATCATCGGAATAATTTTTCACAATAAGAGTTGAACTCTTAGGATACCAAAGACCGAAATTAGTCATTCCTTTAAGATATCTGAGAATTCTTTTCAGAACTTCTAAATGGGATTTTTTAGGACTTGACTGAAATCTTGTTACCATTCCTACTGCTTGCATAATATCTGGTCTTGTAGTAGTTAAGTATAGGAGAGCTCCAATTATTGACCTGTAAAGAGTTACATCTATGAGAGGGGTATCATCATCTTTTCTTAATTTACAATCTGTGGTCATCGGTGTGCTCATAGGTGCAAAATATTCCATGCCATATCTTTAGAGCATGTCTTTAAGATATTTTGTTTGAGATATAAACATGTGTGGAGAGGTTTGAGATATTTGTAGCCCAAGAAAGTAAGACAACTCACCAATCATTGACATCTAAAATTTTTTGGACATATTTAGAGAAAATTCATGGCTCATTTCTTCATCATTGCTAGCAAAGATTAGATCATCAACGTAAAAAAGAGTGATCAGAATTTTTTCCTTATCCATATTCATGTAGAGATTGCCACCTGCCACTCCTTTTTTGAAACATTATTTTTGCAGATAGTGATCCAACTTTGCATACCATGCTCTAGGGGCTTGTTTTAATCCATACAAGGCCTTTTTTAGTTTGCATACAAAGTCTTTTCCTTCAGCAAGATGAAATCCTTCTGGTTGCTTCATGTAAACTTCTTCCTTGAGATGTCCATTTAGGAATGTTTATTTTACATCCATTTGATAAACCTTGAATCCTTTTGAGCAAGTAAACGCAAAAAAAAGTCTTATGGCTTCCATTTGAGCTACTGGTGCAAAGGTTTCTTCAAAGTCAATTCCTTCGATTTGCAAGCATCCTTTGTAGACAAGTCTAGATTTATTTCTGATGATTTTTCCATATTCATTCATTTTGTTTTTGAATACCCATTTTGTTCCAATTATATTTTTATCTTTTGGGCGAGGTACCAGTTCCCAGGTCTCATTTTTTTCGATTTGAGACATTTCTTCTTCCATGGCCTTTATCCAATAAGGATCTTTTCTTGCTTGAGAAAAATTTCCAGGTTCTATTAAAGATAATAGAGCCACATCATCTTTTCATGGGGTGCTTATCATCCTTATTCGAGTTTGAATTACTTCATATATATTTCTGATGACCTGTTCTTCCGAATGATGTCTTTGAATAAACTTGATATTAGAGGGAGTTTGTGAAGATTCACTTTGAGATTTACTTTGAGGTTCTCCATTCTCCTCTTCTTTTTCAGATTGTTCTTCTTCAGTTTGTTCAAACAAAGGCTCAACTTCATGATTTTCAATTCTCTTTTCTGAAAGGCCTTCATCAATCTTCACATCCATGCTTTCCACTATTCTTCGTAGAATATTGTTGTAACATTTCTAAGCTTTGCTCCTAGTGGAGTATCCAAGAAATATTCCTTCGTCAACTCTAGAATCAAATTTACCTGGTGAGTCATCATTTATTTTTATGAAGCATTTTCTTCCAAAAACCTTGAAATATTTTACTGAAGCAGGTCTTCCTTTCCATAATTCATAAGGATTTTTTTCATTATTTGGTCTTAGTTGAATGTGATTTAAGGTATATAATGCGGTTCCAACTACTTCTCTCCAAAATTTTGTTTTCAAATCAACTGCTAGTAGCATTGTCCTTAACATTTCTTGAATGGTTTGGTTCCTTCTTTCAACTACTCCATTTTGCTGGGGTGTCCTAGTAGTAGAGATTTCTCTTTCGATTCCATGCTCTTTATAGAGTTCATCAAATTATTTTGAGGTGAATTATCCTCCTCTATCTGTTCTAAGACATTTAATCTTAGAATCTTTCTCATTCTCAAAGAGAGCCTTAAGATTCTTAAAACATTCAAATGCTTCGGATTTATATTTTATGAAATATATCCACATCATTCTAGTATAGTCATCAACAAATACAGAAAAATACCTTTCACCTTGAAGAGATGGAGTTCTAGTTGGCCCACACAAATCTGCATGAATGATTTCCAAAGGTTTTGTTGTTGAGAACTCCTTAGTGTGGCTAGTTCTGGTTTTCTTTCCATGTTGGCATGGGCCACATACAACTTGATTTTCTTTGCACATTTTTGGAATATCCCTTACTGCATTAATTTTGTTGATACTGACTAGGTTATCAAAACTTGTATGCCCCAATCGCTTGTTCCATAACCAACTTTCATCTATTTGACTTAAGTAACATTTATCTTCTTGGATTCTACTGAGAATGTAAACATTATCTGGTGTTCTTCCTCCTTTCATCATAAGTTCTCCCGAGGATGAGTCTCTTATTTCACAATTTTTTGTACTAAAGACAACATTATGTCCTTGGTCACAAATCTAGCTAACACTTAAGAGATTGTGTTTGAGCCCTTCTACCAGCAAGGTATTTTGAGCCTTTCCTAGTCCATTGATAAGGGTAGCAGTTCCTTTTCCAGTGATTTTAGTGCATCTACTTCCAAAGGATATATTTCAATTTTTCTTTTTCAATGAGATAAACTTCTTTTGGTCACCTGTCATATGTCTTGAGCATCCACTATCCACGAACCAATGATTTTCTTCACTATGAGCACATAGAGCTAGGCCACATTTATCAGTTTTGAGATTTACGTTTTTAGCTTTCTCCCTTTTGAGAGGGAAATTTTGTTCATTATGATCATAATTATCACATAATGAGCAAGACGGATCAAAATTAGCCAAATGATCAAAGGAATTGTAAGTTTTGATTTGTCCTTTCTCTTTAGGACCACGTAGTTGTTTTGTTTGATCATTCAATCTTGGTGCTTCATTCTTATGAGCCTTGCAATTCTTAGCATGATGCCCAAAGTTTCTACAATTGTAACAATTCCCAAGAAAAATAGTTTGATACCTGTTGTAGTATCCATAGCTTGAACCAATATTCTTCCTTGGAGTTTCTCTCTCTTCAATTCTTAGTTTTGAGATGGGACTTTGTTCCTGACGAGATGACTTTTCTTCTTTTGGATGGCAAGAGAGCACATCAACATAACTTATGGCATTATTCTTTGTACTTGATTATTCTCCTTTGAAACCAATTCCAGACTTGTCATGTTGAGGTTTTTGAGTATTAAGAATGTTGTCAAGAGCTAGAGAGCTTTTCCAACCCCTTTTAACTTACTCTAATTCCTTTCTTGGAGATATTATTTCAGCTTCACGTTTTTCACAGATATCATCCTTCTCTTTTAGCTTAATGTTCAAGAAGTCTTCCCTTATTTTTTCTTCCTCTCTTTCTATTTTGAGAGAAATTATCTTCTTTTGTAGATTCTCATTTTCTTCAATGGCAGTTATTAGCAAACAATCCATATTTCTTTCATCTTCTAGTTCTGAGTCATCGTCATTTGTAAATGCCATGAATAACGTTTCTCTTCTTCCAACATAATTACTTTCCTCATCTGATTCATCATCACTTTCTTTGTAATGACGCACGTTTCTAGTTGATTTCTTTTTTATGACTACAAATTCATCTTCATCAGACTCATCTTGTTTGGAGAAGAAGTTCTTCTTATTAAACCCTTTATTTTTGTACATCATTCTTTTAGAGTCCATTTCATCATCACTATCATGTTTATGAGGAAATTTTGCAGCATAATGACCTATTCTTCCACAATTGAAACAAATAAGAGGGTACTTATATTTTAGCTTAGATCCCCTTTTTAGTCTTCGTAGAAATTGAGCTAACTCGTTTCTAGTATCAGATTCATCATTGTTGCAATTCCATCCTTTTCTTTCTTTTTTAGATCTCGAGGGTTTGAAAGCTGCTTATTTGAAATTTGGGCTCCCTTTCCTCATCTCATAGGCAATAAGAATTCCATGAAGTTCATCCATCTTGAGAGTATCTAGGTCCTTCATTTCTTCTGTGGAATTTACTTTGGATTCAAATCTGTGAGGAAGCGATCTCAGGATTTTTGAACAATGGTGCTCTCTTCAATATTTTTCCTAGTCCTTTAAGAGAGTTAACAACTTCAGCTACTCGGAGGAAGTATGATTCAATATCTTCTTCATCATCCATTTTCAGACTCTCAAATTTTCTTCTATAGGTTTGAAGCTTTGCCTTCTTAACTTTGAAGTCCCCATCATATAGAGAAACCAACTTATCCCATACTTCTTTGGCTGAGTCACAATTCATGACTTTCGTAAATTCAGAATCAATAATTCCACTAGTGATGGAATTTAAAGCTTTGGAATTAGCAATGTAGGATCTTCTTTCATCTTGATCAGTTGGAAGATTGGTGGGATCTTTGTACCCATCCAAAACAGAGTGCCATACTTCGGGATCAAGAGACATTAGATAGTAGGACATCCTCTTTTTCCAAAAACTAAAATTTGTTCCATCAAAGATAGGTAGTTTCCTTGTTGCTTCCATGCTCTTCATTGTGCTTAAGAATCCTTCTTCCAGCTGTTAGGCTGATAATGGAGATGCTGGCTCTGGAACCAATTGTTGGAAATATTAAGAGGGGGGTGAATTAGTATTTCTTTTCAATTGTTAGTTTTTTCCAGTTAGATTCTTCATAATTAAAAACAAAGAGGTGTATAATAATAATATTATTAAGGATTAATAATAACTTTAGTCCTTTTTCAAATAATTGAGTACAATAGATGTGTGAGGGCACCAACCCTTCAATGAATCAAGCACCAACTTGGAATTAGATGAGGCTTCGACCTCCAGGGCTTCGACCCTATCTTTTCAAGGCACCAACCTTGTGTTTAGGAGCACCAACTCCAAGGATGCCAATCCTTTTGTCTTATTTTAATAGATAATGTGAATAGCGTTTACTTGAACATCCTTGACACAATTCTTCATTGTTTAATCACTTCCAAAATTCTTCATTCTCTGATCACTTCAAAATTATTTATTGTTTACTTGTTCACCGCTGCACTTTAATTCCAAAATTCTTTACTGTCTAATCACTTCAAAATTATTCACTCTCTACTTATTCACCACTGCACTTCAATTCCAAAATTATTCACTATCTACTTGTTCATCACTGCACTTACCTTTCCATGCGTTTGTGCCCTAAAACTAGATTGCAAACCATAACACAAGTTTTTGGTCCAAGACTATAATTGCAACAATCAATAGATATGAGGGCTGTAGGTGTTCCAAACTTCAGTTCATAAGGGACAGTCTGAGATCCTGAAAGGTATTCACCATTGAGAATATACTGAGGGTATTTGTTGTAATAACACTGGTCTGAGACTGTGATGTGGAAAATTTGAAACACAAGTCCGAGCCCTAACATTGGGCTATAACACAGGTCTGAGGGTTGGTTGAGCTGATATGAGTTCTGTGTTATAATTATGTCACTCTAGCATATAACCCAAGTTGGTATAGAAAATGATCTGAGTTATGAGATTAGCTGTATCCTCCAGCAAACATTCTAAGTTCTATCCGAGCTCAAATATTTTCATAATTTCTGTTCAGTCAGAAAACTTAGGTCTACACTACAATTATTCTACACTTTAGGTATCCTCTACAGCTCTGCTCTCCTTGAACGAGGTCTTGAATAACCCAACCTTCAGATTGAACCCTTCAAATACTTCTCGACATCCCTAGTTCACGAGTTGTGGACTGTTGTATGTCTCTGTAATTGATCTTTTTCAAATTTATGATATGAAAATGAAGTTTTAATCATATATTTATAGTGATTTTCGACTGGAATGAAGTGTCGCGTATTTTACAGGGAGGCCGACATGAAACTCTGAGTGTAGGTCGGCTAGATAAAAAATATATTTTCTTAAACTTCAAAATTCAATATCTCACAAACCGCTGGGAGTTTCAGGGCAAGTAAAGGCTCATTGGAAAGAGGAAAAATTCCACTTTCAGATGGTCTAGGAATCATTGTGATAGGTCACCTCCAATATGACAGAAACATAATTTTCTTTGTGATTGTCCTTAAATTTTATGTATCAAAAGTTTGGGAGAGTATGAGGAATGTTTGGGGTAGTGTGGCTTCTACATTATTTTGTTTCGTCATTGTTATTAATGCCATGTAGCATCATTTATCAACAATGTCATCATATACTAATGCAATCATATGTCATAGTGCATCCTTTATCTTATTCAAATTCGTATTGACATCAGTGACAATATAAATTAACAGACGGCTGATAGTAAGAGACCAACGGAATCATGATAACTCCCATGGGCCAGAAAAATACGAAAGGCACCTCCACATATGAAGAACTCAAACGACATCCACAAGCAGCAGAATCCTGTATGGAAAATAGAATTACCACTATTGTAATCGCCTTTAAAAGGATAAAAATGAACAAGATAGATAGATGAGAATAGAGACTTTCTTATGTAATAGACATATCAGGATAGGATTGTCCAGTTATATCAATGTATTAACTTTCAGCTTAATAAAGGTCTTGGAGTTTTTTACAGTCAATTTCTAAGTTTTCCATAGTGGTAAACTTATAGTGGTTTGGGCCCAACCCTGGGATTTTCAACACTAATCTCTGTGCTATAAATTCAATTACAGAATTTACGTTTCAATCATCGAATGCATTTTCATGAGATATCATTTAATTAGTTGAATTGTGAACATAAGATACTAAAACTTTCTCTTTCATTAGAATAGTTTTTTATTCATGCTTCCTTTTTTATAATCGATGCTTTCATAGTTGTTATATGTTTCATCATTTCCCAATGATTTTATACTCATTTCATTAGTTTTAGCATGAATGTTGTTCAATTCTATATATAGCTAAGAGTTGTTTCTTTCCATCATTACTGTAAGGCATCTAGTTCTTAATTGATTCAGAGAGATGTCATCTATTTAATTTACAAAGAGAATTCCATTGCAAAATTATATAAGCAATTGTTGTTCAATTTATTGAAGCTATTGTTCAATTCAATAGGACTGCTTTTCAATTCATCAATGTGTTTTTCAATCGTAGTTTTCTCTTTTCCGTGCTTACTTAGATAGAATAGTTAAACAACATTTTACAATTCCATTCCCCTTTGAATTGATTTAAATTTGAGAATTAGATAGTCCTCTTTATGATAATATAGAGTAGTTGTTCTTTGATATCACTTACATATACTGTGCTCACACTCTTGAAATAATAAGACTTGCCCTGGGTTGAAAATTGAATGAGAAGCATCGAAGTTGCCTGTAATAGTCACCTTTATGACCCAAAATTTTTGGCACCGTTATCGAGGAGAGTGTTTAAGAGTGATGTCCTTTATTTCTTATTTCTTTTGTTGCGAAGAATTGGGTATTGAAAACGAGATGTAAGAACCTGTGTATTGGCAAGAAAAACGATTGCTCACTAGCCCGCTTCTCAAAAATTGTGCAGAAGGCAATAGAATAGGTGCTCTTGTTTTATGACTATGAAGAAAAAGAAAGAAACAAATCAAAATCATCCACTTAAGTCTACGAATCCCAAGGGATCGGTGATCCTTGGTAGAACAACATATATTGAATAAATCATTAAGAAGTTTGAATCCCAGGCATTCGTAGGACCCATAACCATTCCTATTCAAATTCCTACTACACTCCCTCAGGTAGAAACCTCACCATATGTATCCCACGCTGAGATTTACATTGAAACAGAGGGATCTGAACAAATTCTTCAAACTGTTGATCACGTAAGTACTGATCCTTCGAGAGAGGGAGGTTCTTGTAAATTGCAGGAAGGGGAAGGAGAAACTAGTAGTGAAATTCAAGTACGAACTCTAGAGGTTGGATCCCATGAGCGAGTGGTCGAGACAAAGACACTTGGTATCCTAGATCGGGGAAGTATTGTAAGGCTTCCTCCGCATCCACCCCCTAATTCCATTGAGATTATTCCTCCAGAACAAGAAATCCCCGAAGATTATTGGCATATCTTTGATCAAATGGAAAATAATCAGAACTAGAATCAGAGGCAGACATCAACATTGGAATATCCCATTATTGATCATGTTGCAAATGACCCTATGGAAGCCATTCTCTTACAAAACATCCCCACCTTCCAAGGGTTGACCTCACAAAATCCTGATGCATTTTTATTTGAATTTAATGTCTTATGTAGGGGATATGACTACACCACTAACCCTCATAAATTGAAATAATTTCCCTCTACCTTGAAAGGGACCGCATTACGTTGGTTCATGGGGCTCGGTGGAGGAACCATTAATAACTAGGACCAAATGAATAACACTTTCCTTAATAAATATCAAGATTATTGGCGAAATCAAGAATTAAAAGATGAAATATTCAATATCTTTGCAAAAGACAATGAGACATTAGAAGTGTGCGTCGAAATATTTCAATATAATTTACAAATGTCTCCATATACTGCACTATCCAAAGACATCTTAAAAGCAACAATGATTAAGGGAATGAAAGAAGAATGGGTTGGAACACTTAACATAATGGGAAAAGGAGACATCTACCAATAAGAATATGATGATATTATTTCACTGTGTATCAGGTGCTCTCAGGGTAGTACGCGAAATAGGCCAATCGAATAATACTCAACTAAAAGGGATCCTAAGCAGTCTGGTGGCAACGTAACCAAAGTAGAGTTTGGTAATCTTTTAGAATATTTTAAAACTGACATCTTAGGCACTTTGACAACACGGCTAGATGTCCTACAAGCCAGGTAGAAGCAAGCTATAGCAGAAAAAAACTTGACCGCCTTTTTCCCACGTTGTCGGAAGAAGCATAGCCAAAGGGAATGCCCATTAGACATGGTTAAGGCATGCACTATTTGCAACAAGGACCATGCTACAGACCATTGTCCTTCACTTCCGGCGTTGAAGGCAGTTTTTAATGAAGCAGAAGAAGAGACAAAACCAGTCTATCTCATGAACCAGCATCGCCATTGGCAAGAACGACTAGGGATGCCACAAGACCTGCCTTAGTTCTTTTCTTCCTCACCATTTAGCCAACAAAACCCTGAAGTAGCTTAGAAAAATCAACCACCTTTATCTACTTGGCCATCTCAATAATTTCCTATGTCACCTTGGCCAACACAACCCTCTTTAGGGAATAATTGGCCAAGTTTTCCTTGTTCTCCCACTTATTGGCAAAAAACTCCCTATCAAACCCAATGACTAGCCTCCCCTTCACAAACCAAAAACTGGCTCATAACTAGCAGCGACCCTTGGGAATGACCAACCTACTGATGGGGACAGGAGTTTAAAATCAACCTACATTACCAGCTCCATACCTTGTCCAACACAACCCTCAGCCTATCATACGGCCTCAATTTCCAGCCCAACCCACTCGTAACCCCAACAATAGGCCGATTCAGCTAATTTATATTGTACAAAATCGAAACCCGAAACTTAACAGAAGCAATGTAATGAATTAAGGTTGATATCAGGACGTATTATTTCACTAGCAAAAGATACAACCCCACCACAATTTGAATCTAGAACTTCAACATAGTCTATACAAACAAATATTACTAAAATAGAGGTAGAGCAAGGAAAGGAAACGGTTGATTAGGGGAAGCCTAAAAATATTAAGATTTCTCCCCCTCCATTCCCTAAAAGGTTAACGCTGCCTAGACCGATAGCCTCTCCAGATTTCGATATCCTAGGGTAATTAAGAAACCTTTTCATTAAAATTCCTCTTTTACAGGTCATACAAGACATTCCCATCTATGCCAAGACAATTAAAGAACTATGTGGGAAGAAGTAGGTAAGGAAAGAAAAAACTACACCCACTATTCATGTGGTAGGGGAACTATCTGACTTACTGTTGGGTAAGGAAACACCTGTGAAATATGAGGATCCAGGGAACCCCATAGTAACTATGAAAATCTCTGGCCACTCCTTTCCAAACACATTGGTTGACTTAGGGGCAACCATTAGCATCTTAACTACAGGGACCTACGAAAAGCTAGGCATATCAGCTTTAGAACCCATAGCTACTTTGCTGGAACTTGCTGACAGATCTGTTATCAGACTAGAAGGAATATTATAAGACATCATGGTTTCTGTGGAGTCATGGGAGTATCTAACTAACTTTTTAGCTATTAACCCAAAGAGTAGGATGGACAGACACCCCCTGATACTTGGGCGACCTTGGTTGGTAACAGACGATGCTTACATAGGTTGTCGGACAGGAAGCATAACCATTTCTAGAGGAGATTCCATAAAAAATATTATCATTTAGCCACTTGCCAAACCAATCCTACCCACGATAAAAATTCACAGACATCCACATACATACTGGGAAAAAAATATCTATTCACCACTGACCGTATTTGAAGCTCTTGAATTTAAGGATCAAATTGAAGATGATGTATTCAATAACTTCATGAATCATCCATCTATGCCTGAAAACTTAAAATGTAAAATGCTAAAAATAGTTCTTAACGATGAACCACAAGAATATCCCTTGGCAGACTTTGATGATCAACATATGCCCACAACCGTTGTACGCAACAACATACCCATTGAAATTGAACGAGGGAAAATTTTAAATATCAATGGAAACCTGTATAGTAACCAAAAGCAAAGGCTCATAAAGGTTTCACAGAAGTATCAGGGAGCATTTTCTTGGGACTACCTAGACATGAAGGGTATAGACCCTCAGTTATGCACTCATCACATCTATAATGACAAGGAGGCTCGGGCTGTTCAGCAACCTCAACGAAGTCTAAAATCACATCTAAAGACATTGTAAAATATGAATTGCAGAAGTTACTGGATTTAAAATTCATTTATCCTATCTCAGATAGAAAATGGGTCTCTCCCCTAGTAGTGGTCCCTAAGAAAAATTGGAAATGGAGAATCTATGTGGATTACAGAGAACTGAATAAAGCAACACAGAAGGACCACTTCCCCCTTCCTTTTATTAACCAAGTTATTGATACATTGGTAGGGAAATGGTTCTTTTCCTTTCTTGACGGGTTCAGTGGTTACAGTCAAATCCAGATAGCCTGCAAAGACCAGGATAAAACAACCTTTACCTGCCTGTGGGGTACATTTTCCTACAGGGTATTACCATTCGGACTATGCAATGCCCCAACAACATTCCAAATAGCCATACTCAACATTTTTTCTGATTTAATAAATGAGGGACTTGAAATTTACATGGATGAATTTACCCCATATGGAGATGACTTTGATCAAGCGCTAAAAAATCTAGAAAAAGTGTTGAAACGATGTATTACTACCAGATTATGTTTAAGCAATGAAAAATTCCACATGATGATGACTGAAGGAGTAATCCTAGAACACTATATCTCTGCAGCTAGAATATAGGTAGACCCGGAAAAAATAGAAGTAATCTTGTTATTGGCTACACCTTGTATGCAGACAGAGGTATGCAGTTTTCTTGGATACACATGGTAGTCTCGCAAGTTTATAAATAATTTTTCACAAATCGCTACACCCTTGTATGCATTAACTGGAAATGTTGAATTCCATTGGTCTGATAAATGTGACACTGCTTTTACAGATTTAAAGAAATTGGTCTCGACGGAACCAATCCTACGTGGTCCTAACCAGAAGCTTCCCTTTCACATTATTTCGGATGCATCCAACACAGCGATAGGGGTTGTTCTTGGTCAAGAAGAAGATAAAAATCCCTATGCTATTTATTACATTAGCAAAAATCTCACTCCTACTGAATTAAACTATATAGTGACTAAAAAATAATTCTTGGTTGTCATTTATGTTATCAATAAATTTAGACATCATATAACTGGCTATCAAGTACTATTGTATACTGATCACTCTTCCATTAGATATCTAGCCAATAAACCAATTACAAATGGGAGAATAACCGATTGGTTATTGCTTTTGCAGGAATTTGATATAACTATCAAAGATCGTCTAGGGAAGGAGAAGGTGGTTGCAGACTTCCTATCGAGGGTTCCTAAGACAAATGACACACTAGTGTTGGGCGATCAGTTTCCAGATGAACATATGTTCACTGTAGCAGTAAAAATGCCATGGTATGCATATATAGCAAACTACCTAGTAGTGGGAGAGTTGCCCAAAAATTTAACATCAAGGGAACATAAAATGATTGTATAGAATATTGCTACATTCTCCTGTATTGGTGGATACCTCTTCCATACAGGGGCTGACATGCATATACGCAGATGCATCCGAGAAGACGAGATTTATGACATCCTATGTGCCTGTCATGGTGAAACTTGTGGTGGCCATTTTGCAGATCATAGAACATGTCACAAAATATTAAAATTAGGTTATTATTGGCCTACGATTTTTAAATATGAAAAAAAATATGTCCAAGCCTGCAATACTTGCCAAAGAATGGGCCGCCTAGGCCAAGCTGATGAAATGCCACTACAACCATAATTGGCAGTAGAACCATTCGAACGATGGGCACTAGACTTCGTTGGACCATTAAACCCGCCATAGAACCAAAAAATCTACATACTGGTTGCCACAGATTACGTAACAAAGTGGGTAGAAATAATGGCCTTATCAAGAGCCATGGAAGAATCTCTGATTAACTTCATTTTTGAGCTATTTGTGCAATATGGTTTACAATGGGAAGTGATAACCGATGGTGGAGGGGCATAGTTTGTGAGTAATAAAATTACAGCCACCCTCAAGAATCACCATATCATCCATAGAGTCAGATCTCCTTACCACCCGCGGGAAAACGGGCAGGTTGAAAGTACCAAAAAGGTCCTTGAGTAAATTCTTACTAAAACAGTATCAACACATCGCCGGGACTAGGCCACTAGACTACCCGACGCCTTGTGGGTTTACCACACAACATGGTAAAACACCACTGGATATTCTCCGTATCATCTAGTATTTGGGAGAGAGCCTATTTTTCCTCTTGAATTTGAAGTAAAGAATCTAAGGATAGCCTAGGAGGTAGGGTTGGACTTGACGGAGGCTCGGATTAAAAGAATCCAGCAAATAAATGAACGAGATGAAATACACCTACTCGCTTTGAAACACACAATACTCATACAACAATAGCAAGCTAAGTGGCATGAAAACCTCATAAAAAATAAGACATTCCAGAAAGGATATTGGGCACTTCTCTATGACTCCAGATTCCAATATTTTTTGGGGAAGTTACAAACAAGGTGGCTTGGTCCATATGAAATTCAAGAAGTACACAAAAATGGTACCCTCACCTCGACCACCATAGACGAGTCTGATTCTAAATTTTGAGTCAACGTGTACAGAGTGCACCTCTATCACAAACCTCTTACAAAGGAGTCTTTCTGCCAACAGGTACGCAACGATCCTACTATTCAAGTTCTAGCAGAAGGGGGTGATAACCCCACAACTTTAAGTACATAAGAGCTTGTTGTTTCCTATTGTAAATATTGTATATAATTTCCCTACATTTTTTTTTTTGTTGTACATTCTTCATATTCACAATGATGTCCTTTTCCTTCATCACCCTTACATTTTTATTCTTTGTTGTTAAAATCTTTGAATGGTTGTTTTTCAATCCCATTGAACAGCTGATATTCAATTAGATTGAATAGTGTGTTTTGCATTTTTAGTTTTTCTGTTAAAATATTTGTACAGTTGTTGTTCAATCCAATTGAAAAACTGCTATTCAATCAGATTGAACAACCATGTTTTTTTTTGCATTTTTATTGTTGTTGTTCAAATCTTTGAACAACTGCTATTCAATCCAATTGAACAATTGTTCATAAATCGGATTGAACAACCGTGTTTTTTTGTGTTTTACTTTTTCTATTCAAATATTTGAATGACTATTGTTCAATCCAATTAAACAGATTTTGTTCAATTGGATTGAACACTCATTTCCTTTGGTCTGTTTATTTACTGATTTTCAATCAGATTGAATAACTAATTTTTTCCCTCTTTAAGAATGATTCTTATTTCTTTTTTTGATGATCTATCCTCACAAAAACCTCTCCTCATCCCACACCCTAGCTGTAAAACACATTTCTGAGTGGGAATTGGCACCTAAAGAGGAGAAATGTAGAAATATTACTAATATGGTGATCCTTTTAAACTTTAATGGAAATATCTACTCCGAAAGCTGACATGGTAAATCTATGCAATGAATGGCTAAGACATCTCCTATTCAAACATGTTATCACAAAATACATAGTATTATAACAGTATATCTTTCTACACTCTTGAGTATTATTTCCCTTTGACATAAATATTTAGGAATAAGAAGTATTAATTGTATTGGCATTCCTTTTTTACTTCTCACACCATCCCTAACTCTTAAGGAGTTAATGAGCCTCCCTTCATGTATAAAGAATAAATATTATGCTTGCATGAAATTTTTTAAAAGGGAATAGGGGGTCTCATCATGAGCCAACCTACCATAATCATAAGGGTTTAGCAGGTGACATGCCCTCAATGGCCAACACACCAGGGTAATGACCTTCTCGATGGCTTTAACTGCTTGAAGGACAGGAGGTCTCATCACGAGCTGGCCTTATCACTTTGTTTCAATCCCAGTGAATGGAACTGTGACTATCTGGCTACCACACCAACACAATGGTCTCTTCATAAAACAAAACTAAATGCCTACTTTTAATAAAGAAGTACTATTTCTATATGCAAATTTTCAAGAGATAATAGGGGGTCTAATCACAAGCCAGCCTACCATGATCATAAGGGTTTAGTAGGTGACATGCCCACAATGGCCAACACACCAGGGTACTGACCTTCTCAACTAATTGAAGGATAGGAGGTCTCATCAAGAGCTAGCCTGATCACTCTGTTACAACTCTAGTGAGTGACACCTTGACTATCTAGCCACCACACCAGCACTGTGATCTCTCCATAAAATTGGAAAAATAACTACTTTTACATAAATGATTTTGGCTCATTTTTCGGGTTAGAATAGCAGCCCTGTCGAGGTTATGAACACCTGCTGGCAGCAGTGACTCTGCTAATGGTATGAGAGTATGTTCTAATGATAGCCAATTACTCTTACATATACCTTATCTCATATTTCCATCCATTTCCAAGATAAATCCACTACTCGAATTAGTGATAATACTATTATACCGCATAAGTAACTATAAATGAACTATGCTTTCATGTTTGAATTCTGGGATGATGACACCAATCATTAGCTATCAGATTCATGCTTCCATCACACCATACCATTAAATAAGGAAATCCTATCATAATAATTTTTGTATTGCTTCCTTCCCTTCTTTGGTCACTTCTGCATGACATACACTTATGATAAATATCAATTCTAACCTTTACACTGCACGCGTTCATAATTGTTACAATCAATCCTCTTTCCTTCAGCTCCAAGGACACAGACACCATTCTCGCATACAGACTGTGATTACTAATCCCTGACACTATCCCTCGCATGAATTCATGATTGATCAAATATCTCTTGTACATAAGGATGTGGAAGCCCTTATTTTGAGAGAGGGGGTGTAAATATCCATAAATATTAATCATGTGAATTCCCTGCACAAATTCCATTATATACGCTGACAAGACCAAAATATCATTGCAATTACGATATGAAGTCACCTACATTTACAACAAAAGGATGAAATTTATTTTTCTCCTGCATGTAGTGTTTATTCTAGCCAACAGGGCCGAAAGGAAACACACACAGAAAGAGAAATTAGATCAAGAGAATGCATCAACCATGGGAGGAAACTCTCTCCGGAATGAATCTACTACCTTCCAAATATCAGATGTAGCTCGCACCATTCTTCAACAAGCTGGCTAGTTTCCATACTTACACAAATTGCAAGGGTTTGACATAGATATAGCAGTTGAATTCCTACAGAACCTACAAGAGGGACAAACCAAACTCAAGGGAAGGATTATACCAGTCACAGAGAATATCATTGTTGAAGTCTCTGGAATACCAGAAGAGGGAGAAATATGGACCGATAGGAAACTTCTTCTACAAGAGGCAATTTTAGCATACAAGCATCCAGGAGAACCATTGTAATGGAAACGAAAGGGGATTAACCCTGCTGTTACACAACATTTTGTCACTGTCCCTGCAATCCCCAACTCGCACATTGGAGGGTAGTTTCTGTGACCAATAAGCAGTGTCATGCTTTGCAAATACCATGCTTGCATCCCTTTTGATGAAAGCAACATTCTTCTTGTTGAAATTTCCCTAAGTAGAGCTATGAAAATCCCTATTTTTTCCTTGGCGCGAGTAGCTCATTACACCCTCGCGCCGACTAGGAAATTTAACACTGAGCTTACACCAGGTGGCACTCTGTGCTAGTTAGAAACCCGCACCAAGCTGTTTATGGAATATTTTTTAAAAATAGAGGCGGAGGTTCTATTCCAACCACCTCGGGGATGAATCATTGGGATTGGTTGAACCGAAACAACCACAGACTCCTTCCTTTAGTTAGTAGTTTCCACCTCCCTTGGAACTCTCCTAAAGGATAGGACTCCCTCCCACCTTTGTAGGGATCCAAACCTCCTATCTTTCCTCTATATACCAAACTATCTCCTTTAGTAGAAGCTAGCTGAACAAATTATAACTGAATGGATGAATATTTGAACAAATTATAGTTGAACGACTGAATAGTTGAACTAGGAGACTTATAGTATAACTAAGCTACTAGAGAAGATAGAGTAATAAATATTGTTTTGAGAGAGCTCGAGTTGATGACTTCTGAGAGAGCTTGAGTCCGAATTCCCTGACCAACAGTTGAGACGCTCTTTTTCTGAACCCCACTGGAGGAGACTGCGATGTCAAAGCATTGGTTGTACTCTTCCTTCTACTCATTAATATACATGACTACTGTTTGGTTCCACTATTGTGTTATGATGTTTATTTTATGTGATATGTTTAGTCCTCTTTTACTGGCTAATATTTGTGAATGAAACTATTCTATTGTATGTTTTTCTTGTTCTTTGTCCTATGTGTAGGTATCTGAATGTGATAGTGAACAGATTGTGATTTTCCAAGGCAGGAGCTTGAGGCCACTAATATTTCTGCAACATTGACAACGTTGGATTCAAGGTAAGTCAATCTACCATGTCTTTTGTTCATTCATTAAATAGGAAGCAACACTTTAGCATGTCCTTTTGACACTAGACCCACCCTAGGGCTAGAGGGATAATCTCTATCCGTAGAGAGAATTTACCTTCAGAACAAATTGGTGACTCCACTGGGGATCAGTGCAAGTTTGTCGTGTCATCCTATTGGGTCGGTTTCAATTATTAGTTTAGTTATCTATATTTTTCTAGTTTGTTTGCTAAGTTTTCATTCTTTTTTTAGCTCCAAAGATTCAAGGTTGACCTCTGCTCATTAGGTTAGGGGTTTTCAAAATTTTCCCATAGGTTTCCAGCTTGGTGTGTTTTTTCTCTGGACAATCGCGCCGATTGGTGTAGGTTTCTCTTTTAGCACTCGCGCCAACCTCTGTATGGCACGAATTAAACCTTACAGTCATGCCAACCCCTGTAGGTTTTGGTTTGACCTCCCTAATGCATATTTTGGTCATTTTTTTATTTTTTTTGGGTTATTTTTTAGGGTGTTTAAGCCTTTGCAGACTGTGTTGACTACTGTAGACTTGTTTCCCTCAGTCGTTTTTCCATTTTCCTGTCGGTTTCATTTAATACATTAGGGTTTCTAGGTGTTCTTTCACACCAAGCCTTATGTTCAAGAATAAGTCTCTTTGGTTGTTATCAATCTCGTTGCAGGTTTTTAGACTAAGTTTTCTTGATCCTTTGGTTTTGCTGATTGCATGGTATTTTTGTTTTTCGATTAGTCCTTCTTCTTCAAGACTTTGAGATTTGATTGCTTTTCTTGTTTTAGTCGTTTTGAGAAGTCTCTTTCTCGTTTTAAAGTTTTCTCTATTAGCTTGCATGTTTTTGTGTCTGTTTCACTTTAGTTGATTCATTCAATTTCAAAACCTTACATTCACAAAACTAAAACTAGTGTTTATTTTATTTTCCATTGAATTAGTACAATGTGTGCTTCATTTCATTGAAAATTCAAAAAATAAAAAAGTATCTATGCATTATTTTGTTGCATCGAAAAGTGAAACATTCCTTTACATAACTAGCATTTTTCAATCTAGGAAGGAAATTCGTTTTCGATTGATTGCATTAAGGGAATTAGAATTTTCTTCGCATGTTTTCTTTTTTTTCTTGTTTGAAATCTTTCTATCCTTATTATAACTAGCATTCATCGAATTGAAATGGTGTTCATTTTCATATAGTTTTCATCTAGGAATTTGAGCTATACATTCGATAGGGCTTGGAAATCGAAACATAATTCGAGATTAACTTTAAAATTTACTCGATGAACCTAAGGTAAAATTGGAACCTAACGAAAAATTTCTAGTGGTCTAGGCTAGAGATGTGTTCCGGCGTCTTAAAACCTAGTAGCTGTCGCTCACCTTTTGGCTTCAGATAGCGCTGGTATGGACTTGTGCTCCCCGTACCATCACGTATATAAAGGGATACCCCTCTAGGTTGCAATCCTTTTATCCATAGGAAGTCGATTCTGCCACCTTGTAACCATGATACACCAAACATAGCAATCGGGGAGACTACCTGAACATACATCAAGTCCTTAGTCATTTATGTTTCATTTGATCACCAAGGTGTATATGGCAGTTCACGGAAACCTGGTACACCCTCTTTCTTAGAACTCCTGAGAAGTCATTTTGATCTTTTTGTGACTCTTTAAATAAGGGAAGAGATCATTGATTACTTGTCCTTTCGTGCTCATTTCAATTTGAAAGTGACTAGAGTCTTATTTTTCCTATTTCTCAACTCTTAAAACATGAAACAATGAATTTTGGTTTCAGTGTTATAAAATTAATCACCTACGATTATATGCCCATTAAAAGTTTGTTACTTAGTCTGATTGATTTCCTTAGTTATTGATTTTGGTACCTTCGATTGGTTATCACTTTTCCTTCCTGTTCTGATTTACAGTCAAAGTGGCGAAACATCTAGTTTCGTCATCCTCACTGCCTCCTAGTGGTGGTTTGTTTCCAGATGCTTCTTTCGAAAGCCCTCAATCCACTAGGTCTGTTGAGTTCTCACAGCCTATTCTTCCATCTATCCAACCCCTTGCTACTCAGTCTCCACTTGACAAACCAGCTAAATTCAATTGGCCTCCTTCAAGTGCTTGGTCTAGTTTTGGGGACAAAGGGTAATTTCCTCCTCTTATGTCTAGATCACCTTTAGTTGCTGTTGCAGTACCTCCTAGTCCTCGTAGTCTTTTTGAAGATCTTATAGGAGACTCATATATGGATTCCTATAGTTCTATTGGAAGTGAAGTAATTCCTGTATCCATAGGAGAATATCAACTCTTTCCTAAAGATATTTTTCATGCCTCTATCCAATATTCTTCACCTTTGGTGTCACTTCCGACTGGATATAGGTATCTAAGTCAGATTATGTCTGGTGTTGCATCCATTGCACAATCCAGCACAGTAACTCCTCCTTGGAGTTCAGTCCAATATTCGTTAGTACCATTACCTTCATTGTCAGATCCGTCGGTTACTGTTACATCTGTTCTAGTCCAACCTACATTCTATGTGGCTTCTAGTTCAGTTTCCACTACGCTTGTGATTCCTGGAAGTTTCACTTTTGAAGAATATCTTTTGGCTATTCAAAAACATAATTCTTAGGGTTCTCGGCAATCTCAGGCTCCTAGAGATCCTCGTTTTCATTACTATGATGTTGTTGGTAATCCTGTATATGTATATCCGCACCATTATGATGAGCGTGGGAATCCAGTTTATATGCCTCCTATAGATCTTTATCAGGATTTTTATGATCCTTATCAGTCTGTTACTCATTTGGGACCTACTTTTCCTAAGCAACCCTCTGGCTTACAAGGACAACCCTCCCAGGGACAACCTTTAGCTCAGTGAGGCGCTTCTTACAGTCCACAGGGACAACCATACGGTCCACAACGCAAACCTTTACAAAGACAACCTTTGGTCCAACATGGACAACCCTATGGTCCCTCGAGTCAACCTTTGAATCAATCCAGTTCATATTTTGGTCCTGGGGGGCAAGTTTATCCATCACAGGGACAACCTATTGCACCTCAATCACAGTCGCACGTTCAGTATGGACCAAATTTTGTGCAACCAGGACAATCCTTTGGTACTTCTCTAGGTCAACCTGGTCATCAGGGACAAATTGGTCCATCACAACCATCAGGCCAAATTTTCCCACAAGGTCAACCTGGTGGCCTTCAACAACCAGTTCAACAACTGGTTCAACCAACTCATCAACCGTTGCAACCTGCCCACCAATTCCTTTGTTTCTGTAGTCGGTTTTACCTGTTTATCTTACTCAACCTTCTCCGCAAGGTCAACTTGTGCAACCACAAGGAGATTATTACCCTCAATTTTCCTATCAACCGGTATATAATGCACCCCAAATTTTGTACCCTCAAAATCAACCAGTATATAGTGCACCTCATATTCCTTACCCTCAAAATCAATCTGTGTATCAACAACCTCAAAGTCATACTTACATTCCACAACAAAATCCTTATGCTACTCAGCAAGGACTTTAGTGGTCTGCTTCAACTCAATATCCTAGTCCTCAATCCCAGTATCAACCGAATTATCTTGTTTTTAATCCTTATGATCCGAATCCTTCGGGACAAAATATATGGGGATAGAATCCTGCTCGAACTAGGTGGAATGTACATACAGGTCCTTATCAAAGACCTCCAATGACTTTCAATACTCAATTACCATTTATTGCTACGTTGGAGTTACCCGATGTGTCGAAGTTGACGAATGATCCTATTCTTCGTAATCCATATTGGTGTCCGGTTCTGACCAAGATTCCTGGTGATTGTCCTAAATTTGAGGGTAAACCTGGTGAATACCCCCAAACACATGTGATGACTTACCACTTATGGTGTTCTTCTAATTGTTGGGTTGATGCTTCTATTCTTCTCTGTCATTTCCAGCGAACTCTTACTGATGCTACTAAAAAGTGGTACATTGTGCTGTCTTGTGGAGTTTTCCAATATTTCAATTCTTTTGCCATGGCGTTCCTTACACATTTTCAGTTACCGATTCACTATGAGATTGGGACGCATCTCCTCACTTCATTGAAATAGGACCGAGCTACTCATATCTCGGATCATATTTATGAGTAGCGTCGTCATTGTTGCATGATCAAATTTGAGATACCTGATCAGCTTCTGACTCATTGGTTCACTACCTCCTTTATCAATCAGATTGCCAAAGATATTGCTATGGGGGCATGTGTGGCCGAGGAACAAGCCATTGCTTACACCCGGTACCTTGATCTCGTTTATTCTAAATCTGGCACATTGTATGATATCTTGCCTAATGCTCCTAAACCTAGAACTTCTAAACCACCAACGAATCCATCTGTTGATGGTATTATGGGTTTTGTATCGCAGAATTCTCAGAAGTATCCTTCATCTAAATATGGGAAGAAAAATTCTACTTCTTCCAGTAATGTAGCTTCTCAGTCAACTTCGAATTCTGGCACACCCACAGAAGTGAATGCTATTCAGGCCAATCCTACAAATACCACTTCCAAAGGTAAGAAGAAGGGTAAAGGTAAGGCTAAAGCTAATACCCCGAAAGAGGATTCTCCAAAACCTTGTTCTGATGATAGTTCTCAACGCAAACCAAAGTATCCTTGTTTGATTTGTGATGATGAACAATTCACCAAGGACTATACTTGACGGTCTGAAGTGAGTCGATTGCTCAGAGGCACCCAAGGAGCTTCGGTCGTTCTTAAAGAACCTTTCCTTTAACATACTCAAATGGTAGAGCACCCTTAGTCCTTTGCTCCATTTGGTTTGCAAGTGTTCATGATGAATGGTTCTGCACCCCCTTCTATTGCCACTCGATCGAAATATTATTCCGGTTCGCGTCAGGAAGCAGGGAAAGAGATTGCTGATGGTCCTCCTCCTCCTCCTATTTCTGGCCCTCTTGATATTGAATAGCCTAGCACCGAATCTGTTGTGCGACTGCCTTCCAAAAGTGTGCTCCATAAGTCTTTGTACAATCCTAATGCTCGTGCCACTCAGCATTACAATATTGTTGAGAATTTGGCTCAGGCGTCGTCCGCAATGTCTACGTTAGAAGTACTTTAGAGTTGTCCTTTGCAACAGAAATCTTTGCTATCTACGATAGGTGGTATTGATCCTACCGATACTATATTGCTTGCTTTCAACTTAGTGAATTTCATCCTGCGACTCCCGCACCAAATTGTGCTCATCATTCAAGTTGGTATAAATGGTTTGAATATTCATCAGCCTGTCGTGGATGAGGGTGCATCCACCTGTGTTATGTCATCTACTTGTTGGAAATCCATTGGTTCTCCAGCTCTTCATCACCCAATTCCCTTGAAGCATTTGATGGAAGAGAATCTAAACCTCTTGGTGTTCTCACTAGTTTTCTGATCACATGAGAAGGGAAGACAGTCAATGTCGAGGTCGAAGTCATTGATGAAAAAATCAATTATAATCTTCTCCTCAGTTGCAATTGGACTCATGCCATGATGTGTGTTCCGTCCACTCTCTTTCATGTTATGAAGTTCCCACATGAAGGAAATATTATTACTATTGATAAATTGTCTTTTTTAACTTCTTCTTCCGAGAATAATGTTTTGTATGTGGACAAAGTTCCTACTCCCTATGAGAGTATAGGGCCAGGAATTTTCAAGGATCCTGCCCTCATGGGTGTTTTCCCTCTTCCACTGCCAAATACTATTCATGTCAATATTATTTCTCGAACCGATGACCCTAGGGTTATCCCTTCTCATGACCAGATCGATTCGTTCGGGGACTTGATGCCTTTGAGTTCGATTGAAATTGATTATTGTGAACTCATTGCTGCATCGGACACTTCGTCCTTTGATTCTGCTCCTTCGAGCCTAACTCTTGACATCTATTCTCAATCCCCTTGGCTTGATGATTTTGATTCACCGGATCCTTTGAGAGAAGTGTTTCCTTCCGATGAAGCTATCGTGGAAACCCTGTCTCTTGATGATCTGTTGTGGGATGATGGTCATCATCGTTCCTCGTTTCTACCAAGCCTTGGAGCCATGTCTACCTATCTTGAGCATTTTTCCTCTCAAGTTCCTTCTCCTCCACTTCAAACACCTGTTCAAGTCCATGAGGTTTTTTCTTAAGGTAACTTGAGTAACATCACTCAGATGATGCCTATCGATATTTCCATTAAACCGGGAATCATTGAGAACATCCATATTGCGGTTACTTGTTCTTTGGGTGAAGTACAAGTTTATACTAGCCTTTTTCACGAATTTTGTGATGTATTTGCATGGTCCTATGAAGAAATTCCTGGCATTGATCCTAGCATCGTGGTACATGAGATTCCTACTTACCCTGGTTTGAAACCTGTTCATTAGTGTCTTCGTTTGGTGCATCCTAGGAAAGCTGCTGCCATTAAGGCCGAAGTGGAAAAGCTTCTCAAAGATGGTTTCATTTATCTGATTCCCTTGACAGAATGGGTTTCTAATATTTTTCCTGTAGACAAGAAACATGGCACTATTTGTTTCTATGTTGACTATCATGATATCAATCAAGCTTGTCCTAAGGATAATTATCCTACTCCTTTCATCGATCAAATCATTGATGACTGTGCCGGGAGTGAGATTTTTTCGCTTATGAATAGTTTTTTGGGTTATAATCAAATCAAAATTCTCCCGACTAATCAACACAAGACTGATTTCAATTTTCGTTGGGGTACCTTTGCATATAAGAAGCTTCCCTTTGGTTTGAAGAATGCCAGGGCCACATTTTAGCGTGCAATGTCTTATGCCTTTCATGATATTCGTCACATCGTTCAACCTTATCTGGATGACCTTCTTGCTCATTCATCTAAGCGTAGAGACCATCTTGACCATCTTTGATACATTTTTCTTCGTTGTAGACACTATAATATTCGACTTAATCTGCACAAGTGTGTCTTTTGTGTTGATTCCAGTAGACTCTTGGGGTTTATCATTTCCAAAGACGGAATTTGCCTAGATCCTCTCATGGTTGAGGCTATTATCAATCTCCCCTCTCCTTCCTCATTGCATTAGTTGTAGATTTTACAAGGGAAAGATAATTTTCTTCACCATTTTATACCTAACTATGCCGAAGTAGCTAAAGGATTCACACGATTGTTAAAACAGGGCGTTCCTTTTTACTGGGATGAGATTGCTCAAAAAAATTTCGATGCTTTGAAGACATACTTAGTCAATGCTCCTCTCCTGTTCCCTCCAGATTATCATCGTGATTTTTCCCTTTATTTGGCTACTGCTTTCAGCACGATTGCCATGGTTTTGGTACAAGATGATGATGACGATCATGAGCATGTTATTTATTACTTGTCTCGTAACCTTCTCGACCTCGAAACACGTTATGAACACATCGAGAAGTTAGCATTGGCTATTGTTCAAGATATTCAACATTTTCATCATTGTATTATTTTGCGTACAGTGACATTGATTTCTGAATGCAACCCCATGACCTACATATTGTCTCGAATTTTTTTTGGGGGGAAATACTCAAAGTGGATCATCATCCTCCAAGAGTTTGATTTGGAATTTACTACTACCAAATCTAAGAAATCATTGGTCTTTACTGATTTACTTTTTTCTCTCCCTTCTGACTCTGCTCCTTCTCATTCTAGGGACGTCGTTCCAGATGATTCGATTTTCTTGATTAGCACCCTCAATTCGTGGTATGTTGATATCATCGTCTATCTCCTAACTTCATCTTTTAGATCTAATTTGATGAAGGATGCTCCCTGATGCATCCGTCATCAGTCACAACCTTATTGTATAGTTGGAGATACTCTCTATCGTATTGGAGTCGATTCCATATTCCGGTGATGTTTGACTCTTGATGAAGCTGAGAAAGCTCTGAATGATTTCCACAATGGTGCCTGTGGTAGTCACATGTCTGGTTATGCTACTGCATAGAAGATTCTTTGTGCTAGTTATTTTTGGCCTTCTATTTTCAAAGATTGTATTGTAGCAGTTCGTAAATGTCATTATTACCAAATTTATCAACGCAAGATGCGTGCACCACCTGTTCCTCTTCATCCTATAATTACCATCAGTCCCTTTGAGAAATGTGGCATTGATTTTATGATGTGTAACCCTCACTTGGCCAGGGGGCATGCTTATATTATCGTAGCCATGGACTACTTCACCAAATGGGCCGAACAAATGCCTACACTTGCCGTCGACGGTAAGATAGCTGCTTAGTACATATTCAATAAAATTATTGCTAGGTTTGGTGTCCCTTAAGCCATCGTTCTCGATCATGGTTACCATTTTTGACATTATATGGTGGTGGATTTGACTTCTAAGTTGGGTCTGTGTCACAAAAACTCAACGTCATACTACCCTCAAGCCAACGGCCAGGTTGAAGCTGTGAACAAAGTTCTTGTCATGATGCTTCAGTGTATGATTGGGATCCACAAATAAAATTGGCATCTCATGTTATTTTTGGCTCTCTGGGCATACCGAACCTCAGTGAAGAATGCAACGGGGTTCACTCCTTTCCAGTTGGTTTATGGCCTGGAAGCTACTCTCCCGATTTAATGTGAAATACCTTTTCTCAAGTTGGCTGTTGAATTGCTACTGAATACTTCGCCAGAATAAGAGTGTCTCCTTTATTTAGAAAGGATGGATGAAACCCGCCACTTTGTTGCTCTCATTATCAAAGCATAGAAAAAGCGGGTCAAAGCTCATTTTGATCAATCAGTTTCCCCTCGTTATTTCCTTCAAGAAGATCTCATCCTCCTGTACGACCAAGATCGTGATAAGTTGGGGGTAGGAAAATTTCAACCTATGTGGCATGGGCCCTACATCATTAAACATGTGTTGCAAAATGGGGCCTATGAGCTAATTGACTACGAAATTCATCCTCTTGAACAGCCTAGAAATGGGTTGTATCTCAAATATATTATGTGTGAGTAATTCATGCGTAATAGGTGTACATAGGTGTTGTTCTCATTTTTGTACATATTTTCCGGTTTTGTGTGCTTTGTTAGTGTTTTCCTGCTTATTGGGTCTTTCTTATTGTGGAGATGTCTATTACCCCTTATGTCGGTTTCGCAAAGGGTGCTTCCCGTAGTACCAGGAATTTGTCTTCAGTAACCTGGGTAATTTATGATCCTACTGGTGAGTTGATAGATCTGCAAGGTATTTTTCTAGGATGAAATACAAACAATGTTGCTGAATATAGCGTTGTCATTGAGCTATTAAATGAGGCAATCAACCTCGGCATACGCACATTGCTTTTAAATCTAGATTCACAACTTGTTGTCCTGCAACTCAATAATCATTATTTAGTTAGAAATCTGCACATTCTAAGATTGTATTTACGTATTCGTTTGTTGGAAAAACATTTTTATTTTATTACCTATCAACATATTCCTAGACGAATGAACACATTAACTAATATAATGGCTAACATTGTATTAGATAGACATTTGTGTAATTTGTAAAAGCATCATCATATGTAAAATATCCATGTAATGATATATATATATATATATATATATATATATATATCGCATGTTTTCAACTGTGTGCATCATAACTTCAAAAAATACGTGTATGTTTTTGTTACATCCTGAGACATCATGTCTCTCAAAATAATGCAGATAAAATAAAACCTAGGTGTCTAATCAGCATGGTGCTTGTGATAACATGTCACATCCTGTACTAACCACCTAAACAAGTGGTGAATTTGGCTAGGCACCCCTACAGTATGTCCCTGGTAAGCGCAAGGAACATCATCAAAACATGCATAATCTGGGACTCCTTGTGTGATCCCCTCCAGTTTGAGCACTACCTCATCTTCCTCGTTGCCCTCGCCTTGAGGGTCGAAATCGTGAAGGATTCACCTCGTTATCGGTGTATACCGGTAGGTCTACCTGGGCCAACATCTTCAATTACATCGATTTAATGTTAGAACATGCATAAATAAAAAAATCATAATACTCATAAAACTTAAAAAATGAGTCTCACCTAAATCTTCATCCCAATCTTCTCCCTTCGGGAGTGGGAGGTCCAGATCATCAGTGAAATATATGCCAGAGTAGGGCCATTCCTCCACAAAAATCATTTGTCGATGGAGCCAATCAAAGAATTATGGTCCCCAGGACATCTTCTGGTCGCCCCCTACCCTTGGCATCAGATCTACCCATCGATCCATCCTTGGTTCTCTTGTTGGTGGTGTCGGTACTATAACCTCCCGTCGCTGAAAAATGGGTAGTCGTTCCAAGAAGAATGATACTATAATATATCCATAACCAAATTTTTTCAGTTTGGTCTTCTTGCATTTGGTTAGTTGGCGCTTCATGTTTATGGTCACAGCCTCTGCCCAGTTGTAGATTGTCGGTGCCATGCAGTCTATAGTTAGAAGCAACTGTGTGTTTGTTGCTTCGTGCAGTGCTTGTGATCTCGCAACACATGTGATGGTATGCAATACCACGCGTAGTGTCAAACCTGGGATAGTTTGTATATCAACTTTCCCACTACATGAACCCTTCTGTGCTCCTCGACATACCCTGTCTATCACCATGGTCATGTTTTCCATGCAAGGCCAGGTGTTGGTTAGGAGTGTTGCTGCACCTCTCCATGATAATCTTGTGATGAAGTATACATTAGAGACATCAATCTCAAGTTCTTGACCCTGAAGGATTAACTTTTCTTGATTTTCATCCCATATACTAATAAAATACTATAGCAATTATGGTTGGGCTCGGAGACATGGTGTTAGGAAGAAAATTTTCAAACCACATTTTCTGAGGGCTTCCATGACTCACTCATTCTCCATGGCTAGCTCATCTTATTTGCTATGTTCCCGTTCTTTCCATTCAATAACCATTTTTCCTCTTTCTACCTGCAAACACATTCATATGAGTGGTATTAGTCAATTTTAACCCTTTAATCTGTAAACAATTGGGGCATTTGATGCATATTTTTTCCTAGAAATGGTTTGCGCTGTTCGCGTGACTGTTTCCAAGATATTCACGCCAATGGCCGTGCCCTGGTGTTAAAATTCGAGCGGTTGGAACAAATCCATGCCTAAGACCCGCACCAATCGCGAAGCCCTAGTTTTTACATATCCTCCCCCAGAATTTGAAATTCACAACTGCAAGAAGAAAGAAATGACTTAAAATGATGAGAGGGATCTCAGCTCTTACCTGGAGTTGACGGATTTGCGATCGATCTGCTGGATTGGCCACTATCGTCACTGCAAGATTGCATAGTGAAATGGGTAACTATTGCTCCACAAGAGGTAAAAAGTGAAAAGTAATTATTTTACCATTTTTGGAATTTTATAATTTTTGCACAACCCTAATTAGGTTTTAAGGCATGTTTTTCAATTATTTTATTATATTATTTTCGAGAAATGGGTTTTACACGTCTCTTGTGCAACAACAGGTTTTTCATGCAACAATGATGAAGTAACGAGTTATATTTATATTTTTTCGGACTCGGTAAAAACACGAAAAATTCACTACTGGAGTAATCTTTCAGCTCTTTTCCAACTCTCTAAAATTGAAAATATTGTCGATATTCTTGTCATTTTGAACTCGTTAAATGGCTGCGAAACGATATTTACCCAGTATACATTTAACCCTTTTTTGGGCTGGGATGGATTATTTATGAAAAAGGAATACCTTAGCCTATTGCGACTAAGAGGTTCTCTTAGACACAGTTTTATACCTTTTCGGATCTGTGAGACTACCTACGAAAAGGGACTACTGGAGTTTTCTTTTCTGCCTTCTCCTAAAACTCTCTAAACATGAAAAGATGTCGAGTTCTCCCTTTTTCAGACTCGTTAAACCTTGATGACATCGAACTTCATCAACATGACGTTATTTCGAGTTCCTCCTTCCTAGGGATCGTAAAATGTACTAGGTTGGATTTGTCCAAAGGACAAACTTACAGTGCAAGCATATTTTATCCCCTTCAAGCTTGTTTTTAAAAAAATAACTGGGGTACTCGCCAAAAATGGTTGGAGAAAAATGGAACCAAGTTTTAGTTATGTTGGCGGTATGTCGCTCTTGAACATGGCACTTTTCTGCATTTGTGTCAGGTTGGGGACATCTCATTTCATCAGTTTTGCCTTCATGGGTCTGGGTAATCTCTTTTGACCTCTCATCTTTTCTTTGCCACATCATCATGACCTCAGAACCTTTGATGTAAAATACTGCCAAATCTAGTGTCGTGTTATTGATATGTTCAATAGAAGTTTGCCTCTGCAGTTATCAGCCTTCCTTTGATCTCATGTTGGTCCTGATACACTTTCATCACATTCCTCTATCTCGTGTCGATGATGTGGGAAAAATTATGGCCCTCCTTTGACCATGTCACTTCCTGTTGACTTCAGATCATTATCCATGAATTTGATCTAGATACTCCCTTCTGGTACCTTGCAGCCTGCATGCCTCAATGGCAGGTTTTTCGCATTCGACACAAGGTTCACATCATTGGACTTCGATCGAGTGATTCTGTGGATGTTCGACGTCAAATCATTTTTCACATTCTATAGATTGTACTATTTGTACCTTGAGGGCCATCATCATAATTGGTGGTTTCTCTCGCGTCTGTTAACAAATTTCATCATTGGTTGGTAATCGGATGATTTTCCTACATGTTCGACTTCAGCTCATACATTTGCATGCTCGAAATTGTACTTGTTCGGGTCGAGATGGAGCGCAAGACCCTGGATTCTGTCTGATAAATTCCAGGCTGCAGATTTTTGTGGTTAATTATGACTTATTACATGACTCTTTTGATGGGATGGCTGCGACCATACCTGAGTCTATTTATTTATTCTTCGTGATGGATGGCTGTGTCCATACCCCAGATCTCAGTTGTTATATATAATATTATGGATGGTTGTGCCCATGCCACATGATTCATGTATCACAGATATCAGTTGTATTTATAATTTTAGGTCTTTCAACAACGGTTTTTGGTTCGAATGCATTCTCATAAAGAATTTCACCCCTCCCTCTCTCTCGGACTTCATAATTTATGGGGCATCTGTTACATAGCATTTTGTCACTATCCCTGCAATCCCCAACTCGCACATTGGAGGGTCATTTCTATGACCAATAAGTGGTTTCATGCTTTACAAATACCATCCTTGCATCCATTTTGATGAAATAAAAATTCTTTTTGTTGACATTTCCCTAAGCAGAGTTGTGAAAATCCCTATTTTTTCCTTGGCGCAAGTAGCCCGTTACACCCTCGCGTCGACCAGGAAATTTAACACCGAGCCCAAACCAGGTGGTGCTTTGTGCTAGTTAGACACCTGTGCCAAGCTTTTTATGGAATGTTTTTAAAAATAGAGGCGGAGGTTCTATTCCAACCACCTCGGGGATGAGTCATTAGGAGTGGTTGAACCGAAACAACCACAGACTTCTTCCTTTAGTTAGTAGTTTCCACCTCCCTTGGAACTCTCCTAAAGGATAGGACTCCCTCCCACCTTTGTAGGGATCCAAACCTCCTCTCTTTCCTCTATATAAGAAACTATCTCCTTTAGTAGAAGCTAGCTGAAAAAATTATAGCTGAACGGCTAAATAACTAAACTAGGATAATTATACTATAGCTAAGCTACTAGAGAAGATAGAGTAAGAAATATTGTGTTGAGAGAGCTCGAGTCAATGAATTCTGAGAGAGCTTGAGTCTGAATTCCCTGAACAACAGTTGAGACGTGCTTTGATTGAACCTCGTTGGAGGAGACTGCAACTTCAAAGCATCGCTTGTACTATTCCTTCTACTCATTAATATAAAAGACTACTTTTTGGTTCCACTATTGAGTTATGATGTTTATTTGATGCGTATGTTTAGCCCTCTTTGACTGGCTAATATTTTTGAATGAAACTATTATTTTATATTTTGTTCTTATTATTTTTCCTATGTGCAGGTATCTGAATGTGACAGCGAATAGATTGTGATTTTCCAAGGCGGGAGTGAGAGGCCACTACTCTTTCTGCAACATCGACAGCATTGGATTCAAGGTGGGTCAATATACCATGTATTTTGTTCATTCATTAACTAGGAAGGAACACTTTAGCATGTCCTTTTGTTACTAGACCCAGCCTAGGGTTAGAGAGATCATCTTTGTCCATAGAGAGGATTTACCTTCATAACACCTACCTCTCGACAACAACCGTGGCAGGAATTGGCAGCATTTGTCCAGAGATACATCACCTGCAATGGATGCCAAGACATGGTAAAACCCTGTCAACTCAAATTTTTAGCTGTTCTTAAATAAAATATTTTAGTTAATCTGCCTTCTTTCTTAAATTCCGTACTAAACGACATTGCTGTTCAATTTAGGAAGGCTAAAAACCCCCAAGAAGTCATCATCCACCATGGTTTAATCAAATTAATTATCATGCATGAGTTACACAAACATCAGACATCTTGGGATAGCTTTTTTAACCCTGTCGTGCATGCACTTGAGGAAAACCTTGTCGGGACCGAAATTGAGCTCCCTAGAATGAACATACCTAGAGGAACAAGAGGGAAAAGGACCCGTGCTTTGACTTTAGAACCAAGGAAGCAAAGATGGTCCAAAAGACTGCAATTACAACAAGAAACCTTGGAATTTCTAGAGGAGGTAGGGCCATCCCATTCACCGCCTTCAAGCCCTCAAAAAATATCCTTACAAGAATATTAGGAAGAGATGGCTCGAGTCATGGAGCAAATGAGGGCATCCCATAAAACT
Source organism: Pinus albicaulis (assembly GCA_034641835.2). NCBI lineage: Eukaryota > Viridiplantae > Streptophyta > Pinopsida > Pinales > Pinaceae > Pinus > Pinus albicaulis. Next base: position 588,330,603 of record CM076579.1, read on the forward strand.
AGAAGCCCATCTGAACAAGCTGAGGAGAAAGAGGAACCATTAAACCCATCTGCCACTACCAGCAGCTTTCACCACACTGAGATATTACCCCACCAAGATGAATCACGGGCTTTTAAGGCCTTGTCTCCCTTAGAGAGTGATGGGGTGAATAGGTAATATCAGGCAGAAGGGGTAGCCGAATCTAAAAACTAGCCAGGAGACACCATCCCCTTAGAAAAAAATGCAAGCATGGAAATGGTCCCTCTAACGCCTGAAGGGAATAATATCTCACCCAGTCATGAAATTAATGTAGAAGTAAACTCTGGAGTACAGGTAGAAAATATCATCACTAACAACCTTGAAACTGGCTCCACCATTCCTGGAAATGAGGTTGCTTCTCCTCCATCCCCTGCCAAAACCAGGCCAAAAGAGAATTTATCTGAAAAAAAGTTAAAGAAAATGATCAGGACCTGAAAAAGGTTAAGTAAAATGATAAATCATTAAAGGAAATAGTTTAAGGAAGTAAGCAAGGCTTGGAAGCCTAAGAAATAATTGGTCACCACAGAAACCCAAACAGAGTTTGTCACCAATTTGATAGACACTTCTAAGGTTGAGGTAAAGACTGACTTATAAAAAAATACTGAGATTGAGATACATATAGACCTATTGGAAACTACTGAAGCCTCTGTGCAAACTAGGTTGGAATTTACAGAGAAAAGGAAACTGTAATATCCAAAAATCGGGACTGCTAGCAAGGCATGCCTGAAAAATGCATTTTTTTTGAATGGCTGCTACAAATCTTGAAATCAGCCCTTGGATCCCTTAGATTTTAGTATCTAAGTCCTAAATCCAAGAGGATATTAGAAGAAAATCTTTCTAGGTGGGTTAAACAGATCTCCCACACCTTGGAAGGCTTGAAAACTGCCCAAAGAAGGGACTGCAGCAATATAAAGAACATTGCCTAGAAAATAACGCAGTTTTAGATAGAAATAGCAGTAGGCCAATATGAAAGAGTAAAAATAGCTTATAGAATGACAATTCAGATTTACAATGCAGCCCAATCAATGTACAGGAGAAAGATGGAGACTTTAATGGAGAAAACCCCTCTAAAAGAGGAGTTGCAACAATATAATTCATTGTAAAGCCAAGACAACGTTATTTTCATGAGTAAACAGTAGTTGTAAGTTAAAAATCATATCTATGACAGATATGTGTACAAAATATTAGATCTATATCAGATATGTACACTAGACTGCCTCTATTTTACATACCCCTTGGGGTTTTCAGCAAAACATGAAAGCACAAAAGTAGATCTGAGATCTACTACAACAAATCTCCAGAATGCTTCAGGAATTTTGAATTAGATACATCAATGAATAAATCAGATCTGAAACATAAATGAATTATTTGGCTAATCCATGGATCACCACAGTGTAAGGAAGGCTCCTTTACACCAGAGATCTCTCCTCCAAATAGTTGCCAAACAACCTGCAAATTTTCACTTGCAAAATAATGCAGTCCAGGGACAGAAACTATGCTGTAGGCTTGATGTAGACTTTGGCCTGATGTGAAGGTATGGATCTGGAGATCCAATGATCTAGGACACTCTTGCTCATGGGATAGAAGACTTTCCCAGTGAAAAGAGGGGCTAGATGTGCATAGATCTGAAGAGAACTATCTCCCACTTGATGCTACTCACAAGGACAACCAAACCCTCAACAGGATGTGAATTGTAGTTGGAAGAAGAAGCTTGGTGAATTGCCTAATAGTGGACCAAGAAAATCAAGACTCTTCCAAGAGGCCTCTCAAGGAAAGAGGTGGGATTCCCGAGTAGGAACACCCAAGTGCTAAACAACACTATTCTCAGCTAAATAGCCAGAGAATGAGAAGTGTCTAAATAGAAAAATCCTTTCAATACAATATGTTCAACAACCCCTCTCATGCTTCTCTCCTCTTTCATTTATAGGATGAAAGCCTAGAAAAATCCTAAACCATCTCAAAGGTTTAGCTCCTTTCACATTTGAAACCTCCAACTAGATCTACGCTTTTCATTTAGGTTCATTGCATCTGGACATCGTTGTAGATTTGGCCCTGTTGACCCAGTCAATTGTCACAATCCCTTTTCACACATGAGGGATTTTTATTAATGCAACCCATATTTAGCGTTGTTCGCATGGGCATTGATTTATTTTTTTGTTTAAGGAGTTTAATTTGTCCTCCTTTACAATTTTATTCTTGAAAAAGAAAATGAAAACAAAATCGAATATTCCTATTAGCTTGGGCTAATTAGGAATATTACACCCCTCCCCTCCAAAATTTTGCTTGTCCTCAAGCAATTGATAAGGTGAGTGCTGCAACTCATCTTCTCCTCCAGTGGTGTCACAAACAAAGGATAAGCTTCTCTCATAAGCTAAGTGATCACCAAACCATCCATCCATAATTTTTCCCAACAATGTCCTCATGAGATGCAAACAATTCCTCCCATAAGGAAACGATGAATCACATGAAACAACCATGGTTTTCCTAATGCCCTCCGTGAAATATGAGACAAAAAGTATAGGGAGTGTAGTCATCCCATAGGGCACATGCATACCTTCCCTCCTTCCTCCATTCATCCCCATGAAAAGTAGAAGCACATCATCAATATAGGGGATCAAAAAAATGTACAAACAAATAGAAATGTGTGTACATGGAGGTGGATCATAGTCCACATGTGGAACCAACACAGAGCATCCCCTGCCTATATCAAACCAAGATGTGGTAAGTGGTTTTCCCACTAGTTACTTGCTTCCCAAGTCATCTCACTATTGTAGAAAATTTGAGATATATTTGGTGCCTTTGGGAAGCACCCATCATGAAAACAAATCTCCCTTTGCACATCAAGGGAGTGGCAAAATTCAGAATTTTTAATGGCCCAACAATTACAATGAGATTTATAAAATATATTACTCCTCCTTGGATTCATGGCCTGCAATAACATGGTGTAAGAATGCATGAAATTAGAATATAAAACACATGTACTAAGAACATGTTCTCCACCAACAATCCTCCTCATATCAATGGAGTGGTGCATAGATCTATTCTCTTCTTCAAGGGAAGAAGGAGAGGGATGATTTAATTCTTCCTTAGAGTCATGTTGCTGCTCCAACTCCACAAGGTCCATGCATATTTGACAAAGCTGATATATTTCTCTTTCAAATCCCTCCCAATAATAGCTCCTCAAAATGATATTGTTGAGCTTCATGGAATAGGTGTGGCTGAAATCAAACTCTTCATAAGCCCTCTGTAGTAACTTCTCCTTGACCTTGGAAGCTCTAAACAAGAATATCCTACCATGATTATAGATGACTCCATCAAGGATTGAATATCTCCCTTCATGCCACCAGACATCAAGAATCATGCAAGTATGAAGATCCTTAGAATATTCCAGCAAAAGTTGGTATTTCCAATAGGGATCTAATGTACCCAACAATGACAATGCTTATAGAGTGTCATTTGGAGTGTCTGCCATGCCGTTGTTCTTTTCCTTGACATCTCCCATTTCAAGGGTGTATGTCGAGAAGCCAAGCTCCCCATTTCCCTCCTCCTTGACATCTCCCATGCGAAAGGTACAAGGTGGAAGGTTGCCAATCCTTCCTTGCTGCCCTCCTTGCTCATGCACATGCTCAAAAGAAGATGGAAGTTCTGGGAAGTTAGTCTCCCATGGGAAGCTATCATCTATCCAAAACCTCTTTTCTTTTGCCAAAGCATGCATGTGAGACCACCATCTCTCTTAGTGTATGGAAGAGTGTCCTTCAAGCAATTTTGTCTTCTGATTCAAGTCTTGCCTTTCATGCTTCATTATGGTGTCATTCTTTCTCCTTGCAGCATGTCTTCTCAATGCAATTTGAAAGGTGAGAATAGATAATGATGTCAAAGGAAAAATGTTTTCCCTCTCTTTGTACCTTCCCCATACTCTCATCTTTGTAGCACGGTCTTCTAGTGCTCCCTCCTTCCCTGGATCTATGAAACAAGCATCAATGTATGAAACATATTTCATCAAATCTAAATTAGGTGGTCTCCCAAATGGCATATCACAGGATAATGATGTCTCATGGCTCATTCGCATGTGAAAAACAGATGGGAATATATCATGACTTCTTCAACTACACAAATCCATCTCTGATTGTTGTGTGTAAGTATCATGAAACTTGGAGACCCCTCTTAATGGTGTAAGAGTGCCTCTGATTGGAGCCCTTGCCCCATCTTCTGATAGTGGATCAGTGGTGTGACCCCTCCTTTGTTCTGTCTCATTTTCTCTTAGCAAAGACACATGCTGCTCATATCCTCCATATGGAAGAGCCTTTGTAATTCCTTGCAAAGGTGTAAGAACCCCTCTAATGGAAGCCATCACTTCATCTCCATCTCCAAACAAGAATAGATCTCCTCCTACTAGCACAGTGCTGGAGGATATTCTCTGCTCTCTCTATCCCTTCTCCTAATCAGTGGAGAATGCTTCATCATGAAGAGATCCTTTTTATTGATCTCTTAGTGAAGAAGGAATCCTCAGGTCTTCTCTTTGAGAAAAGAGATCTTGCTGAAATGGGGCCTTTGCCTCTGGTAATTTGTGAAAAAAATATTCAACCCCTCAACAATGTTTAGGACTAGAGTTGGCTCCATGGAATCTTCCAACTTATGCAGAGATTTATATTTCTTGGGCTTGATTTTCTCTTCCCAAGAAGTCTCAGAATGTCTCACATCAAATATTGTCACTAATCTCCTAGTGAATCTTGCTTAAGAAGAGATTTTTCTCCCTTTCAAGGAAGAGGACTCAAACAACCACCAAGCATAAGCCTTCCTTGAATATGCAACATTGCTACTCTCAAGGCTTCTTCTTTTGATACTTGATGCAGCTGAAAGTATGTGTAAAGCTTCTTTACCCAAGACTTGGCTGAGTCTTTAGGTGATCCATCAAATGTAGGTAGAGAGAATCTACCAAAGTGTGATGCATGCACCCTTTCCTTCTACTGTAGATGTTGGATCTTTCTTCTTTGAGTTGAAAAAACTCTAGGAAACTGAGATTCTCTTTGAATCTCTCTAATCGAGGTTCATATTCTTGGAGATAATCACCAATATATTCCTCCTTTAGTGTTCCTCCCTTTCCTCATTTCTTTGATAAGAAAGTAGGCATGTTCCAATGTTGCAGATCAGGTTGCGTGGTTGAATTCTCACACACATGGTAGGAAGTACTGGCACTTTATTGATGTAAGAATCATCTTGAGATATCTGCATTTCTTTCCCTCTTCATCCCCCAGATTTATTCCTTCAGCTCATGCATAGCTTGAGAAAGAGTTTTTGAGAACTCTTCTCTCTGCAAACTCTCAAATAAAGGGTTTGGACCCTTTACTTCCGTGTCTTCGGTGTAACCATATTTCTTCATCAGTATTTTCCTCCCATGAAAATACATATTGTCTCTTCAAAACGAAAATCATAGGCTGTGCCAAGAAAGAGGCTTTGATACCACTATAATATCCGAAAATCGGGACTGCTAGCAAGGCATGCCTGAAAAACACATTTTTTAGGAATGGTTACTATAGCTCTTGAAATCAGACCTTGGATCCCTTATATCTGAGTATCTAAGTCCTAAATCCAAGAAGATATCAGAAAAAAATCTTTCTAGGTGGGTTAAACAGATCTCCCACACCTAGGAAGGCTTGAAAACTGCCCAAAGAAGGGACTGCAACAATACAAAGAACACCACCCAATAAATAACGCAGTTTTAGATAGAAGTAATAGTAGGCCAATATGACAGCGTAAAAATAACTTATACAATGACAATTTATATTTACAATGTAGCCCAACCAATGTACAAGAGAAATATGGAGACTTTAATGGAGAAAAACCCTCTAAAAGAGGTGCTACAACAATATAATTCACTCTAAGCCAAGAAAATGTTATTTTCATGAGTAAATAGCAGTTGTAAGTTAAAATTCAGATCTAGGACAGCTATGTGTACAAAATATTAGATCTATATCAGATATGTACACTAGACTATCTCTATTTTACGCACCCCTTGGGGTTTCTAGCAAAACATGAAAGCACAAGAGTAGATCTGAGATCTACTACAGCAAATATACAAAATGCTTCAGGAATTCTGAAGTAGATATGTCACTTAATAAATAATATCTGAAACATACATGGATCATTTGGCTATTCCATGGATCACCACAGTGTAAGGAAGCCTCCTTTACACCAGAGGTCTCTCCTCCAAATAGTTGCCAAACACCCTGCAACTCTTCACTTGAAAAATAACGTAGTCCAGGGAGAGAAACTGCACTGTAGGCTTGATGTAGACTTTGGCCTAATGCCAAGGTATGGATCTGGAGCTCCAATGATCTAGGACACTCTTGCCAATGGGATAGAAGAATTTCCCAGTGAAAAGAGGGGCTAGATGTGCATAGATCTGAAGAGAACTATCTCCCACTTGATGCTACTCACAAGGACAACCAAACCCTCAACAGGATCTGAATTGTAGTTGGAAGAAGAAGCTTGTCAAAATGCCTAATAGTGGATCAAGAAAAGCAAGACTCTTCCAAGAGGCCTCTCAAGGAAAGAGGTGGGATTCCCGAGCAGGAACACCCAAGTACTAAACAACACCATTCTCATCTAAACATCGAGAAAATGAGAAGTGTATAAATAGAAAGATATTTTCAATACAATATGTTCAACAACCCCTCTCATGCTGCTCTCCTCTTTCATTTATAAGCTGAAAGCCTTGCAAAACCCTAAACCATCTCAAAGGTTTCGCTCCTTTCACATTTAAAACCTCCAAATAGATCTGCGTTGTTCATCTAGCTTCATTGCATCTGGACAATGCTGTAGATTTGGTTCTATTGACCTAGTCAATTGTCACAATCCCTTTTCACACAAGAGGGATTTTTATTAAGGCAACCCATTTTTAGCCTTGTTCACATGGGCATTGATTTATTTTTTTGTTTAAGGAGTTTAATTTGTCCTCGTTTACAATTTTATTCTTGAACAAGATAATGAAAACAAAATTGAATATTCGTATTAGCTTGGGCTAATTAGGAATATTACAGAAACCCAAACGGAGGAAGCCCATGCTTATGCTCCTCTGGTAGAAAAGGTTGCGAATCAAAAATTGCATAATGAATTAATTCAAACACAACATGAGTTAGCACAATGAAGAAAGGAAGTAGTTCTTGCACAAGAGTATCAGGCACTGTTAAAGAAATTCATAAGCCTTTCTGAAACAAAGGATGAGAAATTTTCTCAACTCAGAGAACAACAGGCAAAGGTAAAGAAAGCGCAAGATCAGGGGGAACAAGCCAAGAAGCAAACCACTATGGATTTTTATCTATACTCTGATGTGCTAACAAGCAAGGCACCAACCACCAACTATGCCCTATTTTTAGTAGAATGGTATCTATTACTGGATATCAAGGCCATCAGGGCAGTGAAGCCCATGACTTTTAAAACCATAGAGGAATTCGTCCTTTACTGTAATGAACAAAATGAGCAAGACCAATACTTTTTTTGTGAATTATACATGCAGAAATTATTCTTAGAGGAGGACAGGGACAGTAACCCCAGTCCATTTATAGGAAACATTCAGTTCCAAGATTTCCTCTCTTTTGCTAATAATTAGAATTGGTGGGCTAAAGCCTACAACATTTTCTAGAAGAGGGAACATTGGCTAGACCTGTGGGTTAGAGGGGAGCCTACTAGGCCCCTGCATCTGTTCACCCAACATAAGAATTTCATGTAGAGAAAAGGAGTAAGGACTAAAATGGGGCCTATCCATAAGGACATTATACAGCATGGGTGGAAGTATTTAGAAGACATTCAAGAAGCAGCTCTGGCAGCAGCCAAATAGAGGTGGATGGCCTCCACGAATAATGTGAAAAACATGGAGCCATTTGGCTATAGAAACTTCAAAGTGGATGCCTCCAGATTCCTTTTATATATAAATCTAATCTTCGACATGGGCCCTACATGGATAGGATGCAGGTGCATATGCCCTCTCATCTGGTACCCCCCCTAAGGGTTATGATCATGATTACGAACTTCCAGAAGGGCACACAGACGATGCCTTTGCAAAAATCAGACAAAGACATGGCTTCAGAGCCTATAAAGTAGAATTTGACCCTGCCTATTCTCTAACCCAGTTACACCTCAATCATTTTTTTGCACAAGGACCTAAAAATAGGTAAGCAAGGGAGTATGTTGGGCTGAAAATAAGGTACGTTTTCACCATACCTTTACCACGAATTGTTATACACCTTTATGAAATTTTCCTCATCTTAACAGTAAAGGAAAGGAATACTAATGTAAAATTAGGAAAAATTAACTAACGGTAAAAGGGATGTTTAACAACGGGAAATTGACTTGTTGTATCCTTATTTATAGGAAAAAAAGGCAGTTGAATTGATGACAACTAGAAAACGGCTGATAGACAGAGACTAATGGAATCATGATGACTCCCATGGTTCAACGGAAGACAAAAGGCACCTCCATGTCTGAAGAACTCAAACGACATCCACAAGCAGCATAATCCCGTATAGAAAAGACCATTACCACTGTTGTAATCGCATCTAAAAGGCTGAAAATGAACAAGATAGATAAATCAGAATAGATACTTTCTTCTGTAATAGAAGTATCAGGATAAGATTGTCTAGTTATATCATTGTATTAACTTTCATATTAATAAAGTTCTTGGCATTTTTTATAGTCAATTTCTGAGTTTTCCATAGCGATATACTTCTAGTGGTTTGGTCCTAGCCCTGGGACTTTCTGTGCTAATCTCTGTGTTATATTTTCAATTACAAAATTTGTGTTTCATTCATTGAATGCATTTCATGAGATATCATTTAATTGGTTGAATTGCGAACATAAGATACTACAACTTTCTCTTTCATTAGAATAGTTCATTATTCATGCTTCCTTGTTTACAATTGATGCTTTCATAGTTGTTATATGCTTTCATCTTTTCCCAATGCTTTTATGCTTGTTCCATTAGTTTTAGCATGACTGCTGTTCAATTCTATATATAGCTAAGAGTTGGACCTTTCCATCATTACTGTAAGGCGTCTAATTGTTAATTGATTTAGAGAGATGTCATCTATTTAATTTACAAAGATAATTCCATTGCAAAATTAGATAAGAAGTTGATGTTCAATTTATTGAAGTTGTTTTTCAATTCAGTAGGACTGTTGTTTAATTATCAGTGTGTTGTTCAATCGTAGGTTGCTCTTTTCCGTGCTTACTTAGACAAAATAGTTAAACGGAATTTTACAATTCCATTCCCCTTTAAATTGATTGAACTTTTAGAATTAGATAGTCCTCTTTATGGTAATATAGAGTATTTTTTCTTTGATATCACTTGCATACACTATGCTCACACTCTTGAAATAATAAGACTTCCCTTGGGTTGACAATTGAATGAGAAGCATCAAATTTGCTTGTAACAGTCACCTTTATGACCCAACAATGGAGACTAAAGTTTGTCACCATTGCTCATATGAAATGGTGATGGTCACTATCTTTCATTATAATTCATTATTAGTGACGAACCTTCAATGGCACCACAACACCTATATTTTTGGTGACACCAACTTTGGTGACGTTTAGTTTTTTGTGATAGAGGCTCTTTTGACTATCACCAATGAGCTTATGGTGACATTTTTTGACCCTTACCATTGTCCTTTTTTCTTGTAGTGTTTGGATCTTAGTATCCCAGTAGTGGATGTACATCTTAACAATATTGTAGTCCTCAACAAATTGATTTACCTTGGGGATGAAATAAATTTCATGACCAAGGGAACTCTATTTAATCTCAAACTCTAGGGGATACCTAAGGGAAACCACCATGGTGCTACAACTAGCAGACATATCCACGGTATTCCTTTAGGGTGTTATTGAGGATGTGATGGTCTCCATCGATTCCGGGGAGTACCCAAGTGATTTGCTTGCACTCCAATCCAAGACCAAGTTCAATGGCATCCTATCGTCTTATGGATGCCTTAGTTAGCCACTTCCGATGCTTATATAAGCTTTATGGATAGAAACATGATGATTAAGAGTGGGAAGCTCAACAAGAAAGTTGTGTTATACCCCCATGCTTAACCCCTTGTTGAGAATGATTTTCCTATGTGGGTGGAGGAAGAAGAATTGTATCAGTCATTCCCCTACGCAAATTTTACATTAGAAACCATTGTTGGAAGAAGGTAGCTAGATGAGGATCCATTGACAATTTTATGTGAAACCAACCTCTTGCTTCCATGCAAATTGATGAACTAGTAGAGGAGACTTTAGGGTTGTCTGAGAAAAAACAATGGTAATAGTTATTCGTTGATATTTATAATAAATATCATTCCAATATTAGGGAAATAATTCCTTCTAAAATACTAATAATAAATCCTTCCATTTTTGGAGAGCAAGAAGAAAAGTGCTCATTGTATTGAGACAACATCCTGCTGCTTTTTCTTGGGACTATAAGGAGATAAAAGGGGTGCATCCTTCAGTTTGTACACATGACATATACATTAATGGGGATGTAAAATTGTGTCCCATCCCTAGAGGAGGATGAACCATGCCCTCAAATACATTATGAAATAAGATTTGCAAAATTTATTGGATGTATAATTCATTTACCCTATTTCAGATAGTCAGTGGATGTCACCACCTTTTACAGTACCCAGAAAGAACCGGAAGTAGATAATTTGTGTTGAATATAGGGAGCTTAACAAGGCTACAAAAAAAAAATCATTTTCCCTTACCTCTTATTGACCAAGTTTTGGATGGTCTTGCAAGGAAGAGGTTCTTTTCATTCTTGGATCGTTTCAGCGGTTACAATCAGATCTAGATTATCCATGAGGATAATGATAAGACCACATTCACATGTCCATGGAAAATATTTTCCTATAGGGTCCTTCCCTTTGGCTTGTGTAATGCCCCTGCTACCTTCCAAAGGGTAGTGTTGAGTATTTTTGTTGATCTTGTTCACACCATAAAATTGAAATTTATATGTGTGACTTCACTCCTTATGGGGTTGATTTCTAGGAATGCCTCTCTAACCTATGTGAGGTTTTAAATAAGTGTATTGAAATTAATATCTCAGTAAGTCTAGAAAACTGTGAATTTTTTATAGGTCGAGGGATTGTCTTAGGTCACTTCCTCTATATGGAAGGGATCCAAGTTTACCCTAATATTATTTCCATTATCAAAAGAGTCTCTGCCCCTCAGACACAAACGGATGCTAGGATTTTATTACGACTATCTGGATAATATAAGGTATTTAATAAGAATTTTAGTAAGATGGCCTCACCTTTGTTTGGGTTGTTAACTAAGGATTAAATTTTTTGTTGGACAAGCAAGTGTCAAGAAGAATTTAAGGAGCTAAAGGAGAAATTTACCACTACACCAATGTTTAGGGGTCCAAATTGGGCTTTTCTTTTTCACATCCAAAAAAATGCATCCATAAAAGTTGTAGGGGAAGCATTGGGACATGTGGAAGGAAATATTCCCTTTGTGGTATGTTTTATCAGTAATAATCTATCCAAGGCTAAACTTTTTTACACATTTACTAAAAAATAACTCTTATTTGTTGTACACTCCTTGAAAATTTTTAGACACAACATCACATGATACCAAGTTTTTCTACATTTTGATCATGCAGTTATTAATTATTTAATGGAAAAAATTGATGTCAATTCTAGGATCATTAGATGGTTGTCGTTGTTACAACAATTTGATATAACAAATTTTGACAAGCTAGTAAAGAAAAATGTGGTAATATATTTTTTGTCTAGGCTAACATTGTTGTAGAGAATGAATATATGATATATTATTAGCTCCCTCATGAGAACCTCTTTTCCATTTCATTGTTATATCCTTGGTTTTTTGACATATAAAACTTCTTGGTTGCTGGGATATTTACTCCCAACCTATCCTCCAAGTAAAAGAGAATAATTGTTAGAGCATAGTGCTCCTTCCACATGGATTGGGGGGAATATTTTTATATTGGGGCCAAATAAAAATTTAAGGAGGAGTGTAAGGGAAGATGAGATATTTGAAATCCTCTTAGAACTCCATGATGGGACCTATAGGGGCCTTTTTTCTGCCAAAAGTACAACCTTCAATATTCTCCAAGCATGATAGTATTGGCCACCCCTACACCAAGATTCCAGGAGGTACACTACTAGATGTGATGAATGCCAAAGGATAGGAAAGCCTACACCAAAGGATGAAATGCCACTATTGTTAGAAATTTTCTCTCATTGATGGTAAAGAATTACAAAATTGTCAACGATGCTGACAAAGGTGATAAGGATAAAGCATCAATAAGAATGAAGGTTAGCATGAAAAGGGGCAGTGACTTTGAAGGAATTTCCAGTATACAAGAACACCTCAGAGTCAAGTGGAACCCATTTAGGTGGAAAGAGATCTGAAAGAGATTTCTAGTGGTATATGGAATTTGATAAATTCCATACTAGATGATAAAATATTGACAGTCAAAGGTTAGAAATTCTATCGGCAAAGGTTGCAACCAAAGATAACACGATGGTCATAACAGGAATTTAGTTTGAAGAATTGGCCACACTTGGCAGATTTTTTGGTATTGTTTACCATTAAACGGTATAAAAATCTTATAGGGGTTTTTTTCCACCCACCCCCACTAACATATCATCGGTCATGTACAGGTCCAAGTGCTTTCGAGCATTAATGTGAAGGAGGGGTCTGCAATGCGATTTTTTCCCAAATCACCGATTTCAAGATCAATAGTGGAGGATGATTGTGCATCCCCCCTCTAAACCATAAACCACTTGAGGGGAGATCCATAAACCACCAGTGGGATTAGGCTAGGTGACATCAGTATGATGTGGTGTGTGAAACAAAGAGGTGGTAGATAGTTATGCCAATATGCAACAATACCAACAAAGATGAAGATAGGTAGTATAATTTGGTTCATCAATGATGATGTCATCATGGTGTACATGGGGACACCTGACATGTAGATTCACTATTTTTATGTATCTTAGTCTGCCAAATCTAGGAAACATGTGTCACACTTTCGAGACGCCATTAGGTAGAACTTAATTAGCATGACAAAATTTAGTAGTCTCTCTCTTGGGAGTTCATTAAAGTGAACATAGAAGGATCGTTGGGCTGGCTAGGTCACAAGAAATGCGGCAGTTTTCAAAGACAACTTAGCTTCACTAATAGATGATTGGTTTTTGAACATAGTGGGTGGACCCATCGAGACAAATTATCCCGATACTTAGACCCCAAAAGTAACATAAGTTAGCACAAACAATAATAATGGGTTGAGAGAGTGTTAGGATGAGTTGGAAGTACATAGTAGATCTTGTGACCAATAGGAGAAGGCAGGAATGTGGCCTCACATGACATACAACACTGAAAGTTAGACCATGGAGATGTTTATGAAATATTGTCAGGAAAAATGAGTTGAGGGCCAAGATTTAATGTCAGAACATGTTTTTGTATGTGACATGATGACCAAAGGAGAAAATTAATGTAGTGAAATGTAAAGCCATCAGAGCTATGGAGGAATGTCCCCAACCGATCTATAGTTTGCAATTATGTGTGGATGAGGAAGCAATGTTGAATTTGGCATATATGCCAAATATAAGAAAGTGCGAGACTAAACGATTTAAAGAAAGAATGAATGGGGCTAGTGGAAGAATTCAATGACATGGATAGTTAAGAGGAATTTTTTGCATAAATGTCAAATTTGGAGATTCACCAAAATAGAAAATACCAACTAAATTTTGATAAAAAATAAATAACAGAAAAAATTATTAGTTTAAATTATTTTTTCAAGTAGAAACAATGGGGAATAGGTTGATAACTTGGAGTAAACATTCAAAAGACTTAGTGAAGCAATACAAAGACAAAAAATAAATATTTTGTTGGACATTGGGTTCAATGCTCCCTGTGTGTTTCGCAACATGGACTAACCGCCACTCGTGGATCCTAAATCTGTTGATTGTAGCGGAGACTAAAGCCTACAGGTTTTGGTCTAATGACAACCGTGATTCAAAAATGTGGTATCAGAGCAATAGGTCTTGAGTTAGAAACTTACCTGGCTCACGTTGGGGGGGAGATTGTTGGACATTGGGTTCAATGCTCCCCGTGTTTTTCGCGACATGGACTAACTGCCTCTCATGGATCCTAAATTTGGTGATTGTAGCAGAGACTAAATCCTGTGGGTTTTGGTCTAATGATAATCGTGATTCCAAAATATTCATGCAAAGAATAAAAAAGAAACTATTAGTCAAAATTATTTATAGGCAGAATTGATTGAACTTGTTTCACATAAATGTGGTTTATGTGTCTGAGTTGTGTTGGACTGATGTTGGTGTGGATGATGGATTTACTAATAAGGAACCTTTTTTCAATGGAACAAACTATGTATTTTGGAAAGTAATGATGAATACCTATATTCAATCACTTGGAGATGATTTACGGGATTTTTTGGAAGAAGACTATCAAAAGTTTCCAGTAATGATTACTAAAGATCAAAATATGGATTTCACATCCAATGCTAAATCCATGAATTCCATGCCTACTAGCCTACCTGAATTAGAACTTGTAAATATGAGTAGCTACTATGAAGGTGAAAAATAGGTAAAGAATGCTAAAATTCAAGGTTTTAGAATGCAATTTGAGTCTTTGAAGATGCATTATGAAGAATATATTGCAAAGTACTTCTTAGTATTCGATGAGGTTTTTAATACCATAAGAGGCATTGATGATAGATTATAAGAATTCATAGTAGTTCAAATTTGTTTAGATATCTTCATGAGATATTTAATCCCATGGTTTCAACCATTGAAGAGATGATCAATCTGAACACTCTCACTCTAGATCAATTACTTGGCATTCTTACTTCCTATGAGATGAGAATTTCAAATGGAAAGCCTAAAATAAAAGAGTCAAAATTAAAAGAGGATAAGAATCCCAAGGAAGAGCATGATGATTCATGTTGTGATTTATATGAATAAGAAGCCAAGTCTGTGAGGAAGTTCAAGAGAGGCTTGAGAAAATATAGAGGGAAGTTAACTTTTAAGTGCTTTAATTGTGGCAAAGTTGGACATTCTACTTCAAAATGTCCTCAAAAGAATAAGAAGGACTATGATCCTAGATAAAAATTCAATAAAGAAAATATGATAGGAAGAAGGCTAAGAAGATAACTCTCTATATCCAAGAAGTTATCTCCTCTGAAAGTGAAGTGAGCCCATCCTCAAATGAGTATAGAGATGATGAAATACCAGAATAATTCATGCTTATGGTTATAGACAATTTGTAAGTGGAATTTATTAATTATGATGAACAATATGAGGAACTCAATTTAGAAGGAGAGCTAGTAAGTGCACTTGAAGGGATTGAAAGGCTAATAAAGAAAACAAATCTCATAAATAATTATTGATCATGGAAAAGGATGAAGTTGTTGAACCATTTCTCTTGCAAATTGAAGAAGGTAAGAGGATTCAATAATATTTAATTCAACAGTTGAGTGAGAAGAATCAATATTTTGAATGGATATAGGGCGAAATCATTTTGTGAGAAAATAATTAGAAAAGGAAAAAACCTAGTTGAGTTTGAATCTGAAGTTTGAAAAAGGGACTGATGATTTAAATGAGATTTTGGAAGCACAAAGAGTCTCCAGAAATTGAACTAGTATTGTATTTGAGGCTGAATATAGCTTAGTAACATAATTAAAAGGTAAAAAGTCAAGCACCTTTATACCTTTGTCAAAATAAGGAACTGCACAACAAAAAAATGACAAAGAAAACATAAAACCCAATACCTAGTCACAAAATGATAAATAGTAGCAAATTAAAGGGAGAAATTTTGCACAAAAAAAAACAATGTTGGAAAGGCAGATCAAAATACATAGAAATCAACCCATCCAATTATATGAAGACAATTTTCCAAGTATGTTGATATATTTCTAGGCTATTGATTCTCCTGCACTAATTATGGACATAAAACAACAAGTTGAAGAGTGCATTTATCCTGCATCTAGCTCCCTAATTAGAGAGAGGAATAGAAGATCCAGGTTAAAAAAAAAATTCTCCTTTGAATAATATTATTCAATGTTTTAAATGAAAAAATTTTGGGCATAGATTATTTGATTGAAGACTTAATAATAAGAGGTCTGAACCAGTTGTTGAGAAAATTAGACAAGTTCCCAAGGTATGGAAAGAAAAGGAGAAAAAAAAGCAATGTGATATTTTTTGGTATGCTGAAAATGGAAGTAGTCACTTGTATTTGGATAGTGGTTGTTCCAAGCACATTTCAAGAGGCAGAAGCAAGTTCTTGACATGGAAACTAGTGTAAAAGGGTAATGTAATCTCTGGTAACAATGCGCCTAGTAATATTTTAGGTAAAGGAATTGTTAGTTTGTCAAATGGTAGAGGTAAAGCTAAGAATGTATTATATGTTGATGGGTTGAAGCATAATATGCTTAGTGTGTCTCAGATGCACGATCAAGGCTATGATGTGATTTTTAAGGTTTAAAAGTTTCAAATCAAATCTACAGGCATAGGTGAAATAGTGGTTGAATATGTGAGAATAGATAGTAATGTTTATGTTCTAAAAGAGAAAATGGAGAGGTGTTTCTTGTCAAATATTGATGAAAGTTGGTTATGGAATAAGAGACTTGGACATCTAAATTATTTTTATTAGATAGTCAAATTGAGCAAGAAGAATGTTGTCAAGGATTTACTTAGATTATAAAAACCAAAAAATATTATTTTTAGGTCTTTTCATTTGGGTAAGAAAACTCAAGTACCATTCAAGTATAAGGAGAGCTCATCATCAAATCCCCTTCAACTAGTAAACATGGACTTGTGCAGACTATCAAGAACATAGTCACCCATAGGTGTGCAAACAATAATAAAGCTACTCAATCCCCTTACGCAAGCATATGTAGCTCTATTATCCATGGAGGAACCTAGGGATATTGCACAAGCTAGTTAAGATGAAAAATAGTTAAAAGCTAAGCATAAAGAGTTGGACCAGATCGATAAAAGTTAGACATGGTAAATTATTCCTAGACCTGCAAATAAGAATGTCATTGACACTAAGTGGGTATTCAGGAATAAGTTCAATGACCATGGAAAAGTGGTCGGAATTAAGGCAAGATTGGTATGCAAAGGTTACACTCAAATTGAAGGTCTTGATTTTGATGAAACTTTTTCTCTTCTTGCTCGATTAGATGAAATTAGAATTTTTTTGGCATTTTATTTCTAAAAAAAAATAAGATATATCAAATGGATGTAAAATACCTTTCTAAATGGATATTTTTAGGAATAAGTTTACATAGAATAGCTAGAAGGTTTTCAACGATCAGATAAGCCTGATTACATTTGCAAGCTAAAAAGGTCTTGTATGGTCTCAAAAAAAATTCTTGGGATTGGTATTTGAACTTATACAATTATATACTCAAGTGTGCTTTCAAACGAGGAGCAATTGATAACAATTTATATGTTAAATCTAATAATTGAACTAATAATAGTGGTTTTTTATGTTGATGATATAAATTTTTGGTAGTGATTCAAATTCATTAACATGTCAATTTGTAGCTGATATGAAGGCCAAGTTTGAGTTGTCTATGCTTGGATAAATTTCTTGTTTCCTTGGATTGTAGATTACAAAGACACACAAAGGGATTTTCATTTCACAAAGCAAGTATCTCAAGGAGGTATTGCAAAAATTTGGCATGGAGGAACACTCTTTGGTGAGTACACCAATGGTTACATGCTGAAAACTTAGCAAGAATGATGAAATACCATATGTGGACTAGAATTTATACAGATCTATCATTAGAATCATATTATATTTGATATCTTCAAGATCATACATTATGTAGGAAATTGGTATTGTTGGAAGATTTCAGGTATCCCCCAAACAAAGGCAGCTTCTAGTAGTCGAGAGGATTCTCAGGTATATCAGAGCCACAATGGATTATGGACTGTGGTACCCAAGGGGTAAATATTTTTGACTAACCATCTATATTGATGTTGATTGGGAGGGAGCTGTAGATGATCGAAAGAGCACTATTCACAGTTCTTTATTTATTGGAGAACATATAGTTTCATGGTTGAGAAGGAAGCAAGCTTGAATCTCACTATCTATAGTTGAAGCATAATATATTGTATCAAATTCTTGTTGCACTCAAATATTATGAATGAAGAAGAATTTGCAATATGTACAAGTGTTTTACGATCAACCTATTCCTATTATTTGTGACAATACAAGTGCCATCAACATGTCAGAGAATATTGTTTTTCACTCAAAGAGAAACCATATTCCAATCTAGTATTACTTATTGAGAGAGAAATTGCACATCATATTATCAAGCTCGAATATGTGTCTACAAAAGAACAAGTAGATGATATTTTCACAAAATATCTCCAAAGAGATTAGTTTAATTATTTAAGGAAAAGATTGGGAGTTATTTCTCTTGACTCACTCCACTAGATCTCCCTACAAAAGGAAGAAAGGAAGCCAAAAATATTCAACATATCAAGATGAAATTTCCAAGTCCACAAGATCAACATGAAGGAGGGAGATTTATGACATGGGGGGTCTATTGGTGTATTTTCCATTGATGTCAAAGTGGGAGAATTCTAAGTAATAAAACAAAAGAAAAAAGTAGTATTTGTGGTGAGCGAGCATAATTCACATCAACAGAACAACAGAAGAAAAATACATCATAGGGGGATCAAGATCCACATGATGAGAAACTGATGATGCATACAAAGGATAAATAAGAAACACACATACAATTTGTATGTAGCCCATTTTTTTTTATGATGATGTTTTGTTTGATCATGGTGTTTCCATCAATGCCAAAGGGGAGGACTATTAGAAATATATTTTCATTGATGGAAAAGGATGGAAAAAGTGTTAATTATGATGAAAAATATGATGAGGATAAAGAAACGATAATAATGAAGATCAACGTGGAAATGTGTAGTGACTTTAAGGCATTTCCATTACAAAACAACACCTCAAAGTCAAAGAACCCACTTATATGGAAATATATCTAAAAGAGATTTCCAGTGGTATATTGAAGTTGATAAATCTCCTCCTGGATAAAAAAATTATTGACAATCAAAGGTCAGAAATCCTATGGTAAATGGTTGTAGAAAAATATGGCAAGGCTGTCATAACATGAGTTTAGTTTGGAAATTTAGCTAAAATTGGTGAATTTTTTGGAAAAGGTGACATTTAAATGGTATGTAACTCTAGTTTTAGATTTTCCACCACGTGTCCCAACAAAATATCATCAATCATGCATAGGCTTGATCACTTTCAAGTGTTAATGTGTAGGGGGTATTATGAAATGGGTGGTTTGGCTAGACCACCAATCGCAAGATTGATGGTGGAGGATGATTGTGCACCCCCTACTATAAACCAAAAACTTCTTGATGGGGGGTCCGCAAACCACCAACAAGATCAAGCTAGGTGATGTTGGTATGAAATGTTGCGAAAAAAGAAGAAGTTAAAGACAACTAGGCCAATGAGCAACAATACCAATAGAGATGGAGATAGGTGGCTGCATTTGATTGATTAGTGATGATGTCAGCATGATGTATAGGGGGGAAATTGGAAGGAAGATTCAATGTTTTTAGGTACGAAAGTAGGCCAAATCTTGGAGATACGTATTACACTCTAGAGACACCACATGGTAGAAATGACATAATCATGACATCATCTCGTAGTCTCTCTCTCGGAAGTTCATTAAAGTGAACATAAAATGATCATTTTAGTGGTTTGGTGAGAGAAAATGTGGAAGTTATCAAAGAAAAATAATTCTGAATAGCAGTTGATTGGTTGTTGAATGCAGTGGGCTGAACCACCAAGAAAACTCATCCCAATACTTATAATGTATACCCCAAAGTTTAGTATAATTTAGTTCAAATTAAAATGAGAGGTTGAAAAAGCACCAAGATTAGTTGAAAGTACATAGTGGAGCCAAAGACAAATGGGAGAAGGTTAAAAGGTTTCCCCACACGACACACAACCGTGCAAGTCAGAACAAGAATCAATTGAACTAGTTTCAAAGAATTTTGTTGTGTGTGTGAGTTGGGTTCGACTGATACTAGTGCAGATGGTGGATTTACCAATAATCAAATAATTATAAATGTGTTTTGGTGTGTGTTTAAAGAGACAAATTTATTTTTTTATGTAAGGAATTGACCTTCTTTATTTGAGTGTGAAATTATATGAAAGATGAATCAATGAGGTTAAGCAAGTTGTAGCTTCCAAATCATGGATTGTAGCTCTTTCTATTTGTTTTTGGTAAACGTATAGGGGTTTGAGCTCCTTTCAGTTGTAGCTGATAAATTTGGGAGTAGTATCATCCTCCTGGTTGTAGCAAGAAAATTTTGTAACAACAAGTAGTAGATTTCCTTGTGAAGAAACTAAATAAAAGTTCAAGAATTTTTGTTTTACTTTGTATTATTTATATTAATTCTTGTCATGATCATATGAATTAATTGTTTAAGTATTTCATGGTGTCCTAATAACCTTACAAAAGTGAAAGAAATTATAAAATTCCTACAATACTAATTCATCCCCCCTCTCAATATTGTTTTGGTTTCTAACAACTACAACTTCAAGTGACTCTTGAGCCATTTGATAAGTGGGGCATGGATTTGATTGGACCAATTGACCCTTTATATGGATAAAATAGGTACACCATTGTATGCACTAATTATTTGAAAAAATGAGCTGAAGTGAATCAAGTTAAATAAGCCACATAGAAAAAGGTCGCAAAGTTATTAAGGGATAAGATATTCTATAAGTTTGGTTTCCAAAGGGATCTAGTCATAGATCAAGGGGATAAATTAAATTATAATATTATTGAGGGGACCATGGAACAACATCACATCAGGCACAAAAAAATCCACTCCCTATCATCCTCAAGAAAATGGATAGGTGTAGGTGAAAACTAAAGCTTTTGAGATAATGTTAACCAAAAGTGTCATCATCAGCAAAAAGGACTGTGCAACTAGACTTGTCCAAGCCAACTGAACCTATTATACCACATGGAAAAAAACCACTAGGTTCACTCCCTTTGAGATGGTTTATGAAAAATGGGAATTTTTTCCATTAAATTCTAATACAGCACCCTGAGAATTGTAGAAAAATTGGACCTAGACATCACCAAATCTTAGCAAGAGAGGATCTAATAGCTCAATGCTATTGATGAACTTAGGTTGCATGATCCCATGAATAATAAGGTTTCCCAATCATAGAGGAATATTTGGAATGAAAAAAACATTAGGGAAAGTACCTTCTAGGATGGTGATTGGGCCCTTTTGTATGACTCAATATTCAAGGAATTTAAGGGAAGGTTGATGACTAGATGGCTAGGTCCCTACCTAGTGGAAACGTATTATGAAAAATGGTCTATCCAAATTAAAATAATTGACAAGGATAAATTTCCACTGTTATTCAATGGTTACCAGTTGATTCTTTACTAGAAAAATATATCAAAAGAGGAGTTTACCAATTAAATAAGAAGATAACTAAATGTGGTTGGGATCCTCAAAGCTCCCAATCCATCGAGTCTCTGATAAACAAAATAAACAAGAAAAAATGAAAAAAAATGGATAAAAACCTTGGGTGAAAACCTCCATGAGGCACTTCGAGAAATATCCTGGATTGAAAGCCCCCATTAAGTAGTCTAAGAGTTTTAAAAATAAATGATGAGAAGAAACAAAATATCTCAAGGTGAAAACATCTTTGAGGCACCTAGGCTAGGCTTGTAGGTTGAAAACCCCCTTGGAGGTATCCTAAAGGTCTCTCTCTCTCTCTCTCTCTCTCTCTCTATATATATATATATATATAAGAAGAAAATAAGAGAAGCAATAAAGAAGAGAAAAGGGGACCCTTACATTATTTTTCTAACATTTCTGGAGGGTTGTAGTGACAGTTAATGAAGGTTTGCAGATAGGAAAAAAAACCTTAAAACATTCACCTCCACATCCTCCAAATTATCTCTCTGAATGCACTCCATCCCTCCATTAAGTTTCCCCAAGTTTTTCCATCATTAGATGTCCTTCCTTGCCTTCCTAAAAAATCCCATCATCATTGAGTGTTCAACTAGCTACTAAGCGGAAGAATTCGGGAAATATGATAAACAAATTGAATAAATAACCTCCTTCAAGGACAAAGGAAAACAACCCCAAGCCTCACAAAATAAAATGAGCACCAATGGAGCCAAGGCTAAACAACTACAAGAAGAATATACCATGCTACACGAAGGTAGAGAGGTGCTATAGGAAGGTAGAGAGGCACTACAAGAAGGTAGGGCAGTGCTACATGAATGTGTTCCATAGCTATAGAAATAAGATGAAGGGTCACAAGAGCTGGAAGAACATAGTCCCAAATCAAACCTTGGGTCTTATTACAAGTTATTTGAAGTAGGACATATAATACATACCAAGGTTGCAGTCCCAAACCTCCTTGGTCTAGACAAAGAAAGAGGTATAAGCCATGAATTGATGCAAATTGCAAGGTCCCAAGGAGTTGAGGATGTGGGTATGATGGAAGAGAAGATGAATAATATGGGTGAAGATATGGCTACCTTGAGGTTCAAGGAGTAAAATATGAGATATAATATGAAAATAGAAAACAAGATGCTAAGGGACCAACTTCCATAGAAATATGAATAGGTTGCCACCATGGCAAGTTTGGCTATGGAAGTCATTCAATTAGGAACCCATCAAAACCTATGATATGTTCCTCAAGGAATAGTGTATTTAGATTTAGATCAAGGCCCTAACACAGTATGGCTCACTTCCTTTCTAGGACTACACAATGTTTATTGAGGTCAAGGCTAGAATGGTTGAATTGTATATGCATAACCTGATATTGATTGATATGAACCGTTTGGGATCGCAATTCCATAATGGGAGATGTAAAATTAATGGAATTTTCTTCCTATATTACCCATGAAGAATCCAAGGATGAAGAGACTAAAATGGTCCTGGCTAGGGAAACCAAAAAACCCCTATGGATTAGAGCAGAGTTGAAATCCCCTCATATTATCACCAAAAACCATAGATTCATTGCCGAAGAACCTATATTGGCACCAATATAGATATAAAAACAATTAAAATACATCCTTCAATTTTAACACATTTTCAGTTTACTAGGAAACAAGATTTTATAGGCTTGTCAAATGATATGACAGTCTTTACCACATAGCCTAAGAATTAGAGAGTATCACTCTCCAGAAAGACTATGAATTTCCTTGGAAACACTAGTACAAAATTTCTAATTAGTTACTAAAAAAATACTATTTTTCGATCGATGACCAATAGTAGCTATTTTACAGTATCTTATAACGTGGCCAACTTTTAGTCGTTTTCAACTTAGTCATTAATCAATTGTCTCAATTTTTTTTTCTAGTAGTATATTTGGTCATTAATTTGGTCGTTGATTCAGTCATTGATTTGGTCATTAATTTAGTCATTGATTTAGTCATTGATTTAATCATTGATTTGGTCATTAATTGTCACAATTAATGACCAAATATACAACAAAATATATTACTAAATGATCACCCGAGAAAACCAATCAATGACCACAGAAATATGACCAAACTTTTGTTCGTGTTATAAGATACTGTAAATTAGCTACTAATAGTCATATATATGAAAATTTTAGTCATTGTTTGAAACCAATTAATGACCAAAGAAATATGAATAAATTTTAGTTTGTTATAAGATACTTTAAATTAGCTACTAATTTTCGTATATATGCAAAATTTAGTCATTATTTGTAATAAAAAAATTATCATTTGTAGTAGTCATTTATCCTTTTTTGGTAGTGTCATATTCATTATATAGATGACTACTTTAGTAGTTTATATTAATTTCATTTACTTTCATTAACAATCATCATAAGGAGCTAATTTAGTCGTATATTCATTTTATTTGTGTTCATCATTAATAAACATAAACTACTAATATAGTAGTTTTAGATTGGTTTTATGTGTTCATTATTAATCAACATAAATTTAT
This sequence comes from Pinus albicaulis, assembly GCA_034641835.2. Classification (NCBI taxonomy): domain Eukaryota; kingdom Viridiplantae; phylum Streptophyta; class Pinopsida; order Pinales; family Pinaceae; genus Pinus; species Pinus albicaulis. The sequence continues at coordinate 588,354,653 of CM076579.1, forward strand.
TAATAAGATTTTTCAACTGAATTAAAAAAAATTCCTACAATGTACATGTTAATCTAATATGAAAATGCAAAGTTACATATGTTAATTACAATACTAAGTAATATCAAGTGCAACTATAAATAATTCCAGCCACATAAATTATATTATATAAAATGTCAAGTATTACAATGAGTTTCCAACTTAATATTGGTTGGAGTACGTTTTACACATGAAATATTGTTTCATCACTTCAAAACATTATCATTATGTTGCCAACAAATTGTAGGTGAATTCACCAACTCTGAAGGCTTGGCCATTAGTCTCTAGGTGTGCATCTTATGTGGGATATTGGCTCTAAAGGTACCAAATAGACTAGTTTTCTTCTCTCTCTCTCTTTAATTTTCATTTTGTCTCTCTAGTGTTATTGTTCTCCTCTTTCTTCAATTCCCGCTTCTTACCATCAATACTGAGTTCATTTTTTGGTAAAAAAGATACAATGCAGAGTATAAGACATGCAAGTTGATGAACACTGGAATATAAAATAAACTAGGATATAAAGGATTTATATGATATATACCTCAACATAAGAAATATTTTTAATGTCATTTTCCCCATAAAAGCAAGAAAATCAAACAAGTTTTCTTCAACTAGGCAATAGTGGCCACTATCTAGCCAAATGACCTCTATACATAAAGCAAATAAAACGTCACCATAGACTAAATTTTGTACCTATTGTGTTCTTAGTGTACAACATTTTTTGATGAAATTTTATCTTCAACTAAAGTAATAAATGCAAATAGAAGCACACATTTCTATGAGTATTTTGAATTCCCATGCTTATGGTACATTGAAATTTCTATTTTATCCAACATAATCAAACACAACAGAGCTAGAAATTTCTACCAAGAATGTCTCATGCTCCACTTTTGTAGTTTTAGTGTTTCCTCTAGTTATCTTTAATAAGCAGCGACTCTTCAACAATAAAACTTCTTAGTAGAAATCTAATGGGTGGAGAAAAGTATTTCTAACACAAGATTACAACAATAAACTAAAAAAGAATAAGATAAGCCTTTGTAAATTCAATATTAACCAGAAATATAGCTTCAATATAAAAATCTTCAATTGTTAGTGTACTATTCCAGTAGAAAAGGAATACAATTCTCAAAAGCCAACAAATTATATCTAGAGAAAAACTAAACATGTTGGCTCCATATTCAAAGGTAAAGTGACTAGGGACTAACTATATCAGATACTTTTTAGACCTTACGGGTAGCTACTAACACCATTAACAATAATTTTAAAATATATCTGCCCCGTATGACCTCCAATGTGGCAAAAAATTAGATATATGCACTACCTATATACATTTCAAAATGCATTGCAATGAGATAAGAATATGAAAGCAAACTGCACATAATTACATATTCACTATCCACTTTTATTCCAAAACAACATTCAAATAACTGATATAAATCAACCTAAAAAATATGCCAAAATTTCCATTCATTGTCATGAATATCCCTAGCTATCGATTCCTGGGAAGGTGATTGTTGATTGAAATCCTACCCAAAACAAACAAAACTTAATAGGATACATATATGAAAAATACCCTTACCTTTTTCTCCTTCAAGGAATGCAGTCTTCTCTTAAAAAATATCTAAAAGTATAAGCACTTATCTATTAAATCTCAAATATAAAAACAACTATGGGAAAATAAGAACCGCACAAGTGGAGGACAAAATTTTTCCGCAACGTGACATGGTTTATAAAACCTACCATCGGTGCTAGTGTTACTCGTAGTCAACATTTTACAAAACTAATTATTCAGTTTCTTGCTTGGTGTGCAGAGTTCATAACCAAGATAGAAATATTTTTTTCTCTTGTTGGACAGTATCATCAATTTTTAGTTCCCTACACAAATGGAACTAGTACCAAAGCATTTCTCACCAAAAGTGGCAATTAGAGCAATGCACATATAATGAAACTGAAAATTTCTTACAACATTAAGAGGTTGTAATGTTATTTGAGCATATACTTCATTCGTTTTCACATCTGACTGGCATTCAATAAGGCGTTCATTAAATTTTAAATATTTTATAATAGTGATATGAATAAAAGTGTTCACAACCAAAGAATGGATGAAATTCAGAGAACCCACATGCAGTGTAACATTGTGAAGTTGGCAGATTAATTGAGTTGGAATATTTGGATAATTGGATATACGAATATCAACCTCCTTGTTTGTTGAAGAAGCTACCTGAAATCACATTGATTATGATCAGCTTCATTACGTAACATTAAAATTTCAAAATACTAAGTACATTTTATGATGAAAAGAAGGTAATCATTCATTTTTTTCAGTCATTTGTATCCAAACACTACTACATTTGGTGGAAATTCCGACACTTGGTTCCGACGCTTTTGACCAAATGTCAGAAATTTCCCCAAATTTTTTCCATCCCCCCCGAAACCGTCTCTATACCGACGTTTATAAAAAAGTGTCGCAATTGCGACGTTTGGAGGAAGACGTCGCAATTGCGACACTATGGCCCAAAGCGTCGCTATTGCGACGACGGCCTCCAAATGTCGCAAGTGCGACACAATGTCTAAGTGTCGCAATTGCGACGTTTGGAGGCACCCGTCGCAATAGCGACGCTTTTTCCGCCGTCGGTATAACGACACTTATATGCGCGCCACATAAAAATATGAAACTTATATGCTCACTACATAAAAATGATTTTATTGTTTCGTATCTGTCGCAATAGCTACATTAACGTCTGATATCATGCGCACATTCACCCTACGCTCTTGCAGAACAACATTTGCCTCAACATTTGCCCTCAGCTCTTACATAACAGCATTTGCCCTCAGCATTCGCCCTCAGCGTTCGCCCTCAGCTCTTGCAAAATGGTAAGTTCTTATTGCAGGCCCTTCCTCCTATAGTAGGGTTGACTCTATTTGGGTTTTTTTGGTCAATTCCATTGGATTGTGTTAGGCTGTAGGGTTCTCTCTAGATGTCAAGAATAAAGATTCAATACCCTCTATTATCTTCATCACCCAATACAAGATTTAAATTTTTCTCAAAGAAACGCTTATTAATTTGGCAGCCATTATTTCTCCCTGCTTTAAAAACCCTACATTTAAATGAAAACAAGCATTGAATTTCAACTACAAAAATCTATTAGTGTTCAAATGTACATGTGTGCTACATTAACGTCTGATATCACGTGCGCATTCACCCTCCGCTCTTGCAGAACAACATTTGCCCTTAGCATTCGCCCTCAGCTCTTGCAGAACAGCATTCGCCCTCAGCATTCGCCCTGAGCTCTTGCAGAATAGCATTCACCCTCGACATTCGCCCTGAGCTCTTGCAGAACAACATTTACCCTACATTCGACCTCAGCTCTTGCAGAACAACATTCACCCTGCATTCGCCCTCAGCTCTTTCAGAACAACATTGGCCCTCAGCTCTTGCAGAATAGCATTCGCCCTCAGCTCTTGCAAAATGGTAAGTTCTTACTGCAGGCCCTTCCTCCTATAGTAGGGTTGACTCTATTTGGGTTTCTTTGGTCAATTCCATTGGATTGTGTTAGGCTGTAGGGTTCTCTCTAGATGTCAAGAATCAAGATTCAATACCCTCTATTATCTTCATCACCCAATACAAGATTTAAATTTTTCCCAAAGAAAAGCTTATTAATTTGGCAGCCATTATTTCTCCCTGCTTTAAAAACCCTACATTTAAATGAAAACAAGCATTGCATTTCAACTACAAGAATCTATTAGTGTTCAAATGTACATGTGTGCATCACTTGTGTAGGGTATTCCTTTTCCACTTTCACATTATCCAAGAATGTGTGCAGTATAGTTCATATTTTTGTGATTTAGATTATCTTGAAAAAGGAAAGGTAAATTATTTCCCATGGAAAAAGAAGGTTTTCCCTTTTTACTACTGGAAATGGTACAACAAAGTTCCATTTCTACCCGAAACTCCTATGAAACAGGAACCAAATAAAGGCCATGTCCTCAATGGACATCATTTGGCTTTGAAAATGGTCATTGCACCGTGTTTTTTATTATATTACATCACGATATTTTCTTAGGTCATTTCTTGTTTCTAAGGATTTTTCAATAGTTGCTCCAAAAGCTTCACTTCAAGGCCCTTCAAGATCATCTCCAACAATGCTATACCATCAGCTTCAACAATGTTGCTCCAACAATATCCTCAAGGTCTTCACAAAAAGTTACTAGAAGTTTCTCCAACAATATATTCAATAAGGTCTTCATTGTCAACTCATCTCTTGTTTGGGTGCCTTAATGTGCAATGACATGTTTCCAGGACTAAATTCAATGCAAGGCATATTTGAAACTCTAACTCTGTCTTTCGGTGTCGTATTAGAAATTATTTCAGTTTTCATTTTTTGTTTTCAAGTTAGATATTGTTTTCATGTTTTTACATTTATAATTTTATTGCAATGTGGCAGACTGATCAGAGTAGTGCAGGAACAACCCCGAGACGAGATGATCGCGGAAAGAGGCCAGCGGAAGAACATGTAAAGTGCCAGCATTGCTCTATCTTCAGGTATTTTAGTTATTTACATAATTGAAATAATACTAATTTTGTTCAAATATGTAGACACCTAGCCATGGTACGCCTGATGATTCCCTCTTTGAGGAAGAGCTTTCTTCATCCCTATCTCCAGTGTTCTTGTTGCGAAAAAAGGCACGAGATGCAAGGTCGGAATTTAATACTTTGATAGATGCGCCTCAAACACCTGAAACAGAAGAGAGGATAAAACATCTTATGAGCCAGCTAGAAAGATATCAAGTAATAATAAAAATTCAAAAGGATATTTTTTTTGTTCTGCATGAGATGAATTGTGATAGTTTGATTTTTAATTTTTACATTGACTAAACTAACAAAAAATTCTTTTGTATGTAGCGTTTTCTGGAATTTGCTGAACCTGGTGTTGGTGGTAGTGGGACACAAGGGCAAGAGATTGCCCAACAACCCTCTCGTACACCTTCTACTCCTTTAGGTGCCAGCCAAGAAACACACCCTGCCCAAGCAGACACCCAGCCAACCGTTGAACGTGTTGGCAATGATGAGGCTGATATGGCCAACTACATTATTGCGTTTCCTGGAGCTACACGTGTCAGCTCCACAGGGACCATTAATGGCACGTTTTTGGTGAACAATGAAGGTGTCCCTATAAATCATGTACAACTCCCAGGTAAATTTTAATATTTTAACTATTTCATGTACTTTATCTAAAACATATTTATCATGATTTTTATTTTTAAATTAATGATAATATCTTTCTTTTTTCTGTGTAGGAAAAAATGAGTTCTACAGGTTTCTGGAGAGCCATGTGTTGGTAATTTTTGGCCCAACCATATGCACAGGGTGGAATTCCCAAAATTCCAACCTGAAAAAATAACTTCTAGATTATCTAGAAGCCCCTTTTGGGGTCGACACATTTGACAGAATAGCAGTGGCTCGGGTAGCCGGAAAATATTTGAAATATACCAGGGACACCTATAGGACGCAATTGCAATTTAACCCTAGATATGAGTGTCCTCTCACAGTTCCATAGAGTGAATGGAGAGCACTAATCCATGAAGGAAAAGAGAAAAGGGCAAAGAAAGAAGGAAAAATTCCAACTGGACCCGCAAGGTAAATTACAACTTTAATTCAATAGCTTTAATTTTCTCTATGTCTAAAATAAAAGTGTGCTACGTCATATCTGACTTCAATATTTTGATGCTAGGTTGCTTGACACCTTGAAGGCAACCAAAGCTACGATTGAAAAAAAGGGCCATCACAAGCTAGGCCAGGGCGGCTACTTGAAATTAGTTGCAAGAATTGTAATTAAGTAGCTAAACATCTTATAATTAATTGTATCGCCTTCCAACGTTTTTGTAATCCTATAAAATATGATTAAAAATACACAATCATATGTAATGTAGGGTGATGACTTCGGAATAGAAACTACAGAGGAAGATAAAAATATCGCTTTCCATTTCGGCTATCAAGCCGTAGTTGAATGTCGCAGAAGCTTGGGGCAGGTCCCAAGATCCAGAATGCCTGATAAGGTAAAACATTAACCTTTCAATATGTTTTTTTTCGTCCATAAATTTAATGTCTAAAAACTTTGTTTAAATCAGGGGAGCAGCACTACCGACGAGGCAAATAACCCAGTTTTAGAGCCAGATGTAGATGATCCTCACGTGCAACCTGATCATTGTAGTGGGGACCAGGGCGACAATGCTACTATCAGTGAGGGCCGTGACGGTAATTAATTTCCACTTATAATTTTTTCTAATTATACCTTGATGGTTGTCCTTATAACATTTTTTGTTTAAATGAAAGAGAATGTTTCCCTTGAGGATCTTCCCATCAGAGAGGAAGACAGGGCAACAGTCCCAACGGCGACAACTGGTGCACCAGGTAAATAATCTCATTGCAATTTTTTTTATTAATATTACCTAACTAGTTCAATGATATTTAAAAAATGACAATTAAAATTTAATATTATCTGTTTTTGTAGGCGATGCCCCGTCACTGGATGAGACCAGACATCGTGACTACGCAACTAGGTCAGCGGCGACAACTGGTGCACCAGGTAAATAATCTCATTGCAATTTTTTTTATTAATATTACCGAACTAGTTCAATGATATTTAAAAACTCACAATTAAAATTTAATATGATCTATTTTTGTAGGCGATGCCCCGTCACTGGGTGAGACCAGACATCGTGACAACGCAACTAGGTCAGCGGCGACAACTGGTGCACCAGGTAAATAATCTCATTGCAATTTTTTTTATTAATATTACCGAACTAGTTCAATGATATTTAAAAAACTGACAATTAAAATTTAATATTATCTGTTTTTGTAGGCGATGCCCCGTCACTGGATGAGACCAGACATCGTGACTACGCAACTAGGTCAGCAGTGCGGGTCGAAAGGCACGAAACAGAAGCAGAGCATGATGATATTGATGATGTAATTAGGAGCTTTAGAAATAGGAAGAAGAAAAAGAAAATTCGATAATGTAAAATATTGTATTATTATAAGACAAACGTTACCATACTTGGAACGTTTTTTGCGTTATATAAAAAACTCATTTATCATATTATTTTTATGTCAAGCATTAATTGCAATGTTTCCTTGCGTACTTTTTGTTGAATTGTTTTTTTATTAGTTATTGAATATTTTTTTTTTATGCTCATGAAAGTAAAAAATGAAATTTAGATTGGGTATTGGGGAATTGAGAGTGATGTGAGGGGGGGGGGGGAGGGGCCATAAGAGCTTCCACCTTCACGTGGTTGGCCCTGTTTAGTAGAGAATAATTTATTGGAGCGATTTAATCTTGGAGCAAACCTCCCTCGATCCAGTGTAGCAACAAAAAAGTCACTGTTGACTTAGTTGCTACTCTTTCAGATCGTGGGAGGTTTGTTCCAAGTTCATGCGACTCCAATAAATTGTTCTTGAAACGAAGAGGAGCTTATTCAGGTATGTTTTGACATTTTCAACATATGTTCTAACATTATCATAAGAATGCATCTTAGAGTAAAATATACTACATCAATTACTTGTATTTATTGTATAGATAATGATGGATTTTGATTGACTTGGCAGTGCAGGTACAAATCCTCTTGCATCATGAACAATACAACTTGTCAACCAGGGTCATATCCAGGATATTTTTGCTTGTGCGCTTGACCAGGTTTGTAATGTCACATTTTGTAAGTTCCTTTACAGTTCATAATTCAATATTAAGCTTGTTCATGATTATTATCTAGGTTTTTTGTATGTGTTTTTTCATCTGTTTGATTGTAAGCAACTCTGCATGTTTCCTGTTGTTCACTATGACTTCTCCCATTACCACTCCCAGGATGAATCCGAATTTATTGTTACATAGGTTACTTTATTGTTACTATGATTTCTCCATTTACGATTTCATAGGTTACATCATGTAAAGCTGTCAATCTCAGGTTGGTGATGAGCTTTAGTTCTCCAGATTTGGGGCTTTTCTGATATTTTCTCCCTCATGTCATTCCTGCATCACCTCGTTGTTTGAGCATGCCAATTGTCTACCACTTGTACCAATTGGCACATGTCAATCTATGAGTGGTGCCACATTTCACCTATTTTCAGTGAGAGTTTAGGGTTTCTCTAACATAGCTTCAGAAATCCGATTCAGTGCCTACTTGAATATCGTCACATAATACTCATGGTTTGGATTGATGAGCATGTTCTGAATGGTTGGTTGATTCATAAGAACCACCCATATAGTCATCTTGAGATATTTCAGAAGTTTTCGGGTTTCCTTTTTCACCGTTTCTAGTGGGTGGGATGGTGTGGGGTGATCCATCAATACTGGTGCTCTTGTAGTAGGGAATTTGTTTTTGGGGATATAAAGGAGAATTTGATGTAGATATCCCATTGGATGCATTCATAGATGGGCATGAGAGGTCAAGAATTTAAATTAAAAATATGCAACCTCTAGCACGGCAACCTGAAGGCCGCGAGAGACACTGGTTAAAGATTGTTTTATGTTGGCCTTAATATAGTCCTGATTTCTTTCTATTATCTTAATGCAAATATATAGTCTGGTCTCATTAAAATGAGGATTGTGGTTGTATTTCTCTTTTGTTGTTTCTCTCTTAATGCTCCAGAAGTTTCCAAAAGTTGCGATAGTTGTTTAGTTTGCCTGTTACAACTTAAAAGTGGTTTTTAGCAATGGGAGTCATGTTTTTTAAGGTTCATACTAATATGAAGATCTTGTGATTCTATATTCAGCATAAGAGAAGATGGCCTCTGCTTTGGGCGGTATGACAACAATTGCCACATCTACCTCATTAGGTAACAATGGAAAGGGGAAGAAGTTGGGTGCAATGTTTGATAATTATGGTAGACAATTGTCTTCTCTTTCAGTTTTTTCACCCATTTCCTTTAATCGCTCAAGTAGAAGAGGGACTCTAAGATTACATGACAGAGAGAAGGTAGTTAATAAAAGATATATGGAAAAGGAGTTGTACTTCAAAAAGGATGGCTCAGTGACAAAAAAATTGCAGGTCAGAGAAAAAATCATGTTTAAAGGAAGGTCACCTGCACGTGAAACTTCACTGCGGTGGATCTTTCCTTGTCCACTTATATTCGATTTTAATGTTATTTTATTTTTTCATGGAGGGTTGTTTTGGCATATGGTCTGGCATTCAATTGTACACTTACCGAAAGCATTGTCAATTTGTCTTGCAGGCAGTGTGAACAAACTTGCTGATCTTGTTGGAGTCACCCTTGGGGCGAAGGGCAAAATGTTGTCTTGGAGAGCAAGCATGGTTCTCCGAAAATAGTTAATGATGGTGTGACAGTAGCTAAGGAGATAATTTTTAGATGTGTGCTCTGGTTTTCTTTTTAACGTTGTATTAGTTCCCCCTCTTAAATGTCTTAGATTTGGTAGGCATAATTTGAAAAATCAAAGGTGAAAGGAAACATATTTGTTACCCAGTGGTCTACTTGGCCTATGGACTAGCCACATTAGAGTAATGCATAAAGCTTTTCACAACAATAAAAGGAAAGGGTTATGGCCGAGTCAAATTTTATTTTTATTGACAGTGTAATGAAATGTATCTCAATGCTATGGTTTTGGCCTTTTTATTGGTTGAATTAGAGGACCCAGTTGAAAATATTGGGGCCAAGTTGGTAAGGCAAGCTGCGGCAAAGACAAATAATTTAGCTGGGGATGGAACCACAACATCTGTTGTTCTTGCACATGTTGGAATATTGAAAAATTTCAGAACAATGAATGGAGAATAAATCTCCCTTCCTCTAACACAGAGAAAATAAAAATTTCTTTGACAAGAGACAGAGTTTCAATACTTTGAAAAAAAACTTCTATTCCCTTCAATAACTGAAAAAAAAAAAACTATTACACTTCTTCCTCATTGAGAGGGATTACAAAATTATGACTGCTACAAAACACAGTGCATAAAACCAACTCACTATCTGTTCAAAACAAACATACTCTGTCTCTAAAACACTCTGCTGTGTTTTTCACTTTCGCACTGCTGTGCATACACACTTAAAAATTTAGACTCAGTCTTTCACTTTTTACACACTGCTGTGTAATAAAAAATTTACGTACTGTCTATAAAAAAAAATACCAAGCTTTTTTGTCCTTTTATTTTTATATGTCGTAACATATAAAACATATTATAATAAACCCTCTTTTTAAAAAAATAAAATTAAAACTAAATTCTATGGCCCACCTTTCATTTCGCATATGATATATATATATAACATATGTTTAAAACATATGTATATTTTAAAGCATACATAAAATTAAATTATCAAAACATTAAAGAACCCTTTCCGTCGGACTTCAAAAGTCTGAATAGATTGAATTTCAAACCAAATTCGTGTTCCAAAATGGGATGCTGACATCTGCCTAATTTGTAACGCGAATTCTCAATCCAATGTGCCTTATAAAAAATTCGGGTCCGGTTTTCAGGTTTTCAGATTCCCTTCAATTTCATGCGATCCAATATTAATGCTCCACGTGTCCTCCTTTTGAATTTACAAAAATGGGGGGTAAATTTATGTTTGTTTAATTTCTGGTTGGTGAATTGTGTTAATGCTGGTTGTTGTGTTTAAATACAATCCTGTACAGAAATATGGCTGCGGCCGTCTACAAAAAAAACTTGTAGGAATTTTAAATGCTGAATTAAATTTCTGGATTATGTGGAAGTTCAAAGAGTGACATAATCCCTTCCCCGCAACTAATTTATAAGATAGTGGAAAGTATGGTGAGAGGAAAATGGTGGATTTACAATCAACCATATTCACTTTGAAAACAATGGGGAATTAAGAGACCATTATACCTAACAAGTCCTTATAAATATTGAAGCCGAGGCACAAATACATGACAACAACCTTTATACAAGAATTATTTTATTTGAGTAAGGGAATAGTAGTTGTAACTTAAGGTTGCAACAATGGTTCCATAAAACAATTACTTGTATCCGACTGCAGTAACTATGGATTAAAGTTGCAACAACTGTGACTTGAGGTTGCAGAAGTTGTGACTTGGGGATGCAACATTTGCGACTTAGAATAAAACACATTATATATATATATATATATATATATATATATATATATATATTAAGAGATTATTATACCTGAAAAATACTTGTCAATATTGAAGTTGAGGCATCGATACACGGTAACAATCTTTATACGGGAATTATTTTATTTGAATAAGGGAACAATAGCTATAACTTAAGGTTGTAACAACGGTTCCATAGAACATTTGCTTGTATCTATTTGCAATAACTATGCGTTAAAGTTGCGCCAACTATGGCTTGAGGTTGTAGGATTTGTGGCTTGGGGATACGATATCCGCGACTTAGAATAAAAAATATTATATATGAAAGAAAGTATATATATTAAGATATCATTATACGTAACAAGTCCTTGTAAATATTGAAGTTTACGCATAGAGACACAACAACAACCTTTATACGAGAATTATTTTATTTGAGTAATGGAACAACAACAGTAACCTAAGGTTGCAACAATGGTTACATAAAACTATTGCTTGTATCTAGTTGTAGTAATTGGGTGTTAAAGTTATAGTAGCTATGCCTATGACTTAGAATAAAAAAAATTATATATAAAATAATATATATATATAGAGAGAGAGAGAGAGAGAGAGAGAGAGAGAGAGAGATTAGAAAATATATTACAACAATATTTATTTAACTAGTATGTTAAAAAAATAAAATTTACCCGGGCGCAGGTGTGGGGGCATCTGGAAAGGTATGGATACCAATCCATTTAGAATATACATGGCATCAACACCCAAATCCGTGATTAGTTTTTGAATATGGAAGATGAAAAACAAGAGATACATGCCTAAACAAATTAAGAAATGCTACTATTTTTATCACTCACACATTTACATATGCTATTGTCTACACACCTTCTATTGGTGGACGATGTTATCCTATTTCTTGCAGGATATAGTAGATAGGACTAGTATGTGAAGACTCATTAGAGCTCTAAAATCATTTTGGGTTTCATTTGGAATATAAGTAAACCTACTCGAGTCTACCATCACTTTCAATGATTTGGAAGATATGTTAGAAAAAACAATCAACCAAGTGCACCCATTTCAAATACTTGGGATTTATGTTAAGATTTAATGACTATAGGTATGGATATTGGTTCTTTCCATACCAAAAAGTGGGAAAAATAATCACAATATGGTTATCCTTGGGTGGCACATTAACCTTAGTAGTGTCCATACCAGGATATTGGCATTCCCTAGCTTATATTATTGTTGGTATCTTGGGAAATATTAGAAAAAAATGCTTTCATTTTATCTAGAAGGAAAGGAAAAGCAAAGGAGGCATCCCTATAGTAAAATGGAAATGGATTTCCAAGCCAAAAATCACATGATTCGTTGGATACTAAAGAATATTCATCATTTTTGGAAAGCATTATTTTCCAAGAGTCTTTAGAGAATCATAAAACATTTAGGCTTGTGGCAGGATGTAATAAAATCAAAGTAAATAGGCAAAATTTCATATAAGGATAAGTTTTACAAAAGTTCCAAAAATTCTTCCCACCATTTATCTTCTAGTATTCTGGTTCGTTGAAGTTTTCTCAATGTTTCATAAGCCTTAGTATATCTGAAAAAGGTAGGCTGAATTGGAAACAAATGCTTTACTTCATGCTCAAGATAAAATAAATTTTCCAATCTGTCATGAATATTTTTTCCTATTGGCAATGCTGCTTCTGATGTACTGGTTGAAGAATTGGCCTGATTGTCAACATACTTGTCCAATTTTTCAACATAGCTTTCAAGGTCCATTAGTTTATCCTTTGAAACTATAGGACTGAGCAATCCTTTTTTCAACAAAATATCAAATATTTCTCCGAAGGCAATGATTTCTTCTTTCATATCTGAGCACCTTCGTTCCAGATTCTGCATAAGGGTTCTCTTAGTAAAAACTCTTTTTATTTCCAAAATTTTTCCGGTCCTGTCCTGAATACCAAGTTCTGCAAGTTGGTGTCTGGTTTGAGTGTTTAGAAACTGCATGAGTTGATTGGCTTCCTCAGGCCTATTTCCCAATTCTTCTCTTGTACTTTGAACTTCTTCTATAGCCAATTTGACTAAATCATTCTGTTCATACATAATCTTAATTGAAGACCAGACATCCTTTATTGATTGGATAATGTTGTCCCAAATAATTTCATTTATTTCCTTTAAAGGTTTCTCCATTGTGAGATCCTTTTCCAATGCTTTAACCAAATTTTCTAATCTTTTTACCTCTCTTGTTTTATCAGCAACACTCATTTTTGAGAGATCATATCTTTGTTCTAAATTAATAAGCTGTAACTTTGTGCGCTAGAGTTATGTTACTTGAAGTTTCAATTCATTCATTGACTTTATTAATTCTTCAGAACTCAAATTGGAAGTATTTACCTGTGATAGCTCTGTTGGGTCACCTGTTGTGGATGTACCTGTACCTGTAATTTCCTCTATTGTTGATGTTGGAATAGTGGACTGCTTGTTCTTTAATGCCTGTTCAAGCTCTTTTTCTATTTCATTTAGTTGCTCATTCAGTTTCAAAAGCAAGTCCATCATTTCTTCTTCAGAATTTTTCTTTATCATCTCTTCAGTTTGTGGATGTCTTGAAGCTAGCAATTTCAACTGCTTTCTCAAAGCTGCAATATCATCATATTTTTTCTTGATTAGGGCCTCTATACCTTTGACATCTTTAGGATTGTGACCCAATCCAATGATTATTTCCTCCAATGTCTTTATCCTATTGTCTTCGGCCTGAGAAGAGGCTTTTTCAAGCTGCAATTGTGCATTAGTGTTCTCCAAAGAATCCTACAACTTCTGAGTTGCCATTGCTTTATCGGTCAGAGTAGAATAGATCATTTCACCAGTCTGCTTATGTAACTCAATTTGATCTAAAGGATGAATATCCTTTGCTAAGACTTCAAAATTTTTTCTAATATAATCTGCAGTTATTTGAGGCTGCTGCACTTTTGGTTTCAAGTGACTCATTATCATTTTGCCTTGCTGAATGTCATAAGCTGACATCAATCTTTCTTTATTCTTAGGAGCCATCTTCAAATACTGATTGTAAACCTGGAGTCTTAGTGGATCATTCTTGGCTTTTATATTGATAAAGGTTTTCTTTATATCTCCTGCATCTTTAACTGGTGGTTTGAAAGAAGATATTTCAACACTCTGTTGCTTTTGCAGCTCTTTTCTCTGTAAAGTAGTGGATGCCCCACTGACTGTATCTGTTTGTTGACTATCCAAATCTTCTCTCTGGCTATAAGTAATTTCCTGAACAAAATCTACTTCTAGAAGAGGATTTAATTTTTGTCTTTTAGCATGAGGCTGTTTTGAAGATCCACCAACAGGGGTAGCAACTTCAGCATCTCTCTTCTTGCCTTTTTCTATATTGATAGGAGTTTGTAAAATTGAAATTTCTGGCTCATTGATCTGAATAGGAGGAATTTGTACTTGACCCCGTTCTTTAGAAGTCTCAGGTTGCTCTATCATTGTGAATTTTTCAAATACTTGTATGTCAGGCTCCTTTTCTTTTCCTTTAGATTGTACTATGGCCAATGCACTGATCTCCTGTAAATTTTGCTGAGAAGTCCCTGCAGAAGAAGGACCAATACCTGGTATCTGCACCTGTCCAAAAGAGTCTAGGTCAAGTATTTTCTCAAGGTCTTTCATTACATTTTCAACATTCACCTACTCACTATCCTGTTCTACCAATGTTCCTTCCATCCATTCATCCATATTGGCATATTGTTCAATTTCTGGAAATTTTTGATGAATGTATGGTGATAGTTTATTTTTCATTCTTCTATCACAGATAAAGCTATTTGGGTCATAAGGCACCCAGTAAAAACTTTTTTGTAATATGAGATATTCTTCTAAGATTCTTTTTGCTTCCTCTCCAGCATCTCTAGAGTTACAAAAAAAGGGACCTAATTGAATTTTGATCCTAAGTTGAGCCTTTTTCTTTGCATTGCAGAAATGAACTATATCTGAGTTAATTATCTGCCTGAAATACTCTAGTGCAAAGAGTCTCATGGGGACATATTTGGGCAACTTGAATGGGCACAATTCACATCCATATATTCTGATCTCAGTGTGATTTTGATACAAGTACCAGTCACCTACCCTATATTGTTTTGAGAGCTGTAGAATTTTCTTGATTTCATTATTGACTCTAGGAGGGGAAACTCCTGTTAACAAAGTGGTTGCAGGGTGTACAAATAGGTCAATAAACTCATTATAGGAGTAAGGAGAATCAGAGGAATTATGGGTGATGGCAGACCAAAATATCACAGACCTAGGATTTCCTTTGGCATCAAGTTTCTGAACATGGAAAGGGAAACTTTCTAATTGGTAATAAATCATGAGATGATATATAACAGAAGAATATTTGAACACTTTTTCATTCTCAAATCTCATGAACCGATCATGGATTTTATTAGCAATGTAGGATGCAAAATCATACTTGACAGCAGGGGACTATCCAGGGGTAAATATAGACAACAATACTAGGGTTAATTGATCAACATATTCACTAGTATTGAAACCCATGATAAAGGATATCATATTCAGAATAAGCCTGCCCACATCAGTGAAAAAAGTATAACCATAGGGGAGAGGGCCTTTGGGCTGATGCTCTGGTAACATGAAGGTTTGACAAATGCGATTTAACTCTTCATGGGACAAATTGGCAGACTTTTCAAGTAATTCTCCCATGGACAGGGGAGTGAGGGCTTGACCAGGTTGAAATTGCAGCATTTCATTTATTGAATGAGTATTGATTGGGAAAAGGATGTTCTGACTCAGGGACAAAACTACTCTTTGATTGGGGTCATAGTTTGCATGGCAGTAATGAATTAACTCAGGAAAAATATGGGCTGAGGGGAGAAGATACATGGGGAGATTGGATTCCCATAATCCAATAGTATCAGAACCGTTTATAAAGTTATCTCTGTAGCGGCAAAAGGTTCGAAGAGGATTATCACTAAGAACGAGGTCTTTAATTTGAAAATCTCTATCTGCTAGTGGCAGATAGTCTAAATCTCTGTGAGGGGCATTCAAAGGTGCGACGTTCAGAGCCACTGGAACCTCCATTTCTAGTTCTTGTGGATTCAGAAATGAATTTCGGGTTTTTGTGAAGAACAAACACAATTACAAGTTTTGGGAATGCAATTTACAATTATGGGGATTGAACAAGACCAAATTGAACTATGTTTCTGTCTTTCGTGCAGAATTTAAAACAAAAGCTAGGATTTCACAGAGTTTTAACAGGAATTGGGGTAAATACCTGTCTTTTGGGAGATGAACAGTGATTAAATAGGTACAGGCTATGGCATATGAACTCTGGATTAATGGTATGAAATTTTCTTCAGCAAAATACAGTTGATGGTGCTTGACAATTTGTTTTTGAAATTCTCTGCATGAGACTTTGGTCGTTCACAGAATAATGAAAATGACGCGGGAAAAATTGTTTTATTCACAAAGTCCAAAGGGTGACGAGGTTTTATTTATTTATTTAATGGATGACATCAGTAGGTATGGAGGATGAGTCATGGGAGGCAAGCGATAAGCAATTTCCATCGCACCGCTTTTGGGGAAAAGTGGTTTTGGGCGGAGGGCGAGCGATTCCATAGAATGATTGACATGTGGCATGGCACTGGTTGAAAACCGCCGGGCCATCGCGCGTTATTTTTTGGACGCGGATGGTTAGCGATATCATTAATAACCATTTATCTCAGATGGGTTGATCGAACGACGATGGGGACGTGGAAGTGATGGGGATTTAATAGCCGTAGTCTTCCCAGGCAACATTTTGGCCCAGAATCCGGTAAGGATTTTTAAAAAATCCGGCAAAGATTTTATCATAATCATGTTTACAGTTGTTAAAATTTAGTATTTTGAGTTCCCTAAGGGTTTTTGGTAGTGCTGAATCCATTTCCACCGTCAAAAATGGATTCCAAACACTCCAACTACCTAATTTCTTGAATTTTAGTTGCCCAGATTTCGACAAGAAACTGTCGTCTGGGCTATTTCGTTGCATGGGTAGACAACTCCAGATTTAATATGGAGGGCCCGACGCAATTAAACGTTAATTAATCTCATCGGGGGGAATCTGATTGGCGGAGTTAATTAATCGTGAGGATTAATCAATTTGTTTATAAAAATGCAGGAAAGTGATCGGGAAATGATTTAACCAAGGTTAGCGGTTAAGGGAGGTATTGGGGATTTTACAAAGGGTTTATAGTTTTAACCTTGGGAAAGGGAGTCGGGGGATTAAAATACACAGGGGAAGAATTATTTTTGTATTCAAACACGTAATAAAACATGTTTTAATTATTTTTTCAATATACTTTTATTATATGATAATTAAATCAGATTAATCTAATTACCATAGGGGGCAGAATTTAATATTACGATATATTTAGCCAAAGGGAGCATAAAGTGGGTTTTTTATTTAAACATGTGGGAATAAATAACTTTGGCTAAAATTTACTAATGGGGTTTTGGGGATATTATATAAAAAGGAGTTATATATAATAGGAGAAGGTTATTTTTATAAGGATTTAATACATAAAATCAATGTTAATATGACAAGGGGACAATGTAAACTCAAAATACATTAATATAACTAAGAAAGTGAAGATTTAAAAGAAAATTGCATTATAATCACTTCATCACTTAGACTTGGAATAAAATGTGATTTTGAGTGTTTTTTATGAAATAATGCATAATTTTCCTAAGTAAAATGGGATTTTACTTAGGAAATGATGTTTAGAAATGGGTGAATGTTATGAAGAATGACTTCAAGTACTTAGGCTTTTCCAATTATTGGGCCAAGGGTCCGGTCCCTCCAAAAGTCAAGGAAATGCCTTGAGCCCCTCTAATTTTCAAATACCTTAGTACTTAGGGGAAATTAGTGAAATATTTAGGGGAAGATGAGAAGGGAATTTAATAACTTTGACTTTGCTTTGCTTTGAATTTATTCCAGTATAGTGTCTGCCTTTGCACTTTGTGATGAAAGTAAATATTAACACATTTAGAGTCATTGTCCATCACATGCAATTCTGCAACATCATCTACCTACCCTACCTACTTTACTCTACCATTTTTCTTCTTTATTAGGGTGCACTTAGACTAGTAAACCCTTATCACACTTTCTTTTCTTTTACATGTAGAAATCTATCTAAGTCTAACCTTATTACATCCAAGGGCTCAGATTAAGCTATTGAGCTCCTTTTATTTACTCTACCTATCTACTTATCTACCAAGATTAAACAGTTTGGTTAGATTTTATTCTCTATCTCTAAAACATGAAATTGAAAGATGAAATAGCCAAGCTTAAACTGTTTGACTATTCATAAATTGTGGCATAGGATACAAGTTGCACACAATTTTATTTATTACATAAGAGCAAAAAGTAGTGGCATTTAGACTTGCACACTTTCCTTGGCCTTTCTTTTGGCGGGGTTCATTTTCTTTTACTTTTTTGGCCATTTTTATTCTTTTTACCCTTTGATTTTTCTTTTAGGGTATACCCTCTTTACATTTTTTTTATTTTTTTTATTTTTTGATAATATGGAAAACCTTTGCAACAAGAAAAGGTATGAACATATTACATAGCCCATTAATTCAATCATGAAATATGACACCTATTGGTATAGGAGTCTAACACTGGCTCCACTTGGGGATGGCTTTTCCTGGTGAAAATTCAAGAACAACAGGTCAGTTGTCCTCATCTATTGACCTTGGTGAACCTGTAAATGTCTTATGTCTTCTGCAAACTAAAATCTGATCTGAAACTAAAACAACACACAAAAGTTTTCAAACCAACTTAATGAAAAACTAGCTAAAAATTGAAAACTAAAAAAAAAATGCTCAAAATTCTGAGCTTATTGGCACTCATCTACCTACTCAATCTACTAAAAATCTTATTGAATCAGGTAATACAAAAATGCCAATGAAGCCAATCAAGTAGCTGTAACAATAAATGGATAACTTGATTGCTTGTGATCAAAATTGGAAGTATATTATGATCATGTGCCTTTATAATAAATGATATGATTTGTAAAGGCCACTTTTGATGAATTTGATCCTTATAGAGAAAACATGTTTGAAAATTTGGGCTAAAAATATTCTCCATATATTCTGATATAGGATCAATAAAAGTATGATGTATGTTATTTACTTCTAGGCCTTCAATGACTGGTTGCTCAGTTGTATTCTGAATATTAAGCCTTGAAACTATTTCTTCTGTCTTGTGTTTGAAAGAATAATCATCCTCAATATGCAAGTCAAAAGATAGTACAATTTCCTCTTGCTTAGGAGAAGGAAGATTTTCAAAGAATTCTTTAGGATTTCGGAAATTGTATGACTGAATTTGAGAATGAAAAAGTTTAATTTCATTTTCATAATTTTCAGAAATTATCTCAAGAACACATATTTTCAGTTTGGGAGAATATTTTATTGATTTCAAAAGAAGAAATAAAGCTCTTAAAAAATCCTCATCAAGCTGAAGTTCTAATATCTCATCCCTCAAAATAGCTAGTGATTGTTTTGTGAAATTATCATAATTATCATCATACTGATCATGTAAGTCTAAAAAATCTTCTAAGAACCTTGATTTTCTTAGGCATAGGTCATTTTGTAATAGCTTGCATCTTTTGAGGCTCCAACTTCACTCCTTCCTTTAAAACACTATGAACCAAATACTCAAATTCTTATTTCCCAAAAGCACATTTGGATATTTTTACATAAAAATGATTGTTCTCAATAATTTGTATAACTTTTCCACATGTTTACTAGTGTGGTATTCCCATGATTTATTATAAATATGTGTATTATCAAAGAAAACAAACACAAATTTTATAAGATGGGATTAAACAAAATTGTTCTTAAGTCGAGTCCGTCGTACTTCAAACGGCGATAAACCATAATTCAAACCAAATTCGCGTTCCAAAATAGCCTGCTGACGTCAGCCAATTTTGTGACGTGAAAACCAAATGAATTCCTCCCTAATATTTTTCGGGTCCGAAGTTGGGCTAGTGTACAGAGGGAGAGTTGTGACGCGAATTTCTTATCAAATTCGCCCTAATCTTTTTCGGATCCAAATTTCCACTGTGCGAGCGGCCCAAACAAAGATCTGCTCCAATCAATTTATGCCACGTGTCCTCAATCAGAACTTGCCCTGCTCCCGGCTGCGGGTGCATTCGATGGCATTTAAGGCAATGGGACATGGATGTGGTGATTTCATATCAATCACATTAAGTTTTAACGTTGTTCAATTAAGTTCCAAGGTTTTCACATCTAATCGCATTAAGTTTTAACACTGTTCAAGATCGGACCTCCACTCCTGTTAGCGATTCCGCATTCTCCAATATGATCCGGCCTTCGGCTCTCATTAATGATCAGAGATTAATTATGACGAGTGTCCTTCGATTTCATTGCAGTCGGGTCGACAAAATGGCATTTCGCTATGGTTTTTCAGACGAGTCGGTTGCTGGGTTACACTGCCTGCTCACTATGACGAGAAGGAGAAGTGGCTAGCTGAACTGCTGCGTAGACCTTGCTGCATATCTGCATTTCTCTCGGTCTGGTCCTTGTCTATCTTCCTCTGTTTCTTGGAATTATGTTTCTGCGTCTCCTCTTGTGCCCACTGCTAGTGAGACTGCACCCATGCCTCGCGTGCGTCAAAGGATGCGTTGCCACAGGGGGAGCACTAGAGGTCAACTCCTGCATGCTCCCTCCAGCCCCTCAACGAAGTTTTCTTCCGGCCAGTCCAGTGATTATTATGCAGGTCGTTATCCAAATACTAGGAGTGGGCGGGGTTGGGTTGTAGGTTCTGGCCACCATATGGATTCCCTTGCTCCTCGTTTCCTCACCGCTAGTTCACCTTCTCCCACGACGCGCATTGCACAATTTTCCTTTAATTTATCTCTCAACCGCCCACGAATTACAGCTTCAGTCACTGTGGTTTTCCGTGAGGTGGCCCAAACAGAGGAAGAATGCACCCATCTGGCGGGTCTAAGCTTGGAAAAAGCCGGCCAGCATTCGGGCCTTTAGGAGGGGAGTCGTGGCATGAATGTGGAGGTAGCACCTAGCGATCCTGGACCTTCCGAAGGATGGTTCCGAATCGTCGAGGAGCTAGAGGAGTAGTTTGGTTAATTTGTTTTTCTTGCTTCGCGGCCCACTTAATTGGGCTGTTTTTAGATTATTTTACTGTGCTGGACCTTTGTAATATTTTTTAATTCTGTAAATTAAACGTTCAAGACTGGTTTCCCCGTATGAGGGCAGTCTTCTTAATTTTTTGATTTTTTGATGACAAATTTGCCATGAGTCTGGACAATGATTTTGACTTCGGTGTAATTTTATTCCCACTGTTAATAGATTAACTTTACTTAGAAAAAAAAATGTTGCCCTGTTTCTATTTTAAACCTGTTTTTTGAAATACAGAGCCATGTTTATATGGTCTACATATTATACTCTTTCTCTGTATATCTAGTACAGGAACCTTTTTGCTATGAACAGGGTGGATGTTGTAGCGGGCTACTAATGGAAACAAGCGAGCCTGAACCTTACATATCGGATGCAACAGATGGTTACCAATTTTTGAATCAAGCGAGCCTGATTTTACAAGAGAGCCTAGGTTTTTGTAGATGGTTATCACACTCCTCACATGATTAGCGTTTTTCTCTATTCAAGGATTTTGGGTACTTTAATTTGTATTTGGAACAATGGACGTCGGTACTCTATCTATTGCTTTACTATTCTACATACTGCTATTTCACTTTCTTATAGATGCCTAGGGCATATTTGGATGCTTTCTCAGATTTGTCGATAATCTCCATGTGGACCGTTACTGGGTTTTATATCATGTCCCTGTATGTGACATGGGGTATTTTTCTATCATTGTCTGGGGTGGGACTTCCACTTTTCTGGATGGATATTTGGGTTCCAATCTTGAGATGTGAAAATGTAATGACTTCATGGACTGTTTTACTTCATATAATATATTCAAAACAACGTTTTTTCTCTTGTGAAAAAAAAATGATTAATGTTTATTACTCTGCCTTCAAAACTAGCGATGCTGGTCTATGTTGCTGGTTTATTGATATGGTCTGATGGTCTTTTTATATTTTGGACATATCACACTCCTCACATGATTAGATTTTTTCTCTGTTCAAGGATTTTGGGTACTTTAATTTGTATTTGGAACAATGGACGTCGGTACTCTATCTGTTGCTTTACTATTCTACATACTGCTATTTCACTTTCTTATAGATGCCTCGGGCATATTTAGATGCTTTCTCAGATTGTCGATAATCTCCATGTGGACCGTTACTGGGTTTTATATCAAGTCCCTGTATGTGACATGGGGTATTTTTCTATCACTGTCTGGGGTGGGACTTCCACTTTTCCGGATGGATATTTGGGTTCCAATCTTCAGATGTGAAAATGTAATGACTTCATGGACTGTTTTACTTCATATAATATATTCAAAACAACGTTTTTTCTCTTATGAAAAAAAAATGATTAATGTTTATCACTCTGCCTTCAAAACTAGCGATGCTGGTCTATGTTGCTGGTTTATTGATATGGTCTGATGGTCTTTTTATATTTTGGACATATCACACTCCTCACATGATTAGCGTTTTTCTCTGTTCAAGGATTTGGGTACTTTAATTTGTATTTGGAACAATGGACGTCGGTACTCTATCTGTTGTTTTACTATTCTACATACTGCTATTTCACTTTCTTATAGATGCCTCGGGCATATTTGGATGCTTTCTCATATTTTTCGATAATCTCCATGTGGACCGTTACTGGGTTTTATATCAAGTCCCTGTATGTGACATGGGGTATTTTTCTATCACTGTCTGGGGTGGGACTTCCACTTTTCTGGATGGATATTTGGGTTCCAATCTTCAGATGTGAAAATGTAATGACTTCATGGGCTGTTTTACTTCATATAATATATTCAAAACAACGTTTTTTCTCTTGTGAAAAAAAAATGATTAATGTTTATCACTCTGCCTTCAAAACTAGCGATGCTGGTCTATGTTGCTGGTTTATTGATATGGTCTGATGGTATTTTTATATTTTTGACATATCACACTCCTCACATGATTAACGTTTTTCTCTGTTCAAGGATTTTGGGTACTTTAATTTGTATTTGGAACAATGGACGTCGGTACTCTATCTGTTGCTTTACTATTCTACATACTGCTATTTCACTTTCTTATAGATTCCTCGAGCATATTTGGATGCTTTCTCAGATTGTCGATAATCTCCATGTGGACTGTTACTGGGTTTTATATCATGTCCTTGTATGTGACATGGGGTATTTTTCTATCATTGTCTGGGGTGGGACTTCCACTTTTCTGGATGGATATTTGGGTTCCAATCTTTAGATGTGAAAATGTAATGACTTCATGGACTGTTTTACTTCATATAATATATTCAAAACAACGTTTTTCCTCTTTTAAAGTTTCATTTTTTTTTTTTTAAATTGAACCCTTCATCGCTATATCGATGCCTTGTAAGCGTCGGAATTGCGACAGCTTAAAAATGTTGGAAGAGCAACAATATAAAAACGTCGAATGAGCGACGTTCAAAACGTCGAACCACATTTCATCGGAATTGCGACAGTTTACAACCGTCGAAAGAGTGACGTCCAAAACATCGGACCACATTGCGTCGAAATTGCGATAGTTTACAAACATCGGAAGAGTGACGTTCAAAATGTCGGACCACATTTCGTCGTAATTGTGACAGTTTAGAAACGTCGAAAGAGCGACGTTCAAAACGTCGGACCACATTTCATCGGAAGTGCGACAGTTTACAAAGGTCGGAAGTGCGATGGATTGGGAAACGTCAGAAGAGCGACGCTTGTTTGGAAGCGACGGAAATAGTGTCGATAGTGCGACACTTTTTAAGTGCATCAGAACTGCGACGGTATGGTAAACCATGGTTTTCCCGCCCTCGAACTGTCACTCTTGTGACGACTATGTGTCGGAATAGCGACGAATTGGCCGTCGGAATTTCTACCAAATTTTCTAGTGAAAAGAAGATTGAAAATTAAAAATTAGTGAGAAACCACCTCACCTACTCATTGTGACCATGTGGAAAATAAACAACCTTGCTCCCAACATCATGTAAAGACACAAGCAGTCCAACAAAGGCATTCCAAAGCTCTGAATTAAGGCATGTCCTTTCCCCTGCTTGATGTGACATGAACAAACAAATTGTGAATTGGATATTCCTTTAGAAAACTCTTTACATTCCAATAGTAATTTTGTAAAGTAGTATGATATTATGAATGTAAAATTTGTAGTACAAAGCACATTAACTTGAAAAATATTCTAGATGATAGTATTTTCCATAGACATTTTTACATCAATTACTTTTCTAAGGTGTCATAGTTTGATATGATTAGTTAATCCAGCTGATATCATCATTTCCCATTGGAAAATTTCAAGGTTAATGATGAATTAAATGATCAATTTCATGGTGAATTTATTGACCATGCTACCTGTTTTTGATAAAATCCATACAACTCACTTGTTAGTTTCTTCAATGGCTACTTCGAGTACTGTGATTGGTACAGAATAGAAACTTGCTTTTCAAATAATATTGATGCTACTTGGTTAGAGTATTGATAATTGGAAGATTTTCCTTACTATAAACGGATCTGAGGTGTTCTTTTTCTTTGGGATTCCTACTTTTAAAAGCAATTGGAATTCATAATTTCCAAAGAAAAATGTGTGATTTCTATCCTACTTTGATTTGAAATTGCATTTTTTATGTGCATTCTACACTTGCATGTAAAAGGGACTCTCTTTCTGCCCTTTTTTTCAAAAAATAAAACTAGCACAAATTACATGTCTTTTATGTCCTTACAACTTCCCATAAAGGTCATCGAGTTACCATATTCTATATAAGAAGAAAAATCTCAAGAAAAACCACTTTAGCAAGCCCTACATCTGATTAAAAATGGAATAAAATATGTATGCATGGTAACCTTAACTAGAATGAAAAAGAGAAGAAATTAAAGGCTAAGGTGATTATAAAGTTGGCAGTTATGCCTCCTCTAACCTCTTCCAAAATTGTACAACCTTCTATGATTTGTACATGTTCCATTGAGAAGGCATCTATCTCAACATTCATCTTGCATTAGTACTGCATTGATTCTGAATCAGAATGCATCCTATGAAATTATAATTTGTTTAAAGAAGTATGGAATAGGAAGTATTAGAGTGGAGGACATCACTTTTTTCCATAGGATAGAAATATTGTTATGATTTATAATTCCATCGAAGAGATTCCTTCCTAGGTATCTCAGATAAGGGTTTTGTAATATGAGCATAAATTTTTATAAAAGTTTGGTATTATTCCATTAACTCTTGGAATCCTCACAATTAGAGGTGTTTTTGGGTTTGGGTCTATGTTTACACAGCTTTTTGATATTATATGGTCAATGTAATAAGTCACATCCTTTTTGCCAAAAATTAATTTGTTACTTTTGTTGAAGTCCAACAAGAAATTGCAGCACCTACGCTAGTGTGGGACCAATAGTTCCTAGCAGCACCTACACTAGTGTGGGCTAAATTTGGTGTAGTGTCTAATTTAATTTTTCCTTAATAAAATTGGAAAATAAAATGTAATTATCTCATGATCACTTGTAACAATTAAATAAATGTGATAAACTCAATTAGCTAATGTATTTCGAGTTGAGGGTGGTTGGTTAGGCATATAGAGTAATTCTATTAGCTATGGAGTTTGAATTGTAGCTAGTGCATTAGTTTAATGCATGTGTAATCAGTTAACTCAGTTAGGTGAGTTAGAGTTAGTTGAACTAATTGTAATTCTCTTTTGCACTAGTGAGAGATCAAGTGAATTAGATATTATTTAATTCAGAATCAGTGATCTACCATGCAACTAATGATTTAATATTAATAGCTGCGTGCATGTCAGTTCCAGTGGAGACCTCGTTGAGACAAAGGTGAAAGGGAGGCTAACTATCAATTGTGTGATTAATAGGTTTCTTACATGAAGCCAGACATCCATTATAGTGCCCATGATCCTTGTGTAGTTTATGAAGGCCAAAATTCCTAAAAAATAGGGTTTCATTCATCAGGAATTTCGTAAGCAAGGCAGGTTGTTTAGAGGCTGAGAATTGGGCAAGTGTTGGCTAGTTTTGTCCAGGATAGTGTGAGACAGTTAGCAGAGTGCAGAAGACTCTTGTGAGAAGAGTGCATTATAATTGTTTCATGATTCCATGGTTAATATACAATAGAATATAGGGGGGATTTGAGCAGCAAGCTTTCCACAAGAAATTATATGTGTTGTGGTTTGATTTGATTCTTTCTTTGCTTCATGTGATGGGTGATTATGTTTAATTTCCGCAATTTATTTGTAGAATCAATTCAGTATCTAGCTTTAGTAAATTGTTATATCAAATTGAATCCATTGATATACATATGTTTTTATAATTTATACATGGTATCAGAGCATAATAAATCACTATATTGGAGGAGAAGTCGAGTTTGTGACTTAATAGAATTCGAATTTACAGAAGACATTCTTGGTGCTACAGGTAATTCAGGATCGAAATGGATTTCAATGGCTTGATATTGGAGTATGCACTCGAGGGTAGCTCTAACTATATTTCTTGGAAAGACATGATAGAGGCAGTACTAGAGGAGAATGAGTTGAAGGAATTCATTGACAATGATTTTTCCATACCCGCTTTGACAGATGTTTCATATCTTGATGCCCAAAAAAATAAAGTTGCAAGGGAAAGGAGGATCTTACTGGAGGGAGTACGAGACCACATTGTCTCAACTCTCCATGGAAAATTCACACCATATGCAATGTGGAAATATTTTACATATGTATTTCAGAGCAGTAGTGATCATATAAAATTGGCACTGAAGGATACACTCAGGAAGATCAAAATGGAGAAAGGAAAAACCATGCTAAAATATTTAACAAAGTTTGTCCAATGTCTATATGAGCTTGGGAGGGTCCAAATTACTATCGCTAATGATGATTTGGTGAGAATAGCTCTTCTAGGACTTCCAAGAGTTGGCATAGTTATCAGGACTCTGTCAATGGAACAGAAAAGTTTCCATATTTGGAACGACTTTGGTCAGATTTGGTGCAAGAAGAATTTAGGCGGAATAACAGAGATGGATCTTCATCTAAGAATGAAGATGAAGAAGATTGTGATTTTTCTACCAAGGAAAAGAATGGGAAAGGAATTAAATTCCATTCCAAAACTAATTCTGGTAAATATGGAAATAAGCACGACATGTCTAGAGTGAAGTGTTTTCACTGTCACGAGCATGGACGTTATGCCACTAATTGTCCACAAAAGAAGAAGAACAAGAAGGCTTCAGGATCTGCAGCTAGTGAGGCTTTGGCCTCACAATTCGAGCTTGTCTTCTCGCTCATTGGATGCATGGTGTCAAGTGCAATGGGATTAGTGTGGTACTTGGATATCCTTTCACATGACAGGAGACAAAGAACTTTTTGGTAGCTTGGAGGAGAAGGACCTCCAGTTGCATATCGAAATGGGTGATGACGCGTGGTACCGTGCTACTAAGATTGGTACCATTTCCTTACAGAGATAGTTAGGTAAACCCTTTCAATTACAATATGTAATGCATGTACCAGGCTTGAAGAAAAATTTAGTCTCAGTTGAAATGTTGGAGGATAGAGGATATGATGTTGTTTTCAGTGAGGGAAAAGATTTCCTGCGACACAAAACAACATGAAAAGCCAAGAAGATTGGGATTCGAGTTAAGAATCTCTATAAAATTGATGTATAGGGCTGCACAACATTGATGGGTAAGGTGGAAAAAGTGGTGAGCCAGGATGAGGGTGGGTTATGGCATAGGAGATTAGGGCATCTTCACCAAGGAGCCTTGAAGGTCATGCAGCATATTTCTACGAGTCTTCCCAAGGGTACACTTGCATAGTCATACACATGCAAGGGATGTACTATGGGGAAGTACGCAAAGGCCACTTTTAATGAGAAGGATAACCGAGCCTTGGGGATCCCTTAGAGAGTTCACTCAAACGTGTTTGGACCATTCTCTACTGCTTCGATTGAAAATCATAAGTACTATGTGATATTTGTTGATGGATTTTCTCGAAAGTGCTAGATGTACTTCATGTAGAAGAAATATCAAATATTCTCAAAATTTCTTTAGTTTAAAACATTGGTAGAGAAAGACACGGGGAAGCATGTGAAGGCTCTTAGGAGTGACAATGGTGGTTAGTACATATCCAATGAATTCAAGAACTTCTGCAGCAAAGAAGGAATTTAGAGAGAGTTGATTATGCCTCATAACCCACATCACAATAGGGTTGCAGAAAGAAAGAACAAAACAATTGTGGGTGCAACACGAGCGATGTTGCATGATCAGAGCTTACCATTGCATCTTTGGGCGAAGGCATGCAACACAGTGGTATTTGTGGAAAACCATTGTCCTCATCAGATACTTGGCATGAGTACACCAGAAGAGGCCTTTACTGGTACGAAACCTAATGTTTCACATTTTAAGATTTTTGGCTCATCTGTTTATGTGTATGTGACCAAAGATGCTAGGAAGAAGCTAGAACCAACAGCTGAGATTGGGATATTTTGGGGTACACTAAAAGTACCCACAACTATCGGGTGTATTTTCCAAAAAATAGAATGACTGTTATGCGATGAGATATAAAATTTTATGAGGAGAAATCCATGCAAGTGTCCCTTGAGAGGGAGCTGGATTTGTATGTAGAGGAGGAACTCTTGGTTCCAACTAATGAACCCCAATATGTGGGGCAACCATAGGTAGAGGATCATGGAGTGGCATACAACACTCATGCAATTCCATCCACCAGAAATGGTAGAAGGTGCACCAAGGAAGCTGATAGATTGAGACTTGATGTAACAAAGAATGTAGGAGCCCCTAATTCACTACACAGACAGAGACAGTCTCCGAACATGTTTATTGGATACATGGCTCTTATGAGCAAGTGTATTGTGATAGAACCATCTTCCATTGAGGAAAAAATGTAGAAACCAATTTGGGTTGATGCTATGGTAGAGGAGTATGACTCCATCGTCAAGAAAAGTGCATGGGACATCGTCTCCAGGCCAATTGGTAATCAGTGGTTGGATCAAGATGGATCTATAAGGTGAAGTAAGTTGTTGATGGGAGTGTGGAGAAGTACAGGGCTAGATTTGTGGCCCATGGATTCTCACAAGTTGAGGGGATTGAATATGATGAGACTTTCGCACCAACTGTGAGGTACTCTTCCATTAGATCTATCCTTGCACTCTCAGCACAGATGGGGTGGCGCATTCATCATATGGATGTGAAAATTGTGTTTCTCAATGGATTTATTAAGGAATAAGTGTACATAGAACATCAATAATATTTTGATATCTTTTACAGTGAGTTGCATGTGTGTCGACTCAAGAAAGCACTGTATGGGCTAAAGCAAGCACCTTGTGCTTTGTACACTTGGATTGACAACTATTTCACTGGGTTGGGCTTCACCAAAAGTGAAGCGAATGGAAACCTGTACCAGATTGTGGTTGATGGTAAGCTATTGATTATCATACTTTATGTTGGTGATATAATTTTGAAAAGTTATGAGCAACTGATAAACTCATGCAAGGATGATCTTGCAAGGGAGCTTGGAAAAAAGGACATGGGACTCCTTCAATATTTCCTCAGTTTGGAAATACGGCAGCGAGATGGTGAAATTTTTGTTTCTCAAGGCAAGTATGCCAAAGAGATATTGGGTAAGTTTCACATGGAGAGATGTAAGCCCATGGACACTCCTCTTTTGGGAAATTGAAGGAAAGAGGATGCTACTTTTGTATAATTAGTGGATGCTAATGTCTACAGATAGCTAATAGGTTCACTAATGTACTTGGTGAACACTAGACCAAAAATTTTCTACGCAGTTAACTGGCTGATTCAAGCTATGGTTAAGCCAACAAAGCTCTTTTGGAAGGCGATGAAGCATGTCTTGAGATATATAAGGGGAACTATAGAGTATGGATTATGGTACAGACAGATAGAGGGATTGAAGCTTGAAGGCTTCACAGATGCAGATTGGGCATGCAGTCCATCAGGCATAAAGAGCACATCAGTAGGGATCTTTAGCATAGGATCGACACAAATTTCTTGGTACAGCAAGAAGCAGTGATCTATGGCACTCAGTTCAACCGAGGTAAAGTACATGGAAACAAGTGAAGCTGCATGTGAGACCATCTAGATGAGAAAGACCTTGATTGCTTTGTTTGGTTCTCAGATGGATCCGTTGGTGATACATTGTGATAACCAGAATTTCATTAAACTCTCGGTTAATTTGGTGTTTCATGATAGGTCCAAGCACATAGACATCCAGTACCACCATCTTATACATTGTGCTCAAAGGCGCATAATGATACTTCAATAAATTCTCATGGAATATTAGGATGTAGATATTCTAACGTAGGTGCTCACCAGGAGAAAATTCGAATACCATAGAGGCAAGATCGGGGTGGCAGATAATCCCTTTCTTGTTGAGAGGGAGTTTTGAATTCCAACAATAAATTGCAGCACCTACATTAGTGTGGGACCAATAGGTCCTAACATCACCTACACTAGTGTTTGATAAATTTGGTGTAGTGTCTAATTTAATTTTCCTTTAATTAAATTGGACAATAAAATGTAATATTATCTCATGATCACTTGTAATAGTTAACTTAGTGTGATAAACTCAGTTAGCTGATGTATTTTGAGTTGAGGGTTGTTGGTGAGGCATGCAGAGTAATTCTATTAGTTATGGAGTTTAAATTACATTTGATGCATTATTTTAATGCATGTGTAATCAGTGAACTCAGTAAGGTGAGTTAGAGTCAATTGAACTAGTTGTCACTGTTTGTTGCACTAGTGAGAGATCAAGTGAATTAAGTATTATTTAATTCACAATCAGTGATCTGCCATGCAACTGATGATTTACTATTAATAGCTGCATGTCTGTCAGTTTCAGTGCAGACCTAGTTGAGACAAATATGAAAGGGAGGTTAACTATCAGTTGTGTGATTAGTAGGTTTCTTTCATGCAACTAGTCATCCATTGGAGTGCCCCTGATCCTTGCGTAGTTTAGGAAGGAAAAAATTCCTAAATATTAGGGATTGCATTCATTAGGAATTGTGCTAGTAACGCAAGTTGCTTAGAGGCTAAGAATTGGATAATTATTGGCTAGTTTTTTTCAGGACATTGTGAGAAAATTAGCATAGTGCAGGAAACTCTTATGAGAAGAGTGCATTGTAATTGTTTCATGATTCCATGTTTAATATACAATATAATATAGAGGGGTTTTGAGAAGCAATATTTCGCTAGGAAATTATATGTGTTCTGGTTTGATTTTATTCTTTCTTTTCTTCATGTGATTGGCGATTGTGTTTAATTTTTCCAATTGATTTGTAGAAGTGATTCAGTATCTAGCTTTAGTACATTGTTAGATTGGATTGAATCCGTTGATATACATATGTTTGTATAATTTCTACAACCTTTTGCATAAAAAAATATTTCTTTTAACATAGACAATACCTAATTTATGTGCTTGAGGTGGTCCTTCAAGGTCTTACTGTAGTGTAGATGTGTATATCATCAAAGATAACAAGTACAAACTTGTTAAGAATATTTCACCCAAGTGTTCGTCAAGGCGAAGGTTTCCCTCCACCTTCACTATTTGATGGTGAAGGTGGCGACTTGACCTTTCAAAAATAGATCAATAAAGTTGGAAATGACCTTCCAAGTGTGCTAATGCATGTCCAAAATGTTTCTTCTTTCCCGTCAAAAAGTGTTTTCAAGGTACATAATGCTGGTGTAAAAATGTGAGATAAGAACCACCTAATGGGCCCATATGGGGTCCAAACAAATTTGACATGAAATTGATAATATTTGGTGATAAATGTGTGAGAAAATGGAATTGGAATGTTTTCCTAGGATACTATATGTCAGGTTGTAGTGAATGGTAAGATGTCCTCTGCCTCTAGCCTCGAAAGGTAACCAAGTAAGGCTAACCTTTATTCCATTTTATTGATGTACTATAAACGAATTTATTAGATACTTGTTAGAAAAGGATAATGGGATTTTATTACCAAATGTGTGGTCTTAAACTCCCATTTTGTTGAATACTTTTCCACTCTGATCCATCAAGAGGAAGAGGAGGTGTAAAAAACTATTTATGGCCTTTGGATCAGTGTTTAATGAACACATGAGTAGCTATATAATTATCAAATAGAGATACCTCCTACACCCATTAATAAAAATAGAAAATAATCAATGTAGGTAACATAAATAGGCATCTGAGGTTTCCCTTTCATCGAACTGTATTCCTTAAGAAAATATGCTAATGGTTGCTTCTTAGATTACCATATATTTTGAGAATACACTACCAAATGATATTCAAGGGAGCATGTTTTAAAATATCTTAGGGATCATTTGGAATTTAGAAATACAATTATCTACTTCTAGTAGAAAGATTCAGTATCATCTTGTTATTTATCAGGGTATGCCTCAACCCACTTTATGTATTTTTGATTCATTCTCTCTCTTTATTCAGTTGTTAAATTCGTTGTCCAATGAGGTTGGAATTCTAGAATCATGATTTGATAGGCTGCATATTCTTGCATCTTCCTCATCCAAGGAATTATCAACTCTTGATACCTAGAAATATTCCAAAGAAAGTATATGAGTTTCATAATCCTTTAATCAACATGTTTGATTGGTGAGAAAACAATCAAAAAATGTAGATAGCAATTTATTTTCATTTTGTTAGTAACTCTTATATCTAGCCCATGGCATCAGATGGACAACAACATTGTTAACCTTCCAACAATTTCTTTAATTCTCTTTTTGGATATATATTATTCATTTTCAAACTCAAGGAGAAGAGAAATATGATGAGCATTCTCAAATGCAGTTCTTGCTCCTCACCCTAGTCTAGTATACTAAGCATGTGCAGCTACATGACAATCTAAGATGAATGTAAAACATTGTGAACTAAATATATGAAATTTCTCAATCTAAGTTTGTACATGATTTTGGTGGAAATTGAGTGGTTGGATTTGGTACTTAAAACATGGAAAGAGTAATGATTATGTGGTGCATGTAGTGTATCATTTGGAAAAATTTGTGTATGAATCAATAGAACATGATTGTATGCATCACTCCACTCTTTGTTCTATTATGATCTCTTCATTAGTGGCCTCTATAGCCACTTGCGGGTCATCTCATCCAACAACCTCATCTAGTTGCTTCAAAACACGACTTTTGAAACCAAGGGCACCGCGCTTGGCTTTTCCTTCTACAAGTGAGTTTGTCAGATCCCTTGCTTCATCTTTTTTACGAAATAACCACATGGTATAATCTCCTACAACAAGCACTGAAAAACTTAGTTTAGAGTCAAGATATGGAAAACATATCGCATTTATTGCAACTTGGAATGTTGTTGGAGCATTCATTTGTTAGAATTATTCAAAAAGAAGGTATAAAAAACTGACTTCATAATAGTTATGACACGTGAACCCAATTGGATTCATGACTAGTATTGGGTTGGTTGAACTAGTAACAATGTGTCTTATTTAATAAAAGAGCCATAAAATTCCCATCTAAGCATTTTATTAATTCTAAGATAGGTGTAAAATGTGGGTGCTATAATAATGGCACCTGGGCTTGCTCAAGGCAAGCTGAAGTAACCTCCACTGTAAGCTCAAATCAACCCCTAGAAGTACGCGGTGCTACTCCAACTCTGTGTAGTCCTAGCCCAGAAATGTTGTTGTTGATCCATTGGATATGCTTCTAGGGCCTAGAATAATGCTCCAAAAATCTTGGGCTTTTAACTCTAGACTCTACTCACAAAACCCACAAAAACGTGTGAAGGAATTGGCCAAAATGTTGACCAAATGTTGACCCTGAAATTTCGGCCCAATTTCCCCTAACTCCTCTAGATGCTAGTTAAGTTAGGATATTTGTTTGACACTTCAAACCTACCTAGAAATTATGTTGAACTAATCTTGGCTTCTCCTCAAGAAACCCAGACAAACCTATAAATGGTTCACTCAAACCTTGACCCTGGAAATTGGCCCTCTTGGGCTTGGCTTACTACACTACTGGGTAAATCGATCCTCTTGCAAATATTGTTGATGAAAGTCTCTAAAATCCATGAAAATCCTTGTTAGGAAGCTCCACACCTCCCCACAAAATCTCCTCCAATATATCCTTCGCTCCTCAAGCTCCCGAAGTGATGCTCCTCGCTGACTGCGTAGCCTCTGCGTTGTTATGGATGCCATTGCATCGCTAAAGTGATGACTACATTGTGGATGAATCTCTTGTTACTAGAAATGATCCTCCAAAATGGTAATACTCCTCTCCTGAGCAGGCACTCAAAGTCCCAAAGGCAGAGGTTTAGATCTTCACATGAAAATATCATGTGCTAAACAACACTTACAGAATTGGCTTCTTACTCAAGCACACTTTCTATCAAAGACAAAGTCAAAATGGATGATTGACTGATTGACCAAAATGAGCTGCATGCTTCCTTTTATCTAAGCATGAACAACGTTCCCTTGGGCCCCACCTCAAAATTGCATTGCCTCTAGCTCATACCAATGTGTTGTGCTGCCACATGTGGGACACGAAAATCCATGTTAGGAAGCTCCAAGCCTCCCCACAAAATCTCCTCCAAAATATCCTTCGCTCCTCAAGTTCTCGAAGTGATGATCCTCACTGACTGCGCAGCCTCTGTGTTGTTATGGATGCCATTTCATTGTTGAAGTGATGACTACATTGTGGATGAATCTTCAGTTACTATAAATGATCCTCCAAAATGGTAAGACTCCTCTCCTGAGCGGGCACTCAAAGTCCCACAAGGCAGAGGTTGAGATCTTCACCTAAAAATCTCATGTGCTAAACAACACTTGCTCAATCGTTCTCTCTTTCAAAGTCAAAGTCGAAATGGGATGATTGAATGAATGACTAAAATGAGCAACGTGCTTCCTTTTAACTAAGCATGCACAACGTTCCCTTGGGCCCCACCTCAAAATTTCATTGCTTCTAGCTCGTACCAATGTGTTGTGCTACCACAGTTGGGACATAGTCTCTCCTCATTGGGCCCCCATCTTGTACTACATCTGCAATTTTTTCCTTGGCCTAATGTTTTTCTCTCTATAATTTCCTTAGTCTAATTGTGAGCCCCCAACCCACATCCTCATATTCAAAATGTAATAGTTAAAAAAATATCAAAAATTAATATTCTAATTAGCAGAATTACTAATTTGGAATATTATAGTCATCCTAGACAAAAATTTCTCTTCCTCAAGCAATTCCTGAACAAGAATCCTCTCTATTTGATGCTCCCCATGGTCACTGCAAAAATGTGCCAAGGTCCCAGATGTGCCATTGAATCATCCCTGACCTCTGCATCACCCTGATACAAAGGAATGCCTCAATACCAGGATGCCAAGCCATATTTTCCAACATGAAGCTCCCCCTACTCCACTCACCATCCTGCCAGGCATAAGTAGCAGAAGCCCTCTGCACACCATCAATGTTTATGGAATCATGATAATATGGCACTATGCCCAACTCCTCATGAATTTTTCTAACCAAGTAGTCCATCTCATGCACTCCAATAGTAAACCCTTAAAGATACCACCTAATCCGTGCAAATATAATGTCTTTCGCATGTGATCTTCTCTAGATATCATGTTATTGGCCCACCTACCAGGCTACAGAATTTCCCCACACCATCAGGGACTCGCTAAATTCCAATGGAAGATCTGCATGATCTCCCCCTATGGTAGACAAATCATCCCCAAGGGTTATGGAGATGTAAAGAGAAGTGATGCTTAGGTCCCCTGTCAAAATCAGAGTGGT
Organism: Pinus albicaulis; assembly: GCA_034641835.2. Lineage (NCBI taxonomy): Eukaryota > Viridiplantae > Streptophyta > Pinopsida > Pinales > Pinaceae > Pinus > Pinus albicaulis. Next base: position 588,390,669 of record CM076579.1, read on the forward strand.
GCCACCATGCTGATGTTTCACTAATTTGATTATGACATACTCCCCACCGTGTCTAGATTGTATCCTCCTCTCCTGAGGCCTAGTGGTGGAAGGTCTGTGATATCTAATCTCATCATTCTCGAGCATCTCCATGATGCCAATATCTACCACTCCACTACCGATCTTGACTTTGAAAAACAACAGGATTATTCTACCTCTCCAAGTAGTGGTGGTCTTAGTTATTCCCCATGGGTGAAACCCAAGGTGAACTAGATCACCCTCTGTCATGACCCTGCTGATCACACAATGGAGTGATCCACCTGCCAACCAAATCCCTATCCCCCAAACCATACTTGGGGCTTATAAATCTTACTCTTTTTTGAACGATTTTTCATAGCACTGCTACCTTCTAGAACACATCTGGCCCTCATATTTGAACCCTGTATGTAACATATGGGTGGACCCCAAGTATCAGGAGTTTTTCCCATGCAAGCCAATCTTCCATGCTCCTTCTAGATTGTGTAGTGAAATCTATTGTCCCAACTCCTAAGGGTACACCTAGACACTTCTTAGCATCTGGGTGCCCTCATGTTGAAAAATTATACCATCCATCATCCCTCTACCTCCTATGACACCTCAAGTTGTCTCCCTAGAAGGGGGTCATGCATATCCCTGAGCGTGGGCTCAAAGGTGGTGCAAGTGCTACATCTACAAAATATCGAACTACCCCCAAGCCTGCATCCACCAACTCGCATCTTGATCATATTCCACAACTCAACAACCTCTCTCCCGATGTACCATGACCCATCCAACTTTCCTAGATGATCCTCCTGGGTCCTTTGACTCAGGATGAGAGCATCAGGAGATGATATCCAAGTCCCCTTTGTTGGTGTGCAATGTTGTAGAGTGATAAATGGAAGTTCATGGCCGACCTTTTCATGAACTCGCGCTCTAAATCTGAGTGTGCCAAACCCAATGGTGTGCATGATTTCCTCATCAGGAGATCTCTTTGGCGAAAACACTTCATCATTAACCTATTTTTTATCATCATATTTTTGTGCACACAAGTATGCACCCCTACACTGCTCTGTATAGAAATGAACTCTGTGGCACAAATCCATGCACCATTGGTTACCAATGCTCAATGCCCTACCCCTGTGTACCATAGGGCATCCCATATGTGCCCATCATTCTTATAGGACCATATTCTATATAGATAGAAAAATCTAAATAAAAATCACTTTAGAAAACCCTACATATTATTCACAATGGAATAAAAAACGTGTGCATAGTGACCTTAACCAAAATAAAAAAGAAAAGGAATTGAAGGCTAAGGTGACTATAAAGTTGGCAGCTATGCCTCCTCTAACCTCTTCCAAAATTGTTCAACCTTCTTTAGTTGTGTTATAGGTCAATTTGGGAATCATTCCTAATGACCTCGTTAACTAGGCATCATCTCCAGGACTAATGACTAAGGTTCTATCATTCCCTATCATTTCAAGTTGCTACATGCCCTAAGGAAAGAACAAGACAAATCAGTCATGACTTTCATCAAGCAAAGGTTTCCAAGGTTTTAAGTTTAGTATATAGCATATGAGAACTCACCAAAGTTGCCTCTAAGGGGACTCAGTGTGTTTCATAGTCAGGTAGCCCCATGCAAGGATGCTCTGCAAATCACTTACCGACATCTATGGGTGCGTTGGTCACATTAGCAACGGAATTCTCATTGTTCTAGAATATCCACTTGGCCAGTGCCTTCTAGAAGAGTTCACATGTGTCAAGCTTCGAATCCAAGTGTCCATTTGACATCTAAAAGATTGGGAACATGTCTTTCCTATTGTTGGAAAGTCATTGATTGCAAAACAACCTTCAACTCCTCTATAAATTGAGCACAGATCTAAGTGTTTGATAAGGAAGAATTTGAGTAGAGAAATGATGGTGGATTTTCAATTGAGAGTTAGATTTGTGTAACAGTTGTTGGATAGATTTATGCTGTGATGAGGCTAAGGATCGTTGTTGGAAGGGTCACTTCAAATCAATCATTGGGTTGTAACCTATCCTTCTATCATGAATAAATAATACAACTTACTTTTCCCTATATGCATTTGTATTGACTTTGATTTTCCATATTGTAAGATCTTAGTTGATGTATATTGTTTATTCTTTACTGATTTAGCCAACTAACTTGAATAGACATCTGTATTATTGCTATGTTCTATTGTTTTAGTGTTCTTTCTTGTAGGAATCATTTCGCACAAACCGCTTGAATTTGAAGCTACAACGGAAGCGACAGAAGGAGAAATTTAGAAGCACTTGGATTACAAGTAAGCCTCTAATCCTTTCTGTGTGTCTACTCTGAGTTAGGAAACATAGTCGTATAGTCTTTAATCTGTTGTTCTAGATTGTCATCTGTCTAGGGAAGTGTGTTTTATCCGTAATTCACAATTCTGTTCAAAAAATTGGCGGCTCCACTGGGGAGAATTTCTCTTAGATCTAGGTGACTTAGCCTCTGATTTGCTTTTTTTATCCACCTAGTAGTTGTTATTCACAAAGATCAAACTTTTTCAGATATTAATTTTCAAAAGAAGTGTGTTAAATAGTAGTGTTTTTTCTTATACACTGCACCCAATGCACTCTTGGACAGGACACGGTGCTTTTCATAGCACTGTCTCCCTTTAGAGACTGCATTGACTCCTGAAACCATCCAGATTCCATTTAATTTTTCTTTTCAAGTTGATTCAGTTTATTTTCTGTTGTGTTTTGAAAATTTTGAACCTCATATTGACCAGTGAATCTATATATTTCTTCCTCCTTTGAAATAAAATTTGTTCAATGTTTTTTTAAATCATTTTTCTTTGTCATTGGAAAGTTTATTTCGAAGTATTTTTACTGTCACATTAGATCCATTTGCTTTTGAAAAAGGAAATTGTCATAAAATCTTTGATTCCTGATAGGAGAAATTTTTGTTCCATTCCTCAATTTTCCTTCAAAAGAGAAATTTTTGTTTATATTCCTCATTTCTTAAAATTAAAACAAATTTGATTTTTTTTTATTTAGTGCACTTAGTTTATTTTTTGCATTCATAACATTAAAGGAACTGAAAAATAAAAATCTACATTTTCATGTAGGATTTTTGTGTTTTGCAAAAGGAACAATTAGGAAATCTACATTTAGTTTGTGTTTTCTGAATTGTTTTCTCACAAATTGATTTCTCTTTCCCTCCAGTAGCTAGGATTTTCATTGAAAAACTAAAAGTGAAAGATTTCTTATCATTTTTAGTTGCATTTTATGAATTTTCCAATACATCATCACGATGAACCTTTGAAAGGAAAATTGTAAGCAAGATCAACATAAAATTAATCTCAATTTACCTAACAAATCATGGAACCATAACGATAACATTTAGAAGGTCTCGGATAGAGATGTGTTCCAACATCGTAAAACATAGCAGCTATCGTTAACTTGTCTATGATACATTCTGAGTGTGATACCTCACTTCATATACGTAAGTATATCATAGCTCATCCATGTACTTTCGGGTATATCAGGCGGTGTTACAGTATGATAAGTATAAAGGGGTGCTCTCACCGTGCGGTTTCACATCAGACAACACTAATACGAACTTGGGCCTCCACGTACCTTCGAGTATATTTGGGAGGACAAATTTTAGGTGCTATCCATCCATAGTGAACTGAGTCAGCGGCCTTGTAAATTGTGATACACCGAACACAACATTTGGAGAGATTGTTTGCTCGTACTTATTGGTTCGCTAGGAGGCATTCTACAGTTCAGAGTTTCTTCGTAAACTCTTTTGCCTAGCATTACCATTTTATTTTGTTTATTTTTTTTTGGTTAAAATAAATCAATAATCGTGGAAGAACAAAATCATTTCCCCCGTCATTCACATAGACTTGCATTAAAACCACCTTTACCACTAGAAGTTACTTCTAGTAGGCGAAGGCGATCACGATCTACCGAATCAAGTACAATCCGTACCTCTTGTGAAACATCATTTTCCAATAAAGCAAAGTTAGCTCAATTTGTTTCTACACATCCTGGTTTGTCTATTGTTGTCAAAATAGAGTCTTCGCAGCTACCCGTGGTCACGATCCTTCCAATCAGTGAGACCATACCTCCTAGACCCGATGTTCTCCAGCCACAAATTGATCTAGATCCTGTCTCTTCTTTGCCATAACATCTAAATCTTGATGTCAAACAACCAAAATTTGTTCCTACCTTGTTCATCCCACAAATTTCTGTAGCTATTGAATCTCCCATATCACACAGTCAACCAACGAACTATACTTTGGGCCTGACAGTGAAATACTTCCACCTGGTTTAATTCTGATTGAGGAAGTCCCACAAGATGATACACCTTTAACTCCAACCCATTTGGGGAGGACCTTTATCTGTATGATTCTTTTTCTCAATCGACACCATCTGCTTTTATTGATATTCATCCTTTTCAAAGTCTCGTCGATTCAAAAGGGTATACATTTGGTAAAGTAACCATGCCTAAACCAACATCTTTAGTTGGGCCAGTTGTTCCAATTACGTTAGCTCCTTCCCTAGCTACCCCATCGATGTTTACTACTTCACCATAGTTATATTTTCATGGTGGCCCTATGGTCCCATCAGGTTACAAATCATTTTCTAGAATTTTCTCTGGTGCATCTTCAAATCCATGGACTTTACCAATGTCATCATCTGATATTTTAACTAGTAATCCTATTGTAAGTAATGAACGACTTGATTCATTATACACATCATCAGGGCAATATCAAGCCAGTCCTTCTAGGTCTATTCCTTCAAGTACGATATCAACTGGACTCCCAACATTTGGAGAGCAATATTTTCCATCTTATTATCCTCCTCATGCTGGGGGGAAACCTTTGGTCACCCAATATGACAGTACTCTTCTCAGTTTTTGGTCAAATGTTGAAACAAATGTTTGTCAATGGTAGCCCACTCTGCCTATCCAACCACAAACGGTTGTACAATTGTATTAACCGGTTCAACCTGTTACACCCACTTCATTACCACTTGTTAATACATCTATACCCCTGTTATAGAATCAAAATGTTCTACATCAACATTATCAAGCGGGTCCTTCAAGTCAATACCATCAAATGTTGGGTCCACAGACTCCAAATCCTTTGATTAATTTACAACAACCTGTATTAGGCGTTATTTATTCACAATTTGGTCTACCATTTTATGGCATGTCACAACTGCAACCGAGTTATACCTATCAACTTAATTCAAGTCACTTTAATTTGGGGTATAACATTGGTGGATAGACCCCTTGGCAACCACAGGCGCAAATGCCTCAAACTTAATTTCAACAAGTATCATACCTAGGTTTTGGTCAACAGAATCCTCAAGTGTTTGTTATGCAAAACAACCCCTATCTGGGTTACCAGCAGTAGATTCCTTATGCTGGTGCTAAAAGGCATGTTGCTAAAGCAATTCCATCTTACCCTGGCTATGCTCAACCTGACCTTAATTGACAGTTGCCCTTTGTTGCAACTTTAGAGTTACCAGATTTAAATCAGCTAACTAAGGATCCAATCAACTATGCTCCTTAGTGGAAGGTGATACCTACGAATTACCCTCAGATATACCTAAGTTCAATGGAAACCATGGAGAATATCTGTCAACTCATGTTATGAATTATCATTTATGGTGTTCATCAAATTCCCTGAATGATGATTCTGTTCAACTATGTCTTTTCCAGCATACACTCACAGGTCCACCTACAAAATGGTACATTGAATTACCTAGAGCTTCTTTTGATAATTTCACAGCCCTAGCTATTGTATTTTTGACTCATTTCCAGTTACCAATCATATATGAAACTGGAACGGAACTCTTGACTAATTTCAAACAGACTAATGCTACTCACATTTATGATCATATTCATGAGTGGCATCATTGTCGTCGAATGGTTAATACCTTTTTTTCAGATCAGATCCTTGTTGAATGGTTCATTAAGTCCCTGTTACCATCTATAAATGAGGATGTGGATAAGGGTGGTGTCGTCACAAAAGAGCAAGTTATCGCTCGTGCCCAATATTTATACTTGATTTACACTCATTCTGGCATGCTCTATGAAAAAAATCCTGACATGCCGAGATCTAATTTCAATGTTCCTCCTTAATTAAAGGACTCTCATTCCGAAGACGGCTTGATAGGAACTGTAAGCACACACCACCTAAATACATCTGATCCTGCTCCTACTTCTAAAATTAATGTCATGTCATTTGACAAAGGAAAAGGTGACAAGCAACTAGGAAGTAAGAAAAATGGGAAATCAAAGAAAAATCAAACTTCTAATATGTAGGAAAGATCATTTTATCAACCGTCTAGACCTGAGAAACCTCATTATCCATGCATAATCTGTAATGAGGAACACTTTGTTAGGGATTTTACTCACCACACTAAAGTCTCAAAAATCATCAAGACTTCTCATGCATCAATTATGTTGACAGACCCATTTCCATATCTAGACACCAACATGGTTGCTATGGATCCAGCTCCTAGTTCCCAAGTGTTAGTGTTATCTATCACAAAACTTTCAATGGATATTTTGGTGTCGACACGAAATAAAGATTATGATAGTCAGGCCACTCATCAAAATACTATCTCAAAAATGAATCCATCTACAGAATCAGTACCTCCTACTGATATTCATGAATTTAAAATCAAGCAACCAAAGGGAGTAATTCATAAATTGACATACAGTCCTCAAGCAAGAGCTGCACAAAATTATAATATAGTTGAAGATTTGGCTCAATCCCCTTCAACTATGTCTGCTCTTGAGGTATTACAAAATTTTCCCTCCCAAAAACAGGCTTTATTGTCGACTATTGGTGGAATTTATCCGACTATGTAATATCCCAAAATCGGGACTACTAGCAAGGCATGCCTGAAAAACGCATTTTTCAGGAATGTATGCTATAGGATTGGAAACCAGAACTTGGATCCCTTATATATGATAATATAATACCTGAATCAGAGATGGATTCAAAAACAAATCCCCTTAGCTGGGTTAAACAGGTCTCCCCACACCTAGTGCAGCTAGAAAATGCCCAAAGAAGGGGACTGCAGCAACATAAAACAACACTGCTGGAAAATAATGCAGTTCAGCCCAATATTTGTAGGAGATCAATAAGGAGGGTCAATAATGTCACTAATATGTTGAATAAGATATTATATTGAAGCGCATACATCATTATACATAAATTAGAAGAGAAGACATGAATAAATCCTCAGAAATGAGGTGCTACAACCATAAGAAACATATGAATAAGCTTGACAACATTATTTCTATTGGCTAAAGCAGAAGTATGTTACAACTCATATCTAGAGAATATCTATATAGAAATCTTTAGATTTATTTTAGATCTGTATACAAGAAAGGTTCCTCTATACACTCCCCTTGGGGATCTCAGCAACACATGAAAGTACAAGAGTAGGTCTGAGATCTAAGTTACAGATCTGTAGTAATATTTAGAAAATTATGAAGTATTTGATGTAAAAAATATCATATCTGAAACAAAAATGGATTGGATGGCCAATCCATGGATCACCACAGTGTAAGAAAGGCTCCTTTACACCCGAGATCTCTCCTCCAAGATGTTGCCAAAACTCCATGCAACTCTGCTATTGAAAATAACGCAGTACTGCAAAAGGGACTACACTATAGACTCTGAGTATACTTTGGCCTGATGCCAAGATCTGGATCTGAAGCTCCCAAGGTCTAGAACACTCTTGTCAAATGGATAGATGACTTTCCCAGTGAAAAGGGGTGCTAGAGATGCATAGATCTGAAGAGATCTATCCTCCACTTGCTGCAACTCACAAGGACAAGCCCATCCTAAATAGGATCAACGTTGTAGGTACAAGATGAAGCTTGGCCAAATTCCAGATAGTGGACAAGGCAAACAAGGCTCCTCCAAGAGCTGATCTAGGAAGAAGGTGGGATTCCCACTCAAGAACACCCAATGCTAAACAACATTATTCTCAGCTAAACAGCCAGAGAATGATATATGTTTGAATAAACAATATATTTAGAAAAATGATAAAAATCAACAACCATCTCATGCTGCTCTCCTCTTCCTTTTATAGATTAAAATATGTGTCAAACCCTAAACCACTTCAATGAGTTAGCTCCTTTCACATGTGGAGCCTCCTTCTAGAACTATGTTGTTCCTCCATGAGGTACATTACATCTAGACTATGTTGTGGATTTGGTCAAGGTTGACCTAGTCTCATAGTTCAAACCCATTCACACCTGCAAGTGTTTATTTTACATGGCCCAGATTTTTCCTTGTTCACATGGGCATTGATTTATTCATGATTTTCAAGAGTTTTACATGTCCTCCTTTGCTCATTTATTCAATCAACAGAAAATGAAACAAAAATGAATATGCCTCTTAGCTTGGGCTAAGTAGGAATATTACAATCCTACCCTCCCAAATTTTGCTTGTCCTAAAGCAACTGCAAGGATAGATCTGAAATGTATTGGGAAAAAATCCTTCCCCAAGCAATCAACCACACAAAATGAGTCACCCCCCAACATGGCAACTCCAAAAAATTATGCTCCACCAATAGCTCCTGCAGTGTAGGTGGGTTGATAATCTGATCATGGTAGGCAAGAAAACCTACCCCACATTGTCCTCATCTCCACTTAAGATAAATGTGGTGTGTTTGTTGATCCTAGGCTACAATAATGTTTCCTTCAAGAGGCAAGATGAAGAATAGATCTTTAGAGATCTCCTCTCCAACATTGTGAATCAAGATGGCCCAAACTATTCCATATATGATGGAAGGGAAATCATCACCACATGGCATCTCATCAAACTCATGGCCCACCTTATAAAGAAAAAAGTGTTTGGATGTGGTGGCCATATCTCCTCTCATGTTCCCATTAGAAGATGTAATGCAGAAAATGTGGGAATCCTCTTCCCAAAAGAACACATCAATCCAATGTGTTTCCTCTCCAATCATGCTCCCCACAAAAGCAAGATCAACATCAGCAAGTGGAATCATGATTATAATTAAGATGAAGGAAATACTGGAGGCTTCATATGGTACAAGAAGGTACCAACAGTTTCCCATGAAGTCACGGTGCAGTTTTTCCAGCTGTAGCTTCAGAAAATTACAAGGCAAGTGGTTGCTCGATACATGGTGGCCTATGTATGTTATTTCATTTACTAATGAATAGTATATGTCTGTATAAAAAAAATGAACATACAAGAGGTAATACAACACTTTCCCATGGCCATACAAGAGATGGTTGTCTCCATCATACATTTTGGCCCATTGTTGATCATGGAGCTCAATGAAAAGCTTGCCCTCTTGTGGAGAAATGCACTGCATAGAAATGGTAAGAGTATGCAACTCAACAAATGCAACAACAAGATCCTTACCATGCACTAGAAGTAAGATCATGATAGGATCCATGAACAAACTCTTCATAATGATATGAAATACTCTCATGAAGAGAAATGAATCATGTGTTGCATGAAGATCCTTCCTCATGTACTTGGAAATCGAAGCCAAGAAGAACACATCACAGAAATAGATGTCTCCATTCATTACTCCATATTTCTCACCTTCTCCTTGTCCATCAAGTGCATCAAGGATGAAAGGATCCTGGAGACACTCCATCCATAAGTTCCTGCTCCAGAGTGACAGCGCTATTGGCCTATGAAAATAGGCTCCTGCCAATACATAGCTCCATTCTTTGAAATGTTCATTGCCAAAGAAATTTTCCATAATGTTGCTATAAACAAGAAGCTCCTTCCAAGGTGGAAGTACTTTCAGATCATCTAAGGCTAAAGAGCAGCCAACTTGCACCATGATAGTTCCATCTCTTACTTCTACAACATCATGCAAAGTGTGAGAGAAAATCTGCTCTTGCTCTCCCAAAAACATCCAAAGCAACAAAATATTTTGTTGCCTCCCCATACCTCCATCATATAAATCATGTGGTGAAAACATGGTGATTTATATGAAGAATATCATATCAACACAATGTGTCCATACTCCTTGCTGCTCAATGATGCAAGCATCCTGCCACACATCTTTCCTCCACATACCCTCAGAAAGAGGATGATGGCCAAACTCTTTTAAGAGTAGCCAACACAACCATGCTTCCTGCCACCCTGTATCATAGATCTGCAAGTAGCTTTCCAGCTTCTTGCTCACCATCCACATCCATTCATCCACTGGTGGATCATGGACCTCATTATGCAAACACTTGGTATCCTCCCATTGTAGGATACCAACCTCCTCAAATCTTTGAAGAAATTTTCACTTCATGGAATATTGAAGTGCACCTTCCATGGGATCTGTCGATGAGACCTCCTCCTCATGCATGATCTTCCAAAACTAGTGGGGTCTTGAATCTTCTGCAAATAGAAGTTTCTCTTTGATTTTTGGCATGCTCATTGAGAAAGTGTCATCTAAAGAGGAGAAATTTTTTCTCATATCACGATGTCTACCCCTTGTATTCATCGCTTCCTGAATGAAGCTGACATCTGATTGCTCCCATGAGGAATGGGTCCTCCTTTCTTCACTGCTGCTCTTGGAAAACGTAGTGCAACTCAGCTGCTTTAGATTACCAGTAAGTGATGATTCTGGGTCATGCAAAAAAATGTTTCCACAACCCTCTAAAATATTTTCTCCAATAATATAAGGTGGAAACTCAATCATACCTTGGTGGACTTTGGGAACATCTTGTATGGCTACAAGAGTTCCTCTTTTTGTCATGTTGGCTCCCTCAACTGCTAATGTTGAAGGCTGCTCCTCCAAGGTTTTGGTAGTGCTGATAAAAGTCTCTTCAAGAGATGGTGAGGACTTCTCTTCCTCTGATCTCTCTTCATCAAATCTCTTGATCACCCTTTGAGTGAAATCTGTAAAAGAAGAAACCTTTGCATGTCTCATATTGCTGAACCATAATTTTCTTGCTTCACCCTTCATGTGTAGCACTAAAATCTCCAATGATTCTTTCTCTACCACTGGATGAAGTAGGAAAAAGGCATTGATTCTTCTTTCCCAAGCTTTGGCTGCATATGTCCCATCAAAAGTGGACAATAGAAACCTATTGCCCTTGATTTCTCCCTTGCTGCAGTGTCTCCTCCCTTCCTTCATTTGAATGAACTGTGGGATAGATAGAGTCTCCTTGAAGGCTCTAGGTTGAGACTTATACTCAACAAGGTACTCACTCAGGATATGATGATCCAAGTGTCCTCCATGCTTCTTTTCTTTTTCTTGGTGAGAGTAGGAATTGCATGGTCCTTCCTCTTCTCCTTCTTCTGTCTTCTTAACCTCCTTGGAGAGGTCCTTTCTGGATTTGAAAACTGATGAAAGAAATCTCATTATTTTCATCATCTTGATATCTATATTGAGACTCATAGGCTGAGCCAATAAATATTCTTTGATACCACTGTAATATCCAAAAATCGGGACTACTAGCAAGGCATGCTTGAAAAACACATTTTTCAGCAATATATGCTACAGGATTGGAAACCAGCACTTGGATCCCTTAGATCTGATAATATAAGACATGAATATAAGAGGGAATAAAAAAAAAATTCCCCTAGCTGGGTTAAACAAGTCTCCCCACAACTACTGCAGCTAGAAAATGCCCAAAGAAGGGGACCACAGCAACATAAAACAACACTGCTAGAAAATAACGTAGTTCAGCCCAATATTTGTAGGAGATCAATAAGTAGGGTCAATAATGTCTCTAATATGTTGAATAAGAGATTATATTGAAGCCCATACATCATTATACATAAAGTAGAAGAGAAGACATGAAGAAATCCTTAGAAATGAGGTACTACAACCACAAGAAACATATGAATAAGCTTGATAGAGTTATTTCTATCGGCTGAAGTAACAGTATGTTACAAATCAGATCTAGAGCAGATCTGTATAGAAAATTTTACCTCTATTTCAGATCTCTATACAAGAAAGGCTCCTCTATACACTCCCCTTGGGGATCTCAGCAAAACATGAAAGTACAAGAGTAAATCTGGGATCTAAGTTACAGATCTATAGTAATATTCTGAAAAATCTAAATTATGTGATGTAAAAAATATAAAATATGAAAAAAACATGGATTGGATGCCCAATCCATGGATCACCACAGTGTAAGGAAGGCTCCTTTACACCCAAGATCTCTCCTCCAAGATGTTGCCAAAACTCCCTGCAACTCTGGTATTGCAAATAACACAGTACTGCAAAAAGGACTACGCTGTAGACTCTAAGTATACTTTGGCCTAATTCCAAGCTCTAGATCTAAAGCTCCCAAGGTCTAGAACACTCTTGTCAAAGGGATAGATGACTTTCCCAGTGAAAAGGGGTGCTAGAGATGCATATATCTGAAGAGATCTATCCTCCACTTGCTGCAGCTCACAAGGACAACCCAATGATAAATAGGATCAACACTGTAGGTGCAATATGAAGCTTGTCAAAATGCTAGATTGTGGACAAGACAAACAAGGCTCCTCCAAGAGCTACTTTAGGAAGGAGGTGGGATTCTCGCTCAGGAACACCCAATGCTAAACAAAATTATTCTCAGCTAAAAAACTAGAGAATGATATATGTCTGAACAGAAAATATGTTCAGAAAAATGATAAACATCAACAACCCTCTCATGTTACTCTCCTCTTCCTTTTATAGGATAAAAGTTGTGTCAAACCCTAAACCAATTCAATGAGTTAGCTTCTTTCACATGTGGAGCCTCCTTCTAGAACCGCTCCTTCATGAGGTACATTGCATCTAGATTACGTTGTGGATTTGGTCAAGGTTTACCCAGTCTCATAGTTAAAACCCATTCACACCTGCAAGTGTTTATTTTACATGGCCCAAATTTGTCCTTGTTCACATGGGCCTTGATTTATTCATGATTTTCAGGAATTTTACATGTCCTCCTTTGCTCATTTATTCAATCAACAAAAAATGAAACAAAATTGAATATTCCTCTTAGCTTGGGCTACGTAGGAATATTACAGACTGATTCTAATCTTTTCATATTTAATCATACGGGCTATGTGCCGCAACTACTAGCAGAATTGGAATTCTCCATACAGGTAAATGTTCTCAATCACCTTGTTCATCACACTATTATTTATAAGGGAGCATCTACATGCATTACATCTCTAAACTGTTGGAAATCACTTGTCTCACCGCACTTATCACAATCATCAACGACGTTGAAGGAATTTGATGGACGTACATATAAACCTTGTGGTCCTATTAATAAACTACATGTTGAACTAGGGGGAAAAATAGTAAATATTGATGTTGGGGTTGTTGATGGAACCCTTGATTATAATATTTTACTTGGAAGGCCATGGGTATATGTGATGAATTTTATTTTTTCTACATATTTTAGAATGATTTCCTTTCCACATAAAGGTACCATGACAGTCATTAATCAACTATCCTTCTTTTCCTCTGCTTCGCAGGTAACTGGAAACATTATGTTCATTCACATACCCCAACTGGAACTTCAGAAAATTGGTGTAGGACTCTTAAATTATTCCACTCTCATGGGAACCTTTGCATTACCGCTGTCCACAATGTCGGTAGAAATTGCAAGTATAGAGACCTACTACATTATCTCTTCCACTCTATCTGGCTTAAGGGAGAGTATGGGTGATTATTATATTTCTACATTGGATGAGTTTATGCCACCCAACCCTATTGAGCTAGCATAGCAATCAATCTATCTAGCTTGGGTGGAAAATCCAAAATCAACGTTGCCGAGTGTTTGGGTTGACCATTCCTTAGATTTTAGTACTCCATTTGATCCATTTTCCTCAATTTTCTTGACAGATGAGAATATTTTGGAAGCCATGATGTCAGAAGGAGAACCATGGGAATATTGATCATCGTTCCCATCTTCCTGATTATGAAGAAAAAATCTTAGTGAACTATATCATCCATCCATCAAAATTTTCTTTTCGAATTCTTTTCCCATTAATGTAATCGATTCCGAGCGAAATCTGTCAAAAATTGAAGAAATGATTTCTATCAATATTTCGACCAAACGTAACATTGTAGAGAATATTCATGTCGGTGTATCTTGTTATCCATCAAAACTCGAATCATATCGCTCTCTATTTCATGAATTTCTTGACGTGTTTTCTTGGTCTTACGAGGAAATTCCAGGCATAGATAATAGTATAGTTGAACACACTATTAATATCTATCCTGATGTCGAATCAGTGCATCAATGACTTCATCCTATTCATCCGAAGAAAGCCACTGCCATAAAAGCAGAAGTTGAAAAACTTTGTGTGCTGGTTTCATTTACCGTGTTCCGTTAACTGAGTGGGTTTCCAATATCGTTCCTGTCATGAAAAAATAAGGAAAAATTAGAGTGTGTGTCTATTATCAGGATGTCAATCATGCTTGTCCAAAAGACAACTATCCTACTCTCTTTATCGACCATATTATTGACGATTGTGTTAGATGCGAGATATTTTCGTTCATGGATGGATTTTTCGGCTACAATCAAATCAATATCCGCCCAGATGATCAACATAAGACAACATTTATCCATCCCTGGGGCACATTTTCTTATAGGAAACTTCCGTTTTGTTTAAATAACGTTGGGGAAACCTTTTAGAGAGCAATGGATTATGCTTTCAATGACGTCAAGAAAATTGTTCAACCGTTTCTAGATGATTTACCAGCGCATTCACGAAATCAGACTGATCACTTGATCCATTTGAGAGTCATTTTCTTACACCGCTGACTTTAAAAAATATGCCTCAATCCACATAAATGTGTGTTTTCTGTTGGTTATGGTCATTTTCTTGGATTTGTAGTCTCAAAAGAAGGGATTCGAAACCAAACCTTTGAAGGTTCAGGCCATTCTTGATTTTCCTGCATCGTCAAACTTACTTTAGATACAGAAACTTCAAGAAAAGGAAAACTTCCTAGGGAGGTTCATTCCAAATTACGCTGAAATGGCTAAAGGATTTACTCGACTCTTGAAAAAGGGGGTTCCCTTCCATTGGGACCAAGTTGCGCAAGCTTTTTTTGATGTTGTCAAGGAAACTCTTCTCCAAGCGTCATTAATGTATCCTCCTAATTATCAAAATGATTATTTCCTATATATCGCCACAGTCAAAATGACCATTGCTATGGTATTGGTCCAAGTAGTAGATGGAATTGAGCATCTGATCTATTATTTGAGTCATAATATCAATGATATGGAAGTTAAGTACTCATACTTAAAAAATCTTTCCTTGGCAGCTGTTCAAGCTATCCAAATATTTTTCCATTATATCCTTCTTCGAAAAACAACAATAGTTTCGGATTGCAACCCCATGAATTGTATTTTATCACGTCAATTTCTGGGGGGGAAATATTCAAAATGGATTGTCATTTTGCAGGAATTTGATTTGGAATTCATCAAATCGAAGTCAAAGAAGTATTTAGTTTTGTTTGATCTTCTCTGTGTCCTTCCCTCTGATAGTACTGCAACTACATCGGAACCATCAATTCCAGACGAGTCTCTATTTCTGATCGGATCATCTGATCCTTGGTATGGGGATTTTATCATTTATCTCCAAAATCAAACTTTTTGACTTAATACCTCTCACTCTAAACAATGACATATTTGATACCAAGCCAAAGATTATCTGATCTTCGGCGATACACTTTATCGTCATGGTGTCGATACCATTTTAAGGAGGTGCCTCACTCATGAGGAGGCTGAAAAAGTGTAAAATGATTGTCATGCTGGGGCTTGTGGTGGACATTTATCTGGATATGCTACTGTACAGAAGATACTCTGCACTGGTTACTTTTGGCCTACTATTTTTCGAGACTGCATCCTCGTGGTCAGAAGTTGTCATGCATGCCAGATTTTTTATCATAAAATCTGCAAACCGCCAGTGCCAATGCATCTTGTTGTCTCTGTTGTACCATTTATGAAATTGGGTATTGACTTCATGACCTGTAACCCTCTTTTGTCCAGGGGTCATGGTTATATTATTGTCGCAGTCGACTATTTTACCAAATGGGCCGAAGTGATGCCTACATTCAACAACATAGGACAAGCAGCTACATTTTTTTTCTTCAACCACATTATTGCATGGTTTGGGGTCCCACAGGCTATAGTTGCAGATCATGGGAAGCATTTTTTCAACCACATGATGTCTAAATTGACTGCCAAGTTATGATTGTCACATGATAATTCTACTCATTATCCACAATCAAATGGACAAGTTGAGGCTATCAACAAAATTCTTAAATGAATGCTTCAATGAATGATATGAGTTCGTAAAAGGAACTAGCATTTGATCCTGTACTCCACCTTGTGGGCGTATCAAACCTCGGTGAGAAACACGAACAGATTTACTCTTTTTCAATTGGTGTATGGTCTGGAAGCTATCTTACCAATCCAATGCGAAATATCATCATTAAAACTTGCAATAGAATTGTTACCTGGCACCTATAAAGAAGAAGCACGTCTTCTTAGCCTCATCCATCTTGATGAAACGCATCATGAAGCCCAATTGGCCAACGAAATGCATAAGAGATGTATAAAGGTGCAATACGACAAAAATTTCCAGCCTCACATTTTCTCAGAGGACGACTTGGTCCTTCTCTATGATCAAGAAGCTAATGTAATAGGTACAGGGAAATTTGAGCCATTATGGCATGGCCCCTATATTGTCAAAATATTTCTTGCTAAGGTTGCCTATGAGTTAGTTGATTACGATGGAATTCCATTGGCACAACCTAGAAATGGGTTGTATTTGAAACGTCATTATTCTTAATCATGAGCATAGTAATTTTTCGTATTATATTGTAAATATAAGTTGTTGATTTGCATTCACTATCTTAATTTTTTTTAGCGTTTTCTTGACATTAGTAATCTTCTTTACATTTCATTGTAGATGTCTGAATCTTTGGAACCATTTTTTGGATATGCTAATGGTGCTAGTCATAGTAGAAAGAATCTATCCTCTACAGCGTGGGCCATTTTCATTCCGAACAATGAGTTAGTGAGATTTCAAGGGATTTGTATTCGTAGATCGATGAACAATATCGCTGAGTATAGTGCATTGATCAGACTTCTCTTTCATGCCATTTCATTTTGTATTAACCTCATAATCATAAGTTTAAACTAACAACTTGTGGTATTACAACTTACTAGTGTTTATACTATTATAAATCCAACACTTCTTAGATTGTTCCTAAGAGTTCGACTTTTGGAAAGACATTTTGATTTTATTCAATATCAACGCATTTCCACAAATTTGAACACATTGACTGATTCATTAGCTAATCAATTTTTAGACAGAAATTTGCAATATGTAAAGAAAACATTCACATCATTGAATAGGACTGCACAATAAACATAGGAAAAACTCTAAAATCATATATATAGATAGTTATAGGTTTTTACAAAATTTGTGCCCAAGACACATTGGTCATCTAAACTCAAAATGTATGCAAAATGTCATAATTAAACTAGTGGTGCTTGTGATAACATGCTATAGATCTAGATATCCTACGAAGTAATCGCATCCAACGGTTAGGAACCGTTGTGCTATACAAACAACCCTCCCCATTTCAATTTTTCATATTAAATTTTTAATAAGAAATGGGTCCCCTTTTCTTTGAATAGTTATAGAATCAATAAAAGGATTTAAGGAAATCTGATTTATCATGAAATAGAGTCAAACCCCAACAAAAAAGAATATATTCAATGAAAAATAAAGAAAACACATAAAGGCCTTTATCTCATTTCACATTTTCAAATTTTAGAATTAAATGTATTATTATTCAACCCCAATGCAACTAACAATTGCAAAAGCACATATCACATCGAACATGAGTTCAAGTCTTTTACCTTGAAAAGTTCTGATGCAATAAGCCTAATCGCAATTGCAAATTGGGGAAATCACACTCTTGTACACCATTTTGAAAAGGTGCGATGCGATAAGCCCAATTTCATTCGCGAATCAAAAAATTCAATATCACATCTTCATGCACCCTTTTTTCAGATGCAATAAATTAAATCGCAAATCACTCATCGCCAAAACGCATAACTCATATCCAAAGATACTCCGCTTAAAATATGCGATGCGATATCATTATTTCATAAAAGCACGCCTCAATGAAAGGTAAAATAAACCATTTTTATGATTTAAAAGGCATCGCGCCATCCTTTCCAGCTCAGCAATAATCGCACATCGCAAATGTAAAATCGGGATACTTAAACCTAATATTTAAAACTTCCGATCTCCGATATACAATTGTCATTGATCTAAAAATCTTAAACAATTATGGTATGAACGCTTTAAAAGGACCGTTATGAATGTGCGATGAGACAACCTACAATGGCATTAAAATCTCACACTATACGAGAAATTCATTAATAGATAGTCATGGTTAAAGCCCATCACATATTTCAACTTCAATGGAATAATATTTCTTTAATCCATCATCTTTATTGTGATTAAATGTTATCAGCTCCTCTCTGTTTGAAATGTATTCTTAAAAGAATTATTCCATAATTTTTCTAATCTGTTCCATTGTGTAGACCTAAGGAAAACCTACGAAGTCATGAAAATGTCTGAAAAATCCAAGAGAGCGAAGGTCCCCATTGTTCTAAAAGAGAAACCAACCAAATTGGTGTTAGTAATTGATACAACCTATCTGGGTCTTGGAAAAAATTCATGGGAAGGAGTTTATAATCTACTGGAATAAGAATATCCAACTATAATTTCAGAAGAAGAGCCAGAGGCAGATTCAGATAAAAAGTCTGAGAGCACTCTTAAAGAATTGGCAAGCTCCTATCTTCACAAAATAGTAGCTCACACAAATGTTCTCCCATATAATAACTTAGTAATATGGGTTATAGAAAGAATCAATATAACAGATAGAGCATTCTTTACGTCATATGGAACAATGTTCGGGTATTTCAAAGAGGAAGACATCAAGAAAATGTACCACTTACCAGACCCTCAACAAATCTACAACAAAGCATTTCTGGAAGACTTCCCCAAAGACAATGAAGTGGAATCAGATCCCATTAGAGATTGGAGACATTTTCCTAAGAAACATAAGCATGAATCATTGGGTATGTACTCCATAGAATCTTTGGCATCTCCTTATTGTTATATTGTCACTATGATGTGTAGATTATTTGGCACTGTCAACTCTGAAAAATTTTCTATTGAGATGGTACCCTTAATTGAAGCTGTTGTTAATCCCAACATCATGGATTGGGAAACCATTTTATCTGATAAAATGGAAAGCAAAATCCTTGACTATAGGAAAAATAGGTTTATAACCACCCGTATAATACCCCCATTCTATATGAGTGCCTATATCATTGATACCATATGTTTCAATTTTGAGTTTCCTATTTTAGGCTGGAAATGGACTCCCCAAAGTCCAGTTCCTATCCAGATTTATCACAAATATGTGTGGAAATCCTATTATAAAGACCACATATACATAATTTTCCATGGATTCATTTTACCAGTTCATCAATTTATATTCAATAAACCCACTTTGAGGTTATCTGATGAGGCCATCATTGACCTAACCTCAATCGAATGTTGGTTTGCAAAAGAAAAATTCACTTATATCTGAATATTCGGAAGTATCACTGTTCCTCATGTTTTTCCCTTGTATATTCCTGAAAAACAATTAGCCCGAGAAATAGCTTATCAAATAATGGAGAAAGGGATGTCCATAAACCTAAAAAATTCTAAGAAGCTGATGTGGCCGACATTTCCCCTCCGATGTGGATATTTTTCTCTACATGATTTCAAACATGCAGAGAAAGAAGACCAAAAGATAAAAAATCTCAGATTGGAAACCATCCCCAAAAGACAGTATGATCCAAAGAAGGTTGCCTTCAATTTTACATCTATGGTACAGATTTCAAAATTTGAACATGAAGATGCCGATTTTGATGATCTATTTTCCTCGGCCGAAGGATTTTCACAAGTTAAAAATTTAGCAAAATTAAAGTTTGGAGAAAGTGGCATGGAAGAGTTTTTACAGTTCAGAAACAACAGACTACTAACAGTACCTCTTGATCATTTGAGAACTACTCTACTGCAACAAGAATAATATAGAGAAGAAAAGAATAATGAAATAGAGCAGGAAAAGGAAAAAATAGGTAAAAATGATGGTGATTCCTTTGAAATGGATATAGATGATCACTCAAAGTTTTTAAAGGAATTGGAAAATTTTGATAAGCATATCCAGGGCCATAAATATTCTCGGAATGTATCTACAGTGCAATCACCCACAACACAACAACCTTTGGTCACCAATGTTACAAATGAAGAAACAATCAGCTATACTAATAGACAAGATATTGAGATTATTAAATGAAATCCTTACAAGGAATTTGTATTAAATATTGAAGATATACTACCCCTGGATGTTATCTACAGTCCAGAGCATAGGGTTGTAGTCAGAAAATAAAGGAAGAAAAGGAAAATCGATCAAGGGCCATTTTCATCTCCCCAAGTTGAATTAATGAATGTTGTCTGGAAGAACTCTGAAGTTAATCCTTCAGAGGATTTAACCAAATTATCTCAAGATGCAGGGGCTTATACAGCGGCGACGATGGACAAAGCCTCTGAAGTTTGTCAAATTATAAAAGAAAAGGATCAAAAGATAGCGCTACTTGAAGAAAGGGTAATAGTGGATCATCAGAAAATATCATAGCTAGAACAGCAGTTGATTGAAGAAAAACAAAAGACTGAGTAGCTCAAAGAGAAATTAAATATTGAGAAGCAAAAGCTTGACCAACAAAATATACATAAATAACATCAGTTGTCTCAAGAGTTAAATAAATCACAGGTGATTTTTCAACAGGAGAAGAAGACCAAAGAAGAATAGAGTTCTTTTTTACAAGCACAAATTCAAATATTTAAATATTATCCTGGACTTGATCAATTTAAAATGGAGGCTCTTGAATTAAGTAAAATGCTGTCACAACTTGATATTTTATTTCATAAAATATCATGGGTTGACCCTCTATGTGAAATAGCATCATCACTCATAGAAAAAGCAATAAATACAAGACTTGAATTTGAAGATGCCGATGAGAAGATTTCAGGATTCCTCGCATGGTAGGACACAGATCAAGGCATCATTGCCAATATTCCTAAGATTCAAGAATCACACAAAGAAATTTTGTTTGCAGAATGAGAGACACAATTGATTAAGGGAGAACGGGCTACCTCCATAGCAAGATCTATGATGAACAACATAGTGGAATTATTTAATGACAGTCTGTATGCAGCCAACCTGATTTCATATTGCATCCCAGGAAAACTCCCGAAGGTCAAGGAAATAAATAAAAAATGGAAGCAAGACTTGGCGAATAAATACCAACAGATCAGTGCAATACAAGGAATCACATGGGATGCATTCTAGTTCTATTAGGTTAAGCCATATAGCCATCAAATGACTACAAAATGCCTCTTTGATGCCATCGGTTATATTATTCCAGAATTTTCGGATGCCACATATACTAGCCAACTACATTCCTGGTTGAGTCATCCTCCTGAAGTGAAAGATATGCTATCAATCTGCCAGTTGCGCACACCAGACATGAAAGAAAGACAATGAACCTGTTTTCTTGGAGATTGTAATTCTATTTATGAAATCGGATCTCCAATCCTTCATTTTGTTAGCGATATTTTAGATAGTTTGTTTTAAATTTATTATTATTTAAACCCCTTTCATGAATTTAGAAAAGGGGTCCTCAATTTCTATTAATTTTTTACTTGAGAATTTACACTTTTGTACTTCTAAATACATTATTTTTATTAATAGTGGATCATAGTTCTGCAATTTTATGAGGAAATTGGTTTCAATATTATGCATTTTTGTTCTTCCTGAAAGCTGTTCTAAGTAAGAAAGCAGGATCGGAGTGTGATTTGCATCAAGAGGTTACAAATGTATCTGTTATTTTTATCATAATTATGTTGTGCAATTTTCTTTATGTAATGAAACATTCCTATATACCTGTGAAATAATCCTTTGTTATATCATTTCTGAAAACTTAGAATTTTCACCTTTCAAAATATATGTAAGCGATATAAATGTATGAATGCGATATGTTATCATAATTACTTTTTTTAATTTCTTAAACAAATTAATTATTATATGTGAATACATTTTATTTTTGAATTAATAGCCATCTATATGATTATTCTTTTAAAAAGAACAAATCTAAAATCGCATTTTTTATACGATACCCGGGTTTAATTAGAATTATTTTTATTTATTTAAAGTTATAGATTTGATTAATAATTACTTCCATTACCCATTATATCAACAACCAATCATCAACCCATATATTATTGGGAAACTGGTCCCATATTATCCAATCGGAGCCACTATCCCAAACGGAAAAGGAGTTGTACTAAGGTTCGGACTAGGTGGTTTTCCCCAATGTTTGAAGCTAGGATTATTGGGGCTTCAACATTTTTGGGGCTAGAAGGAGAGGCACTAAGATGTGAATGGCAAGTAAATCCAAATCCACAAGCCATTCCAAGAGAAATTCACCCTCATCACCTTCTTGAACTTCTCCATCATCTCAAATTTCTAGGGAAGAAGTTAAAAACAAAATTACTACAACCACTACCAAAACCCTAGACATATCAGAAGAGTCATATTTTGAATTTCTTGAGGTACAATATTTAATTCATAAACTTGAAGGGAATTTATTATCGCAAGAAGAATATTAGTTATCCCAAGGCAGTGTGACTTCACAATACATTCCTTCCCCGCCTCTTACTAGACTGTAGAGTGAAAAGCTTGGTATTTTACCAACTGAACTTCCTCTGCCAAGTCGAAAAAGAGCTAGAAAAACACCTTCAGATTCAGATAGTGAGACTCTTTCATAGTATATGCTACTGAAACTATTTTGATTGAAGATAGATCTAATTCACAAACACCTCATTTTCTATTAACTTACGAGATCTGTAATAGGAATTTACATAGTTTCTTGATAGATTCAGGGGCATCATCAAACATAATTCCAGCTTCAGTGTGCTCTAAATTAAACATTGAACCCCAAAAATTTGCAGTTCATATTGTCCAATTAGATCGAACTAAAGTGCAATTGTTAGGAGAAATTAGTTCAATCACTATTAGGCTATCATCCGATCTTAGAATAGTTCAGAGAATTGATATATTGATTGTTGAAATCCATGATTTTTATGGTTTAATTTTAAGCAGGGATTGGTCTGAAAAATTCCATGGTTACAATTCTACTGATTGGTCTCATATGTGGCTTCCCTATAAAGGGAAACCAAATCAAATTAATTTTGATAGGGAGAAACATATGACCCATACAGTAATATATTTTGAATAAGAGAACCAACCTATAGCTTTCAATAATAGCATTCTTGGAAATTACTCAGCTGAATCATTCTTCGGAAATTTTAATGCCCAACAATCACCTTTCCCTGTAAATAGTTTCACTTCACAAGTTGAAAATTTTCCTCAAACTGATACTTCAAGATGTGTTAATATTGCCTATCAATTTGTAAATAAATATGTAGATAAATCTTTATTTTGGTATTTTTACTTTGATGGATCAAATTCCAATGATGGTGCAGGAGCATGATGTATTTTAGCTAGTTCGGAAGGAGAAAAAGCTATGTTTTCATGCAGAATAGAATTTGAGTGTAAAAATAACACTGCAGAATATGAAGCTTTGATTCAAGGAATTTACAAAGAAATACGCTTGAATGTTAAATATCTGAAGGTATATGGTGATTCTGAAATTGTCATCAGGCAAGTTAAGAATACTATTCATTGTCTTTGAAGTCATCTTAAAAATTACCAAGCCCTTGTTCAAAGTCTTACGACTCATTTCCTAGTATTAAATATTTCCCCTATTCCTAGATCTCATAATTCAGTAGCTAATTTATTAGCTAATGTTGCTTCTAAGCTCCTTCCAGCTAAGGATTATAGTGCAGATAGGTTTTCAGTCGAATTGATATTTTGACCATCTGTCCCTGACAATGTCACCAATTGGCGAGTTTTTAACCATGATGAAGACATCCTAAACTTCTTAACTTTGGATAAATCTTATGATGATCAGAAAAATTAATGAAAGTGATCACGATATTCAAATAAAATAAAATAAAAATGAAAAATTCTATTCTGAAATTTGTGGTTAAGCTTGAAGATCTCTATGATATCAAAGACATATTCAAAAAGGTTACTAATGCCAAACTTCAAAGTTCTAATTTAAAGTTTGAGTTAATAAATCTTGGTACTGAATCTAAACCACAAAATGTCAATATAGGTCTTGGGTTAACTCAAAAATAAAGATGTGCTTTCATCAGACTTCTAAACAAATACAAAAATGTTTTTTCTTGGAATTAAGAAGATTTAAGAACTTATGATACTTCTATCACTCAGCATACAATTCCAATGATCTCCGATGAGAAGCCAATGCAACAAAAGTTAAGGAAAATTCATCCTAACTTGGAAAATAAAATTAAAACAGAGTTGAATAAACTCTTAAAAGCTAATTTTATTTTCCCTGTTAGACATTCAAATTGGGTTTTAAATTTGATACCTGTTAGGAAGAAGAATGGAGACATTAGGATTTGTACAGATTTTAGAAATCTCAATAAGGCATGTCAAAAGGATAATTTCCCACTACCTACAATGGAACATATACTTCAAGCAGTAGATGGTTCTGAATTAATGTCTTTTCTTGATGGTTTTTCATGATATAATCAAATACTGGTGCATCCAGATGATAGACTGAAAACTACATTCATAACCAAATGGGGAACATATGCCTACCAAAAAATGCCTTTCGGTTTGATAAATGCTGGAGCTACCTTCCAAAGAGCCATGGATATATCTTTCAAAGGTTTTATTAATAGGTCAGTTTTTGTTTATCTAGATGGCATAACTATCTTTTCAAAGAAAATAGCTAACCACCTACATGATTTAAAACAAATTTTTGAATGATGTAGAAGGTATGGTATTTCTTTAAATCCAAAAAAAATCATTGTTTGCTCTTAATGAAGGGAAACTCTTAGGATTTATTGTATCTAAATATGGCATATATATTGACCCTAATAAAATAAAAGATATTTATGATATCCCTTTGCCACATAATAAGAAATCCATGCAGTCATTTTTACGGAAGATAAATTTTGTAAAAAGATTTGTTCCCTATTTTTCTCATATAGTCTTACCTTTACAAACTATGATTAAGAAGAATTTAGTTTTCAAATGGGAACATAAGGAAAAGGAAGCCTTTGATTCAATCACATAGGAAATTATTAATGCTCCAGCATTGAATACTCCTAATTTTTCTAATCATTTTATTTTGTATACTCTACCCACTGAAACATCTTATGCAGACGTTTTAACACAACTCAATGATCAAAAAATTGAAGCACCTATCTCCTTCTTTAGTTCAAATCTGCAAGGAGCTAAGTTTAACTATTCAGAAGTAGAAAAAAAAAAGCTTTTGCTGTGTTTAAATATATCAAACACTTTAGGCCATTTCTCCTAAAAACACATACAAAATTCATTGTCCCATTTTCTACAGTAAGACAATTGCTAGTACAAAGGGAAGTAGGAGAAAAAAGATCCAATTGGGTAACAACCTTACAATAATATGATATTGTAATTAAACTAGCTAAAATTGTTAGAGGACAAGGTTTTTTCAGGTTATTAGCAGGAGCTTCCAATATTCCTGAACATCAAGATCAAGATAATACTTTTCAAGTAAATGAGATAAGTATCATAAATTATGAATCTCAGTATGCTGATCTGATATTTTACTTAAAAAATGGGTATTCTCCTCCTAATATTAGTTATAAAATAAAGCGTGCCTTAAGATTAAAAGCAAAAAACTTTGAGATCATTGATGATGTGTTATTCAGAAGAAATTATGATTCCATTTTTCTAAGATGTCTGGAAAAAACTGAAGCACACAAGGTTTTGCAGGAATTACATAATGGACCAGCAGGTGGACATTTTGGAGGAGATACTACAGCTCACAAGATAATTCATGCTAGATATTATTGGCCTAATTTGTTTAAATACGCCCATGAATATGTAAGGAAATGTAAGACTTACCAAACTACTAGTGGAAGACAATGGAAACCATCCTTTCCTTTACAACCAG
The DNA here is from genome assembly GCA_034641835.2 of Pinus albicaulis. Taxonomy (NCBI): domain Eukaryota; kingdom Viridiplantae; phylum Streptophyta; class Pinopsida; order Pinales; family Pinaceae; genus Pinus; species Pinus albicaulis. The sequence continues at coordinate 588,416,839 of CM076579.1, forward strand.
TAGGCATTGAGCAACTATTCGAACAATGGGGACTTGATATTATTGGAGAAATTGTTCCACATTCTTCCAAGAAACACAGATACATCCTTACAACCACGGATTATTTCATGAAATGGGTAGAAGCTATTCCTTTAAAGGTAGCCAATTCTGATGCAATCATTGAATTCAATGATCAATTCATCATTACCAAGTTTGGTGTACCCAATGCCCTTGTTTTTGATAATGCATCTTATTTTTCTAGAAATAGTATAATGGAATTTGTAATCAAAAGAGGTTTTAAGTTAAAATATTCTGAAAATTATTATCCCCAAGGTAACAGTTTGGCTGAATCAACTAATAAAAATCTTATTAAGATTATCAAAATAATTGTTGATCAAAATCAAAAGAATTGGCATAAGTCTTTGATTTTTCCACTATGGGCAGATCGTATAACTCAGAAGTCTTCAATAGGTAATTCACCTTTTAAGCTTGTATATGGGGAAGAAGCTGTAATACCTTCAAACCTAGCACTCACATCTCTACCACTAGTACAATTTATTGAAGAAAACCTTCATCTTATGTCCAATTAAGATTTGATCAAATCCTCAAATTAGATGAAGAAAGGGAAAAAGCCAAAATCACTCATGCTAAACATCAATAACTTATAAAATCTTCTTTTGATGCAAGTTCTACTAGATCTAAAACATTACAAATCGGTGATCTTGTTGTGAAATGGGACAAAGAACATGAAGATAAAGGTAAATATACCAAATTTCAAAAGATGTGGCTTGGACCATTTCAAATCATTGAAAATATAGGCTTATCTACATTCATATTACAAGATCTAACAAGAAAGAGAGAGTCTCTTCCTGTCAATGGGCTTATTTTGAAAAAATTATTTTCCTAAGAAGGCAACCCCTTCTTACCTGTATATATTCATTATGCAAGTTTGTTTTTTTTACAAATAACATTGTTAATAGTCTTCCATTTACCTTTTACTATTGAAAAGATTTTTGAGAAAATATTGTGAATACTTATTTATGTAGATAGGAATTTTTAAGGAAATGATTACAGTTTCGTAAAGTTAAATAAAATATGAAAATCTGGGATCTTATTTAAAAATTTGTAAAATCTTCTGAAACCTTGAAAATATTGTAAATCATTCTAAGATTATAAAGTAGAGAGAGGTTATTTATAAAGAGTAAAGAATTTTTCCAAATTTTGGCACTTAAAACTCTAAAAGGTCATCCATTGTCTCTTAAGGAGAGAAATCATTCACACTATCCACTAATTTTATGATTTTTTAGAGTGTAATTTCAAAAAAAAAAGTGTTTGATATAAAAGATAGGAGGTCTCATCACGAGTCTTCTTACCATGATCATAGGGAAGTAATTAAACTGACATTACCACTACTACATATCAAAACAGGGTAATGGCTTATAATTATAATACAAGGGGTCTCATGATGAGCCAGCTTCTTTAGTTTAGTTACAACCAGTGAATGGCATTGTTATCAGGTGGCTCCCAAACCAGGGCAATGGCTTTTATCTTAAAGAGTTAAAAGAATAAAATACAGAAGATAGAAAAATATATCTTTATGGATTTATCTTTTAAAAATTTATACTCTTAGATGGATGGGATAATTAATGATTAATGGTTAAAAGGTAACCCCGTCGAGACTATAGATGTTTGCTGGCAGCAGAGGAACTACCTATGACAAAAGAGTAAATTACAAAGCTAAGTTGGAGAAGCCCCCTACTTTATCTTTATCAACTAATCAAAGCTTGATGAAACCAAAATGTTTTTATTTTTTGAAGGGATTAAAAGGTAATTGCAAAGGATTATTATTTTATTCAGAGTAAGATTTTATCTAATTTTTCTGGGATAGTTTTCTTTTTCCTCAAATATTTCTACTTACAAAAGATTTAGTTATAACTTTTTTTTTCTTCAGAGATAACTATTTCTCCCAGTGAATCGCCAATTTTTGTGTTGTACAAACAACCCTCCCCATTTCAAATTTTCATATTAAATTTTTAATAAGAAATGGATCCCCTTTTCTTTGAATAGTTATAGAATCAATAAAAAGATGTAAGGAAATCCAATTTATCATGAAATAGAGTCAAACCCCAACAAAAAAGAATTTATTCAACGAAAAATAAAGAAAGCACATAAAGGCCTTTATTGCATTTCACATTTTCAAATTTCAGAATTAAATGTATTATTATTCAACCTCGATGCGATTTAAAAATTGCAAAAGCGTATATCATATCGAACATGAGTTCAAGTCTTTCACCTTGAAAAGTTCCGATGCGATGAGCCCAATCGCAATTGAAAATCAGGGAAATCACATTCTTGTACACCCTTTTGAAAATCTGCGATGCGATAAGCCCAATCACATTCGCGAATTGGCAAAGTCAATATCACATCTTCATGCAGCCTTTTTTCCGATGCGATAAATTAAATCGCAAATCATTCATTGCCAAAATGCATAACTCATATCCAAAGATACTCCGCTTAAAATATGCGATGCGATATCATTATTTAATAAAAGCGCACCTCAATGAAAAGGTAAAATAAACCATTTTTATGATTTAAAAGGCATCGCACCATCCTTGTTAGCTCAGCAATAATCGCACATTGCAAATGTAAAATGGGGATACTTAAACTTGATATTTTAAACTTCCAATCTTCGATATACAATTATCATTGATTGGAAAATATTAAAAAGTTATGGTATGAATGCTTTAAAAGGAATGTTATGAATGTGCGACGAGACAACCTATGATGGCATTAAAATCTCACACTATACAATAAAATCATTAATATATAATCATGGTTAAAGCCCGTCGGAGATTTCAACTTCAATGGAGTAATATTTCTTTAATCCATCATCTTTATTGTTATTAAATGCTATCAGCTCCTTTCTGTTTGGTATTCATTCTTAAAAGAATTTTTCCATAATTCTGCTAATCTATTCCATTGTGTAGACCTGAGGAAAACCTACGAAGTCATGAAAATGTCTAAAAAATCCAAGAGAGCAAAGGTCCTCGTTTTTCCAAAAGAGCCAAATTGGTGTTAGTAACTGATACAACCTATCTGGGTCTTGGAAAAACTTCATGGGAAGGATTTTATAATCTGTTGGAAGCAAAATATCCAACTATAATTTCAGAAGAAGAGCCGGAGGTAGATTCAAATAAAATTTTTGAGAGCACTCTTAAATAATTGGAAAGCTCCTATCTTCACAAAATAGCAGCTCGCGCAAATGTTCTCCCATATAATGACTTGGTAAGATGGGTTATAGAAAGCATCAATATAACAGATAGATAATTCTTTACGTCAGATGGAAGGATGTTCGAGTCCTTCAAAGTGGAAGACATCAAGAAAATGTACCACCTACCAGACCCTCATCAAATCTACAACCAATAATTTCTGGAAGACTTCGCCAAAGATAATGAAGTGGAATAAAATTCCGTTAGAGATTGGAGACATTTTCCTGAGAAACATAAGCATGAATCCTCGGGTATGTACTCCGTATAATCTTTGGCATCTCCCGATTGTTATGTTGCCGCTATAATGTGTAGATTATTTGGAACTGTCAACTCTGAAATTTATTCTATTGAGATGGTACCCTTAATTGAAGCTGCTATTAATTCTGACATCATGGATTGGGCAACCATTTTATATGATAAAATGGCAAGCAAAATCCTTGACTACAGGAAAAATAGTTTTGTAACCACCTGTATAATACCCCCATTCTATATGAGTGCCTATATCATTGATACCATATGTTTCAATTCTGAGTTCCCTATTTTAGGCTGGAAATGGACTCCTCAAAGTCCAGTTCCTATCCACATTTATCACAAATATGTGTGGAAATACTATTATAAAGACCACATATACAGAATTTGTCATGGATTCATTTTACCAGTTCATCAATCTATATTCAATAAACCCACTCCGACGTTATCCGATGAGGCCAACATTGACCTAACCTCAATCGGAAGTTGGTTCAAAGAAGAAAAAATCACTTATATCCGAATATTCGGAAGTATCACTGATCCTCAATTTTTTCCCTTGTACATTCTTGAAAAACTATTAGCCCAAAAAATAGCATATCAAATAATGGAGAAAGGGATGTCCAGAAACCTAAAAAATTCTAAGAAGCTGATGTGGCCGACATTTCCCCTCTGATGTGGATATTTTTCTCTACATGATTTCAAACATGCAGAGAAAGAAGCCCAAAAGATGAAAGATCTCAGATTGGAAACCATCCCCAAAAGACAATATGATCCGAAAAAGGTTGCCTTCAATTTTACATCTATGGTACAGATTTCAAAATTTGAACATGAAGACGCCGATTTTGATGATCTATTTTCCTTGGCCGAAGGATTTTCACAAGTTAAACATTTAGTAAAATTAAAGTTTGGAGCAACTGGCATGGAAGAGTTTTTATAGTTCAGAAACAACAAACTACTAATAGTACCTCTTGGTCAGTTGAGAACTACTCTACCACAACAGGAAGAATACAGAGAAGAAAAGAATACTGAAACAGAGTAGGAAAAGGAAAAGATAGGTAAAAAAGATGGTGATGCCTCTGAAATGGATATAGATTATCACTCAAAGTTATTAAAGGAATGGGAACAATTTGATTAGCATATCAAGGGCCAGAAATATTCTCAGAATTTGTCTACAGTGCAATCACCCGCAACACAACAACCTTTGGTCACCAATGTTACAAATAAAGGAAAAATCAACTATACTAATAGACAAGATATTGAGATTATTCAAGAAAATCCTTCCAAGGAAATTGTATTAAATATTGAAGATATATCGCCCCTGCATGTCTTCTACAGTCCAAAGCATAGGGCTGTAGTAAGAAAAAAAAGGAAGAAAAGGAAAATCTATCAAGGGCCATTTTCATCTCCTCAAGTTGAATTAATGAATGTTGTCTGGAAGGACTCTGAAGTTAATCCTTCAGAGGATTTAACCAAAATATCTCAATATGCAGGGTCTTATACAGCAGCGATGATGGACAAAAACCTGAAGTCGGTCAAATGATAAAAGAAAAGGATCAAAAGATAGCGCTACTTGAAGAAAGGACAATGGTAGATCATTAGAAAATATCATAGATAGAATGGCAGCTGATTGAAGAAAAACAAAAGACTGAGCAGCTCAAAGAGCAATTAAATATTGAGAAGCAAAAGCTTGACCATCAAGCTATACATAAATAACAACAGTTGTCTCAAGAGTTAAATAAATTACAAGTGATGTTTCAACAGGAGAAGATGGCCAAATAAGAACAAAGTGCTCTGTTACAAGAAAAAATTAAAATATTTAAAGATTATCCTGGTCTTGATCAATTTAAAATGGAGGCTCTTGAATTAAGTAAAATTCTGTCACAACAACTTGATATTTTATGTCATAAAATATCATTGGCTCACCCTCTATGTAAATAGCATCATCACTCATAGAAAAAGTAGTAAATACAAGACTTGAATTTGAATATGCCGATGAGAAAATTTTAGGATTCCTCACATGGTAGGACACAGATCAAGGCATCATTGCCAATCTTCCTAAGATTCAAGAATCACACAAAGAAATTTTGTTTGCAGAATGGGGAACACAATTGATTAAGGGAGAACGGGCTATCTCCAGAGCAAGAGCTATGATGAACAACTTAGTGGAATTAATTAATGACAGTTTGTATGCAGCCAACCTGATTTCAGATTGCATCCCAGGAAAACTCCCGAAGGTCAAGGAAATAAAGAAACAATGGAAGCAAGACTTGGCCAATAGATACCAACAGATCAACGCAATACAAAGAATCACATGGGACACATTCTGCTATTTGGTTAAGCCAAGTAGCCAGCAAATGACTACAAAATGCCTCTCTAATTCTATCAGTTATATGATTCCAGAACTTTCGGACGCCACATATACCAGCCAACTGCATTCTCGGTTGAGTCATCCTCCTGAAGTGAAAGATATGCTATCAATCTGCCAGCTGGGCACACCCAACATGAAAGAAATACAATGAACCTATTTTCTTGGAGATTGTAATTCTATTTATGAAATCAGATCTCCAATCCTTCATTTTTTTAGCAATATTTTAGATAGTTTGTTTTAAGTTTATTATTATTTAAACCCCTTTCATGCATTTAGAAAGGGGTCCTCAATTTATATTAATTTTTTACTTGAGAAGTTAAACTTCTGTACTTCCAAATACATTATTTTTATTAATAATGGATCACATTTCTGCAATTTTATGAGGAAATTGGTTTCAATATTATGCATTTTTGTTATTCCTGAAATCTGTTCTATGTAAGAAAGTGGGATTGGAGTGTGATTTACATCAAGAGATTACAAATGTATCTAGTATTTTATCATAATTATGTTGGGAAATTTTCTTTATGTAATGGAACATTCCTTTTAAAAATTTGCTATTGTTTATATTTATATACCTGTGAAACAATCCTTTGTTATATCATTTTTGAAAACTTAGAATTGTCATCTTTCAAAATATATGTAAGCGATATAAATGTATGAATGCGATATGTTATCATCATTACTTTGTTTAATTTCTTAAACAAAGTAATTATTATATGTGAATACATTTTCTTTTTGAATGAATAAGCCATCTATATGATTATTCTTTTAAAAAGAACAAATCTAAAATCTCATTTGTTATACGATACCTAGGTTTAATTAGAATTATTTGTATTTATTTAAAGTTATAGATTTGATTAATAATTACTTCCATTACCCATTATATCAACAACTAATCATCAACCCATATATTATTGGGAAGTTGGTCCCATATTATCCAGTTGGATACACTATCACAAATGGAAAAAGGAGTTGTACTAAGGTCCTAACCGGGTTGTTTTCCCCAATGTTTGAAGCTAGGATTATTGGGGCTTCAACAAAAATACAATAGTGTGTCGCTGCAGTCGCATAGGAGGCTGTTCGATCTGGCAATCCAGAATCCTGAAGGTCAAGCCTTCTATTTGCTTCTAAAGTTCAGTCAGGGTCTCATCCATATCAAAATTCTGAAGGACTACTCTCCCGACAGCCCTCTCTGCTGGCACATCTGCTTCACACTCCGGTTCCACTACTGGTTGAACACGACCAAAATTTGCATTACATCAAACATTTAGTTTAGTCTTGGAAAGAAATCAAAACACAAAAACATTGTATAAACCTTAGGAAAATAAAAAAACATGGTCAAAACATTCTTACCTATTTCACCCCACTGAGCGCCTTCTGGTAATGCTAAATATGGATCTCCTCGAAAATCGATGCCTACGTATGCATACTCATCAATGGCGATAATCTATCACCAGAACCAGGTAAATAATGCATTAGATAACACAACAGTCGATTGGCCTGCATTCCAACCCACGAGTTCTACCCATCTCTGCATTCAAGTATCTCTAGGACTATTTATATCCAGTGTCACATGTTGTGGCTGCATCTATGGAATCCATTCCAAGGCGAGGATATAAGAATAGAACCATGAATAAAATTCTTCTTCCTTCCTCCCTTTACTTTATTCAGTTGTTCCTTTATCTGAGATAGAACAACTTCAGACCAGTTGAAGACTTTTGGCTCCATACACTATAGTGCATACTGCATATACGATTTGTTCGCTACTTGTAGTGTAACGATACCGGAAAGTTTAGCGATTGTGAAAAGGATAGTTCTCAAAGGAAAATATCTGACATCCTGGATGTTTATTTTTCCATATTTTCTAGGTTCTGCCCCTAGATAGCAATACTGTATGATATAATCCCTCACTGTCTCTCCTCCAATGGTAGACCCTGAGACTGAAATGTGAAAACCTCTCCTCGAAAAACCTGTGAGAAAATACACATCCTCAACTGTTATGGGAACCACTTGGTTCTTAATATGAAATGCCTCTATCGTTGGATCCCATGCTTGAACTAAGAACTCCAAGAGTTCTATTTGTTGCATCATCCCAAACAATTTGAAGTACTTAAGCAGTCCACAATCTTTTAGGGATCTTACGGTACTCAGATCATTCAAGGAAATCATATCTTGTTCTTCATGTTCTCTTTCCTTCCATGTAATCGTCATTATAATCTGATGGAAACCTGAAATACAACCATAAAATCCATTAGATTCCATTCATTGCAAAAAACTAGGTCAATTTTAGGCATAATGAGAAAATCAAAAACTTAAACTGTGCCCAAGGCACTCCCTGACAAGAGACAATGTGTCTCACATGCAAGTACACTTCACTGTACCTGCTATGCAATGCAGGTTTCAACATTCATGGGTGTGTTGCCCTCATTTTAGGCATAATTTACCCTATGGGCCTTAAAACCCTAAAAATTTGCAGAAATTGGAGATGAAATGAATATTAAAGGAAAGAGGAGTTCATGGCACTAACCTGGATCAAACGGCGATGAAATCCATCCACAGAAAAGATCGCAATCATCAGCTAAAGTTCGGGGGGGGGGGGGGAGAAATCAGGTACAGAGCTCCAAAATACAAATGGTAACTATGGAATGGTAAAAATGAATAGTGAAACCACTTTTAAATAGTCATTTAATTATTTGCAAGTTAATTTTATTGCTATGACTATTGTTTTATTATGTTTTTATCATGAAACAGGTATTTTTAATCCATTTGATGTTTTTTTGAACGGGTAATACAACTGATGAATAGATTAGTCATGCAGATTTATTTCAAATAATGACTTGATTCAGATTTATGCAGGAACGCAATAGAATATAGAAATAACCATAAACATAGAAATACAGTAGAAATAAGGCTTCATTTCATTTATATCAAATCACAGAAATATGCTTACAAACATGATGGAAATAAAATAGATAGGGTGCTGGTAGCGAATCTCTGAGAAGAGATGTGGCGACTATAGACCTCTGAACTGTATTACAATGAGGCTCGAGTGCCTATTTATTATGGAGAACAATGGAGAATTCTAAACATCCAAAAACCTAACCCTAGGAGATGAAGCACCAAAACTATGGCCCTCATTTGGGTAAATTGGTGTTTCAACTTCCCAGGGATGTAACTTCGGCATACTATTTCTGTTTGGGGCTTCAAAATGTCTCCGGAAGTCCAGGACATGAAAAAATGCTAAAAATAGTAAGTTGTGAAAAAAAACTAAAAGAGACAATGGAGGGGCCCCAAGTGGAATAGGAGGGTGGCCACCAATATCCACCTGGATCATTCCTCCCCCCTTAGGAAGAAATGGTTCCCATTGCGTTGAGTTCCTCCATGAGATGAGGAAACTTCTGTTGAACTTGGTCCCTGGTGAACCACTTTCCTTGTTGCAGGAGTTGGCCAGCTTTGACAACCCAATATAGTTGAATCTTCTGTCAGCGAGTGTTATTGATTTGCATGTCAATGATACATTTTGTGGTGGGCTGTTCCATGCAGTCTAGGTTTAACTCTTTTCATGTGAGCTCTTCTGCAATGTCAGAGGTGTCCAATAGAGGTGGGAAGTAGGGATGAAGGCGGTCTACATTGAATAATGGGTGCAGACCAAGGAATGGTGGAATACTGAGCTCGAAGGCATTGTTCCCTACATCTTTGGTGATGGTGTATGGCCCATATTGGAGCAGGCGAATCTTGCGGTGGGATCCAGTGAGGCGCTCCTTCTGCAAATGTAGCCACACTTTTTCACCCACCTAGAAGTTGTGTAGCACTCGATGTTGATGATGTCGTTGCTTATAATTAGCATTGGCTCTGTCCAATATGTCATGAACCTGTTGGCGGATGTGTTGAATGCGCTTGATGAAGTTGTTTTCTTTGTCAGATTCAGACCAGACATGAGTCGAATCAGCCTAAGTAGCTACAAATGGTGGTCTGTGTGGATGATTGTCTCCTTCCCCAAAATGTAATGCTTCCATTTTCGACAAGCTTGCACAATGGAATACATTTATTTGTCATAAGTGGGATACTTTCGAACCGTGTCGGACAATGTCTCACTATGATATGCCACTAGATTCCCTTGTTGAGTAAGAACTACCCCAATAGCATAGTCAAAGGCATCTATCTCAATATCAAATGGTTGTTGCAAGTCTGGTAATGTGAGCACTGGGGTAGAACAAAGGTGATGTTTCAATTCTACGAACGCCTTCTGTTGAGATTCCTACCAACATAATTTTTCTTTCGCTCCTCCCTTGGTGACTTGACTCAAGGGCCAAGTGATATGAGAGAATCCCAACACGAATCTGCGGTAGAAATTAACAAGACCCAGAAAGCTGCGAAGCTCTGTTAGGGTGTTTGGGGCTGGCCAATTGCGAATGAATTGGATCTTGGCTGGATCCACATGCACCCCACTTTCATCAATAATGTATCCCAGATATGGAACCTGGGTGATGCCAAAAGTGCACTTCTCCAAATTGGCACACAACTTGTGTTGCTGCAGTGTTTGGAGGACTTCTCGGATGTGGTGGAGGTGCTCTTCCCAAGTCTGGCTGAAGATAAGAATGTCATCCAAGTATACCACTACAAATGAGTTGGTGAATGGATGCAAGATGTATTCCATCAACCTCATGAAGGTTGTGAGAGAATTTTTCAATCCGAAAGGCATGACGAGCCATTTGAAAAGGCCCTCCTTGGCTTTGAAGGCAGTCTTCCACACATCAGAGGGTTTGATTGGTACCTGGTGATACCCAGACTTCAAGTCGATATTTTTGAAATATTTTGTCGCTTTGAGTTAGTCCAGAAGGTCATCAATCCGTGGGATCGGATACCTATTCCGGACAGTGATCTTGTTCAGCACCCGATAATCAATACGAAGTCTCCAAGTCCCATCCTTCTTTTGTACCAACACGATTGGGCTCCCAAAGGGCGATGAACATGGCTGGATGTGACCTTTCTACAACTACTCTTGAATCTACCTCTTGATTTCATCATTCTCTAAAACAGAGCACCTATAGATCAGTCCATTGGGTAGCGATGCACCTGGGGTCAGGTCAATGGGGTGCTTGACTTGATAGTGTAGAGGCACCCCTATGGGTGAGGTGAAGATGTCCCTGTACTCCTCCACAACCTTATCCATTTTTTTTTGTCGTGAAGAGGAGCCATGTCTGCAGGTCATTGCCACAGTATTCTTCTTTCCCTGGGGGCAGATCATCAGGAAAAAAAATTTCCTGGTTTGGGAAATGAGCTTACCGCATTGTTTTGTAGTAACCAAAGATATAGTGGGAGGCGGTGGTACCTTTGGTATCCTGTACAATTTATTTCCCAAAGTAACAATAACAGTGTGAGGCCGGGACTCATACACAGCATGTCGCTTCCACAAGTATGGTTGGCCTAATAATACATCAGAAACATCAGTAGGAGAAATGTCACACAATACCTCATCTGTGAAGGGCTTGATGCTATAGGCAAGGCTGCACTGTTGGCTAACGCGGAGATCCCGTCCTTGGCGAAGCCACCCGATGGTGTATGGTTGTGGGTGCACTGTGGTCGGAAATTCCAACCGATTCACGACATCTGCTAAAATGAGGTTCTTTTGGCTCCCATTGTCAGCAATGAACCATAGTGGGGAACCCTTTACCCACATCTGGGAGTGGAAGAGATGCTCTGCCTCCTCTGGATCTTCTAGTTTCTCCTTCTGGATCTTTGTAGTGGAAAAATTAGAGTTGGGCTTCACATCAATAATATCCTTCCCTTTGTCATTCACCTTGTCAGGTTTTGATCCAGAGTCAGATCATCCATCTGATTCAGAAGCCCTCATCTTGGCCACCAGCGACTGCTTGGCCCGACAGTCACTTGTGTTGTGAGTGGAGCTCTTATAGAACTCACACCACTTTCCTATGTCCTTCTTTGGCTTCGCGGTGTTGTTATTTTCTTGTGTCTTTGGCAGGTTGTCTTGGGTCGCCATGCCTTGGATTTGTCCTTTGTTCTACGATTCGAGGGCACCTTTCCCTTACTTTTGATTCGTAGATCCAAAGTCTCGCTTCTTCTGTTTGAATTTCTGCTCAATCTTGGCAGCATAGTGGTGTTGCACTAAAAACTGTCACCTTGAAATTTTTTTGACTGTATGAGCTCATTATCACTAATACTTACCTCCTCTGCAAGTCTTACAACCTCTACTCCTCATTTCAAACCCTAAAACAAGAGAAAAAACCCTAAAAATCTCCAAAACCCTGGGTACACAGATAATGTGAAGCTTACCTGCGTTCATGGCTAGGGTACGCAAGTATGTGAAGAAAAAATGCGTTCTAGAATGCATTTTCTCTATGTAATGCCTACGTACCCCCTTCAAAGTCAAAAGGGCGAGAAACCAAAGTTAAAAACTTGTTTTTTGGTCAATTCTAGAAGCTTTTGGGTGAGATTTTGTTGGGGATGAGTACGCTCTAATAAGGTTCATGTATCCCACACCTTAAGGAGCTAACCCCTTGATGTGAGGAGCTTATCCCTTTGAAGGAGGATTCTATCCCTTCATAGGTGGAACCCTAACCTCCCCATATGCTCTATAAAAAGAGGCATTGGGTAGCCTTAAAGGGAGTTCAAGCTTTAGTGTGTGGTTGAGGTGAAGTGCTGTTGAAATTTAGACTTCTTTCTACTAAGCTTTTGTGAGGAAAGATCACATACCTCTATGTTCTCCTAGAGGAAGAGTACAAGACTTATCAAAGTAGAGGAAACTCCTGCTTCGGACCCCGGGAAGGCTTGTTCAACATCAAGGCTAAGGTTGTAAGTTTCTTCTGTCATTTTAAGATTAATACAATCAAGTTTTGTTTTTCTCAATAATTTGTCGTTCGATTGTTTATTTCAATAAGCTGTTGTTTGATCATTTATTTCATAGATTCCTTGATCACTATGATAGGTATGTTCTATAATTATTTGTTATATAGGTGATATTTAATATTTTCTTGTTTGTGATTGTAGGTTTTTAAAGACGACACTTTGTTGCGACGGAAGAACTATTGTTGCGATGGAAGAACTCTTGTTGCAACGGAAGGATTATTGTTGCGATGGGAGGATTACTGATGCAATGGAAGAACTAAGGTTACAAATAAGCATTTGGATCTAAGGTAGGATCGACACCTTCATAGCATTTACCTGTAAAATGAATATATTTAGAGAAAGATAAATTTAGTTGTTCGTTTGTTGCCAGATTGTCTTCTGACACTAGGGAGATTGATCTTGTTCGCAAGATCGATTTATCCGGCCAAAAAATTGGCGACTCCGCTGGGGAAAGAGCTTGTTTTGATTTGAGAAAATGCTTTTTTATGATTTTTTATTGATTTGTATGGGCTTGGGTAACTTATATTTACTTTTCTTTGAAAATTTTTGAATTATTTTTTGTTTTTCTTGAATTTTTCTGGGGACCGCACATCGTTGCAGACCCTGTTAAAAGTCTTGAAAAACTTAGATTTCTTCTTTCAGTTTAGTTTATATTTGATTTAGGATTCTTAGTGTCTGCCAAAATCTATATGTTTTTCGTCAAAAATCTCTTGTGAATGAGTTTCATAGCACTTTTGGTTTGAATGATTTTCTAGAAGTTTTGCATTTTGAGAGTGGTTTTCACTTTATCTCTATAGTGACCCAAATATTAGAAGCTTAAAAGTGCCTTAGATCACCTTGGTATCTTTTTTCTTCTTGATGAGTCTGACTTGGTTGTGAAATTCATTCTTTTTGAGAAATAAATCTAGTTTTCTCTTTGCAAATCTTTGAACAAACTTCGTTATAAGTTTTGAATTTCATTTTTACAAAAGAAAACATTTCTAGATGTTTTATAATTTATTTTTTATTCTAGGAAAATTAATCCTTAGTTTACTGAACAACTAAGCAAAACATTATAAAAAAAAAATTAAATCTTTTATTCAATTAGATTTTCAAAGTTTGTAGATCTCAAAATTTGTTTTTCATAGTTTTGAGTGCTTTTTAGAATTTGTAAATTTCTTTTGAAAGAAAACTTGCTTTTTGTAGTTTCGAGTTTTGAAAGAGAAAGGGATTTATTGTGAGCATTGATTATTTTTCTCATTTTGAGTTCTTATTGAAAAAACAAAAAGATTTTCTTTTCATTTATTCTTCATGTTCTATTAGCTCCCTGTAATCAGCAAGATTTTCAAAGCCTGACAGCAAGGAGAAACATCATTTCAACCACTTTGGGATTCTAGGATCTAGCCCTCCTGAATTCTAAGAGGGATCTCTCCAATAAGTGCAAAGATGGATTTGTCTTTGAAGTTTTGGTAATGATATTAGGCTAGTTATGAAGGCCGAGGGTTTTGATTTGTTTTGGATGGTTGAGCATCACTATGGCTTGAGTGGAAAGTTCTAAATGGAAAGAGTTTCAAAGGTGAGAAGTTACAAGAAAATAGAACAAGCTTTTTCCAAAAAGATGGATAAATGCAGGTTTTATACCATTTGGCTATGGAGTCATAACAAGGTTTAATTAAAAAAATCAAGTTCAAGAGTGGTCCATGGGGAAAGTCATCTATGTCTAAGGGTCTCTTTAAATTTGATTTATGGAATGAAATGATCCAAAAAAGGAGGGGAGTTAAATAAATGAAGAACAAAGAGCAGCCTAGGATCTGGTAAGTACTTTGAAACTAGCCAGCCTTTGACAAACACTTAAGAAAAACATAAAAGCAATCTAGGATCTGGTAAGTACTTCGAAACTAGCCAGCCTTTGATATAGTTTCAATAGAAAACATTTAAACACAAGGGAAACAAAAATGATAACAAATAATGGTCTACGATCTGGTAAGTACTTCGAAACTAGCCAGCTTTCAACACATTCCTAGGGAAACTTTCAGTCAGTCTTTTGGGATAAAACTAGGACCAGGGCTCACCATATCTTCCTTATTTTATCTCTACTTAACATGAAATGAAAATAAATTTCAAGAATAACAATTATCTAAACAGGAGGACGAGGGAGCGCCAACATTCCTACTGCTTGAACTGAATTAAATCATTCCTAAATAACATAATTTGGAAGAAAATATTTAGATAAAGCTTATTAGTCAGAGAAGGGTACTGATGTGCAGTAAATCCTAACTCTATGGTTGCTATTATTTATTAGAGAAGACAAACAAAGTGGAAATATAAATAAAATAACGATTTACAAGAAGAAAAACATCACCGTAGACATAGACCAGGATCCCATAAATCAGCTTGTATTGATGCTTCAAACCAGTTACAGCTTTAGGTCCAGTGTTTTAGGTCAGCAATCATCTTCACTACTCAGCCTAACTATTCTATCACAAGCAGAGCTTCAAGAGCCTTTGAACACTATTTACAATCAGAAGTTTCCAGCACAAGTATATTTCAAAGTTATGCAACCAACATTTTCACATCTTCTACAGAAGTATTTATAGAAGAAATGAGGAGGTGGGATCTGATAAAAGATCTCCTAGGTCAATTAATACAGATTTAAGACTTCTGAGCCTTTGAGGGGCTGGATGGAGAAGTTTACAGATTTTTTCATTGTATTAATTGATTTACATTAAATATTAAGCTCATTGGGAGCTTTTTTTGACTTTTAAGGCTCTGTTTCAGGATATAATTAACTCTGCTGATATTTTTTCATTTAGTTCTTTGGCAGAATTAACTATTTGGTTGCGCTGAGGCTAATATCTTTTCTCTAATCAATAACTTCGGCCTCTGTTTTGAATTCTTGTGTCTACAGGTGGCACTGGTAGCTGAGAGGAATCAATTTTCCTCTGATGTGGCAGTGGAGGCCTTTCTGTTTGGTCAACACTCATGATTTTATTTTAACTATGTTTTAATTTGGAGGATTAGGCTTTTGATAATCAATCCTAGCCATAATCCCCACAAATTTTTCTTCAATATTCTGTTCTGGTGTGTTTTGTCTTCGACACTAATACTCTTTTAATTTGATTCTATGTCTTGTTGATGTGCAGGGCCGCACAGGGCTTATATGGCATCAATGCCCATGAAGCATTGATGAAACGTGTTTTCGGACCCTTTATAGTTCTTTCCCTTTGATAAACAAAATTCCAGAGGATCGACACCCTCAGCTTTAATTTCCCTTTTTTATAATGGGAAAAACATTTGAAACCTGCAAAATAGACAAAATATTAAAAAATCTTGTGTTTATTGGGTAAACTGATTTAGAGGGTGTGGGGAGAGAGTGTGCCTATTAGATGGCATCATCCAATGGTGGAGATTGGTTTAGAGGAGGTTAAAAGGAGAGCAGAGGGAGAAATTAAGTCATATCCGTCGATCTACAGAGATCGACGGTCAGGAGCGACCCGGGAAGTATAATGGAGAAAAGGCCGCTTAACAAAGAAATGGAGGAAATGCAAAGGATAATGTTAGAAACCTTTGTTTGGAGGAAAATATATTTAAAATAGCCTTCGAAAGTTCGGGATGATCGTGGTCCATCGGATGAGACCCGCCCTCGAGATCAACGGCTGAGGAGGCACGCGACACAACATAAATGAAAAGAAGGAAAGAGGTTTTAGAGATGGAAACCACTGTTTTCGCGCGGCAAAAGGGCGGGTAGGCAACTTTGCCTTTTGGAAAGCGATATGCATCCCCACTCGACACGTGGCATCAAAAAACCACCCATTTTACGTGCCCTTTGGAGAAATAAACTTTGTGCTGGAAGTCACGCAACTTGGAATGTGGGCCGTCAGATCTGGAACCTCAGATCTGATGGTGGAGAACGAGCGTGAATTTGGAAAGATGCGCGGGTGGAACAAGGATGGGCGAATTCATTATGGGCCATCCAATCAGGAGATCGACGGTGGAGATTTAAATATGGGGTTTAAAACAAAAAGTATACAGGCAGAGAAAGGTGTAAGCAAGACCATTGATCTGCAGAGATCAACGGTGGAGATTAAATCTGGGGGTGGATGAAAAAATAACAAAGCGGAGAAAGGGTTAATAAGGGCCATTGATTTGTAGAGATCAACAGCTGTGATTGGCTGAAACAACATTATGAAGTGGGGCACATGTTTTTAAACAAAGGTAGGAAATGCAATCTGGACCGTCTGATCTGGACACGTGGATAGTTCGGATGCAATTGGAGGCATTCAATCGGCGGGGGAAAGAAATTACACAGCGTCGATGCGATTGAGCGCTGACCGTCGATCAACAGATCAGATCAATGGTGGGAAATGACTCAGAGGTTTCTGAAGTCGAGGAAGGTTAATGATCAGAGTGAATATGGACCATTAGATTTGGGAAGGCGAGGAGGAGATCAATGGCTCCCGATTGATCAGGGAATGCCAATCGGAGGGGACACAAAAGTTAACCCGATAGAATCATGTGATGCGATAATTCGTGGGCCGTTGATCGGCTCAAGATAAACGGTCAAGATTGTTTCAACTTACACACTGGCAGAAACCCTTTATAACATAGGAAAAACCCAAAATGTCAATATAATACAAAGTTTTATGCATCGGGGTGGAAAACATATACATGAAATGCCTAGTGCCCGAATGCGGGGCCTTTGGTCTATATGAAGGATAATAGGCTCGGGGCTTATATATGAAGGGCCAATCGCAATCAGAAGGTCGGGCCTTCGGGTTTTTCAATCTACCCATTTGAGATTTGTGATGCGATTAGCGCTTGGGACTTTAACTCTTGGTCCCGGGCAAAGTTATATGGAGTGATAATATGATCGGGGGGAATAAGCACATGGCTTAATTGCATCGGAACCTTTGTCATGGCACAAAGACTTGCGCGCTTGGATTTTTGCGATGTGATAAGTGCCCAAATGGCTTAGCACCTAGTTCTAGCACCAGGGTATATAATGGGGAGGTGGTTTAGGACTTAACCCAAGGGGGCTTAAGCCTGTGGTAAACAAACTTATTTTTTATGAAAATTTTCCAAGTTTTCAATGGATTTGGGGGTTTTGATAGAGTTAAAAAAGGAGTTTTAAACTCTACAAGGTGGATTTTATGAAGGGAAAAGGGGAATAGATGAAAAATAGAGGAAAATTGTGGGGGGAAAAGGGAACAAAATGAAGGTTAGTTTTGATATGGAGGGAGGAGAAAAAATGGATTTTGCAGCAGTCTTTTCTCTATGAAATCAGCAGAATTTTAGAGATAAAAATGGAAACAGCAGTGAAGATTTGGACAGAGGGCATGATTTCTTCATGAGTCTTCAAGAGATAACATTTTTTGCAATAAAACTTGTTCCTTGAAGGCTCCAAAAATGTTTTAGCCACCATTTGATATGAAAAATGTTATTGGTGGCTAACAGTGGCTCCACTTGGGGATGGTGCCTTCTTGAAGGCATCAAGTACTTCAGACCTACATTCTCTGGGAGGTTGATCAGTGCCTTATCCATTGGGTTGCCTTCCTTTGCTTGAATGATCTTCTTTTGCTCTGAAAACATGTTAGCAACCATGGAAAACAATGGAACTTCATCAACACAAGATTTATACCTACCCAATCCTACTGATCTAATATTTTTTCTTCTTTAGAGTGCACTTGGATTGGAAAATTCTTTACAAAACATTTTATTCTTTTGAAAGCATAAAAATTAATCTAATTATACTCCTTATTTCTCCATGGACTCAGATTAAACTGTTGAGTCCATATAATTCTCTACCTAATCTACCAATCTGTTAGGATTAAACAGTCTAACATATTTTTATTCTCTAAATTCTACAACAGAAATTAAAAAGCATACAAGTCAGGATTGAATAGTATAACTTGATGCTGATCTATGGCATAAAAACAAGTTGCACATAGATATTATTTTGCAGAAAATTAAAACAAAATGGAAGGCTTAAGATCTGAAAGTTCAAAGCACTTCCTTCATCTTTTTACAGCTCTGTTTTGACTTTTGTTTGAGTTGTTCTTTCTTTTATCAACTGATTCAGATTTTGAGCTGATTAGAACCAGTTATTCCACTGTTTTTGACTCAGAAATTTGAATAGATTTGAGCCATTCATATTTTGGAAACATAGGTTCAGATTTTGAGCATGTTTGAACCTTTAATTTCTAGCCTAATCTACCTACTGATAAGCCAAGATTAAACAGTTTGGAAAATCGAATTCACTATCCTATCAGTAGTAAATTTAAAAGTAATTAGTCAATATTAGGTTGTTTGACTAACTAGAAGTGTGTTTTTCAGGAGTGGCATTTAAGCTTGCACACTTTCAGATTTGTTTCTCTTTTTGTTGGTATGGGGCTGTACCTTTATTGTTTTTACAATATGCCCTCTTTTCTTTCTTTCACTATTTTTGTATTTTTTATTTTTCTAACTTTGAATGCAATGATGGATGAAATATTTATAATGAGAAAAAATATAAAAAGGCTTTTCAGAACATGATATGGATCAAGAGAAGTAATTCTTAAGCATCCTGCCATTGACATGACCCCTAAATAGCTCTGCTCCATTCAACTCCTGCAAGAAAAAGGCATTATTACCAGCAACTGAATGAATGAGGTAAGGGCCAAGCCACAGGTTGTCAAATTTTCCATGCTTTCCCTTGTCTTACCTCTTTGAGTCCCACCTTAAAACTTTGTCCCCAATATTGAAATAGCTGGCCTTTGTTCTTGTGTCAAAAAGCTTTTTAATGTTGTCCTGCTTCTGTAATGCTTTGTTATAAACCTCCTCTCTGGTTTGCTGAAGGTGAATAGTCTGATTTACCCTTATGATCATGTCATTATCTTCATACTAAACCTCTTGAATCAACTTCATAAATGGCACACCAAGGATGGTTGGAAAAATTGCATCAGTGCCATACACAAGCTGGCAGGGTGACATACCAATAGATTTCTTCAAATTCAATCTGTTTGCTCAAAGTGCATGCACAAGATTTGTGTGCCAATACTTTTTGTTGTTCGCCAACAACTTCTTGATTATGTTCACTAAACTCTTGTTCACGGATTCTGCAAGTCCATTACCTTGAGGGTAATAGGCCGTGGAATTCCCCAATGTTATCTGATACTTGTGACAGAACTCAACCATCTTCTTTGATCCAAATGTTGCTGCATTATCAGTAATGATCTTGGTAGGACAACCAAATCTAGAGAGAATATTATTCTCCATGAACTTTATAATAACAGAATCATTGGCCTACCTACAAGGAATGGCTTCTATCCATTTAGTGAAGTAGTCTGTGGCAGTGAGAATCCATCTATGCTGAGCTGAAGATGATGGATGGATTTCACCTATGAAGTCATGTCCCCACTGTTGAAAAGGTGCTTCAACAGTGATTGGATGCAGAGGCAGGGGTAGCAGCTTTCTTTTGCCTTCAAAAGGTTGACATTTATGACAGGCAATTATCATCTTGTGTATATCAAGAAAAAGAGTAGGCCAATAGTAACCAGCCCTCAAGATTTTGTTGGCTATTGTCTTCCACTGTAAATGGCCTCCACACTCTCCTTCATGGAACTCATGCTTAACCTTCTCTGCATCATACTCTGGCAAACATTTAAGCAATATACCACTTGCATTTTTCCAATAAATACATCTATCTATAATGCAATAGTTTACAGCTTTCAATTTCGAAAACCTTACCTTTGTTTTTGTCAAACTAGGAGGTGTATTCAAATTAAGAAAAACATAAAGAATATCAGCATACCAAGAGGAATTCATAGAATGGTCTTCAACAATGTGTGTTGAGATTTCCTCTTGTTCATATAAAGCATTAATCATATTAATATCAAGAACTGCAAAATTGGATTCAGCCATCAACCTAGCTAGACCCTGGCCTTTGATGAGTTTAGTGGGTTTTATTTCTAGATCATATTCAAGAATAACAACAATCCACTTACCTCTCTTACCATCTGGGTCTTGTGTTAGAATATCTTTGAAAACTGAATTTGGGACTAAGGCAATGATGTGTGAGTGCAAGATGTATGCTCTGAAGTCTTTTAAAGCCTTAACCAAAGCAAAGGCTTGCTTTTCCATAATGTTATACTTCAAAGGGGAATCCCTCAAAGCCTTGCTAAAGAATGAAATAGGCTGCTCTTGTCCCTGTGGATTTTTCTGTAAAAGGACAACATCTATTGTATGTTCTGATGCAAATGAAAAAATATAAAAATCTTTTGAAAAATCAGGACTGATCAAGACTGGTGTTTTGATTAATGCTTGTTTCACCAGTTTAAAGGACTTATTTGATTCCAAGGTCCATTTTACCCCTTGCTCCTTTTTCAACATGTTTGTAATGTTTCTAAGGAGCTCAGCCAAGTCATGTATGAACCTTCTCAGGAAATTAATCTTTCCAATGAAATATTGTGATTCCTTGATGTTTCAAGGATGAGTGATTTGCAATATGGCCTCAATCCTCTTTGGATCTATCTTAATACCATCTTCCGAAATGATGTGCCCAAGAAGTTTACCTTATTGGAGACCGAATAGTGTTTTATTTGGTTTTAAAGATATCCCAAACTTTCTGCATCTCTCGAAGACTGTTCTTAAATGTTCTAAGTGCTCTTCATCTGTCTTTGAAAAAACAGTGACATCATCAAGGTAGATAATGATGAAGTAGCCCAATTCTTTCGAGAATTCCATGTCCATGGCTCTTTGGAATGTTGCACCAACATTCATTAGACCAAAGGGAATTTTCACATACATGAAAGTGCCCCACGGTGTAGTAAAAGTTGTCTTTAATTGATCATCAGGGTGAACTAAAATCTGATTATACCCTGAGTAGCCATCCAGCAAAGAAATTCTTTTTGAATCAACTACCCTTTGTAAAATATGGTCCATCTTGGGTAAAGGGTAATTTTCCTTCAAAGAATCTTTGTTTAAGTCTCTAAAGTCTATACAAAGCCTAATCTCTCATGTTTTATTCCTAACTGACACCAGATTAGACACCCACTCAGAATATCTAATAGGGACAATAATACTAGCTTCATACATTTTCTTGATCTCCTTCTCAACCAAAGGTAACTAAATAGGGTTTATTCTGTGCAGCTTCTGTTTGAATGGTTTTTTATTTACCTTCAGAGGGATTTGAAAGGCATCCCTAATTTCCTAAGGGCTACACGATATGGGTGGTGTTCAATTTCCACATGTCACCTTCCAATGCATATCACGTTCAAAATGGTGAAACCACCTTCCTCCCCTTCTTCTGCGCGATTAACTCAGAATCCCACCCATATCGCGTAGCCCTTGGGAAACTCCTTAAACAACTCTATGATTAACTCAGAATCCCCATAAGCTTTGATTCTTTTGTCTCTTATCTTTTTCAACAAACGCAAGCCTAAAAGAATGGATTCATATTCCGCTATGTTGTTAGAACACTGGAAGTTTAATCTACAGGAAATGCTTTTTTTGTGGTTGTTCTCAGTGTTGCATATCCAGACACCTGCACCAGCATTAGTTCTAGTGCATGACCCATCGAAATTCATACTCCATAGAGGACTAGATTTGGTTTCATCTTGGTTACTTTCCTCTCCAAATAACGTGCTTTCGGGTTGTTCATGAGTATCAACACTTAGTTGAATTTGTTTCAACTCCTCAGGTTTTTCACTGTGTTGAGGGTTGTTTTCTTGACTGTCAAGGTTAAAAAGCGATGGATGCATGACTTGTAGCTCAAGACCTGTGTTTATTTTTCTATGGTTTAAAGGTTCAGCAAAAATTTTTGACACTTTTGTTTTGTTTACCTCCTCCTCTCCATCGGCCATCAATTCTCTTAAAGTGACTTGTTCACTAAGAGTTTCATTGTTAAACACGATAAAATAATCAAGGCTTGTATTCACAGAGTACAAAGGAGAGTTTTGTGGCCTGTCTTAGCTTGTAACGGTGTATTGCATATGGGACTCCCTGTAAAGTCTTCTTGTTTGATTGAAAACAGGGATAGTCGCATAGGTCATGCCATCTGCATAGTTCCTTGTAACTTAGCCCCCCAAGATCTTGATACTAACATTCCATACTTTTGGGGCACATCAACCACAACAATATCCATGACTAAGAATTTGGCTGGAATCTGTGCTAATTTAACACAGAGGTCTTTGATTAATCCTAAACATTTTACTCTGCTCAAGTCAAAGGATTAAAGGTCTTCATAAGTTCTGGTGATTTCAAGACCTAGGCTCTCCATCACAGCTTTAGGCATTAAATTATGAGAAGCCCCAGAATCATGCATAGCATTGTGAAAAATTTTGTCATGAATATTTAAACTCACATAAAAGGGAGGAACAGGTCCCTCTTGATACTTACCTTCAATTTTTGGACCAAAAATAAGCTCTGGCTGGTCATCATTAAGATTGACTGTATCATTATTCTCTTCAATGTTTAAAGCCTTCAAAATTTGGGTCCTATATACATTCCGGGCAGCTAACTCAGTCAAGGGAACAGATATTTTAATTTTGGAAATTTCCTGCTCTAGGCTGAAAGGGATCTGAATCTTTGAGGCACTTGTCTCAGCCTTATTAGCTACCACTCTATCAGCAACATCAACTTGCTGATTTGTTCTATTTACATTTGAAAAAATTGTTTTAACAAGTGTACTAGCTAAAGTGTTAGTACTGCTAAGGTCTGCACTCTGTTTTGTAACGTTTTGAGTTCCTTTCTCTCTACCTTTATCAGAATTTACAGCTACTATTTTTTCCTTTTGTTTGACAACTTTAGGCTTGGTTATAGTGTTGTTTTGGGAATATTTGTCAAAGGTTTTAGTGTTGGGAGTTTGTTGACTGGTTTTTCTTCTAAGGTCGTATTTTCTTTGAGACTCTATGATGAAATTTTCCATGTCTTGATAATAATTTTGATCATCATCTCTTTTGTCATCATAAGGTGTGTAAAGACCTTGTTTTCTATCATAATGAATCTCAAATTCATCATTATCTACTCCCAGCATGTTGATATCATCTTCCTCTATTATTTTGTTTGTTTCCTCAACCTCACTGACGTAGTTTTGATGAAAGGGAGGAGTGATTTGTTGATCATCTTCCCTAGGTCTGTTTGGAGGTTGGTTCCTTCTAAAATTATGATTTTGGTTATGGTTTCTGTTTTGAGGAGCAGTTTGGTTTTGAATTTCTTGTGCTCTCTCAAGGATGCTTATTTTCTACATCTCCTCCATCATTTTTTCCATCTTTGAGCTGGAAGTGGAAGTGGTAGATTCCTCTCTAAAGGACACTCTCTTCTCATTTTTCATTTTTTCTCTCTTCTCCATTAAGTTAAATTCCACAACAAGAGCTCCTTTTTGCATATCTTCAAGAGTTGCAGGATTTCTTTCTCTCAGCTGATAGGCCATCTTAGGGTCAAACCCTTCAGGAAACTTGTTTAGAGCTGAGCCTTGTGGAGGTTTTAGATCTGGGGAAAGGGCATTATACACATTGTTAAATCTAGTGCAGTAATCTTGTAAACTTTCCCCGATGTTTCTATGGAGGTTCTTGTAATAAAAAAGGACTTGGAGAGGATTCTTCTTCACTTCCCATTTGTTTAAGAATGTTTGATGGAAGGCTTGGATATCATTGATACTATGGGGGGTTAAGCCTTTAAACCATTTTCTTACTTCTCCCCCCAAACTTTGAGCAAATAATCTAAACTTGACAGAATCATCATCAATTTCATTTCTGTCAAAGTAGTCATTCATCTTATCCACATGGTGTGATGTAGTTGTAGCATTACTAGCATCATATAATGGTATTTTGGACTGATAGTCCTGTGGAAGATTGACTAATGGTACAGGAAGGACTAAGGGAGCATACCATGCTGCCATGATATGTGGTGGAGGTGGATTTACAAGAGGTGGGTTAACAAAAGGAAAAGTGGGCTGAAGTGGAGTGGTTTGGACAGTGGATGTTTGGTGAACAGATGTGGATGGAACAACAGTAGATTGTTGAGCTGATCTTGGTTGAGAGACACCTAAATTGTGAAGGAAGTGTAGATCAGGTGGTGTTGCTTCTCTATTACTAGGATGTTCACTTGTTTCCGGGGATGAAAATGAAGACTCAGATTCTAGATGAATTATATCATCAAATGACCTAGTTCTAAATGGATTTACTAAGTCAACTTGTGATTGTTGTAGAGCTGAAAGATTTTCAAGAACTGAATTAGCTCTCAAGGGTGATCTGAAAATAGTTGAAAATTTTATCTTGGGAGACTTCCTAAGGATACTTTCTTGGTTATCAACTATCTCTGGTGGGTCAGGGTCAGGATAGGCTCTACTATGAATCTTTCTAGGATCCACTATGCTGTGTTTTTCAGACCCTACCTAAACAAGAAAAGTTCAACTAGATATGACAGTCTTAAGAGGTTAACTAATCTGTTTACACAAATTTTAATCCTACAGTCCTCTAACTGAGTTCAAATGATATTATAATGATAATGGTTCTTCCCAGTGGAGTCTTAAGGTCTGTTAAGGATTGTGGAGTCGCCAAGTGGAAGTTTTTAGCTCTTTTGGAGGTAAAAGGTTTTATGGTCCACCACCATGTTTATTGAATTCCAATCTGAAATATTTTTTATTTTTCTAAGTTTTTTTCAGTTGTGTGGTTTCTACGAGTGTCCTAAATATATTTCAAAACTTAGCTACGGTTGTGAGACAAAGACAATCTACTCTTATGGCTAAGCTAGCTGATTTTTCAAGGTTAGATAAAGTATTATGAGAATCCTAGGGTTTGCCTAGTTTTTCATTGATTCAAACAAGTTTCATCATGATTACCATCGATTTGGTAGTTCTTGAAAAGGTTGTCTTTTACTCGCAAGTTTTTATGAAGCTTTTAAGGGAACCAGAGATTCTGGGTTCAATCCCCAACGAAGTCACCAGAAATGTTAGCTCCCTGCAATCAAAAATATTGGCAAAGTCCGACAACAGGGAGAAGCATCATTTCAACCACTTTGGGATTCTAGGATCTAGACTTCCTGAATCTGGAGAGGGATCTCTCCAATAAGTGCAAATATGGATTTTTCTTTGAAGTTTGGGTAATGATATTAGGCTAGTTATGAAGGCCGAGGTTTCTAATTTGTTTTGGATGGTTGAGCATGAATATGGCTTGAGTGGAAAGTTCTAAATGGAAAGAGTTTCAAAGGTGAGCATTTTCAAGCAAATAGAACAAGATTTGGCCAAAAAGATGGATAAATGCAGGTTGTATTCCATTGGGCTATGGAGTCATAATAGGGATTAATTGAAACAATCAGGTTCAAGAGTGGTCCATGGGGCAAGTCATCTATGTCTAAGGGTCTCTTTAAAGTTGATTTATGGAATGAAATTATACAAAAAAGGAGGGGAGTTAAAAAAATGAAGAACAAAGAGCAGCCCAGGATCTGGTAAGTACTTTGAAACTAGCTATCCTTTGACAAACACTTAAGAAAAACATAAAAGAAATCTAGGATCTGGTAATACTTCAAAACTAGCCAGCCTTTGATATAGTTTCAATAGAAAACATTTAAACACAAGGGAAACACAAATGATAACAAAGAATGGTCTAAGATCTGGTAAGTACTTCGAAACTAGCCAGCTTTCAACACATTCCTATGGAAACTTTCAGTCAATCTTTTGGGATAAAACTAGGACTAGAGCTCACCATATATTCCTTAGTTTATCTCTACTTAACATGAAATGAAAATAACTTTCAAGAATAACAATTATCTAAACAGGGGGACGAGGGAACACCAGCATTCCTACAACTTGAACTGAATTAAATCATTCCTAAATAACACAATTTGGAAGAAAACATTTAGATAAAGCTTATCAGTCAGAGAAAGGTACTGATGTGAAGTAAATCCTAACTCTATGCTTGTTTTTCTTTATCATAGAAGATGAACAAAGTGGAAACATAAATAAAATAATGATTTACAAGAAGAAAAACATCACCGTAGACATAGACCAGGATCCCATAAATCAGCTTGTATTGGTGCTTCAAACTAGTTACAGCTTTAATTCTAGTGTTTCAGGTCAGCAATAATCTTCAATACTCAGCCTAACTATTCTATCACAAGCAGAGCTTCAAGAGCCTTTGAACACTATTTACAATCAGAATTTTCCAGCACAAGTATATTTTAAAGTTCTGCAACCAACATTTTCTCATCTTCTACAGAAGTATTTATAGAAGAAATGAGGAGGTGGGATCTGATAAAAGATCTCCTAGGTCAATTAATATTGATTTAAGACTTCTTAGTCTTTGAGGGGCTCGATGGAGAAGTTTACAGATGTTTTCATTGTATTAATTGATTTACATTAAATATTAAGCTCAGTGGGAGCTTTTGTTGACTTTTAAGGCTCTGTTTTAGGATATAATTAACTCTGTTGATATTTTTGCATTTAGTTCTTTGGCAGAATTAACTATTTTGCTGTGCCAAGGCTAATATATTTTCTCTGATCAATAACTTCAGCCTATGTTTTGAATGCTTGTGGCTACAGGTGGCACTGGTAGCTGAAAGGAATCAATTTGCCTCTCATGTGGCGGTGGAGGCCTTTCTTTCTGTTCAACACTCATGATTTTCTTGTAACTGTGTTTTAATTTGGAGGATTAGGCTTTTGATAATCAATCTTAGCCGTAATCCCCACAAAATTTTCTTCAATATTCTGTTCTGGTGTGTTTTTTCTTTGACACTGATACTCTTTTAATTTGATTCTATGTCTTATTGATGTGCAGGGCCGCACAGGGATTATATGGCATAAATGCCCATGAAGCATTGATGAAACGTGTTTCCAGACCCTTTATAGTTCTTTCCCTTTGATAAACGAAAGTCCAGAGGATCGCCACCCTCGGCTTTCATTTCCCTTTGTTATAATGGGAAAAACATTTGAAACCTACAAAACACACAAAATATTAAGAAATCCTGCGCTTATTGGGTAAACTACTTCAAAGGGTGTGGGGAGAGATTGTGGCCATTGGATGGCATCATCCAATTGTGGAGATTGGTTTAGAGGAGGTCAAAAGGAGAGCAGAGGGAGAAATTAAGTCATATCCGTCGATCTGCAGAGATCGATGGTCGGGAGCGACCTAGGAAGTATAATGGAGAAAGGGTCGCTTAACAAAGAAATGGAGGAAATGTGAAGGATAATGTTAAAAACCTTTTTTTGGAGGAAAATATATTGAAAATAGCCTTCGGGAGTTCGGGATGATCGTGGGTCTTCGGATGAGATCGACCCTCGAGATCAACGGCTGAGGAGGCACACGACACAACATAAATGAAAAGAGGGAAAGCGGTTTCAGAGATGGAAACCACTATTTTCACGCGGCAAAAGGGCGAGTAGGAAGTTTTTCCTTTTGGAACGCGATATGCGTCCCCGCCCAACACATGGCATTAGAAAACCACCCATTTTGCGTGCTCTTTGGAAAAATAAACTTCGCGCTGGAAGTCATGCGACTTGGAATGTGGGCCGTCAGATCTGGAACCTCAGATCTAACGGTGGAGAATGAGCACGAATTTGGAAAGATGCACAGGCGGAAAAAGGATGGGTGGATTCATTATGGGTCATTCGATCAGGGGATCGACAGTGGAGATTTAAATATGGGTTTAAAACAAAAAGTATACAGGTGGAGAAAGGTGGAAGCAAGACCGTTGATCTGCAGAGATCAACGATGGAGATTAAATCTGGGGGTTGGACGAAAAAATAACAAAGCGGAGAAAGGGTTAATAAGGGTCGTTGATCTGCAGAGATCAATGGCTATGATTGGCCGAAAAAACATTATGAAGCGGGGCACATGTTTTTAACCAAAGGCATGAAATGCAATATGGACATGTGGATGGTCCAGATGCAATCAGAGGCATTCAATCGGTGGGGGGAAGAAATTGCACAGCGCCGATGCGATTGAGCGCTGACCATAGATCAACAAATCAGATTGACGGTGGGAAATGACTCGGAGGTTTCTGAAGTAGAGGAAGGTTAATGATCAGAGTGAATATGGACCGTTAGATCTGGGAAGGCGGGGAGGAGATCAATGGCTCTCGATTGATTGGGGAATGCCAATAAGAGGGGACACAAAAGTTAGCCCGATAGAATCATGCGATGGATAATGCGCGAGCTGTTGATCGGCTCACCGACAGAAACCCTTTATAACATAGGAAAAACCCAAAATGTCAATATAATACAAATTTTTATGCATCGGGGGGGAAAACATATACATGAAATGCCTGGCTCCCAACTGCGGGGCCTTTGGTCTATATGAAGGATAATAGGCCCGAGGCTTATATATGAAGGGCCAATCGTAATCGGAAGGTCGGGCCTTTGGGTTTTTCAATCTACCCATTTGAGATTTGCGATGCGATTAGCGCTTGGGTCTTTAACTCTTGGTCTCATGAAAAGTTATATGGAGTGATAATACGATTGGGGGGGATAAGTGCAGGGCTTAATCACATCGGAACCTTTGTCATGGCACAAAGACTTGCGCGCTTGGATTTTTGCGATGCAATAAGTGCCAAAATGGCTTAGCGCCTAGTTCTAGCACCAGGGCATATAATGGGGAAGTGGTTTAGGACTTAACCCAAGGGGGTTAAGCCTATGGTAAAAAAACTTATTTTTTATGAAATTTTTCCAAGTTTTCAATGGATTTGGGGGTTTCGACAGAGTTAAAAAAGGAGTTTTAAACTCTTCAAGGTGGATTTTATGAAGGGAAAAGGGGAATAGATGAAAAATGGAGGAAAATTATGGGGGAAAAAAGGGAACAAAATGAAGGTTAGTTTTGATATGGAGGAAGGGGAAAAAATGAACTTTGCAGCAGTCTTTTCTCTATGAAATCAACAGAATTTCAGAGTTAAAAATGGAAACAGCAGTGAAGATTTGGACAGAGGGCATCATGTCTTCATGAGTCTTCAAGAGATAACATTTTTTGCAATAAAACTTGTTCCTTGAAGGCTCCAAAAGTGTTTTAGCCACCATTTGATATGATAAATTTTATTGGTGGCTAACATGTTCAAAGAAAGAATTGTCTCTTAAATAAATTGCATTCTCGAACTCTTTCTTTAGCTAGAATTTCATTGAAATAAAAATGAATTGTTTATCATTTTAGGTGCATTTTTTAGTGTTTTTGGAAGTCGATTCTTCACACCATCAAAGTTTCATTTCCATACCTATTGACTTAAATAATAACCCATAAAAACAATGCTTAATTAAAATTGAACTAGTAATCTTTTTATTTCTAGGGCTCTTATCACCCATATAGCTTAGGCTAGTATCTTGGAGTAGGGAGTAATTAACCCTCCAAGACAGTAAAAACAAACAAGTAGATAAATCTTGTGGTAGGAAATAAATCCAATTGTAGTTGGTACAATCTGGGAAGCTTCTCTTAAAGGAGTTAATCACGAGATCATGTCCGAACCTTTGAGACAATCAATTCTATTTCATTGGGAAATATAGAAGATCTGCGAGTATTACAAATGGTAAACCTCAGATTAACCATTGTCGAGGAGACTGTGGTCACTTGTTGGTAAACCTCAGATTGACCATGTTGAGGAGCCTTCAAGGGGATTGAGCTTTGTTACTCTGCCCCTGCGCGTGGAATCGGATCGTAGACTGTTCCCCCAGTTGTATTTGTTACTGTTGGTAACCTTAGTGTCCATAAGCTTAAGATTATTTCCTAAGGTGACGGTGAAGGAAAGATCTCACTGTACCTAGATCAGACGTTGACTAGACTCACTTGGACTCTCTAGGGGGTTCTCTTCACACAAGATGGTTTTGTGAAGAAACTTGTGCCAGTCTGTTTCATTAAGTAGGTTTTTGGGGTAACTGTTCCAACCGCCCTTTCTGTATTAAACTTCTACTAAGTTGGATTTCATCACCAACAATTTTTTTTAGTACAGGAAGTTACTGTTTGTGCATGGTTTGAACTCTTAGATTTTTTAGGCGTGTGCTTCTGTTGTTTGTTTCTTTAAAGACTTCAGGTGTTTTTATCGAAATTTTCTTTGTTTGCGTGTGATTGATAAATATTTAGTCGTGGCAGAATTATCGAGACAATCCCAGAGACTTCAGGGGAAGCCCCTTGAGTATACACCAAGTCAGCTTGAAGGGTTGTGTGCTATAGTATCATCTAGTAGCGGTAGAATTAGATCAATAGAAATTGGAATTTCATCTATAGTTGTTCATCCTGATCATCAAATACCCACGACAGAACATATCCAAGAACCATTTTTCAGTTTCTGAAGTTACTGGTACTATTTCTCCTTCCAGTGAACTAGCTGAAGAACCTAAAATTTCCGAACCTTACACTAAACCTTTTGTTTTGGAAACATCCTCAGGATTTATTACTCCAACTTCTAGCAATCCTGGTTCACCTAGGGTAAGAAATACTATTACTGAAGATCTTTCATTTGGCCTCATTTCTATTGAAGAACTTGCTAGTCCATACGAAGAGGTATCTCTTCCTGAATCCCCTCAGTATTTTAATCTTAGGGAGCGTTAATCCATTTTCTATAGCCCTATTAGGAGCGACGCTTGGTATCTATCTTTGACAATTTTTTTAGAAAATCCAGGTCTTTCTTTTTCTCCACCTCGAATTCCATTTCATCCTACGCCCAGAGGTTACTATCCTTCATCTATCATGGCAGGAGAGTCATCTATGTTTTCCCAAACACTGGAAGCATTTTTACACGGTGGTCCTTCTATTCCTTCGGGGTATCATGCTCTCTCTGGTACTTTCTCAGGAGCAGCTCTTCGACCGATTGAACAAGTATTATCACCTGGTCTTAATGGAATTAAAACTGAAACGTTGAATGCAGAGAAAATATTTATTATGTCTAGTAATATTCCAAATCCTCAACCTTAAGGTGGTCAGTTACCGCCTGGGGGGCAACCTCAAGGCAGTCAGTTACCGCCTGGGGGGCAACCTCAAGGCAGTCATTTACCACCTACAGGTCAACCTCAAGGCAATCAATTACCGCCTGGGGGGGAATTTCAAGGTAATTTTTTCCTAGGACAAACTGTAGGACAATATTATTTTGGAGAAAAACATCAAGGACAGTACATACCTCAAGGTTATCAACCTTTAGGACAGTACATACCCCAAGGTAAACCCCAGACTAAGTATGTTCCTCAAGGTCCTTATCAACCAGATTCAGTACACACCTCAGGGTTATCAACCTCAAGGTCAATACCCAACTCAAGGTTTCCAACCACCTTCTGGTCAATCATTTGTACAAGGAGTTGGAAATTTACCACTTAATTATCAACCCTATGTTCAACCAAGTTATGGTCCTTCATATGTACAACCTTCTATGGGACAATACCCTGAAATGAACATGGTGTGGGATCCATCCCAAATTCAACAGACTATGCAATCTAATGTGTAGTTATCTAGTCAACCTGGACAACCTTTGGTTTCTGGTCCAACCCAGAAACCTATCCAGCCTACTGTTCAAATCCCTGCACTTGGTTATGTTCAGCAGTCTAGGCCTAGTACACCTCAGACTCCACCTCAAAATGCTGAAACTTCTGCAACATGTGTTCAACCTATAACACTTGTTTCTACAGTATCTATAGCTCCAGTTTATTCTATCCCTACATCTGTGCAAATCCCTCAACTCTTTGTAACCCAGTCAGGACATATAGTTCAAACTTTGGTCCAAATACCTACGGGACAAGCTGGTACAAGTACGATTGTCATAAGTCAACCACAATTCACGTATCAATCATACCAGGGATAGTATCAATTCGGTCCCATTTCACAAAACCCAGTTTATCAGTATCAACCGTACCCTGGCTATACTTATCAACAACCATAGTTTGGTCCAGTTAATCCTGGTTTCCCGAGGCTTTATACCATTCCTAATGCAAATCCGATTCCCAGTTATCCTGGGTATCCTCCTCTCGGAACTACTCTTCTTACTCAAGGCTTTTGCGACCCTAACCGTCAATTACCATTTATTGCAACTTTTGATTTACCTGATTTGTCATGCCTTACGAATGATCCAATTTTCTATCATCCATATTGGCGACCAATGCCGCATAATTTTCCCAGTGATATAACGAAATTCGAGGGTAAGTCAGGAGAGGATCGGTCAAATCACGTTATGACTTATTACCTCTGGTGTGCGTCTAATTCGATAATTGATGATTCAATTCGCTTACGTCTTTTTCAATGAACTCTTATTGGTCTTGCCGCCAAATGGTACATTGAGTTAGCAAGAGGCTCTTTTAATAATTTAAGACAGTTAGAAACTGCTTTCTTAACTCATTTTCAGTTGCCTATCAGATACGAAAATGGCACGGAACTATTGACTTCACTAAAACAATCCACGTCCACATATATTTCTGATCATATTTCCGAATGGCGACGTAGAAGGCGTTTAGTGAAAGTTTTCATTCCGAATCAAATTTTGGCGGAATGGTTTGTTAAATCATTATTACCCAAAATCACTGAAGATGTAGCTAAGGCAGTAGTGTTACTGAGGAGCAAGTTATTTCTCAAGCTTAGTACCTTGACCTCGTCTATACGCAGTCAGGTAATTTACATGAAAATATCCCTGATCTTCCAAAACAAGGTCAAATAACTGCAGCTCCTTCAGGGTCTCATGTCGCTGATGGTATGATTGGTTTAGTTAATACTAAAAGAAAGAATAAATCTTCAAATAATTCTTATCCTATAATAACTTTACCTGATTCCCTGACAGGAGAGTCTTCCACTGAAATTTCTGCCGACATTCATGTCATAGAGACATCTATGGCCAAATCTAAATATGGCGATAAAACGAAGGGGAAGAATAAAAGCAAACAAAATTCAAAATATAAAACAGATAAAAGTGAATCTAATGATAAAAAATGCAAGCCTTGCTATCCTTGTTTCATTTGCAACGAGGATCATTTTACTAAAGAATGCCCACATCAAGCAGAGGTTTCGAAATTCATTAAAGGTTCTCAAAAACCTGCTGTCTTGAAGGATCCTTTTCCTACTCAAGATAGTAAGATGATTGGTTCTACCTTGAATGCCTCAGTAGAGCCCATTCTGATGATGTCTCATGTCAGGATTGTGATGCGATCACAATATTATGGTAGTAAGAATCCTGTTGATGGTAAAGAAGCAGAATCTTCTAATTCAAACACATCAACTACACCTCCTCCTATTTCTGATCTACTACATATCAAGAAACCCAATCCAGACCTAGTAATCAAACCTCTTGCTAAAGGTGTACTTTGTAAATTAGCTTTCAATCCACATGTGAGAGCTGCTCAAAATTACAACATTGTTGAGGACTTAGCTATTTCCCCTTCAACAATGTCCTCTTTGGAAGTGTTGCAATCATGCCCAACATAGCATAAATTACTTTTTTCCGCCATAGGAGCTGTCGATATTCAGGATTCGAACCTAATACTCTTTGATTTAGAGAATAGTACACCTCGCCTACCCCATCAAACGGCTTTCCAGATTCCAGTATTAGTAAAAAACAGACCCATTTTTTGGACTGTGATTGATGAAGGGGCTTCTACATGTATTATGTCAATCCAGTGTTGGAAATCGCTTGGTTCTCCTACACTCAATCGGTCTTCGACAATTCTAAAGTATTTTGATGGCCAAGGGTTCCATCCTTTCGGTATTTTGTAGGATTTACCTATAGGGGTCAAAGGCAAAACCGTAAATCTACATGTGGAGGTGGTTGATGCCCCTCTAGATTACAACCTTCTCCTGGATTGTAGTTGGTCTTATGCTATGACTGTTGTTGTTTCATCGGTCTTTCAGCTTATCAAGTTTCCACATCAAGGAAAGATCATTACAATAGACCAGTTGACTTATTTCTCCTCCGATCCAACCTCTACAGAAACAATCCAGCACGTCAGTAAAACGACTATCCCCTATAAGGATGTTGGTGTAGGTTTGATTAAAGATTCTGGTTTACTAGGAACTTTTTCCTTTCCTCCTCCTAACATATTTCCTCCTATTGCAAATATTCATATGATTTCATCGAATAATATTACTTTTGGTGATCCTTGGATCGTACCTTTCGATTCTCAGTTGGATTCATTTGATGGCGCAATGCCTTTGAGTCCACTTGAAATTGCATATCAGGCTCTATAGTCACTTTCCAATCCCTCTTCAACCAAAACTGATCCAATGAATGTGATCCATGAGGAATCACTTTCTATCTCTAGCTCAGCCACAACAACATTTCCTGATCCTGTTCATATTGATGAGCAGATTCATGAACTTTTGTCTGTTGAATATTTACCATGGGAAGATCTACATCACCGATCTTCGTTTTTACCTGAGCTGGATCATTTTGAAAATGATTTCGCTTCTATTTTTACTACTGAATATGTCAAAGAACCACACAATCCATTGCAAAATCCTGATTCTGAGTTAAATTTAGAAAATATCTCTCGAACGATTCCTATTGAAATTTTCGTTAAGCCAGGAATAATTCAAAACATTCATATAGGTGCTTGTTGTACAGACGAAGAAATCCAAACCTACAAAGCCCTATTTCAAGAATTCTGTGACGTTTTTACCCTGTCATATGAAGAAATTCCAGGAATCGATCAGTCAATTGTTGTACATGAAATCAAGACTTACACGGATTCCAAACCTGTCCATCAATGCTTACGTCAGATATATCCAAGAAAAGTTGCTGCTATCAAAGCCGAAGTTCAAAAATTACTTCGTGCAGGTTTCATTTATCCAATTCCTTTAACCGATTGGGTATCGAATATTGTTCCTGTTAACAAAAAACAAGGAAGGATAAGAGTTTGTATCGACTATAGGGATATTAATTGAGCTTGTCCTAAAGACAATTATCCAACCCCCTATATCGATCAAATTATCGATGATTGTGCTAGCAGTGAAATGTTCTCCTTTATGGATGGTTTTTCTAGTTACAATCAAATAAACATACTCCCTGCTAATCAGCCTAAAACAACTTTCATTTGTCCATGGGGGAGATTTAATTATTGCAAACTGCCCTTTGGATTGAAGAACATTGGGGAAACTTTTCAAAGGGCTATGTCTTACACATTTCATGACATTAAGCACACTGTGCAGCCTTATCTCGATGATTTACCTGCTCATTCATCACGTAGGGCTGACCATCTCACTCATTTACGAGTTATCTTTATGAGATGTAGGCATTATCGAATTCGACTGAATCCACACAATTTTTTTTTTGTGTAGAATCGAGTCGCTTACTGGGATTTATTATTTCGAAAGAAGGCATTCGTGTTGATCCGTCGAAGGTTGAAGCTATTTTCAATCTACCTCCTCCTTCGACCCTGCGCCAACTCCAAAGTTTGCAGGGGAAAGAAATTTTTTTATGTCATTTCATTCCTAACTATGCCGAGTTAACAAAGGGTTTTACCCAGTTGTTAAAACAGAACATTCCATTCTTTTGGGATGAGATCACTGATCGATCTTTTGATGCACTCAAACATGCGTTGACCCATGCACCATTACTGCATCCTCCCAATTACAACCAGGACTATTTTTTGTACCTCGCCGCCTCTCATTCCACCATTGGGATGGTTTTAGTTCAGGAAGATGAATTCAACAATGAACATGTGATTTACTATCTTAGTCAAAATCTGCATCCAACTGAGATCAAATACACACATGTGGAGAAATTGGCCTTGGCAGTTGTTCAAGCTGTCCAAATATTTAGTCACTACATATTATTATGCAAAACCACAGTAATTTCTTACTGTAACCCTATGATGTACATCTTGACCAAACAATTGCTAGGGGGAAAGTATTCCAAATGGATAGTTATCCTACAGGAATTTTACTTGAAATTTGAAAAATCCAAGGCAAAGAAATCTTTGGTTTTGCAGAACTGATGTGTGATTTCCCATCTACTAATACTGAAACTATGGAAAAGTAGCCCATTGTGGACGAATCCTTTTTTCTTATCAATACTCTTGATCCTTGGTATGGGGATATTATTGTTTATCTCCAAACCCAATATTTTCAGCCTAAAATTTCATGATCTCAGCGACAGAAAATACGTTTCCAATCCCAATAATACAACATTATTGGTGATACACTCTATCATCGTGGAGCAGACTCTATTTTCCGACGCTGTCTTACTCCTGAAGAAGCTGAGAAGGTTCTAAATGACTGCCATTCTGGAGCATGTGGCGGTCATAAGTTTGGGTATGCCACAGCCCAAAAGATATTGCGCGCTGGTTTTTTCTGGCCGTCATTATTCAAAGATTGTATCTATGCAATCTGGAAATGCCACAATTGTTAGGTCTTTGACCGTAAAATGCATGCACCACCAGCTCCTCTTCACCCTA
Source organism: Pinus albicaulis (assembly GCA_034641835.2). Taxonomy (NCBI): domain Eukaryota; kingdom Viridiplantae; phylum Streptophyta; class Pinopsida; order Pinales; family Pinaceae; genus Pinus; species Pinus albicaulis. The sequence goes on from CM076579.1 coordinate 588,453,863, forward strand.
TAATTTTTGTCGGTCCTTTTGCAAAGTTGGGTATTGACTTTATTACATGTAATCCTCACTCAGCCGGGGGGCATGCATATATTATCCTAGTGGTAGATTATTCTAAGTGGGCCGAGGCAATGCCTACATTTTCGGTAGACGGCAATACTACTGCAACTTTCGTGTTCAATCATATAATTGCTAGATTCAGTGTTCCTCAAGCCATAATTACGGATCATGGAAGTAATTTTCGAAATATCATGATGACTGAACTGACAGATCAACTTGGCCTGCGCCATGATATTTCTACTCTATATTACCCGCAGGCTAATGGTCTGGTTGAAGCTATCAATAAATTTTTAGTCACTATGATTAAACGAATCATTGGTATTTATAAGTCGAATTTGCATTCCATGTTATTTTCAGCACTTTGGGCATATCGGACCTCAGTAAAAACATCAACTAGTTTCACTCCCTTTCAAATGGTTTACGATTTGGAAGCTGTGTTGCCTATTGAATGCGAAATTCCGTCATTGAAATTAGCCATAGAATTACTCCTAGCTATGTCTGAAGAGGAGAAGAATTTTTTGTACTTGGCTCAGCTAAATGAGAATCGACGAAATGATGCATTAGCAAACGAGGCTCATGTCAAACTAATAAAGGCTTAGTACGATAGAAATGTTACACCTCGTAATTTTTCAGAAGGAGGCTTAGTTTTAGTGTATGATCAAGCCAACGATAAGCTAGGGGTTGGAAAATTTGTGCCTATGTGGCATGGTCCTTTCATTGTTAAGCAAAAGCTGGCAAAAGGGGCCTATGAGCTAATAGATTTCGACGGTGTCCCTTTAGATAAACCCAGAAATGGGCTTTATTTGAAGAGATATTATGCTTAATTTTGGTGTGGAGATTTTTAATTAGATTAGTTTTTTTACTGTTGGTGTGTCTTAGATTAGAAAAGCGTGCCTATTTTAGAGTGTTCTCTTATCACTATTCCTGCTTATCTGAGTTTTACTCTTGATATTGCAGATGTTGACGTCTCTTCAGACATACATTGGTTTTGCTGATGGTGCTTGTCGTAGTACACTGAACATTTCTTCCGCAACATGGGTTATCTATTCACCCTTTGACGAGTTAGTGTCTATGCATGGGGTAAGCCTCAGTCAAACAACGAATAACATTGCAGAGTATAGTGCAGTGATTGAGTTATTATTTGAATCCATCTCATTTGGGATTTGAAGCTTGATTGTTAGGTTGGACTCTGAACTCGTTGTATTATAGCTTAACAGGGTGTATGCCATTAGGAATCCAGTGTTATTAAGGTTATTTTTGAGAGTTCGTCTCTTGGAACATGAATTTGATTACATTGAATATCAGCATATTCCAAGACATTTAAATACATTAGCAGATGTAGTTGCTTCTAGTATGATAAATAAACATTTGCAATAATCAAAACAGTAAATTAAACAACATTAAATAACATGTACACAGATAGCTGGTAATAGTGATATATCATAGAATAGAAGTGTGTTTCAAACTATACATCGTCTCGTGTTGGACGGTTTAAAATACAAAAAAAATTAGGACTTAGAAAGTGTTGAAAATGATTTTTACTTGAATCATCCCATTACTTTCCTGGAGGAAAAGCTATGTCTCTGTCGCCACGGTAGTCCATCCCGGCGTATGAAAGTCCTTAATGACAAAGAGTTGGTTGTTCAACCAACAAAAATATGCCGACAGAAATATAACAATCTCAATGCCCTCAGCATGAGATTGGCAACACGTAATGTTGCACTCCTGTACAGTCTAATAACAGTGAAGACAATAAATTTGAACTCAGGACAGAAAATAGTTTTGATATCTATCCGTTTATCCTTGGCATCTACTCAGCCATTGCAAAACTCCACTTTGAGACTAGCAACAGACTGGCCACCTGGTCTAGTCCCGAATATGTCTAGTCTCGAATAGAGATAAGTGTCTGCCCCTCTTGGACAAACCAGTCAAAAAATATATGTCCTCCAGCTCGAATTCGAGCCGGTGGCTGGCAAACAAGAAACACTGGTCCTATGTGTCCCACCTATTCATTAGCCATATCAGGAGATCAACTTGGGCCCTCATATGGTCCAAAATTTATACAGATTACTTGGAGCTGACATTTTTTGATTTCGACAAATGGATTTTCCAGAATCTTCACAGGAATTTTTTCTTATCCAAAAGCTCTTACTTTTTCACTCTGAATTCAAATAGCAAAAATGAAGTTAGAAAAGTCCTTTTTATAATTTTTTTCGAATAAATGAATTTTTAATTTGTTTATTTTTCACTTTAGAAAGGTAATTTTTGAAAACATTTTTACTTATCTTAAATAGGTATGTGTAATTGTTTCGAGTTTTTGTGCATAATATTGGATTTTTCGGTAAAACTAATCATTTTTTCAACAAAGAGCATACTTTTATCACTTTTTCGGACTATTTCAAAAATTTACGAAAAAGTGAAACCCTGGAGTCCTCTTTTTAGCTCTTTTCATACTCTCAAAAATTGAAAAGATTGCCGAGAACTTGATTATTTGAACTCGTTAAAGTAAATGAATGATCTTCCTTTCAGTATAAGTTTATCCCTTTTACGCACTGAAATGGAATATTTACGAAAAAGGTATACGTTGACTAATTATGGTCAATAGAGTTCTCTCCCGCATTATTTTATCCTTTTTCGGGATCAACAGACTAAATTTACGAAAACGTACACCCACAGAGTTTTCTTAAGTTTTTCTTCTGACTCCCTAAAATTGAAAAACACCAAGTTTCTCCTATACTATACTCATTAAAATTTAACAGTAAAGGACTTGTTCAATTTTTAAGCAAGAACGAACCACTCCTTCTTAGGGTTCGAATCTTAAACTAAGTTGGACTCATCCTAAGGATGAGCTTATAAACAAGAAAATGTTATCCTCCTCAAGCTTGTCAAAAATAAAGAGGTACTTGCCAGAAATGGCGGGGGAAAAGAGAGAAAAAAGAACCTGTTTGTTACATTTTGATTATTCAGAAAACCGTTAACCACTCTTAAACACAACACCTTTGTTCACCTGGGTTGGGAAAATCTTTTACCTAACAGTTAATCAAACCCTATTGAAAGTCTTCAGCTGGTTTCTGGGTATTAGCTTTGGGTAAATTTTCACCAAACCATCTATAGTGTCATTATGTGTTCAAGAGGACAGTTCAAAGAAACCATTCATTTGCGAAATATTTGTCTTCCATTTTGACCATCCCTGAGTCAGTCCTTGCCAATACATTTCTTCAAAACTTGATCTATGATTTCGTGTTGTGGGCTTGCCTACGATGGATCACTTTCTATCGACGAAAGTTCATTATCTAGGAATTTGATCTAGAAATCGTCAGTACCTTGAAATCTGCATGCCTCAATGGCAGGTTTCTCACCTTCGATGATAGGTTGCATCATTAACCTTCGATCGAATGATTCCGTGACATGTTTAACTTCAACTCATTCATTCACATTTCATGGATTGTACTGAGTACATTGAGAGCCATTGACATTACTGGTGGTTACTCTCACACTTGTTAACAGTTTACATTATTGACTGGTAATCAAGTGGTTTCTACCATGTTTGACTTCGACACATTTATTCACATGGATAGAATCGTACTGGTTCGAGAAACGAAAATCAAGACCCTGGATCTAGTTTCTACCATCCAGGCTGCGAGGAATTTTGTTATTCATTTAAACAGTGGAATATTCATAAACAGATGGTTTCATCCATACTGTGTCTACACACGTCTATACTGTTGATGTATTGAAAATTATTCCTGTATCAGAATAGTTTAAATCATTTTTCTAGTTAGTTTTGATCTGAGTATGGGAATGCCTACCTTAGCGATGATATGTTTACATATATATATTTTTCATTGAATGTTTTTACAGGTTTCGACTGGGGTATCCACAGGTGGATCCTTGAAATGATAAAGTACTTCACTCTTCATATATGACAGACTTCATCTTCATCTATTCCAGACTTCGCACTTTAGGGGGCAGTCTGTTTCACTAAAAACTGTCACCTTGAAATTTTGCTGACTATATGAGCTCATTATCACTCATACTTACCTCCTCTGTAAGTCTTACAACCTCTACTCCTCATGTCAAACCCTAAAATAGGAGAAAAAAAACCCTAAAAAGCTCCAAAACCCTGGGTACGCAAGTAATGTGAAGCTTACCTGCATTCCTGGCTAGGGTACGCAGGTAATGTGAAGAAAAACTGCGTTCCAGAACACATTTTCTCTATGTAATGCTTGTGTACCCCCTTTAAAGTCAAAAAGGCGAGAAACCAAAGTTAAAAAGTTGTTTTTCGGTCAATTCTAGAAGCTTTTGGGTGAGATTTTTTGGGGATGAGTACGATCTAATAAGGTTCATGCATCCCACACCTTAAGGATCTAATCCCTTGATGTGAGGAGCCTATCCCTTTTAAGGAGGATTATATCCCTTCATAGGTGGAACCCTAACCTCCTCATCTGCTCTATAAAAAGAGGGATTGGGTAGCCTCAAAGCGAGTTCAAGCTTTAGTGTGTGATTGAGGTGAAGTACTATTGAGATTTAGACTTCTTTATACTGAGCTTTTGTGAGAAAAGATCACATACCTCTATGTGCTCCTGGAGGAAGAGTGCAAGACTTATCAAAGTAGAGGAGACTCCTGCTTCGGACCCCAGGAAGGCCGGTTCAACATCAAGGCTAAGGTTGTAAGGTTCTTCTTGTTAGTATGAATCTTTTGTCGAAGTGTAAGAAAAAACACCACTTTAGCTACGCATAAGTTATATCCCTAACATCAAATATGACTACCAATATCTTCAGATTTGTAGTTAGTTGATCAAGACAAGTGCTACAAAAAACTAGATCTATGCATAAAGAGACATTAAGCAGTAAAAATAAGGTTTTGCTCCATACATCCAATAGACAAGACAAGAACAATATTTTTTGAAAGAACTTTTTGTATTAAGGGAACCTGGGAGGAAAACAAGAAGGTGTTTCCAATTCTCCTCAATGGGATGGGTTCTTGGAAGTCCTCAACACTTCAGATCTAGCATTTCTCTCTCTTGTTGGTGTAGAAAACCCAGACAAAGATAGAACTCAAAGGGAGCTCACTCAGCAAATAATGGAGTATATGACAATGATAATGGCTCAAAGTCAGACCAGAGTATAGATCCAGAGTGATCTAATAGGCAACAAAAGGTGAAGAATGCTAGGAAAAACCCTCCTATTTATAACAAAATATTGGGTCATTCTAGATCTTGGTGCATGATTAAAATAACATTAACCAAATCTAGATCCACCTTTTATGGAATATTTTATTATATTTGTTGGAGGGAAAAAGTATTTGACTTGGGTCAAATCCCTTTATTTGTGAATAATAAATAAATAAATGAGTTATTTATCATTTTAAGGAAGTGGTTGAAGGATAATCAAATAAATAGTGATTTATTTAATTATTTATGGGTGATTTAGTCATATTTATCAAGGAATGTTATTTAAATAAGATTTAAATAATTATTCCAGGAAAATAATACGATAAATAAAGATTTATCTAATTAATTTCTTTGTTTTGGGTTAAACATGACCAGGAATAATAATTAAATTATTATTTAATTAATTATTCCTTGAGGAAAATCAAACAAGCAAAAATTCTTTCAAAAAACATTGTTCTTGTCTTGTCTATTGGATGTATGGAGCAAAACCTTGTTTTTACTGCTTAATGTCTCTTTATGCATAGATCTGGTTTTTTTGCAGCACTTGTCTTGATAAACTCACTGCAGATCTGAAGATATTGGCAGCCATATGTGATGTTAGGGCTATAAGTTATGCGTAGCTAAAGTGGTATTTTTTCGTACACTTCGACAAAAGATTCATACTAACAACTCACACACACCCGGGAATCACCAAAAGCGACTGCTGCATCACTGAACCATCAAGCATACGGATCTCGATCATGCTGAAAGGAGCTGGAGTGGAGAAACAATCAAGTCAAAGGGAAAGGAGAGATCCCTTTGCCTGATCCGAGGCACCGAACAAGAGTGGAAGCTGGAACCAAGGTACACCGCCCTCTAGACCTGTCTTCTAGAATGAAGGAGCTAATGTCGACAGAAGGAGGTCCACCATAGGTGAGGCAATGAGAGATCCTCAACTAAGGCACGAGAGAAAATAGTAGAGCGACTGACAGACTAATACCAATGATGATGATGGAATGGAGGGGACTTAGTAGCAAATGGACGACTTCTCGTGCTATAGCATAAAGGACATGAATGACATGGCGGCGACTGACACAGTATCATAAGGGATAGGGGACAGTGGGACTGACGGCCATAATGTGTGACACAAGAGAGAGACCAAGCAATTAAGGATGGAGGACTATAGCGGGGTACAAAGGGACTCGGGATAGACTCCATGAATGCGATGATGACTCAACTTGGATGCTCTAAACAAGGGCGACTCGATGGTGCTGCCACACAGAAAAGGTCCCATGGGGGACCATAAAAACATGAGTACAAGATGGTATCTCATGACGAAAATCAACACGAACAAAGACAAGTATGGAGGCAAAGTGGTGCCCCAAATACAAGTGTTGTAAGTGAGGAAATTCGATTTTGGGGGGAGGTGAAGTGACCCATCTTGGACAAAATGTGTCTTGGTGAAGTATCAAATCACAAAAAACTAATAGATACCCATTTGAGGGCTCGGTGAGATCTTTCCAACGGTGCAGACGGTTTGTCAAACGGAGCTACGGTATGGTCGCATCAGGCGAAAGAAAAAACAAGGGTTCTCTTTTCATAAGGCAGTTTTCCCTCCAAATTCACTCATTTGCTAGTGTTGCTGTGGTGAATGTAGAGAGGAGAGAAGGCCCTAAATCTTACGATGAGCGTAGCGGACAAAACGACCGTTGGAATCGAGATCCTTCAGTTGCAGGTAAGAGGCCTAACCTTACTCTTTCATTTTGATGGATTGAAAGTTCAGATTAGGGCCCAGAATCTCAGGAACAAACCCTCTTTCACCTCTACGGCTGGGTCGCACTTTTTGGGCCAAAAACTACGACCTAGGAAGTAGGTTTTGAGCCAAAAACTGTGACCTGTCCCAGGATTGGGCAAAAAAGTGCGACCTGAAGGATGAATGAGATTTGAGCGCTGTTTTAGGGCTGAGATGTGGGTTTTTGTGATTGGTTACAGTGTTTCCTATCTGTATACTGACAAAGATGATGTGTTTGTGTAGATATGGCAGATATATAGGTAAAATGGAGAGAGAGAGACCTGGGTACATTACGGTCAGAGATCCAGGCAGATCAGGGTGTCTATCGTGTATTGGCCAGATTTGGGGTTCTGAAGTTTTTGGAGAACCCTTTGATGAGAGCAGGGGAGCCCTTGTTGGCTCGGATTGCCAGTTATTGGGATCCAAATCATGAAGTATTTGTAGTGCAGGGGCACATGATCGAATTGACAGTCTAGGATCTGTATTTCCTGACTGGTCTCCCGCCACTTGGGATGGTGGGAAATATGTAGCCAGTGTTACCGCGGGGGCGGAACATCATGGAGTTTGTGGAGCGACATTGTCGACCGAGTCTCCAAGTCAAAGGGACTCGGATACCGATCAGGGACCTAGAGAGATTAGAGACCCTTGCAGTGGCCACAGCGGTGCTGCGGATCTTGGGCAACCAGGCGCTCCATCACATCACTGGGGGGCAGGTGATGATTGTGGAGAGTGTGTTGAGTGGGACCTACTATGGGTGGGCCCAAATGATGTTGGTGTCGTTAAAACGACAGATGTCGCTTTGCAAGTGGCAAGTGAACCATGATTGCTCGTATGGGACTTTATTGTGCTCCTTATTTTTTGAGAAGATCCCGACCTTACGACCTCGTATACAGCTCCCAGATGGGGGCCCGAGAGAGCCCAGGATGCGCTGGTGGGGGCGACTACTGTGTAGAGGAGGAGGAGGGGCAGTCGGACGGGTGTTTCAACCTGACTTCTTTTCCCATTGGGATAAGATTCCGTTATACATAGACGACTATCCCTATAGTGGGATGAGTTATTGTGGGGATCCGGACCTACCACTTCCGCCTGGTCGAGTATGGGGACCCGATGGTAAGTGACAAGTGACTACTCTTTTTTTTTGGGCATGTTAAAGTTATTGAACAGTAGATAGGGAACTGATTCATGTACTTTTGGTATGCAGATATAGCTCCGGTAAAACCAGCCAGATATATGGGACGACCGGCAGCATCAGGAGCTGCAGGCCCGAGTGGATCGAGAGCGGTGCATAATGAGGATGCGGCCGCCCTCCTGGAGGACATCCGTCATAGATGCGAGAGGTTGCTGACCGGTGTTTTAGAGCGTGGGTGGCAAGACTTAGATGACCAGTACATAGAGCCATGTATTGGTCTACCCTCGGAATGGCAGGGTGTCATGCGGCGCATGGCGATGGTCGGTCAGGGGATACGTGATCTACAAGCTGCAGGAGCAGAGCCATTGGCTCAGGATCCGCCAGATAGTGATTAGGCGTGGGACAGGTGGTGCCCCCTAGTGTGTATGTAGGGACAGGCGGTGCCCCCAGTTTTGAGTGTTTTGTAACATGCTATGGGCATGTCATATGTATCAGAGTAGATGGACTCTAAACACATGTTTTGCGACACATATTATGGATATGCATCTTTTTCAATGATTATGAATGTTATTGTCTTGTATAAAATGCATGTGATAAATGCCAATCTAGAACATGGTTTGCAATGCTATCTACATAGTGATTTTGTTCTCGAGGTACATGGTTGAAATTTATGGTTTCAAATTCACGTATCAAGAGTTTTACTCGTAAATATCGCCTAAACAACACAGGATTATGCACACGATAGACACCATTTAGTTGCATGACAAGAAGTAGGGAATCTAAACGAACATGCAGATGGAGAATGTGATGAAAGAGGGCATCGGCTAAGAGACCACGCACTGCATCATATTCGGCCTGATTGTTGGTGGCAGTACCAATGCAGACCCCGTCCGAGAGAACAGGGCATGCAAGGGGGTAAAAATGGCTCAACCTGCCGAGGCTAGATTTCGGGAGTAACGAATTGCACCATCGGCATAACCAATATAGGTAGTGGACGGGAGGTCCTGCGGAATGGTGTTACAAGACAAAAAATGGGAGGAGGAGGAACAATGACGGCAGCGTGAGTGTATAGTAGACATCGAGCAGCAACTGCGGGAGGGGGTGCGATGGGCAGGATGGCTATGACTCATATACAAACTAAATGGTGGTATATGAGGGCTATAGGAGGTATGGTTGGGACTCAGGCTGCGGAGGTCAACAGAAATACGGGTGGTGTTATCCCGTTTATGGGCGGGAAGGATGAGGTCATGGGTGGAGAAGGCTTCCAAGAGGGCATCCGGACAGGAAAAGAGGGGATGAAGAGAGGAAGGGAAACCACATGAGGCGGGAAAGCTACCTAGATCATCTGTATAGGAAGAAAGGCTAACATACCGATCGTCACGGGGGATGACAGAGGAACAGATAGACAAATGGTCAAATGATGTTGAGCCCACGGTGGTCGCTGAAGGGGGATCGAGCGAAACAACATGGGAGGATTGAAAGGGAATGTTCTCCAAGGGTCTCACAGAGGATGATAGGTAGAGAATGGTGGTAGTAGACTCCATCATTTGGACATCAGGGGGGGGGATGTCAATGGGAGCGGGGGGATCCTCAAGCTGACCTGAAGCATACTGCGCAAGTATGGGAGAGGCGGACTGATTTTGTTCAACCTCATACTCTCGAACTACCTCTAAAGAGGTGCGGTAATGCGTCAGGTGAGGACAATGGTGGGAGTAATGGCCATGGACACCGCACAAAGCACAGGGTTTGTTGGTGCGAATAATCTTAGGGTTCTTGGTTACGGATGAGGACAGAATAGAGGGGTCAGGGACCGTAGACTCAGGGAACGTGACTTTAACCATGGGTTGAATACGGGGCAATTCAGGACAAGTATGGGTGGCGTGACCGACGACATCACACAAGGTGCAAGGTTTTGAGGGCGGAGGAGGAGCCGGGTCAGTCGGGGTGGCCTTGTCTTTGGATGCCCCCTTACGAGCTTTGCCTTTCTTTCCTGGAGTTGTCACCACAGGGGAAGGGTCCTGGGGAGGTGCGGGGGCATGGTGGCAACGGAGGAAGCGAGGGGGACTGGTTGAACCGATGTCAGAGCAAGATAGGGTTTGGGGTGACCAGGTGGGGTAGCGGCTAGAGGGTCAAGGTACCAGACGGGTATGCCCAGGGTTAGGTTAGGGAGAGAGAGGGTGGCCATGACGGGGACCATATAGACTCCGGGAGGGGGAGCCAGGAAAGGTATCTAACCATCGGGATAATGGCCAGGAGGGACGGCTCCGAGATGGTTGAGGCCTGGGGGAACCGACCCAGGAGGATAGAGGGCTTCAGGGATACCAGCTGTAGGAGAAGGGCGAGAAGGAGGAGGTCCGGCTGGCTGAGATGAATGGATGGGAGCGGGTTGCGGTGGGCGAGGTTGAGTCTGAGGTTGCTGACTAACCGAAGCGGGTCGCTTAAGGGCAGCCCGAGACGATTGCATCATGCAAACATTCGATAAGCTGGGATCAGAGATAGGAGGAGGAGGGAGACCAGGGAAAGTACCAAGCAAAGAGGAGTCTTTGTAGATGCCAGGAGAGACACTGGTCAAGGAATCGACTGTTTGCTTATTGGCTACAGAAGAGATGGTCGTCTCAGGGGAGGTCTGAGAATTTGGCTCATGATACGTCAACTGGTCGATGGTGACTATCTTTCCATTGTGAGGAAAAGACATCTTGCGAAAAACCGCGGAAGGGACAGCAGACATGGCATAGGTGTAGCTTCATCCCAAGAGAATGTTGTAATCTAGAGGGGTGACGATGGCTTCGACGTCAACGCAAACATTCTTGCCCGCAAGAGTGATAGGACAATTACGGAAGAGGCCAATGGGTTGGGAGGCATGGGCATCCCACGCTCGAAGGGTGATCGTGGATGGGGCCAACTCAGGAGATACGAGTTGCTTCCAAACTGAATCGGACATCACACAGGTGGATGCTCCCTCATCAATTATACACCAAGAAACGTTAGCGTTTCAGATTTTGACTGGGATTTGGAAGTCTACGGAAGCAGGAAGAGGAGGATGTTCTGATTGATGGGCGTCGAAAACAATCATTTGGTCATCAGCAGGATCTACAGCACCCATGGTAGATAGCAGAGCCTTCTTTTGGGAAGGGCACAACTGGAGGAGTTCCAATGTGGAAATGGCAGCAGGAGACTACGCCAAATCATCTACTATGCTATACGAATGAGCATCTCGACCAGAAGCAGCATTTCAGCGTAGTGGTCCCTTAGGAATCTTGGTATGAACCTCAACTTTGGGTTGAGGGATATGTAAGGGACCATTGGATGTCGAAAGAGGCTCTGTAGAACCTGAAGAAGGGGACTCGGGGGCAGAATGAGCGGAAGGCTTGGGGTACTGCCGAGACCGAGTATGAAGGTGAAGGTCGATGGTTGGGGATGGATCAGAGTGCATCATGAGGATCTGGTAATCGGAGGAACCGGAAGGGGAAGGTTGAGTGGAAACCTGTCCGTCAGGTGGTTGGGCAGCCACGAATCCTTGCTGGGGGAAAGGATCGGTAAACACAGCCGGTTGAGTAGTGGCCACATTAGGGGGAGCATGAGGGGAGGCATGTTGTCCTCGCAATGTGGCTTGAGACTCCCACATCTGCCGCATCTGTGGTAAGAGGGTACAATCGTGGGTGTAATGACCGTAAACACCGTAACACAAACAAGGCTTATTTGTGTGAATAGGCTTGTCCAGCTTGGGCTGAGTGCCCTGTTGCTGGTTAGCAGTGTTAGGGTCAGTACCTTGAGGATTGGGTCCATGAGTACCAGGGGAAAATTGACTTTGATTGCCTCTCTACCTTCTTTGAGAGGAAGGGGGATTAGTCGCGCCCTGCTGTGCAAATACTTGCCCTGGAGGGGGCTGCAGGTGCTGTTGCTGGGGTTGAGAAGCCAAGGGAGGTGGAAGTGCATATGCTGGAGGAGCTGGAGCACTAGGCTGCGGATAAGGATAGTGGTTAGTTTGGGCAACATTGAGGTAAGCAGGAGGCTGGGCAAAAGGATGAGGCATGCAGTATCCTGGATATATGCTGCCTGCAGGGGGAAAAGCGCTAGAGGTGCTGGCCCCTCCCGGAGGGAGACCATAGCCCATAGGAGGTTGAGCATATGGATGAGAAAGGGCTTCGATGATACCGTCGGTGGAATTAGATGCCCCCGGGGCGTTAGCGCCACAGGCCTGGGGAGGTCAGGAAGGACGGTATAAACATAACCAGATTGAGCGTAGATCAGGTCATATTTCAAGGCGATTTGGAGGGCTTCTTCTTCGGTTTGAGGGAAATGGGAGGCGGCATCTTTTCCAATGGGAGGTAAGAGAGTGTGAAGGAACCAGTCCATATAACCCGATCCTCGAAGGTGGGAGCTCAACATAAGCTCCTTCTTCTCCGCCATTCCTGGACATGAGTGGACAGGCGGGTTGAAGAGGTTTGACGGAAGGAGGTCAAAAGCTCTGTACCAGTGTCGTGTCGGAGAGGGAGCTGGAAATAAGATAAAAAGGCTTGGGCAATGTTCGCAAAGGTGGTATGGGAAGAGGTGGCCTGGTCAACATACCATTTAGAAGCTTCGCCCGTAAGCGTGCGTTGGAACAACCGAAGACGGATGGAATCATCGGTAATGGAATTGGAGGAACACTACATGTGGAAAGATCGGACATGGTTGGTTGGATCTTCTCCATCAAGGCTTTCGAACTTATGGATGTCGGAGGGGAGCTTGGTTGGCATAGCAGGCCAACCAACATCATGGCAGATAGGGTCATTGGTCAACTGATTGAGATCGGGGAGGCTGAGGCCTGCCATGTAAGGGAGAAAAGGTGCAGCCGAGGTAGTTCCTGTGGCGGTTCCGCTAGTAGTAACCCCGACATTAGGGCCGGGATTACCGCTAGCGTTAATCCCTGGACCAGACATAGTAAAGGTGACAAGGGGAGAACCAGAAGTAAAAGGAGAACCCAATGAATCAGAAGAGGAGTTGGAGTGCGGACTCGGAGGAGGACTAACTCGACGACGGCGGGAAGGAGTAGGTCGACCAACCAGAAATTGAGGGTGAAGGCCAAGAAGTCTCCGGGATGTGCGCCTTGGGGGCACAATGGTGACAACACAAACACGGTGCAAGGGGAAGAAGAATGACCAAAAAAGGCAAGGAGGTGCAAAATAAAGTGATTACAATGTCGAAACAAGGGCAGAAAGGTGCAGTGTCAATTGATTTTACAATGTTTTAAAGTCTTTTCCTGGCGGTGTTAACCAGGCTCTTCTTTGCTTAGGGTGAGTGTGTGGCATGCGTTAATTTTAATTTTTAAACATTGACGTTTTGAGAGCAAAAGAAAAGGGGTGTTGTGTAACTGAAAATAAATCTGCAGAGAACAGTATATAATGCTGAAATAACAGAAAATTAACAGCTAACAATGCATCGATCGAACCCAAAAAGGCGGGTCTCTCAAAACTAGTCTAAAAGAGGGAAAAAATCTAGTCAAAACGCACTAAAAAGAGGCCAATAGATCTAGGGTCGAAAGGGACAGGGATCTAAAGGAGAAATTTGCTGAAAAGAGGTGCAGAACACAGCCAAGAGGCAGAGGCAAGGTGGCTGGAAAAAAGGAGGAAATCAGCAAAAAGCAGAAGGGACAAGGAGGAGGCCCTAAAGGTAGATCCAAACAAAACTTCAGGAGGTGATTTGAAAGGGAGAAGAGCTGATTAAAAGGGATGCGAAAAGGAGGTATCGAGATCTGAAAAAAGGGGGGCAGGCTGCGAAAAAACGAGACACACAGAAAGCAGTTAAAATTCTTCCACCAAAAGTGGAGGGTACTGAAGCCCTAGGGGCTATTTTCCCACTTAGATGAGAAAAATAGATCAGAAACAGGTCTAAACGGGCTGAGACAGAGGCTGGGAAACCCTGACAGAAGCTTCAGAAAAACCCAAAAAAATTGCAGAAAAAGAGCAGAAAAACTGGAAGGTTGTAGGTTCTGACCTGTTTTATGTGCAAGTCATAGATAATGGGCTAAAAAGTGCGACCTGGAGTCCAGGTTGCAGGTTCTCGGCTTAAAAGTGCAACCTGAAGTTCCGGGTGTCCCGACGGTAGATTCCCGAAAAAGTTGTCGTCTCAGTTGCGGCTGATGTCTGTCACCTGCGCAATAGGGCCAGAAACACATGGAAGTTAGAAATTTTAATGTTTTAGGGTTTTATATGGGAAAAACAACATAAAAATAGGAAAAACAAAAAATTTTGAAAAGAAACCTAAGTGCAAAATGGAAGGTACAAGGATATGCGAGAATATGAAGAACGACAACGGTTGTAATTGAAAACCCGTGTGGAGTCGCAGGTTGTTAGTATAAATCTTTTGTCGAAGTGTACGAAAAAAAGACCACTTTTAGCTACGCATAACTTATAGCCCTAACATCAAATATGGTAGCAATATTATCTTCGGTGCCAGCAGATTAGTTGATCGGGAACAAATGTTTATAAAAAACCGGATCTGTGCATAAAGAGACATTAAGCGGTAAAAATAAGGTTTGCTCACATACATCCAATAGACAAGACAAGAACAATATTTTTTGAGAAAGAATTTTTGTATTAAGGGCACCTGGGAGGAAAACAAGAAGGTGTTTCCAATTCTCCTCAATGGGATGGGTTCTTGGAAGTCCTCAGCACTTCAGATCCAGTATTTCTCTCTCTTGTTGGTATAGAAAACCCAGACAAAGATAGAACTCAAAGGGAGCTCACACAACAAATAATGGAAAATTTGACAATGATAATGGATCAAAGTCGGACCAAGAGTATAGATCCAGAGTGATCTAATAGGCAACCAAAGGTGAAGAATGGTAGGAGAAACCCTCCTATTTATAACAAAATATTGGGTCATTTTAAAACTTGGTGCATGATTAAAATAACATTAGCCAAATCTAGATCCACCTTTTATGGAATATTTTATTATATTTGTTGGAGGGAAAAGGAATTTGACTTGGGTCAAATCCCTTTATTTGTAAATAATAAATAAATAAATGATTTTTTTATCATTTTAAGGATGTGGTTGAGTAATAATCAAATAAATAATGATTTATTTAATTATTTATGGGTGATTTAGTCATATTTAACAAAGAATATTATTTAAATAAGATTTAAATAATTATTCTTAGAAAATAATAAGATAAATAATGATTTATCTAATTAATTTCCTTGTTTTAGGTTAAATATAACCAGGAATATTAATTAAATTGTTGTTTAACTAATTATTCCTTGAGGAAAAATCAAACAAATATGGATTTATTTAATATTCCTTTTGGGGTTTTCTGTTAGACCATAAACAACCTAATAAATTTGTTTTATTAAGTTATTTTACATAGTGAAAGCAATTTTACTTAGGGTAAAATTGGTCTTACATGGTGTACTTGGGTCCATCTAATGATAGTAGGTTAGATGACCAAAAATTGGTGTAACACTTCTATTATTTTAAGATTAATACAATCAAGTTTTGTTTTTCTCAATAAATTTTCGTTCGATTGTTTATTCCAATAAGTTGTCATTTGATCGTTTATTTCATATATTCCTTGATCATTATGATAGGTATGTTTTATATGTTGGAAATATTGAGAGGGGGGGTGAATCAGTATTTCTTTCAATTAGAGCATTAGTTAATCTTCAATTATTATCAGTGTTTGTACAATGATAGCATCAAACAAGAGGAACACAAATGCACACAGTTTTTAAGGTGAAAACCCACTCTGGGACAAAAACCACCTAATGCTTTTCTAATAATTCTTTAATATTCAACTCCAATTGAAAATAAAGATCCAACTTCCTAGAATCTAGAAAAGCATTCTTCTCCAGCTCCCACTGGATGGACGCTCCAATGCCTGAGATTCTTCAGTAGTCAACTGAACGGATGCCCCAACACCCAATGAGCTACAACTCACCCTAGCACCAACCTACCACCCTATAGAAGAATAAAAGAAGAATGGACTCCCATACCAGGGAAAATGGTCCACTTTACAATGATATAGAATGATGCAGAAGAAGAAGATATACTAGACCATAACCCCAAATTTGACACAACCGCCTAATGATGATCCTAGAGCTCCCAACACTACCTCTTCAACCCTTGGCAGATAGACACTTGTACAATTTGTACAATAATGTATTTACAATGACTAAGTACAATGATACCTTTATAATGATTGTATGCAGTGTTGCCCAGTTGAAGACTTCATATGATGAAGTTATTGCTGTTGTTATGCACCTTGGTTTTTGCTCTTGTCATCCTACCCTCTGCTACACCTTGCTTTTCTTTTCTGCTATAGAAAGTTTGTTCCTTTGCAACCCTTGACAACACATGATTTAGCTTTTTCTTGCCTTCTAGGAGCTCTATATTGAATCATTTGTGTCTACGTGTTAGATCCTTAATATCTGATTTTTAGTCTGTAGTAGTCCTCCGAGTCTTCTCTCCAATGCCACGGTCTGACCTAATTTGGATTCTTCAAAGAGGAATTGTACCCAATTTCTCCCTTGCCCTAATTATGGATTGTTTCGACGAGCACACTTGTACGGCATGACACGTGTTCTTGTTTATTCATTTATACGAGTGATAGAGAGAAAATTAAAAAGCGTGCACTATCCCTCACTTTTTACTTCATTCCAGTCGATGCTAAGATAGAGTTGTGATGTATTTAGGGTCACTTTAACAATGTTTTGAGATGAATTTAGAACTTGTAAAAAGCCATACTTCCAACCACGGATCATATATCCAAAAATATTGTGTAACTTGATCTGAAATTTTTACTGTAGCTTCCTTAGGATTTCCGCTTCGCCTCTTAAAAATTTCAGCTTTTGAGCCTTCGTAGAAAAAAAGTTAGAGCAAAAATTCCACGATGACCTGTTTCAGATGGCCGAATCCCTTGCCTAAGGAGGAAATGAAGATCACAATATATATGAATGCTTAAGTTGAGAGGGGCTTCAACAAGTGAACGTGGGAGGTGTTGGGATTCCCATGTTTTGGCCAGATTGGCAAGACCAAAATATGAGACAACATCAGAACCGCTTTGGGGCCCTAGGATCTAGCCCTCCTGGACCCGGAGAGGGATCTCTCCATTAAAACAAAGAATGATATATCTTTGAAGCTCAAATGAGATGTTAGGCTAGTTATGAAGCACAAAGAGGGGTTTTAAATGATTTTGTTGGTTTGTTGCTAGGTTGTTCATGAGATCCTGGACTGAGAAAGTAATGAGAGGAAAGGAACAAAGCAACAGGACGTTTTCAGCAAAGAGGATAGGTCAAGAAAGTGCCATCCATTGGGCTATGGAGTCATGAAAGGGGAATTACATGCAACAACTAGCCAAAGCTTTCAAAGGGAAAGTCATCTACACTAAAGGATCTTTAGATTAGATGGTGGGATGGAACAATAAGGAAAGAAAGTGAGAGAAGGAAAGCAACCTAATTTATTTCTATAAATCAGATCAGAGGTCATTTAACTCCAGGTCTTCTTGGACATACTCATAGGCAACTCTCAAAGGAGGGACAAAGGGGCAGCTTATAGATCGGACCAGAGGTCATTTAACTCTAGGTCAGCTTTAGTGTGCTCCAAGGAAAAACAGAGATAAGTTTGACGAAGAGATCTTAGAGAGGTAAGCTGGTCGCACAAGGATCCTAGTCGACAGGGCTAACTTTAGTCCCCAGTGTTCCCAAATCTTCTAGCATGAACCCAACAAGAACATCTAAGAATTAATCCATTCATTTCATACATCAGAGAGCAGGAAATAACATCCACTACACTGGTTAAATTGACTGAAATCAATCCTTAGATAACACATTTCAGAAGAGAAACATAAATGGCAAGGAGAGCAGGAGCATAGGGTACCTAACAAGGGTAAATCCTATGCCAAACTTTTGATGCAAGCCAGTAGAACATGAAACAACATGTAAATGAAATAAACAGAGTTAGAAAAACATCACCAATAGTAATAGACCAGGATCCTGTGAAATGTGCTTTGATTAATTGATGCAAAACCAGTCACATACACTAAGCTCAATGGCTATTACAGTCCAGACTTTCTCCTCCCAACCTATTACATACAACTACTCTGCTACTCCTTCCCAAGACTGTTCTAACAGTCAGAATGAATCCCTCTAACAGCAACGGTAGCAGCCGAACAACAACGGCCCAACCACAAAAGCAACATGTTCTCGGGGATTTCTTATAGGAGAATGGGAATAACAGGGGTAGATAAAAATTAAATGTGTCCATTTAAGACAGAGTGATGGAAGGTAAAACCCATTAAGCAATAGTACGTGTACTATGTGGTTGATTGGAGATCTACTGTCGGTCGTTGATTTCCTGCGATAAAATTCTTTAAGTCCTTACGAAGGTCTGGAACTCTATGCTGCCTTCGGAATAAGTAGGCCCGGGTGGGATGATACGTAGGGCACCGCCACATGCTCCGCCACTACGTCCGGATAGTCGCAAGAAGCACGTACGCAACATCGTTTAAGGGCTCGAGAGCATGGAGAGGGCATGCAGGGAATCTTTCGTAGTTCTAAGAGAAAGGGTTTTCTGTTGAATATTAAACACGAGATAAATATTGTTTCGTGCACATTTGGTCTTCAAAGCCGCCCTTTCCTTTCGCTTTGTGGGGTCAAACATTAATAAGATCAACAATAGCATTAACCCCCTCTGAATCCTTTCTGCTAACTCGCTGGAAAATACTGAATAGACCTCTCTGTGCTGTCTGCACAATTAAAATAAACTTGTTACAAACCGGGCAGGGGTGGAGAAATGCTGCGGAGGCGGAGGAATGGTGGCGAATCAGTGGTGAAAATAATGGAGAATGGCGGAATAAATGGTTGTTAGTGTAAGACCCAAAGGTTAAACGTTTGGGGGGGAAATACAAGGGGAATAAGTGAAATGCAATGAAATGGATGGGAAAAGATCGTGTGAGGTGGGACGGGTACGAATGTAATCACAAATCGGGGAGAGGGAGTGAAGCGTAAACACGAACTTATGATGCGATGTGTTACACCATTTTGGTCATCTAACCTACTATCATTAGATGGACAGTACCTGCATAATAAAGACCAATTTTACCCTAAGTAAAATTGCTTTCACTATGTAAAATAACTTAATAAGACACATTTATTAGGTTGTTTATGGTCTAAACAGGAAACCCAAAAAGGAAATATTAAACAAACCTATATTTTTTTGATTTTATTGGTCATGCTTAACCAAAAACAAAGAAATTAATTATATAAATCTTTATTTATCTTATTATTTTCTAGGAATAATTATTTAAATCTTATTTAAATAATATTCCTTGTTAAATATGACTAAATCACCCATAAATAATTAAATAACCCATTATTTATTTGATTATATTTCAACCACTTCCTTAAAATAGTAAATAAATCATTTGTTGTTTATTATTCACAAATAAAAGGGATTTGACCCAATTCAAATGCCTTTTCCCTCCAACAAATATAATAAAATATTCCATAAAAGGTGGATCTAGATTTGGTTAATATTATTTTAATCATGCACCAAGATCTAGAATGACCCAATATTTTGTTATAAATAGGAAGGTTTTTCCTACTATTCATCACCTTTTGTTGCCTATTAGATCACTCTGGATCTATACTCTTGGTCTAACTTTGAGCCATTATCATTGTCACATTCTCCATTATTTACTTTAAGAGCTCCCTTTGAGTTCTATGTTTGTCTGGGTTTTCTACACCAACAAGAGAGAAAAATGCTAGATCTGAAGTGTTGAGGACTTCCAAGAACCCATCCCATTGAGGAGAATTGAAAACACCTTCTTGTTTTCCTCCCAGGTGCCCTTAATACAAAAAATTCTTTCAAAAAATTGTTCTTGTCGTGTCTATTGGATGTATGGAGCAAAACCTCATTTTTACTGCTTAATGTCTCTATATGCATAGATCTAGTTTTTGCAGCACTTTTCTTGATCAACTAACTACAGATCTAAAGATATTGGCAGCCATATTTGTTGTTAGGGCTATAAGTTATGCGTAGCTAAAGTGGTCTTTTTTCGTACACTTGGACAAGAGATTCATACTAACAATTGGCGACTCCACACGGGTTTTCAATTACGACCACTGTCGTTTTTCATATTCCTGCATATCCAGCTACTTCATACCCTAGGGTTTCTTTTCAGCTTTTTATTTTTCCCTGGTTTTGTATTTGTTTTCACCTATAAAACCTAAAACATTAAAATTTCTAACTTAGCGTGTTTCGGCCTATTGCGTGAGTGACGGACGTCGGCCCTGGCCCGAGACGACAACTTTTCGGAAATCTGAAAAGGTCCTTGAGACACCGGAGCTTGGCATGGTTTTCGGCCAGAAAGCTGGGCTTTGGACCTCCGGTCCGCACTTTTAAGCCCGTGCTCTGTGACACCGCAAGCAGTCAGAACCTCGACCTGCCAATTTTTCTGTTGTTTTTCTGCAATTTTTCTAGGTTTTTCTAAAGCTTCTGTCAGGGTTTTCCAGCCTCTGTCTCAGCCCGTTTCGACCTGGTCCTGATCTGTTTTTCTCATCTAAGTGGGAACATAGCCCCCTAGGGCTTCAGTACCCTCCACTTTTGGTGGAAGAGCTTCCCTACCTGTCTGTTTCGAGTGTACATTTTTTCGAAGGTTTCGACCCACTTTTCGGATACGATACCTCCTTTTAGGACCCTTTGTGTCTCTTCTCCCTTTCAAATCAACTCCTGAAGATTTGTTTGGATCTGCGTTTAGGGCCTCCTCCTTGCCCCTTCTGATTTTTGCTGATTTCCCCCTTTTTTCCAGCCACCTTGCCTCTACCTCTTGGCTGTGATCTGCCCCTCTTTTCAGCAGATTTCTCCTTTAGATCCCTATCCCTTCCGACCCTAGATCTATTGGCCTCTTTTTAGTGTGTTGTGACTAGAATTTTCCCTCTGATAGACTAGTTTTGAGAGCCCCGCCTTTTTGGGTTAGATCGATGCATTGATTAGCTGTTAATTTTTCTGTTATTTCAGCATTATATACTGTTCTCTGCAGCATTATTTTCAGTTACGCAGCACACTTTTTCTCTTGCTCTCAAAATGAAAAGGGTTTAAAAATTAAAATTAACGCACGCCACACAATCACCCTAAGTGAAGAAGAGCACAGTTTGCAACTGGGCAAAGACAAAATCAATTGGCTTTGCACCTTTACAACCTTTACGCACTTGTTTTTGGACATTGTAATCACTTGATTAACACTCACACGCTTCTTCAATTGGCTCTTCTTCCACTGTGCGGTGTTTACGTATTTGTCACCATTGTGCCCCCAAGACGCACATCTCAGAGACTTCTTGGCTTTCACCCTCAGTTTCCGGTCGGTCGACCTACTCCTTCCCGCCATCGTCGAGTTAGTCCTCCTTCGAGTCCACACTTTGACTCCTCTTCTGATTCTTTGGATTCTCCTTTTACTTCTGGTTCTCCCCCTATCACCTTCACTATGTCTAGTCTAGGGCCTAACGCTAGCAATAATCCCGGCCCTAATGTCGGGACCACTACTAGCAGAACTGCCACAGGAACTACCTCGGCTGCACCTTTGCTCCCTTACATGGCAGGCCTCAGCCTCCCTGATCTCAAGCAGTTGATCAATGACCCTATCTGCCATGATGTTGGTTGGCCTGCTATGGCAACCAAGCTCCCCTCCGACATCCCTAAGTTCAAAGGCCTTTCTAGAGAAGATCCAACCAACCATGTCTGATCTTTCCACATGTGGTGTTCCTCCAATTCTATTACCGATGATTCCATCCATCTTCAGTTGTTCCAATGCACGCCTACAGGCGAAGCTTCTAAATGGTATGTTGACCAGGCCACCTCTTCCCATACCACCTTTGTGACCATTGCTCAAGCCTTTTTATCTTATTTCCAGCTCCCTCTCCGATACGACACTGGTACAGAGCTTTTGACTTCTTTCCGTCAAACCTCTTCAACCCGCCTTTCCACTCATGTCCAGGAATGGCAGAGAAGAAGGAGCTTATGTCGAGCTCCCCCTTCGAAGATCGGGGTTTTGTGGAATTTGGTTCCTTCGCACTCTCTTACCTCCCCATTGGAAAATATGCTCGTCTCCCATTTCCCTCAGCGAAAAGCGCCCTCCCGAGCGCGGCAGTATGACGGTCTGTGCTCGGTGCGGTTGTATTTATGCCGTCACTTCTGACACTCCCAGGGCCGGTGGGCGCTAACGCCCGGGGCCGCGTCTCATTCCGCCGACGGTCGCCGTTGGGCCTTTTTCTCGTGGTATGCTCAACCTCCTTGTGGGCTATGGTCTCCCTTCGGAGGGGCCATCACCTCTAACACACCTCTAACGCTTTTCCCCCTCTAGCGCTTTTCCCCCTCCGGGTAACGTGTGTCCGAGGATACGGCATGCCTCATCCTTTGCCCAACCTCCTGCCTTCAATGTTGCCCAACTAACCATTATCCTTATCCGCGGCTGGTGTGCTAGCTCCTCCGGCATATACGCTTCCACCTTCTTTCCTCCTCGCCCGTGACAGCACCTACAGCCCCCTCTAGGGCAAGTATTTGCACAGCGGGGCACGACTAATCCCCCTTCTCAAAGAAGGCAGAGAGGCAATCCAAATCAATCTGCCTATGGTACTCGTGGACCCAATACTCAAGGTACTAACCCTAACACTGCTAACCAGAAACAGGGTGCTCAGCCCAAGCCGGACAGGCCTCTTCGCACAAATAAGCCTTGTTCATGTTGCAGTGTTTACGGTCATTACACCCACGATTGTCCCCTCTTACCACAGATGCGGCAGATGTGGGAGTCTCAAGCCACATTACGAGGACAACATGCCTCCCCTCATGCTCCCCCTAATGTGACCACTAATCAACCAACTGTGTTTACTGATCCTTTCCCTCAGCAAGGATTCGTGGCTGCCCAACCACCCGACGGACAGGTCGCCACTCACCCTTCCCCTTCTGGTTCCTCCGATTACCAGATCCTCATGATGAAGTCTGATCCATCCCCAACCATCAACCTTCACCTTCAAACTCGGTCTCGCCAGTACCCCAAGCCTTCCGCTCATTCTGCCCCCGAGTCCCCTTCTTCAGGTTCTACAGAGCCTCTTTCGACATCCAATGGTCCCTTACATATCCCTCCACCCAAAGTCGAGGTTCATATCAAGATTCCTAAGGGACCATTACGTCGAAATGCTGCTTCTAGTCGAGCTGCTCATTCGTATAGCATAGTAGATGATTTGGCGCAATCTCCTGCTACCATTTCCACATTGGAACTCCTCCAGTCGTGCCCTTCCCAAAATAAGGCTCTGCTATCTTTTGTGGGCGCTGTAGATCCTGCCGATGACCAAATGATTGTTTTCGACGCCCATCAATCAGAACATCCTCCTCTTCCTGCTTCCGTCGCCTTCCAAAACCAAGTCAAAATCCGGAATGCCAACATTTCTCGGTGTATAATTGATGAGGGGGCATCCACCTGTGTGATGTTCGCTTCGGTTTGGAAGCAACTCAGATCTCCTGAGTTGGCCCCTTCCACGATCACCCTTCGAGCGCGGGACGGCCACGCCTCCCAGTCCATTGGCCTTTTCCGTAATTGTCCTATAAGCCTTGCAGGCAAGACTGTTTGCGTTGACATTGAAGTCATCGACGCCCCTCTAGACTACAACATTCTATTGGGGCGAAGCTACACCTATGCCATGTCTATTGTCCCATCCGCATTTTTTCGCAAGATGTCTTTTCCTCCCGTGGAAGAATAGTCTGCATCGACCAATTGACTTATCATGAGCCACCGTCTCAGACCTCCCGGAGACGACCATCTTCTGTGGCTAATAAGAAAACACTATCGATTCCTTGACCGATGAATACTCTCAGGGTGTCCTACAAAACTCCTCACCAGAATTTTCTACGGTATCCCTCCTCCTCATCTCTCTGGTAACTTTTCGAATGTTTGCATGGGGTACGTGCGTACTCGAAGGGTAACCCTTACACGGCCGCTGAATAGGAACGACAACCTTAACCTCCCCCACGCGACCCTCTCCCCCCCCATTCTTTTCGGCGGTGGCCCTCCTCCTTACGGCCCTCTTCTGTGTGAACCCCTCTGTCTTTTGGATGGGTTCCTCCACAGCAGCCTTAACCACCTCGGAGCGAATTCCGCTGCGTACCCCTCCCGGTCCAGATACCGTTCTTCATTTCCCCCCCCTGGAGTGTACTCGGTACCTATTATGGCTACACTCTCTCTTCCCAACCTAACCCTGGGTATACCTGTCTAGTACCTTGACCCTCCAGCCACTACCCCACCCGGTCACCCCAAACCCTACCTTGCTTTGACCCCGGTTCAACCGGTCCCCCTCACTTCTCCCGCTACCATGGTGCCTCACACACCTCCGCCAGCACCATCTCCTATTGCGACGGTATCACGAAAAGGGGGCAAAGCTAACACAACAACCAATAAGGACCAAACCGCCCCGACAAACCCTCCCCCTCCTCGACCGCCAAAAAGCGCTATCCAGTGCGCTTTGTGCGATATTGTTGGTCACGCCACCCATACGTGTCCTAAATTGCCACATCTCAAGGCCCTGGTCAACGAGACGTTTCCAGAATCTGATCTCCCTGAAGTCTACATCACTATCCCTGATTCTATCCTGAAACTCAAAACCTTACGCACAAATCACCCTTATGATTTGTGCGATTTCCATGGCCATTACACCCACCTCTGTCCCCGCCTTGATGAGTATCATTCCTCCTTAGCCACGTACCGCCAATTCAAGGCTATGCATGACACGATACCTTCTCACTTGATTGCGAGCTCTACCCCGGGGGACCCAGAGGATCTTCCTGCTCCCATCCACATTCCCCCTCCAGCCGTTGAAAAAACTGAACCTTCATCCACCATATTTTACCTATCGTCATCCTTGAGAGATGATTCGCCTAACCTCCTACCTGTGAACACTCTCAGCTCCACCTCGGTCAACCTTGGATCTGCCGACGTTGCCCATATGAGCCCTTTTTCACAAAATGACCATTCAGGTATTGCTATATCATCGGGTGAACCCCCTTCCTCCAGTCTTCCCATCTTCCAGTCAAATGAAGACATTATGGAAGCCATGACCCACCCTGACTTTCCCTGGGATGATATGCACCATCGCGCATACTTCCTCCCACAGCAGTCCCATGACCAATATGCTGTGGAAACCAAAGACTTCATCCCCCATGCAGTCGACTGGTTCAAAAATCCCATCCCTGCACCTGATGCTTTCGAAGAAGGAAACATGGCCAATATCTCTCCTACCATTAAAATTAACATTTCGGTCAAACCGGGAATCGAAGAATATGTCACCTTGGGCACCCAATGCACCTCAGAAGAAATTGAAGTTTACACTAAGCTTTTCAAAGAATTCCGCGATGTTTTCGCCTGGTCCTACTCCGAAATGCCCGGACTCGACCCCGCCATCGTCGAACATCATATCGACACATGGCCTGATGCCAACCGAGTCCGTCAAAAGTTGAGACCCATTAATCCTTCCAGACGTGATGCTATCAAAGCCGAAATCGATAAGCTCAAGCAGGTTGGTTTCATTTACCCCATTGAATACACCACTTGGGTGTCCAACCCAGTTCCCGTCCTCAAGAAACAAGGCACCATCCGTGTCTGCACGGACTTTCGCGACTTGAACAAAGCTTGTCCCAAAGACAACTTCCCCACACTGTTCATTGACCAAATCATTGAAGAATGTGTGGGGCATGAGGTTCTATCCTTTATGGATGGTTTCTATGGATACAACCAAATCGTTATCCGTCCTGCTGATCAACTTAAAACCGCGTTCATCAGTCCGTGGGGAAATTTTTCTTACCGGGTCATGCCTTTCAGCCTTAAAAACGTCGGCGCCACGTTTCAACGGGCCATGTCTTATTGTTTCCATGAATTAGCTCATATTATCCTTGCTTATTTAGACGACCTCACTGCACGTTCTAAACATCGGGCGCAACACCTCCACGATCTACGCACCGTCTTCCTCCGATGTCGCAAGTATAATATCCACCTTAAGTAAAGCTAATTTTCTTCGACGGTTCATTCCTGACTATGCCACCACCGCACATGGGTTCCTTAGACTGCTCCGATCTAACATCCCATTTGTATGGGATACCTATGCTCATGAGTCTTTCGACGCCCTCAAGCAGGCTCTCACATCTGCTCCCTTGATCCGCCCTCCCGACTTTGATAGGGACTTTATCCTGTACATCTCCGCTTCCACCTATTCGGTCGCTGGAGTTCTTATCCAGGAAGATGACAACGGTATTGAGCATGTGATCTACTATGTTAGTAAGAACCTCGTAGGGCCCCCTGTTTCCTACTCACACGAAGAAAAACTAGCGCTGGCTATCGTGTTCTCGTTCCAAAAACTTCGTCATTACATCCTCACGCATTCCACCAAGGTTGTGACTAATTCCAACCCCATGGCTTTCCTATTGAGTCGCCGCATCCTCACTGGGAATTACGCCCGTTGGGTCGTCATCCTTCAAGAATTCGACCTCGAATTTGTCACACCAAAAAGTAAGAAAGGTTTAGCCCTTGTTGAACTCATTTCTGAATTACCTACTGGAACGCAAGATCCCCCAGTTAATGATGATTTTCCTGATGAGCACTTATTCACCATTACTTCGGCCGATCCTTGGTACGGCGATATTCTCACTTACTTGTGAACCCAAAAGTTCGCCCTTCACCTTGATCGTGATGCTCGACGACGTATCCGACACCAGGCCCCCTGCTACCTTCTTATCGGTGACGACCTCTATCGCCACGGTATAGATACTGTCCTTCGTCGTTGTCTCACACATGCTGAAGCTAAACAGGTCCTCAATTCCTACCATAGCGGCACTTATGGTGGCCACCTCTCTGGCCTTGCTACTACTCAGAAAGTCATGCGCGCTGGGTATTTTTGGCCTTCCCTCTTCAGTGATTGCATTGAGGTAGTCGAACACTGCTCCAACTGCCAACATTTCTCCCTTAAGGCGCGAGCTCCCCCAGCTCCCCTCCATCATGTTGTCACAACTGGTCCCTTTTGTAAATGGGCCATCGACTTTATGGAGTGTCGCCCTCCATCCGCTGGTAACCATAAATATATCATCGTGGCGGTTGACTATTTCACAAAATGGGCCGAGGCTATGCCAAAATTTAACAACACGGCAGCTACCGCAGCCCTCTTTTTCTTTAATCACGTTATCGCTCGATTCGGAGTTCCGAAACAAATGGTCTCTGACCATGGCCGACATTTTGAAGATGAGATATGGCGTGAGCTATCCTCACTATTGGGTTTTGGGCACCAATATTCCTCCTCATATTACCCCCAAGGTAATGGCCAAGTTGAAGCAATCAACAAAATCCTCAAGACCATGCTTCAACGAACGGTGAATAAGCACAAAACCAACTGGCATCTTATGCTCTTCCCTGCTTTGTGGGCCTATCAAACTTCTGTTAAAACCACCACCGGGTTTACTCCTTTCCACCTCGTTTTTGGAGAGGAGGCAGTCTTACCGATCGAGTGTGAAATCCCTTCCCTGCATCTGGCCGTTGAACTTCTCCCTGACACCCAACCTCTATAACAACGACTTATCATGCTTGAGCGCGCCTCCAAAGACCGTCATGTTGCATTGCAAACCATGGAAGCGGCCAAGAAATGCACCAAAGCTCAGTATGACAGAAAAGTCCAGCCTCGTACTTTTCACGAAGGCGACGTTGTTTTAGTATATGACCAGGCCCATGATGTCCTTGGTCATGGGAAGTTCGACTCATTATGGCTAGGCCCATACATCATCAGTAAGGATCTCGGTAAGGGGGCATACCTCTTAGAGGACTTCGAAGGCAATCCCCTTCCTAATCCTTGCAATGCACTCTATCTTAAGAAATATTACCCTTAGCATTTCCCTTTTGAAATGCATGTTTTATTTTCTTTTAGATAGCCAGCATATTTTTCGTTTTCGTACTTTGACACTTCACCAGGACACATTTTGTCCCCGATGGGTCACTTCACCTCCCCCCAAAATCGAATTTCCTCACTTACAACACTTGTACTTGGGGCACCACTTTGCCTCCATACCTGTCTTTGTTTGTGTCAATTTTCTTCATGAGATATCATCTTGTACTCATGTTTTTCGGGTCCCCCATGGGCTCTTTTCTGTGTGGAAGCACCATCAAGTTGCCCTTGTTTAGAGCATCCAAGTTGAGTCATCATTGCATTCATGGAGTCTATCCCGAGTCCCTTTGTACCCTGCTATAGTCCTCCATCCTTCATTTCTTGATCCCTCTCTTGTGCCGCACATTATGGCCTTCAGTCCCACTGTCCCCTATCCCTCATGATATTGTGTTAGACGTTGCCATGTCATTCCTGCCCTTTATGCTCTAACAAGGGAATTCATCCATTCGCTACTCAGTCCCCTCCATTTCATCATCATCATGGGTATTAGTCTGTCAGTCACTCGACTATTTTCTCTCGTGCCTTAGTTGAGGATCTCTCATTGCCTCACCTATGGCGGACCTCCTTCTGTCAACATCAACTCATTCATTCCAGAAGACCGGTCTAGAGGGCGGTGTACCTTGGTTCCAGCTTCCACTCTTGGTCGGTGGCTCAGATCAGGCAAAGGGCTTTCTCATTACCCTTTGACTTGATTGTTTCTCAGCTCCAGCTCCTTTCAGCATGATCGAGATTCGTATACTTGATGGTTCAGTGATGCAGTAGCAGCTCTTGGTGATTCCCGGGTGTGTGTGAGATGTCTCAGCCCTCATGAAGGGGTGGCCCTGCAGGTAGCCCCCCACATGCCCTTATGACCTCTTCATTACAGCCTTTGATGCAGCTCCATATATTTGATGATGCCGGCCTTAGCCGCTTGCATCGCCTCTTTGATTTGCATGTATCAGTCATATTTTGCGAGCCCTTCCCCATTTTCAGGGGGCATTTGGGTTGTATTTGTATCTCATGTACTCAGATATTATTGTATAAGTCCTGGCTGTTATCCCAGGCACAGCATGTATGTGGGATCCCTCATTGTATTTCTATCTTGCTCATGTTTATGCCGGTTGTACTTTATGGTTCGGTCCCTTGTTTACTGGACACAATATTATTTTGTACTTTGTCTCGGTGGGCATAGGTATGCCTCCCCCGCTGCCTTTAGCACAGGTACCCTCTCATAAAAAGAGACTTGTTGCACCTGCAAGTCTCGTCTCCTCAGGGTCTAGTTCTTCAGCACATAGTCTACCTCACATTTCTCTCTCTGACTTCCCTTTTGATGTCTGGTGATTGAGTTCTTACAACGTACTTCGGTCATACGATTTGCTCCTAATAATCACACGCTGGGGGGCAATCTGTTACACCATTTTTTGGTCATCTAACCTACTATCATTAGATGGACCCAAGTACACCATGTAAGACCAATTTTACCCTAAGTAAAATTGCTTTCACTATGTAAAATAACTTAATAAAACACATTTATTAGGTTGTTTATGGTTTAAACAGGAAACCCCAAAAGGAAATATTAAACAAACCTATATTTGTTTGATTTTCCTAGTCATGTTTAACCCAAAACAAAGAAATTAATTAGATAAATCTTTATTTATCTTATTATTTTCTAGGAACAATTATTTAAATCTTATTTAAATAATATTCCTTGTTAAATATGACTAAATCACCCATAAATAATTAAATAAATCATTATTTATTTGATTATCTTTCAACCACTTCCTTAAAATGATAAATAAATCATTTATTTATTTGTTATTCACAAATAAAGGGATTTGACCCAAGTCAAATACTTTTTCCCTCCAACAAATATAATAAAATATTCTATAAAAGGTGGATCTAGATTTGGTTAATGTTATCTTAATCATGCACCAAGATCTAGAATGACCCAATATTTTGTTATAAATAGGAAGGTTTTCTCCTACCATTATTCACCTTTTGTTGCCTATTAGATCACTCTGGATCTAAACTCTTGGTCTGACTTTGAGCCATTATCATTGTCATATTTTCCATTATTTGTTGTGTGATCTCCCTTTGAGTTCTATCTTTGTATGGGTTTTCTACACCAACAGGAGAGAGAAATGCTAGATCTGAAGTGCTGAGGACTTCCAAGAACCCATACCATTGAGGAGAATTGGAAACACCTTCTTGTTTTCCTCACAGGTGCCCTTAATACAAAAAATTCTTTCAAAAAAATTTTCTTGTCTTCTCTATTGGATGTATGGAGCAAAACCTCATTTTTACTGCTTAATGTCTCTATATGCATAGATCTGGTTTTTGCAGCACTTGTCTTGATCAACTAACTGCAGATCTGAAGATATTGGCATCCATATTTGATTTTAGGGCTATAAGTTATGCGTAGCTAAAGTGGTATTTTTTTGTACACTTCGACAAGAGATTCATACTAACACGATGGGGAAAACCTTTTGAAAACCGAAATAATACGAATTTTCAATTAACAAAGGGAAGGGCCTTATAATATGAATAGGCGGGAGGGTAGTACGGTGGGCCCAGAATCTAATCGCAATTGGAGATCGGGGTGGGTGGTAATTGCAACGCACATTTTCTTGGGAAAAATACTGAGAGGGGGGGGTGAATCAGTATTTACTGCAGACAATAAAACTTTTACTTTTTCATTCTCTAAAAACCCATACGCTACTTTGCGGAAGCCAACTAGCGTATACACGCGGATATCCTTCATAAAACTCACGTATATACAGAGATCTTACTATGCCATTAATTCTTTACTTAGATCTATACAACATTCATTCTTCTGATGATTAAATAACAGTAAGCATGTGCAGTAATAACAGAATAAACCATCACACAAGAACACCAGGATTTAAGGTGGAAACCCAAGTCGGGAGAAAACCACCACTGTCGTCGTCTCAGTTTTCAATATTTATTATATAAAGAAAACATGTTACAACCATGTACTGGCGCAGACTCATACCAGCACGCAGGCACCCACCTGCAGAAGTCTACAACCTTCTCTCGTTTACCAACCTCTCCTGGAAGGGAGCTACAACCCCCTGCTCTCGTTTACCAACATCTCCTAGAAGGGAGCTACGACCCCCTGCTCTCGTTTACCAGCCTCTCCTGGAAGGGAGCTACAACCCCCTGCTCTCGTTTACCAGCCTCACCTGGAAGGGAGCTACAACCCCCTGACGCAAGGCTACAACCCTCAGCACCACCATGGACCACGTTTCATCAATTTTCATACTGGATCCAATAGCTTCAATAGATCACAACTTGCAGGCCACTTTTCATCATATTTTCAGATTGGACCCACTCCACAAATTTAAGCTCAATCATACATCAAAATGAAACTTATACCCTTATCAATTCATTCAATGAATCATCAACCAATCAATCAACAACTTGATCTTTTCTCAACATAGTCAGTAGCATAATCAATATTCAGAAAACCCAGATCTATATGAATACATCATAGACAGATAGCAGTAATACAGCAGAATAGATCAGAAATTGCATACCACATACTTCATCAAACCCTAGTTTTCATACGTGATTTCCTTTCACTGAACCTGCGTATATACGCGCTTTCATAGAAACGAACCTGCGTATACATCTGCACTAATTTCACATTTAATATGCGCTTTTGCTGAAGACATCTCGCGTATACACGCGCCTTTGCAAAAGATAACCCACGTATAGATCTGTAACTCTTTCAGGACTTGTCCATTTCTTCAGATCAGATGAATACCTCAGACTTCATTCTTCATTTCAGCAAATATTCACCAGATAGCAGATCTAAACAAATCTAGACAATACATATACATTTCAGATCTAGAGATCCCTCTTCATCATATTCTTCATAGGTGCATCATAGAATCAGATCTATCATCAAACTATTACCCTTTCCATTCAGACATACTTGAGAGTGAAGTATTCATTCAAACCCAGACTCATACACGTTCTTTGCACAATGATTTTCTTCTCCTTATATAGATTTAGCCTTTGTCAATACCATGAGCCAAAACCACATCACTTCCAATGGTATTCCTGGACGGGATCAAATAGTCAATCCAACGCTCAATACAATGGGTCAATACCATGGTATTAACCCCTGGTTTTACACATTTAGAGCACAATTAGGCATATGCGACTTAGAACGTACTTTTCCGCGTACATACGCTACTTCGCCTAAACAAACCCGCGTATTCTTTGTGATACACACTTTACATCATTGTTCTGTCCCTTACTAATATTTCTTTATCTGGTACTTCTGAGCTACTTATAGAACATCAGATTTACATCATTAATAAACTCATCAAGCATCAAGAAAAAATTCATTAAGTAGGTTGCCATCATCTTCAGCAAGTGGGTTGCCATCAAGGACAACACTATGCATCATATTGCCAACAATCTCCCCCTTTGGACTTGATGGCAACCACGATGGTGTTTGATCATGATCACAATAGATAGATATTATCCCCCTATTCAAACACCATGTCACTCTCCCCTTTTGACATCAAGGGCAAAGGGCGGATCAAAAACCAACACAAGGTTTTTCTCCTCATGTAGAAAGAAGAGCATTGTAGATCTGATGTGCACTGAAGTTACCATGCTCCCCCTGAGTTCATGCTGAATGTTCAAACATATTTTTCAATGAAGTAAATGACTCTATGACTCATACTTACATCAAATATCCAACCATATGTGACTCAAGTACCCAACCAAGAGGGTTTACACATTTTGACTCAACTACCCAACCAAGTGGGTTTACACATTTTGACTCAACTACCCAACCAAGTGGGTTTACAAATTTGAACAAGTCCTTACATGACTGAATATTACAATTTTACATCATAGGTCTCATCATGACCTTTTCATCAAATTACAAATATGAATTTTTATGACCACTACCAAAAAGACCTCAAGAAAGATCATATTTCAGAATCATCATAATGCCAACAATGCATTATGCTCAGAAAGGCTAATGCTCCCCCTGAAACTGTGCATCCACGCATCCCTTCCATATGACCAAGGCTCCTCCTTAGCTTGTGCAACCTGAATACTTTCAACAGCAAGTCATCAGCAACAATCTCTGCATGATCTGTCTGAATCATAAGACTTCCATCTCATTCATGTGTGAAAGCAAGGAATAATCTTCAGCAAAAAGCAAACAGGGCTCATCTATAAACTTATCATAATAAATCATGTATCATGTCATCATCATTTAGAACTGAGACATAAGCAGATATAATGTCAATAATGCAATCATTAATAGTCAGACTGATGCTCCCCCTGAACCTGTGCTCCTGTTCTTGAGCTGTCATACTAATTTTCTTATCATAAATGCATACACGTCTGTGTCCACTGGAAATCGCGTGTATACGCGACTTTACTTCATTAAACCCGCGTATGGAAAGTGAAATACTGAAAATTTCACACTCCTTCTTCTCCCCTTGAATTTGTACCACCAGTACCTGTCTTCTTCACAACATATGCACTGTCAGAAATAAACATAACCAGAATTACCAAAGCAACCATGAGAATCATCATACATTGCTCCCCCTGTGATGATACATTACTAATCTCTATAATGTATCTCACATCATTCCTGCAGTCATTATGATAAGTAAGCTTTAGAAGCGGATGAATGCAGTAGGGTCAATATTCCCTGCGTTTCTGACCGGTCCTCCTTCTTTTTCCAGCTTTGCTTGAACTTTCTTATCGTGTGCTGGAAATTGTTCAATTTCTCAGATTTGTTCATCCTGCATTCTTTTTCCACATGTCCATACTTGTTACAAGCATAACATCTTATGTGACCAGAAAAGTAAGCATAAGGATCATACGGTGTTCTTCTATTCTTTCTTTTATTGCAATCAGCTGCTTTATGACCAAACTTGTTGCATGAAAAAAAATATCCCTTAAAGAAACCAGAGTACCTTTCTATGTAGAATTTGTTTGTATGTGACTGAAATGATTTGCTTCTGCAATTGGCTGCAACATGCCCATAATTATGACATTTAAAGCATTCAACATTATTGATGCTTCTATAGTTAGGAGGGAATGATTTCTTTTGAGAGTTCATGATTGTCGGTTGACCTTTTGTTTCTTCCAACACTTCAGGTTTTGCATTGATGTCCTTTGAATCTTTAGCACTTCCTTGTGAACTAGATTCTCCTTTAACGGTTTCTTGAAAACCAAGACCAAATTTAACAGAAGGGGACCTTTGACTACTAAGAATGTTATCCAAAATCTTAGTACTATCTTGAAACCTCAAGAGTTTATCCTTTTCTTCTAATTTACCTTTTAGAATGTTTACCTCAACCTCAAATTTTTGGCATTGCTTCTTCATACTTTCTTTGACCCTTCTTCCTTCTTCTACTTGGTCATTCAGTTTTAAAATCTCTTCTTTCAACCCATTTTCTTGTTCTTTAAAAATTTGTAGAAGTTCTTCATTCTTCTTATTTGATTTTTCCGGATCTTCTTTGAGAGAGATGATTTATGCTTTAAGTTCTTCATTCTTCTTATTTGATTTTTTCATATCTTCTTTGAGGGAGACGATTTTTGCTTCAAGTCCTTTTCCTTCAAATGATTGTAGAAGTTCCTCATTCTTATTATTTGATGCTTCGAGATCTACTTTCAGAGAGATGATTTCTACTTCAAGTCCTTTACTTCGATTGGTTACATTATCGTATTCTCTTTGATACATTTCTATCCGTCTTTGATACATTTCCATCTGTCCATTCATCATATCTATTTGTTCTTTCATTCTAGAGATCATTTCTTTGTAGATAGATTCTTTCTTATTAGATGATATTTGTTGTTCTTCAAATTTAATCTTGAGAGCTTCTTCTAGATCCATAAGATTTCTTTTACTATCTTCACCATTGCATGCACAATAAGGTGAATCACAAGAACAACAATCAGTACCTGTTTTATCTTCTTCATTTTCTGCTACACATGTTTTCTGAGATATCTCATTTTGAGTAGCCTTCTTCTTTTGCTTCCTTCCCATTGTGAAGGATCTCCTTCAAGCAATCAAGCTTCTGCAGAAGGATCGGATCTGATACCAATTGTTGGAAAAAATACTGAGAGGGGGGGGGGGGGGTGAATCAGTATTTAGTGCAGACAATAAAAATTTTAATTTTTCATTCTCTAAAAACCCATACGCTACTTTGCGGAAGCCAACTAGCGTATACACGCGGATATCCTTCATAAAACTCTCGTATATACAAAGATCTTATTATGCCATTAATTCTTTACTTAGATCTATAAAACATTCATTCTTTTGATGATTAGATAATAGTAAGCATGTGCAGTAATAACAGAATAAACCATCACACATAAGCATCACACAAGAGCACCAGGATTTAAGATGGAAACCCAAGTCGGGAGAAAACCACCGCTGTCATCGTCTCAGTCTTCAATATTTATTATATAAAGAAAACATGTTACAACCATGGGGACCAAGCAAACTCATACCAAGACGTTAGCACTCCACCCTGTATGATGAACCTTCTGATTTACCAGCCCTCTCCGGGGAAGGGAGCTACAACCCCTCGCTCTCATTTACCAGCCTCTCGGGGAGGGAGCCACGACCGCTCTCGTTTACCAGCTTCTCCGGAAGGGAGCTACAACCCTTCTTTGCACAAATTTCACCGGAAGGGAGCTACAACCCTCTGAATCGGAGGCTACAACCTCAAGACTAGTCAAGTGGACCACGTTTCATCAATTTTCATACCGGATCCAATAGCTTCAACAGACTCACTCATGTGCCACTTTTCATCATATTTTCAGACTGGACCCACTCCACACATTTAAGCTCAATCATACATCAAAATGAAACTCATACCCTTATCAATTCATTCAATGAATCATCAACCAATCAATCAACAACTTGATCTTTTCTCAACATAGTCAGCAGCTTAATCAATATTCGGAAAACCCAGATCTGTATGAATACATCATAGACATATAGCAGTAATACAGCAGAACAGATCAGACATTTCATACCACATACTTCAGCAAACCCTAGTTTTCATATGCGCTTTCCTTTCACTGAACCTGCGTATACATCTGCACTAATTTCACATTTAATACGCGCTTTTGCTGAAGAAATCCCGCGTATACACGCGCCTTTGCAAAAGATAACCCGCGTATAGATCTGTTACTCTTTCAGGACTTGTGCATTTCTTCAGATCAAATGAATACCTCAGACTTCATTCTTCATTTCAGCAAATATTCGCCAGATAGCAGATCTAAACAGATCTAGACAATACATATACATTTCAGATCTAGAGATCCCTCTTCATCATATTCTTCATAGGTGCATCATAGAATCAAATCTATTCATCAAACTATTACCCTTTCCATTCAGA
This sequence comes from Pinus albicaulis, assembly GCA_034641835.2. Lineage (NCBI taxonomy): Eukaryota > Viridiplantae > Streptophyta > Pinopsida > Pinales > Pinaceae > Pinus > Pinus albicaulis. The sequence continues at coordinate 588,490,321 of CM076579.1, forward strand.
CATACTTCAGAGTGAAGTATTCATTCAAACCCAGACTCATACACGTTCTTTGCACAATGATTTTCTTCTCCTTATATAGATTTAGCCTTTGTCAATACCATGAGCCAAAACCACATCACTTCCGATGGTATTCCTAGACGGGATCAAATAGTCAATCCAGCGCTCAATACAATGGGTCAATACCATGGTAGTAACCCCTGGTTTTACACATTTAGAGCGCAATTAGGCATACGTGACTTAGCACGTACTTTTCCGCGTACATACGCTACTTCGCCTAAACAAACCCGAGTATTCTTTGTGATACACACTTTACATCATTGTTCTGTCCCTTACTGATATTTCTTTCTCTGGTACTTCTGAGCTACTTGTAGAACATTAGATTTACATCATTAATAAACTCATCAAGCATCCAGAAAAACTTCATTAAGTAGGTTGCCATCATCTTCATCAAGTGGGTTGCCATCAAGGACAACACTCTACATCATATTGCCAACACATTTCAAATTTCGCGATGTGATCAATCGGTGAATCGGAGGGGCAGTGCAATCGGGGGAGGACTCGCGATCGGGTGATCGGAGCAGAACTTGCGATCGGAGGAGCAGACTTGCGATTGGGCAGATCGGAGCAATGGTGCGATCGATCGATCGCATCACAAATATTTGCGATGAGTGATCGGCGGACAACACATAAAAATTGCGATTGGAACTTATTTGCTATTGCGATTCATATACGGCGGGGGGTTATATATATATGTAACGCAAACTTTATAATATAAATTTTACGGGGTATGGAAAAAGGGGAAGTGGTTTAATAAAGGGTGGGACTTATAATATAAATTTTTATTATAAGGTCCTTCGGGTCATGGAGGGGAAGTGGTTGAAACATAAATCACATAAGTATTTAGAAAGGATTTACAATGCGATTTTATGATCGGAAAAGGGGGAAGAAGGGGTTTAACCTTTTTATAAGGTGGGAAAGTGGGTTTTGGGACCATTCCAACGTGATTTAAAGGTTAGGAAGGGGAACGATAGAGGAATAAGGGGGGAAAATGACCAACAAAGGGTAGGGGAAGAATTTCAAGGGGATTTTGGGGGGATTTGAAGGGTAAGAAGGGAAATAGAAGGGGAGACAAAGGGAGACAAAGTAGAAGCTAAGTGGGGGGTGAAATAAGAGGGAAAAAGGGTCTTTTGGGCATTCTTCTTCACAACAGAGGGGCTTTATAATGGGAATCAACAGAGGGGATTTTATCAAAGGACAAAGGCATAAGGAGGCTTCAAGGATGATGTGTTTTCAAAGGAAATGCATTCCTTGAAGGCTCAACAACATTTTAGCCCCCTGTTTGCTTGTCAAAAATTTATGGGGGGCTAACAGTGGCTCCACATGGGGATGGCTTCTTCTTGAAGGAGTCAAGAATTCAGGAAATAATCTTTGGTGTAGGCCAGATGCCTGCTACTTGGCACATCCCTTTCTTTCTTTGGATTAGCTGCTACAAATCATGAAGACATCATATCAGCAGTACAATTTCTCCCAAACAACTACCTACCCACACTATAGTCCGAACATTTTCTTCTGGGTGAATTTGGACTAGCAGACCCTTTACATCATCAATCTTTACAAACAGGAAAATAAACCTATTCTACTTCTACCCTTATTACTCCATGAGACCAGATTAGACTGTTGGCCCCATAGCTTCTCTACCTAACCTAATATCTGCTGGGATTAAATTGTCCAGCAGATTTCTTCTCTATATTCTACGACAGAAATTGAAAAACAGCCAAGCCAAGATCAGACTGCCTGACTTGCTGGACTTTGCAGAAATTAAAAACAACTAACTACATGCCCACATCTGAGCTTTATTTATCTTTTCCTACCTACCCTACTCTAACTGAAATATTTACAGTCTAGCTCGCAAACATTGTCTTCCAATGTAACCAGTCCATCAAATGATCCCATGGCTGGTCTCTCTCACTCAACTCCTTGAGCAGGCTAGATAGGCAGGGCAACTCCCACTCTTTTTGTTCCATAATAGAAGCTTTGAAAAAATTTCTTTCTTTTTGCAACATGCTGCTCAAAAAGACCTTTGATCCTTCTTCAAATGTGTGCAGGAAATGTGCATAAGGATCATGAAATGATACCTGGTTATGAATATCTGGCAAGAAGGATTCAACCAGGATTTCCTCTTCTTCCACTGGATCAAGGATAAGACTCTCTTGAGGAAGTGAATCTTCTTCATCTTCTGAACTGGAGGACTCATCATATATGGAAGTGTTGTCCTCCTAGAGCTCTGATATATTCTGCTCTGAGGTGCTGAGCTCTTTGAGAAGGTCTATGTATTCTTGAGCAGGGGCTTGTTCCATTACTTCCTCGTTTTCAGAAGAAGGCTCATTGCTTTCAGCTTGATCAAGAATCTCTTCTTTGCTTTCCTCCTCTTCTTCTGAAAGGAAAGGATGCTGGTCCCCAGTATCACTGATGATCTGTAGTAGAGCAGAATGGAGATTCAAAGAATCTTCATCTACTATTATACTATCATATCTCTCCCCATCAGTATCATAGATAGGCTGATTGGTTTCATTACTTCTCTGAAATTGTTGGCTCTGATCTTCCTCCCATGAATCTAAGGATGATGGTCCTGCAAGCTCAGCCTCCATTTGAAAACGCTCATCATCAAACAGATCATAAATAGGAAAATCATAACTGTAAGTAATGTCACCCACCAAACCTTCTGGATTTTCAACAAATATTTCTTCGTCCTGAACCACAGAGGAGTCTTCTGGATCTGTATCATCAAACTCATAAGATGAAGGGGCAAGAGTGTGTGTTCCATAAAATAATTCTGAGATGGGCTGCTGGTTTAATATCCGTTCAATCTCTTCTTCCGTCAAAAGAGGGGTTTCCCTCTCATCATGGCCGGAAGAACAGCAGTCCTCACTCTCTTGTGTTAGTTGACTGGGAGGCGGGATGTTAACTCGAGCCTCTTCTTCTACATCAGATTCTGCCCCCTCTATATGGTATCTTGTTTCCTCAAGGAAACATTCCCTATTAGCTTTTGCCACTAGGTCCTGATGTTCTCGAGTCAGCGTAACACAAGACAAGGCAAGCACTCAGGTAGTTCCTGATCACTTTCCTCTTTGTCTTCTATGGATTCTTGAGCATCGTACATGTATTTCTCATTCTCTAGGTCCTGGGTTTGTTCTTGCTCTCGGAAATGCATGGGTTGTTCTAAATAATCCTCATTTTCATTCAGATTAGCCATGTACATTTCCAACACTTTACCAAACGTTTCTGTTAATTCATTCAATTGATTACATAGAGCATCATACTTTGTATCTTTGTCCATGTTTGGATTCATGCTTATGAAAAGAAGGCTACTGCTTCTTCTCAACCAGTTCGGAGTCTTCTACCAGTGGAGTCATTTGGCCTTTTGGGAGTTATGGAGTGTGGAGTCGCCAGGTGGATGAATTTGACTATTTGAAGCACGCTGCTATCCACCATCAGCAATGTGAGTGCCAATATAACCAGAGATCTTGGTTTTATGAGTGCCTAGGAATGTTTAAGGTGAAATGCACTCAAGTCCCCAGCGGAGTCCCCATTATGTTGGGGTTCCCATGTTTTGGCCAGATTGGAAAGACCAAAAGATGAGACAACATCATAACCGCTTTGGGGCCCTAGGATCTAGCCCTCCTGGACCCAGAGAGGGATCTCTCCATTAAAACAAAGAATGATATATCTTTGAAGCTCAAATGATATGTTAGGCTAGTTATGAAGCACAAAGAGGGGTTTTAAATGATTTGGTTGGTTTGTTGCTAGGTTGTTCATGAGATCATGGACTGAGAAAGTAATGAGAGGAAAGGAACAAAGCAGCAGGACGTTTTCAGCAAAGAGGATAGGTCAAGAAAGTGCCATCCATTGGGCTATGGAGTCATGAAAGGAGAATTACTTGCAACAACTAGCCAAGGCTTTCAAAGGGCAAGTCATCTAATACTAAAGGATCTTTAGATTAGATGGTGGGATGGAACAATAAGGATTCAAAGTGAAATAAGGAAAGAAACCCAATTTCTATCTATAGATCAGGTCAGAGGTCATTTAACTCCAGACCTACTTGGACATACTCATAGGCAGCTCTCAAAAGAAGGACAAAAGGGGCAGCTTATAGATTGGACCAGAGGTCATCTAACTCCAGGTCAGCTTTAGCATGCTCCAAGGGAAAAACAGAGATAAGTTTAACAAAGGGATCTTAAAAAGGCCAGCTAGTTGCACAAGGATCCTAGTGGATAGGGCTAACTGTAATCCCCATTGTTCCCAAATATTCAAGCTTAAACCCAACAAGAACATCTAAGAACTGATCCATTCAATTCATACATCAGAGAGCAGGCAATAACATCCACTACACTGGTTAAATTAACTGAAATCAATCCTTAGATAACAAATTTTAGAAGATAAACATAAATGGCAAGGAGAGCAGGAGTATAGGGTACCTAACAAGGGTAAATCCTATGCCAAACTTCTGATGCAAGCCAGTAGAACATGAAACAGCATGTAAATGAAATAAACAGAGTTAGAAAAACATCACCAATAGTAATAGACCAGGATCATGTGAAATGTGCTTTGATTAATTGATGCAAAACTAGTCACATACACTAAGCTCAATGGTTGTTACAGTCCAGAATTTCTCCTCCCAACCTATTACATACAACTCCTCTGCTACTCCTTCCCAAGATTGTTCTAACAGTCAGAATGAATCCCTCTAACTACAACGATAGCAACTGGACAACAACGGCCCAACAACCACCTTTTCAATATGTTCTTGGGGCTTTCTTATAGGAGAATAGGAATAACAGGGGTAGATACAAATTAAATGTGTCCATTTAAGACAGAGTGATGGAAGAGTCTGAGCCCATTCTGCTTAATGGAAATCTGCTGTACTCTATAGACCTTTTGGAAATCTCTGTCAGGTCGAGATTGACCTCTGATACGTTCTTTTAAGTCCTTACAACGTCTGGGGCTCTGCGCTGCCTTCTGGAATAAATGAACTGGGTGGGATGATCTGTAGGCCGCTCCATGCTCCATTACTGCTTTCCAGACAGTCTTAAAGAAGCTTCTGTCTATAACATCGTTTAAGGGCTCGAGGAGGCATGGAGAGAGATGTGGGGATGGTGTACTTCTGAGAGAAGAGCACTCTGCTGAATATTAAACACAGATAAATCTTGTTGCGTGCACATTTGGTCTTCAAACTGCACCCTTTCCTTTGAATTGTGGGGTATAACATTAATAATATCAACAATAGCATTAACCCCCTCTGAATACTTTCTGCTAATTCGCTGGAAAATGCTGAATATACCTCTCTGTGCTGTCTGCACGATTAAAATAAACCTGCTACAAACTGGGCAGGGGTGGTGGAGGAAATTCTTTAGAGGCCTGTTGGAGCAGTGGCGGAGCAGTGAAAATAGAAAAAGTAATGGAGAATGGCGGAAGAAATGGTTATTAGTGTAAGACCCAAAGGTTAAACGTTTGGGGGGAAATACAAGGGGAATATGTGAAATGCAATCAAATGGACGGGAAAGATCGTACGAGGTGGGACCGGGTACGAATCGCAATCGCAAATCGAGAGAGGGAGTGAAGCGGAGTGATAAACACAAGACTTGCGATGCGATGGGGAAAACCTTTTGAAAACCAAAATAATACGAATTTTCAATTAACAAATGGAAGGGCCTTATAATATGAATAGGCGGGAGGGTAGTACGGTGGGCCCAGAATCTAATCGCAATCAGAGATCGGGGCGGGTGATAATTGCAACGCACATTTCAAATGTCGCAATGCGATCAATCGACGAATCGGAGGGGCAGTGGAGGACTCGCGATCGGGTGATCGGAGCAGAACTTGCGATCGAAGCAATCGGAGATCGGAGGAGTAGACTTGCGATTGGGCGGATCGGAGTGATGGTGCGATCGATCAATCGCATCGCAAATATTTGTGATGAGTGATCGGCGGACAACACATAAACATTGCGATTGGAACTTATTTGCGATTGTGATTCATATACGGCAGGGGGTTATATATATATGTAACGCAAACTTTATAATATAAATTTTACGGGGTATGGAAAATGGGGAAGTGGTTTAATAAAGGGTGGGAATTATAATATAAAGTTTTATTATAAGGTCCTTCGGGTCATGGAGGGGAAGTGGTTGAAACATAAATCGCATAAGTATTTAGAAAGGATTTACAATGCGATTTTATGATCGGAAAAGGGGGAAGAAGGGGTTTAACCTTTTTATAAGGTGGGAAAGTGGGTTTTGGGACCATTCCAATGTGATTTAAAGGTTAGGAAGGGGAACGATAGAGGAATAAGGGGGGGAAATGACCAACAAAGGGTAGGGGAAGAATTTCAAGGGGATTTTGGGGGGATTTGAAGGGTAAGAAGGGAAATAGAAGGGGAGACAAAGGGAGACAAAGTAGAAGCTAAGTGGGGGGTGAAATAAGAGGGAAAAAGAGTCTTTTGGGCATTCTTCTTCACAACAGAGGGGCTTTATAATGGGAATCAGCAGAGGGGATTTTATCAAAGGACAAAGGCACAAGGAAGCTTCAAGGATGATGTGTTTTCAAAGGAAATGCATTCCTTGAAGGCTCCACAACATTTTAGCCCCCTGTTTGCTTGTCAAAAATTCACGGGGGGCTAACAGGAAGGATCTTAGGAGCTTAAAAAATATTAATTGTGACTTTTCAATGACCCATGCCCCAACCCCATGGGTTTTTAGCCCACTAACTAGGGTACAAACTTCAAACATGAATATCTCTCAAACCGTGAAGAATTACATGGTGTGCCATATATCAACGGAAACATCTCGACAAGTAGAAACCATCAAAAGCATTATTGACCTAGAATATATTAATTTGGTAGGTCAAAATTCTCATTCAATATTGGGTTAGCCCCTGGTGCTGCTTGGGTTAACATCAATGACAACCGCTGATAAAAAATCTCCCCCTTTGGCAATAATGGCAACACAAGTACTCCCCCTGTGATCATGACACCTCTTCCTACAACATTCTCTCCCCCTTTGACATCAATCGCAAATGGTAACTCCCCCTAAAACAAAACCATCCTGTGGACCTGTACACACTTCCACTCCCCCTTTATATTCTGAAAAAGGAAAATCTAATGAGAACTTGAGAGAATCCCAAGCTTCTAGCGAAGATATTCCAATGCTGGCGAATATTTGATATGTGATTCTTTTGGTGCTGCTTGTAATATTGCTACTTGTCCAACTGCTTGCATAACATCTGGTCGGGAGGCTATTACATATAGAAGACTACTAATCATAGATATATACAACCTTTGATCCACATCCTTAGATGAGTTTTCTATGCTCAATTTGCAACCAAGTAAAGACATCTCGAAATCACTTTGCGCCTTTGTAGAAAAATTCTTACTTAGACGATCATCATTGCTACCAATTATTGTATCATCCTTTTTAGCTATTAGACATGCTTTAGTTGCTTCATCCAGAACATATATGTCATTTGGAGCTTGACTTGCTGTAGCCACAATTTCACCATACACGCCTTTCCTGATTTCACATTTCATGGAGTTGAATAGTATTGTGTGCCCTTGATCACACATTTGTCCAACACTGAGCAGATTGTGATTCATGTTTTCAACCAATAGAACATTCTTGGCTAGAACATATTTGCTTCTGAGAGTGACAGTACCTGATCCTATAACATTTGAAGATCCATCATTTCCAAAGGACATGGTTCCATCCTTCTTCTCTTTCATATATAAAAATTTATTTCTATCTACAGTCATATGCGTTGAGCAACCGCTATCAACATACCACACATCTTTGTTATTTTGAGCCTTGAGAGCGAGAGCACAATTATCATTCTTCTTCTTCTTCCATGTTCGTTCATTCTGTGGCTTCAAAGATTCTTCTGGAGGATTTTCAAGTCTGTAGTCTTTGGCTATGTGTCCAAAGTTTCGACATTTGTAACATTCAATATTATTTCTTAAATGTTCAAATCTATTAATGTTTCGCTGAGCCCTGGGAGGTTCATATTTGATAGATCTCCTGGAATTGTATTCGTTCCTAGGGTACGTGCGACATTCTACAGCTTTATGACCAAATTTTCCACATGAATAACAGTAGCCATAAAAAATATGTTGGTACTTGGATGGAAATTTTCATCGAGGAATTGTCTTCCAAGGCTGTTCTTGCGAATCTTGTCCAATGAAGTCTACATGCATGTCAGATCTCATAGGTTCATTGTATTTTGTTGTAGAAGGTCCTGCTTCTTCTTCTTTGTAACCAATGCCGGTTTTGTCATTGTAAGATCGTTGATTGTTGATGAGTTCTTCCAATGCCCTTGAGCTGTTGGCATAGTTTTGGATAGTTTTTCCTTTCTTCACTTCCTCATGCAGCGAGACTACTTCGGCTTCTAATTCTTCCCTTTCTTGGTTGCTTTCTTCCAACTTCTTTTGAAGTGACTCTTTAATGAATTTGTGTTCTTCAACTTCAATTTTGAGACCTTAAACTTGTTCTTCAAGATTTTTGGAACGGATCTTCTCCGCCTTGAGATCTTTTATAAGCTTGATTGCTTCATCATAAAATTCATCTATGTTCCATCCTTATTCTTCGTTGTTTGATACCTCTTGCTTATTGTGATTGGGTTTATTGTGCTTGGCCATAAACAATACTCTCTCATTGGCTTCTTCTTCACTATCATTGTCTTCATCGGATGATGAGCTATCTTCTTTAGAGAGAAAGTTCCTTTTGGATCCTTGCTTGTTTAATTTCTTAAAGCCTTTCTTTCCTTTTGAGTTGCCATTACTTCTGTTTGGAAATTTTGTTGCAAAATGCCCAACCTCATTACAGCTGAAACATATCAATGGAAGTTTACCTTTGAATTTTCCCTTACCAATTTTTAGTTTTCTCATGAAGTAAGCATATTCTTCATCTGAAAGACCTTCTTCATCATCTCCATTTTCTTCACACTTGCAGGTGCATGTCTTTTCAATTGAAGGTTGTTTATCCTTATTGGTTTTCTTAGATGCAACGAACGCAGTTTCTAGATGCGAAGTACCCTCTTATTCATCAAGTCTCATTTCATATGCTATGAGAACTCCATGTAATTCCTCTTTGTTGAGTTTGTCTAGATTTGCACTATATTCTAAGACCGATACCTTTGGGTTGAATCTCCCTGGTAACAATCTAAGAATCTTCCGTATAATATTCTTCTCATCAACTGGCTCTCCCAATCCTTCCAGAGTATTGGTTATTTCATCAACGTATTGAAAGTATGCAGCAATGTTGCAATCTTCTTTCATTCTGAGTTGCTCAAATTTTGCTCTATAGATTTGAATCTTTGCTTCTTTGACATTTGAGTCACCTGCATATATATTCTCAAGCTTGTCCCATACATTTTTGGCAGTTTTGCAACCCAACACCTTATGATAAGCAGATTCAATAAGTCCACTGATAGTAATATTCTTTTCTTTTGCATCATTTACCAAATTCTTCTTACCTTGTTCATCTGTGGTTGGTGTAAATCCATTTTGAATAGTGTCCCATACTTCGTAACCTTGCACCAAGAGATAGACCTCCATTCTTCCTTTCCAAAGTGCATAATTATTTTCATTGAATAGAGGTACACCATTCTTGGTATGCTCCATGACCTCCTTCCAGCTGTTAAACTGCTATTGAAGGAACCAAGCTCAGATACCAATTGTTGGAAATACTAAGAGGGGGGGTGAATCAGTATTTCTTTCAATTAGAGAATTAGTTAATCTTCAATTATTATCAATGTTTGTACAATGATAGTAGCAAACAAGAGGAACACAAATGCACACAATTTTTAAGGTGGAAACCCACTTCAAGACAAAAACCACCTAATGCTTTTCTAATAATTATTTTCAACTCCAATTGAAAATAAAACTCCAACTTCCTAGAATATAGAAAAGCATTCTTCTCCAGCTCCCACTGGATGGATGCTCCAACGCCCGATATTATTCAGTAGTCACTGAATGGATTCCCCAACACCCAATGAGCTACAAATCACCATAACACCACCCTACCACCCTATAGAAGAATAAAAGAAGAATGGACTCTCGTACCAGGGAAATGGTCCACTTTGCAATGATATAGAATGATGTAGAAGAAGAAGATATACTAGACCATAACCCAACTTTGACACAACCACCTAATGAAGACCCTAGACCTCCCAACACTACCTCTTCAACCCTTGGCAGATAGACACTAGTACAATTTGTACAATAATATATTTACAATGACTAAGTACAATGATACCTTTACAATGATTGTATGCAGTGCTTCCCACTTGAAGACTTCATATGATGAACTTCTTGCTGCTGTTATGCACCTTGGTTGCTTCTCTTGTCATGCTACCCTCTGCTGCACCTTTTTTTTCTTTTATGCTATAGAAATTCTGGCCCATTGCAATCCTTGACAACACATGATTTAGCTTTTTCTTGCCTTCTAGGAGCTTGATATTGAATCTAGTGTATCTCTGTTATTAAGATCCTCAATATCTGATTTTCAGTCCTGTAGTAGTCCTCTGAGTCTTTTTTCCAATGCCACAGGTCTGACCAAATTTGGATTCTTCAAGAGAGATTTATACCCAATTTCTCACACTGCCCTAATTATGGATTGTTTCAGCAGAGCGCACTTGTACGCGCATGACACGTGTCACTGTTTATTCATTTGCTTCTGAAATTGATAGAGAGAAAATTAAAAACTATGTGCTATCCTTCACTTTTTACAACGTTCCAATCCGATACTCAGAGAGAGAGTTATGATGAATTTACCAAGGTCACTTCTTTGAGATGAATTTCAGGAGCCTGCAAAAACCCTTACTTCCACAAATCATATCTCCAAAAATATTGTGCAACTTGATCTAAAATTTTTACTGCAGCTTCCTCAGGATTTCAGATTTTCGTCATAAAAATTTCAGCTTCTACGCCTTCGTAGAAAAAATGTTAGAGAGAAAATTCCACGATAAGCTGTTTCAGATGGCCGAATCCCTTACCTAAGGAGGAAATGAAGATCACAATATATATGAATGCTTAAGTTGAGAGGGGCTTCAACAAGTGAACGTGGGAGGGATCTTAGGAGCTTAAAAAATATTAATTGTGACTTTTCAATGACCCATGCCCCAACCCCATGGGGTTTTAGCCCACTAACTGGGGTACAAACTTCAAACATGAATATCTCTCAAACGTGAAGAATTACATGGCGTGCCATATATCAACGGAAACATCTCGACAAGTAGAAACCATAAAAATCATTATTGACCTAGAATATATTAATTTGGTAGGTCAAACGTCTCATTCAATATTGAGTTAGCCCCTGGTGCTACTTGGGTTAACATCAATGACAACCGCTGATCAACATTATAATTATTTGTTATACAGGTGCTATTTAATATTTTCTTGTTTGTAATTACAGGTTTTTAAAGACGACACTTTGTTGCAACAAAATACAACACTTTGTTGCAACGAAGAACTGTTGTTGCGATGGAAGAACTATTGTTGCGACGAAAGAACTCTTGTTGCAATGGAAGGATTATTATTGCGATAGAAGAATTACTGATGCGACGGAAGAAATATGGTTACAAATAAGCATTTGGATCTAAGGTAGGATCGACACCTTCATAGAATTTACTTGTAAAACGAATATATTTAGAGAAAGATAAACTTAGTTGTTTGTTTGTTGCTATATTGTCTTCTGACACTATGGAGATCGATCTTGTCCGCAAGATCGATTTATTCGGCCAACAACCGGTATGCCATACCCAGCAAGGAGATGTCGAGGAACTCCATTTCCTCCTGAATGTATCTGTGCAGATAACTGCAATACTTTAGCACCAATTGTTTCTTTGAATCTTTGATACCCAACTTTATGTGCAGGGTATGGAATAGATTTGTTAGCTCATGCACATCTTGATCCCTTTGTTGCCGCAGCGTCGTCCATTGTATGTACTTGTCTTCATAGCTCCCCACGGGATAGTATTTTTCCTTGATGGCATCTCGGAAATAATTCCAAGTGGGTACGGCTAAGCACAGAGAGTGTTTTGTCTCATCCGTTTTCTCACAGTAGGTTTCCCACCAGTCCTTGACATGGGGGGTAGCTTTGAGGAGTGCAAAAATAATATTCTCCCAGTCGGAAAAATCATGAGCTGAGAAATATCCTTATAATAGATTCAACCATCTGTCTACGGCATCTGCATCTATTTGACCCTCAAATATGGGAATGTTAAAGTTTACTTGTACCTTAAAGGGAGTCGCGCCTCCAGAGTGGCTGCTGGATGCAAATGCGCCATCGGTGGGCAGTCGTTGAAGGATCTGGGCAAAGTTATCCATCATCGCGTTCCTTTATTTTTCGAGGGCCTCCTCGAGCAATATTTTGATAGGATCTCCTTCTCCCTCATCTTTCTTTTCATCCCCCATGGGCATTCGTCAGGGTTTGCGAGGCTGATCTTGCAAAGGTTCCACTAGATCGAGCCCTAAATCCTTATACCCGGACCACGTTGGGGACATGCAAATAAGGATCGAGAAAAAGCAAACAGCTTTGATACCACTTATCCAGGTTTATGCAGGAATGTAATAGAATACAGAAATAACCATAAACATAGAAATACATCAGAAATAAGGCTTCATTTCATTAATATCAAATCAAAAAAATATGCTTACAAACATGATGGAAACAAAATAGCTAGGGTGCTGGTAGCGAATCTTTGAGAAGAGATGTGGTGAATACAGACCTCTGAACTGTATTACAATGAGGCTCAAGGGCCTATTTATTATGGAGAAACAATGGAGAATTATAAACATCCAAAAACCTAACCCTAGGAGATGAAGCGCCAAAACTATGGGCCCCGTTTGGGTAAATTGGTTTTTCAACTTCCTAGGGACGTAAATTCGGCATACTATCTCCGTTTGGGGCTTCAAAATGGTTCCGGAAGTTCACGACCCGAAAAAATTCTAAAAATAGTAAGTTATGAAAAAAATTGAAAGAGACAATGGTGGGGCCCCAAGTGGAATAAGCGGGTGGCCACCAATATCCACCTGGATCATCATGGCCTTCAATGCGTCGACAGATCTCCTAAGTGGAATAATGAATTCAATTCTTTGTGCAATGGTGCTCTATGATTAATCAAGAATTTTTTTTTCATTGGCTCCTCAGTTTCCAAACTGATGCTAAATTATGTTTGTTGTATGCTTTTGAGGGCATTGTCAAGGTTGTGCGATCACTGCAGGGCTTCCTTGGACCAAGGTTGCATCTTTTTTTCCAGTAGATACTCTCGGTGGTGTAGGTCCTCAATATTTGTCTGAATGGCCTTGATCTCATGAGTTCTAGCAAGACGTTCTGCTGTCACCAAGGTTGGTGCCACGATTCTGATTTCTGTAAAATGTTGTTATTTAATTCTGAGCTCATTTCTCAACTGCTGGACCACTGGGTCATTCTGAATATAATTCCAAACACCCATGGCTTCATCTAGAATCGTACCACATTCTACCAATATTTCTGCTACACTATTAGTGGTTTCCTTTACTTCTGTTGCATGTTGTTCTCAGACCTCTCACGGTGTCTCTGGTTGGAGCTTCATCTACAGCTCGGCTATCGGTTGTTCAAACCCTACAAAGATGGTATAGATATCTTTGTGCGATGCTTTCGGTGCAACAACCAGGTTCTCTAGATTCATTGGTTGCGTGGATGAGGCAGGGACATTGACCTCTGGTAGGTCACTGCACACATGATCAATCATGTCTTCTAATGCGGTGCATCGATCCTCAGTTGTGTGGCACACCTCCTCTGCATTATTTCACTTCTTCTGTAGCATTGTTTCTTGCTTCTAGGATTTGACAATTGCTTGGAAGGGATGGGCATCTCGGTATTGCAACTCATCCACGATCATGGTGTATATAGCATGAATTTTTCCTCTAAGTATCATTAGCAGTTTGATGTTAACCTCCCCAAATGCTTGCACAGTAGCGCGAAAGGAAGATGACTCAACTTTAATGGCAGGTCCTAGAATTTGAATTATTCAATTATCTAAGGGTGATGGTAGCACCGTGCTGATGGGTTGTGTGCTTGTTTGATTGATGTTGGATGTCAGAACGCTCACTTGCTATAGGCTCGTTTGCTTCACACTCTCTTGAATCATGCTTGATTTCATATTTAACTCATGAAGGCATGACTACACACCCTCGAGCTCTAATTTGTATTGCACTTCCATATCATTCTATATTTCCTTAATGGCAGACTTGATGATGTTCTCACTTTTGTTGAAGTCATCTTCAGTGAGGGTGAGGTCCTCTATTCCTGCTAGCTTGTAACCCTTCCTATTCTTGTGTGGATCCACCAATGCCTGAGAACCTATCTTAGTGTGTTTGGTTCTCTATGTCTCAGGGGTCTCAGTTCCTTCACCATATTTCTCTTCTGCTTCCTTCTCTAGATCTATGGTTTCTCCCATCGTAGTAGGCTCGGGCTCTACCTCTGTATCCTTAACTTGTTGTTGAGTTTCGTAGATTATTTTTGGCTTGGTAGGAGTGTTCAGCATGGATGAAGAGGCACCCCCAGTAGGGCGTAGCTCTAACCATGCAAGCATCCATTCTACTGTGATGCATACCAAGTCGTCCTCTGTGACCAGGTTTGGAAGTTCATACCAAATTACTTCTATAGCACCATTCACACGGATATGCATGTTATGAAACATGGCTTTGAAATATAAAATATTCTTGTATTAGTTGTAGAGGGTTGGAAACAATCTTGGCTTTGACTCAATTTCCTAGAATAATTATGAGTTGAACAATACCCAAAATATCTTGTTCTTAGTGATTCTGGAATGGATCTTATAATTCCAGCACATGGCTTTGCACAGGTCTAGCTCAATGTTTGGGAATTGGGTCACTTGCGGTGTCTTCCACCCAATTAGTGCGATGGGGAGCAACAACCATGCATAGTAGAAATGTTTCCCTTCTCCTTGGACTTCATGCACATTGGCCAAAAATTCAGCACAGAGGTATTGGGATCAATTAAACGGCATGCCCTTCTCACATTTCCCTCCTAGCACAATGACATGGGTAGGAACTTCCTTCAGCCAACACTTTCTCATCACCTTGCACATGAGGATCAATGCACCAATATGGACTACGGGATCATTGATTTCCTGAACCAGAACCATTTTTGGCTTGAGGGGTCCTGAACTAGGTTCGAAGTTATCAGGAAACCAACAAAACCCTCCAACCACTATCCCTTTCAGCAGTGATATGCTTTCGCACACCAAAGTGTCACTCGAAACAGTATGGGGGGCTGATGGAACTAGGTTTCCACGCCCTAGGGGATATTTTGATATGGTATGCCTAATCATACTTACTCTAAATAATATAACAGCTTTGTGCATGCACATTTAACAAATTTAACCATTTCACGGATCACTATAGAATACTTCAATATTTTTCACACACAGTAATTAAGTGTACTTCATTCAGATCTATTTATCAACTAATTCTCGCACATAGATGCACATAACCAATTACATAAGTAAATATGAAATAACATAATAGATTTAGATCTATATCTAATAATAGATAATCAAGACAGTCAATCATATAAGAATCTGGGTTCGCCAAAAATGAATTCTTTATTAAGATATCTTTCAATTCAGTACAATCTATCTTCTGCGCACATAGCAGCAAAGTCCACGCACATATAATAGGAGCCTTTCTACACAAAAAAAAACCTAGAATTAGATCAAAACATTAGCAAAAAACCATACATATCTTCATATCCTTACTCTACTCAACCCTTACATATTTATACTATCATTTACGCACACATACCATGGTCTCAAAACATGGTTTGAAACACATGGTTTTTCCCTTTAACCCATTACAATAATTAAGGGACTTTGACTCGCCCCAAATTCTCTTTGACCATTTGCGCACAATGCTTACAACAATTAACAAAATTTATCCAAAAAAGTACCCCAGGGGGCCTCGCTCCAACAAATAGCCAAACAAAAAAAGGCACAATTGACATGAAGAGGCAAAGAAAGGAATTTAAGCTCGGAGGAAACGACAAGAAGAGGAGTAAAAAGGAGAAGATGAGAAAAATGGGAAGCATAGTAGAAATGGGAAGAGGAACATAAGCAGGAGTAAGAAAGGAAACATAAAGAAGAAAAAAATTGGAAGAAGAAAGGAAAACTTAAAGAAGAATAAAGAAGAGGATACTAGAAGGAAAAAATAGGAAGAAGCCTTACAGAAGCGGAAGGAAGAAGAAGAAGGAAACAAGAAACAAGAAGAGGATTTACAAGCCCAACAAGTAGATAAAGAACAAGAGGATGGTGACCAAGAATTAGATATTATGCCAATTGTAGAAAAAAAATGTTACTGGCCCCCACCTCCACTTACTGTTGGCCATATCTCATTCAACGAAATGGGAATTGTCACTTGTTGGGCAAGGCATGACTTGGTGTAATTTTGACATAAAGACTCCACATTTTGAGGAAGTGGAGTGCATGATCTAGCAAAAATAAGTCAATCGCATGGATTTTAAAATTTTTAGGGGCTTTGGTTTGGGTTAGGCCCCTCTTTCTATGAAGCGATTGGGTTTATTTTTCTAGATTTGAGTCTGCCAATGGTATGTAGACCATGGTATTTTAATATGTAAAGGATATATAAAGTGAAGTCATGTCGAGTCAAAGAATATAGATAGAGATATAAATCCATCATTGTATGAGGGAAAAATGTGAATTACCTGTGTTTTAGTCTATTTTGGGTCTTAGGAGAAGTCTTTGTGACTGTGTGCGCAAAGGCCTTGGTCTTCAGCTGTGTCCGCAGATCGCCCACTCTGTGTGTGCGGGTTGAATAAGGATTGTACGAAAAAGACACATCATTAATCAAGGACACTTCTGAAGTATCTCTATATTATTTGTGCCATTTGTATATTATTTATATTTGAATTTGTTTTATGTATTGTGAATCATTTTATGATTCTTTATGCATAGCTAAGTCTTTTATACTATTTATATGTGTTGAATTGGGTTGATTAGTTCATAATACTGATAAAGGCACAGTGTGTGATAGTAGTAATTCATGACTAGGGAATTAACTATAAAAGTAGATAATTGCATCTATGCAGTTTAGAAAAACATAAGGAAGAATTACAATAGTAAATCCATTTCCTAATATCCCTATGGATGGAGAAACCTGGTTCTAGCATTCCCCAATATTCCTCGAGTGAGACTACAGTCTACATAGTAGATCATTGCCAAAAGGGTTGGTAATAAAGGGAATTTTTGGTAGCGCAGCTTCTCTGAACCTTGGTCTTGACCCTTTCAAGCCAACAAATGGTTTCGTTGTTGGGAGTGGGATATGATTGAGGGACATGTGGATGTGGTATCCTAAAAGAAACGAAATCCAAGATTGGGTAGGTCTCAAAGAACGAGAGTTCGCAGTTCAAGAAAATAAAAATCCATGACTGTCAACTGAAACTTGGTTGTAAAGATATATTTTTACAAAGAAAGATAAGGTTTTCTTCTCATTGTTTGTGAATGAGCTGCATGAATGGTTTTCAAGGTTGGCTGAGAATAAGAAATGTTTTAAGAACAATGATCCTACTACATGGAGCCTTGAATTATTGTAGCGACTCAAGGAGACTAATAACAAGATCTCAAGAGTTTTTTATTTCTAGATCGATAGTATTTTGGGAGGATTTATAACTGAGTTTTCCATAAACACATTTTTATCCTACGGCTAGGTTAAGAGAATATTTTTCAAGGCTCTGCAAGGTAAGTACTTGAATTCTTTAAATTTGTGGATTAAAATGATTTTATGTGAAAAGGGTGTATTACGCATGCAATCATATCGATGTTTGGAAGAAGTGATTTTGGGTCTCTGCGAAGTGGTAAAATATCTAGGGTAGATCGCGAAAATTTCATTAAGACTTATTGCAGTATGTTGTTAAGTGGATCTTAAAGTGAATAAGGATAAAGTTGCCCCAACACCCCTAGAGGTGCGTCACAGTTAGAATTTGGAGATCATTAGGATGCCTCTAGGATTCCCTATCGTGCTACTCCCCTCACTCCACATCCAGAACCCCATAATTTTCTTTCACCTCCACCTCCCCCAAGAGACATGGCTAATGAGGTCAAAATGCCTATTTTCAAAGGTCTAGGATAAGAGGATCCTTAAAAAATTTGGTTTTTCATTGAACAAGTATGGTATGCATGACAGGTCATAGATGATGGCATAAAGAAGGCGCATCTTGTCACAGTGATGTAGGAAAGGGAGTTGGAATGGAAATGAAGTACTTTGTAACACATCAAGTTTCCACTTTGGATGAGACAAAGACAACATTGAATGTTGAATTTAAGAAACCAAAATCTCTTTCACAGTGCATTACAGAGATAAAGGAGATCAAACAAGTGGTAATTGAATCTTTTTGGGAATTAATTCAAAGGTTCAAGATGCTACTAGGACAACTGAACTTCCAAATTCATGGGTGACTAGGATAAGGAGTGGTTTATAGCTACGTTATCGCCACATATCAGACTTCCTTTAACACAACAGAAGGTAGCAACATAGTCTGAAGCTCTAGAAATTTTTATGAAATCGGAAACTTCGCCAGTCACAAATACCCAAGTAGGGGTACAGCAGATTAAGAGCCAATTAGCAGCAATTAATTTGGAGCTTTATGATCTGAAGAATGGTAAGGAAATATGATCAGAAATTTTCTCAGAGGTATGGTGTATCAAATGTAATGCAAAAGTCCATTATAAATATTAGTGCCCTGTGTATAGATATTACATCAGCAATGGCGCGCCTAATTTGTTGAACCCAGGATCAAGTATGGTGTGAGATGTGTAAAATTTCAAGTTGACATCGCATGAAATAGTGCTATTGTAGAATTATGTGCAAACCCTGAAGTAGCTATTTTGTAACTTTTGTAGCTTTGTAGGGCATGATGAGAATAATTGTCACAATTATGAGTTAATGATAGATAAGACTACAGGTGCATACAAAATACATGTTGAAGGGAGCATGCATGAAGATCATGGTCCACCAATAGGGCATGGAGGCTTCCAAGGCTAAGGATGAGGACGAGGAGGAGGTGTCAGTCGAGGTCATTTTCAAATAATATGTTACAACTGCGGCAACACAGGGCATTTCATGAGGGATTTTCAAGAGGTAGCAGTGAGGAGGCTTTGCCTTCAGCTCACTCGGATCCTTATGGATTCAAGATGATCATTGGTGTGAGACCTTTTCTAGGAGGTCTCCAAGGAATTTTATTTCAACATCCCATGGAATGCAAGAAGAAAAATCTGATTTGGGAGAAGGGTAGTCTTCATTGGAAGGGTACCAAGGCTAATCATGATGGAGAGCAAGAAGTTGGTAAGCTACTTGCAAATATATGTCACCGAGTAGCAGGAGGCTTGGCTGCGTTTTCTACTCTTGAAAGATTTTGGCCATCATGGGACATATCCTTTTTCCAAGGGTATGTGGGTGGAAGGAACTTGGAAGGATACTTGTATCATTGGGTAGCAAGGAGTGTGGATGCATTATGATGATATGATCATCATGTCTTCACCACATGATTTGTATGATGGAGGTATGGGGAGGCAGAAAACACTTTTGTTGCTTTGGAGGTTCTTGGGAGAGCATGGGAAGATTTTCTCTCACACTTTGCATGATGTTGCGAGGGTAGGAGATGGCACTATCATGGTGCAATGAGACTACTCCTTAGCCTTGGATGATCTAGAAGTACTTATTCTTTGGGAGGAACTTCTTGTATATATCAGCATTATGGGAGGAATCTTTGACAATGATAATTTCAAAGAATGGAGTTATGAGTTGGCAAGAGCCTATTTGCATAGGCCAACAGCGTTGTCACTTTGGAACTTGGACTTATTGATGGAGTGTCCCCGAAATCACTTCACATTTGATGCACTTGGTGGACAAGGAGGAGGTGAGAATGATGGAGTAGTGGATGGATTCATCTATTACTATGGTATATTCTTCTTGACTTGGATTTCCAAGCAGAATAAGGAGGATCTTCATGCAGCATATGGTTCATTCCTCTTCATTGGAGTATGTCATACCACTATGGAGGACTTATTTATGGGTCCTATCATCATCTTAATTTCATTACATGGTAAGAACTTTTCTTTTTCACTTATTGATTGTCCAACACAATATTTGCATGCTCTTACCATTTCTTTCCAGTGCATTGCTCCACAAAAGGGAAAGCTTTTCTTTGGGATCCATGGACCATTTTTGGCCAGATATTCATCCATTTACTATTTTCTAGTAGATGTGATGACTTACACAACTAGCCATTTTTCAAGAAAAAACTTACCATGCTATTTTCTGAAGTTGTAGTGGGGAAGATTGTGTTGTGACCACTTGGGAGACTGTTGGTACCTTCCAACACCACATGAAACCTTCAGTATTTCTTTCATTTTGATGTTGATCATGATCCCATTTGCTAATATTTTTCTTTCTTTTATGGGGAGTATGATTGGGGGAGAAACACATTGGGTGGATGTGTTCCTTGGGAAGGAGGATTCCCACACTTTCTACATTACATGTTCTAAGGGGAGCATGGGAGGAGATATGGCCACCACATCAAAATATTTGTTTCTTTATGAGGAGGGACATGAGGTGGATGGGATGCCATATGGCAGTGATTTCTTATCCATCATGTATGAGATGCTTTGGTCCAACTTGATTCACAACATTGGGAAAGAGATCTTTGAAGATCTAGTTTCCTTCTTGCCACTTGAGGGAAACATTATTTCAGCCCAAGATCAACAAATTCTATTCACTTATCTTAATTGGAGAGGAGGATAGTGTGGGGTAGGCTACTTTGTCTACCATGTTCATAATTTCAGCCCACCTACTTTGCAGGAGCTCAAAGTGGAGGAGGGTTTTCAGGAGTTGCCATATTGGGAGGTAACTCATTTGGTATGGATGATTTCTTGGCGATGGGAGATTCACATGGGAATGATAGATCCCAATTTATATCATACCTCATGCCCCAAGAAGGCCTTTGAACATCCCATTTTTGCCTCCATGGACATTTTACTTTTACATGATGATAGCTATTTGGGATGCACACCAAAGGCTAGCCTACATAATTGGGAGGAACAACTTGGAGGTGTATTGTTGAGATAGCATATTGACCCTTGGAGGATTTTATCATATGAGGATGCTACAAGGGAAGGAGAAGAGGCTCTTAAATTCTATCCTTGCAGTTGCTTGAGGACAAGCAACCTTTGGGAGGAGAGGACTGTAATATTCCAAAATTTGCATATAGCAAATTGGAATATTAAATTTTTCTAATGTTACTTAGGAGATGAATAAATGGGTAAGGACACCCATACATTTCAGAAATAAGGATGAAATCCCTCATAGTGTGAAAATGGATCATAATGGCAGCTATATTTTACACTCTCATGTGTGCATAGGGACATTTTGCATGTGGACAAAGTCAAATTTGACCAAGTCAATAGCATAAATGTAGGAGGAGTGGATCAGCAAATAAAATAGCTCAATGTGAATTAGGTTCAGACTAGATATCTATATGTGAGCTGGATTGAATATCCTTAGGTTTGAAAAGCTCTGAAGCAGGTTTAAGAGGTCAACCTTGACCAAATCAAACAGCGCAGTTTAGACGAGATGCTCTAATGAAGGTGCAACACAGTTTTGGAGGGAGATTGTTTGTGTGATTGTGGAAACCCTATTGAGTGGGACCCAAGGTGAGAAGGCTCACTTAGTTTATAAGGAAGAGGATGATAGCCATTTTTGGCTAGCTTATGAACTATATTTTTATGTCTGCTTAGAATTTTTCTCTCTTTAGCTGTTTAGCTAACATTGTCGGTGTTGTTTAGCACTAAGGTATTCCTGTTTAGGAATTCCTTCTCTTCCTTTTGAGTGGCTCTTGGGAGAGATCTGATCTATCATTCCACACATCTGGCATTGGTTCCAAGCTTAATTCTTCAGTTTCAGCACAGTTTCTGTAGGAGGTTGTGTTGGGTTGCGGGGTGTTGTAGTGGAGGGTTGAGAAACCCAGTTTCTGAGTTGGTTTTGCATATGAAGGAGGCCCCCTTCTATTGAAGGATCATTTTGGAGGGTTCCCGAGCTTATTTAAAACCTTTGGTAGTAGGCCAACATATTATCATCACCTACAACATTATTCCATTCTTTGAATTGCGTTATTTCTGGAGGGCAGTTTCAGCAGTGTCTTTTGTGGCTCTTTTGGGGAGTTTTCCTGTGATTTGAGGGTTGATTCTTCCATGGGGAAAGACCTTTGATAATATCTACATCAGATATATATTACTACAACCTTATATACTCCTATTCTTCAATTTTCAGTGATTATTCAGTCATATTACTAAAGATCACCATTTGTATTCAGGGTGTATTCCTAGAAACCCTTTCCGGGTTCTCTAGCTTTTGTATTAAGGAGACTAGATCTCATTTTATGAGCCATATTGTTCAATATAATATTAGATCTGTTTTTCTCTATTATTCATATGTACAAACCCTCATTAGACTGCACATTCTATTTTATGCAGAAATCTTTGTGATGCAGTGTTTGGGGTTTTAGCTTTTTCAAGCTATCTTAGGTGTGGGAGGTTTGTTTAACCCACCTAATTTGCTTTGTTTTAGCTCTGATTTTGGATTTAGGTTGTATATTTTCTAATCTATGGGATCCAAGAGTTTATTTTATTTTTTATAGAATATATTTCTGAAAATGTGTTTTTTAGTGCATGCTTGCTGAGCAGTCCCAATTTGGGGATATTACAGTGGTATCAGAGCAAGATATTTGGCTCAGTCTATGGGATTTAAGCCAAAATTATATAAGAGAAATAGAAAGGAAAGAATCATGGAAAGGATGAGCTTTCTCTCATCACTTTTTAGATCCAGGAAGAAACTCTCCAAGGAGGTTAAACAAAAAGAAGAGAAAAGGAGCAGTGCAAATTCTAGAGAGTTTCAGGGGGGCGAAAGAGCCATGCACTTCCTATGATTAGAATAGGAGACCAGTGTTGCAAAGAGATCCAATTCATTGGAACATACCCTTTTCTTTTGAGAAGGAGGAAAAATTACAAGAAGATGGAGGACATTTGGATCACAAGATTCTAAGTGAATACCCTGTTGAGTACAAATCTCAACCTAGAGCCTCCAAGGAGACTCTAGATTTACCTCAGTTCATTCATTTGGAGGAATAAAGAAGACCTTGTGGCCAATGGAGGATCAAGGGAAATAGGTTTCTATTGTCTACTTTTGATGGGTCACTTGCAGCAAGGGTTTGGGTAAGGAAACTAGATGCATTCTTCCTACTACATCCTGTGGTAGAAAGGGAGGTTGTAGAGATTTCAGTGCTACACCTAGAGGGTGAAGCAAATATTTGGTGGTTCATCCATTTGAGCCATGCAAGGGTGATCACTTTTGCTGAGTGTACTCAAATTTTTATTGGGAAATTTGGAAAGGAGAAATCAGAGGAGAATAAGCCCTCACCACCATTGGAGGAGACTTGTACCAGTGCTGTCACAACTATGGGGGAGCAGCCCTCAACATATTCAGTTGGAGGATCCAACTCATTGGAGGAAGACGCCCTTACTGCCATACAATATACTTCCAAATTTCATCAAGGTATGCTTATATTTTCATCTCCTATTGTTTCAGTAAGTCATATGGAGGATTGTATACCAATGCATACTGCTCATTTGGAACAATATAACTGCACTGCGTTGTGAAACCTTGATTTGATCAGAGAAGGGAAGAAACATCATCCTAATGGGCCACTATTAGGCTGCACACCACACTTGGACTTGGGGTGTGAATTATTTGAGGATAGGATGAACTTTGTCCCAAACAAAATTATGTAAAACCATATGTTCATCCTTGAGTTGGGACATGAGATAGCCAAAACACCATGGACGAGATTTACAACACCGTCAAGAGGTAGCAGTGAGCAAGATTTGCCTTCAGCTCACTTGGATCCTTATGGATTCAGGATG
The DNA here is from genome assembly GCA_034641835.2 of Pinus albicaulis. NCBI lineage: Eukaryota > Viridiplantae > Streptophyta > Pinopsida > Pinales > Pinaceae > Pinus > Pinus albicaulis. The sequence continues at coordinate 588,514,360 of CM076579.1, forward strand.
ATCATTGGTGTGAGAAATTTTCTACGAGATCTCCAAGGAGTTGCATTTCAACATCCCATGGAATGCAAGAAGAAAAATCTGATTTGGGAGAAGGCTAGTATTCATTGGAAGGGTACCAAGGTTGATCATGATGGGAGGCATGCACATTGGGATGAATGGGGGTGGATGGAGAACAAGAAGCTGGTAAGCTAATTGCAAATATATGACACCGAGAAGGAGGAGGATTGGCTTCATTGGCTACTCTTGAAAGATTTTGGCCATCATAGGACATATCCTTTTTCCAAGGGTATGTGGGTGGAAGGAACTTGGCAGGATACTTGCATCATTGGGTAGCAAGGAGTGTAGATGCATTATGATGATATTATCATTATGTATTCACCACATTATTTTTATGATGGAGGTATGGGGAGGCAGCAAACACTTTTGTTGCTTTGGAGGTTCTTGGGAGAGCATGGGCATATTCGCTCTCACACTTTGCATGATGTTGTAGCTATAGGAGATGGCACTATCATGGTGCAAGGAGAATACTCCTTGGCCTTGTATAATCTGGAAGTACTTCCACTTTGGGAGGAACTTCTTGTATATAGCAGCATTATGGGAGGAATCTTTGACAATGATCATGTCAAAGAATGGAGTTATGAGTTGGCAGGAGCCTATTTGCATAGGCCAACAACGATGTCACTTTGGAGCTTGGACTTATTGATGGAATGTCCCCAGGATCACTTCACATTTGATGCACTTGGTGGAAAAGGATGAGGTGAGAATGATGGATTAGTGGATGGATTCATCTATTACTGTGGTATGTTCTTCTTGACATGGATTTCCAAGCATAAGAAGGAGGATCTTCATGCAACATATGGTTCATTCCTCTTCATAGGAGTATGTCATACCACTATGGAGGAATTATTTATGGATCCTATCACAACCTTACTTTCATTACATGGTAAGAACTTTATTTTTTCATTTATCTATTTTTCATCACACTGTTTGCATTCTCTTACGATTTCTTTGCAATGCATTGCTCCACAAAGGGGCAATCTTTTCTTTGGGCTCCATGGACCATTTTTGGCCAACCATTATGATGGAGAAAACCATATATTGTATGAATTTGGGAAATTGTTTGGTTACTTCTTGTATGATTAGTATATACATTCATCCATTTACTATTTACTAGTAAATGTGATGACTTACACAACTAGCCATTTGTCAATAAACAACTTGCCATTCTATTTTCTAAAGCTGCAGTGGGGAAGACTGCGATGTAACCACTTGGGAGACTGTTGGTACCTTCCAGCACCACATGAAACCTTCAGTATTTATTTCATTTTGATATTGATCATGATCCCATGTTTTGATATTTTTCTTGCTTTTATGGGGAGCATGATTGGGGGAGAAACACATTGGGTGGATGTGTTCCTTGGGAAGGAGGATTCCCACACTTTCTGCATTACATGTTCTAAGGGGAGCATGGGAGGAGATATGGCCACCACAGAAAAATATTTGTTTCTTTATGAGGAGGGCCATGAGGTGGATGGGATGCCATATGGTGGTGATTTCTTATCCATCATGTATGAGATGGTTTGGGCCAGCTTGATTCACAAAGTTGGGAAAGGGATCTTTGGAGATATAGTTTCCTTCTTGCCACTTGAGGGAAACATTATTACAGAAAAAGATCAGAAAATTATATGCACTTATCCTAAGTGGAGAGGAGGACAGTGTGGGGTAGCCTACTTTGTCTACCATGTTCAGAATTTCAGCCCACCTACTTTGCAGGAGCTCAAGGTGGAGGAGGATTTTCAGAAGTTTCCATGTTGGGAGGTAACTCATTTGGTATGGATTATTGCTTGGGGATGGGAGATTCACATGGGGATGATAGATCCAAATTTATATCAGACCTCATGACTCAAGAAGGCCTTTGAACAGCCCATTTTTGCCTCCATGGACATTTTACTTTTACATGATGATAGCTATTTGGGATGCACACCAAAGGCTAGCTTGCATACTTGGGAGGAACAACTTGGAGGTGTATTAATGAGATAAAATCTTGATAATTGGAGTATTTTATCATATGAGGATGCTAAAAGGGAAGGGGAGGAGGCTCTTGAGTTATATCCTTGCAGTTGCTTGAGGACAATCAACCTTTGGGAGGGGAGGACTGTAATATTCCAAAATTTGCATACAACAAATTGGAATATTAAATTTTTCTAATGTCACTTAGGAGATGAATAAATGGGTAAGGAGGCCCATAAATTTCAGAAATAAGGATTAAATCCCTCATAGTGTGAAAGGGGATCATAATGCCAGCTGGATTTTACACTCTCATGTGTGCACAGGGTCATTTTGCACGTGGACAAAGTCAAGTTTGACCAAGTCAACAACATAAATGTAGGAGGAGTGGATCAGCAAATAAAATAGCTCAATGAGAATGATTTTCATCCTCGATAGCTATATGTGAGCTGGATTTAAGACCCTTAGGTGTGAAAATGGCTGAAGCAGGTTGAAGAGGTCAACCTTGACCAAATCAAACAACGTAGTTTATAGGAGAGGCTCTAATGAAGGTACAACGCAGTTTTGGAGGGAGATTGTTTGTGTGATGGTGGAAACCCTATTGAGTGGGAACCAAGGTGAGAAGGCTCACTTATTTTATAAGGAAGAGAATGGAAGCCATTTTGGATTAGCTTATGAACTATATTTTTATGTCTGCTTAGACTTTTCCTCTCTTTAGTTGTTTAGCTAAGATTGTTGGAGTTGTTTAGCACTAAGCTATTCCTGTTCAGGAATTCCTTCTCTTCCCTTTGAGTAGATCTTGGGAGAGATTTGATCTATCATTCCACACGTCTGGCATTGGTGCCAAGCTTCAGTCTTCAATTTCAACACCATTTCTGCAGGAGGTTGTGTTGGGTTGCAGGGTGTTGCAGTGGAGGGTTGAGAAACCCACTTTCTGAGTTGGTTTTGCATAAGAGGGAAGCTCCCTTCTATTGGAGGATCAGTTTGGATGGTTCCTAAGCTTATCTCAGACCTTTGGCAGCCAGCCAACATATTATCATCACCTACAATTCTATTCCAGTCTAGGAATTGTGTTATTTCTAGAGGCCATTTTCAGCAAAGCCTTTTGTGGCTCTTTCGGGGAGTTTTCCCGTGATTAGAGGGTTGATTCTTCCATGGGGGGAGACCTTTGATCAAATCTGCATCAGATATATATTCTTACAACATTATACAATCTTGTGCTTCAGTTTTCAGTGATTATTTAGTCATATTGCTGAATATCACCATTTGTATTCAGGGTGTATTCCTAGAAACCCTTTCTGGGTTCTCTAGCTTTTGTATTAAGGAGACTATATCTCATTTTCTGAGCCATATTGTTTAATATAATATCAGATCTATTTTTCTATGTTATTCATGTGTAATAACCTTCATTAGACTGTGCAGTCTCTTTTATGTATAAATATCTGTGCATTGTTTGGGGTTTTAGCTTTTTCTAGCTATCCTAGGTGTGGGAGGTCTGTTTAACCCACCTATTTTTCTTTGTATTAGCTCTACTTTTGGATTTAGGTTTTATATTGTCTGATATATGGGATCCAAGAAATTTTTTTTTTTTAATAGCATATATTTCTAAAAATACGTTTTTTTAGTGCATGCTTGCTGAGTAGTCCCAATTTGGGGATATTTCACTTGAATTCTTTATTTATTACTTTCAGACAAAGAAAAAAATTCAAGATAACAGTTCAATGACATTAAAGAGCAGGACGCCCCTAAATTATTTAACTAAACTTCAAAGAAGGCCTTTAAGATAGCAATTTTAAGAGAAACTAAAGAAGAGGACACCCCTGAATTATTTAGCTAAAATTTACTAAGAATATCTCAAGACAACAAGCTTAGTGAAACTAAAGAGCATGAAGACCCTGAATTATTTAATTGAAATTTGCAGAGGAAAACATAAAGATAATAGTAACAAACAGAGTTTAAGGTACCAAAACAACATATCTCAATCTAAAATTTCTGTTCTATTATCAGAGAAATTGATGTACAATATGGAAAAAAAAGGAGAAAACATTGACAAAGAGGGATAACATCACCATTAACATAGCTCAAGAATCCTATGAACATGCTTGTATTACTGATTTCCAGCTCAAAAACAGTTACAATGATCTAATGCAATCATCTTTGCAACTCAAAGTCTTGATCAAAATCCAACTTAACAGCCAACCAAAAACCAACCAACAATGATAATGAACAATACATGCAGTATTTAACTGCAAATTGAGGAGGTGATCCTACTCTAGGGTTTCAGATTTGTATTTACTACACAGTAAATGATATTTGAAAATTGAAACCATGCAAGGCCTAATGCCAAAATATATCTGACTGACCTATTGTGGTAATAAATTTCTAATTTGCTATTGAGCTAATTTTAAAATATATTTTAATTATTTTCCTTAAAACATTAACTTTACAATAACTTCTGAGTAGCTGCTAAAATATATCTGACTGAAACATTAACTGAGGTAGCTTATATTAAATCAAAATTGGGCTGTAGGTGGCCAATGTGATTGTGAAGAGTTAAATTTTGAATGGCCTCGACACCTAGCCTGGTCTTCCTCGTTGGTTTGTCTTTCAAACTTAAATCTGTCTCTATTTGTATTCTTTTATCTGTTTCTATCTTTGATCTCTCTTTGACTGCCTTGGGTTACTGTAATCTCTCCCCTAACCTCTCTTATCTGTGCTTTGTCCTAAACTCTGTCTTCCAACTTCTAACCTTTGATTGATCTTTTCTTCCTTCCACGTTTAAGTGTCATTGTTCTTTGACTATGTCCTTTACTTGTCTTTATCTCTACGCAGCCACTGTAAAACCTCTTCATTTCTTTACCTTATCCTTTGAAAAACTCTCATTGTCTCTAGAGTAATTGCATGAATCTTATTGATCATGATCCATTGTTGCCTCTGATTAATCTTGCACTCCTAATCCTTGTATGAACAAGTCTTCTGGATCATCACCCAGAGAACCTAATTTGAATAATTCTTGGACTTCAGAACTGCAATATGATTATTTCCTTTTCTGATATATCGATCATCTACAAATTAAAAATAATTTATTAAAAAAACAAGATTTTGCGAGATGGGGAGCAATGGTGGCTCACAGGTAGCAGGAAAATTCATGGACAGAGTCCGGGCAAATGGAGGCTTTTGTTTTTCATCATTTAGTTGTGGCCTTCTAGGTTTTTAGAGACGTTGCAGGGGTTAACACAGAGGTTCGGGGCTTATCACAAAGACATAGGGTTTCGACATGTTTGAATGGGGTCAGCAGTTTTGTTTTAGGTGAGGAGGTGGTTAGTGGTTTATCACACAGGGAAAAAGTGATTAGGTGTTATTAGGAGGAGGGATGCAATAAAATGGAGGGAGCAACGCGTGGCGGATAGGAGGGGTGAAAAAACTTCCCATTTCACAAGTCCCCAAAGGTCTTAAACCTTGGGCATTTGGTTTTGTGATATGAGGTTGATGCCGTCGGCTCGGGCAAAGTGGATCGAATGGTGGTCGGGTGATGGTTTGATTGCGGGTAGGATTAGAAGGTGGGGAAGGGATTTTTAATGAGGTGGAAGTTTGAATATAATGTAGGGTTTTTCATAATACAGGGAACGAGGTATATTTATGTTGGAAATATTGTCATTGATGGCAAAGGAAGTGGCAAAGGAATTGGCATCTGAAATTGTAACTAGGAACAGAGAAAAGACAGGTAGCAGACGCAGGAAAAGAGAAGTCAGTTTTTGAAGTAAGCGCATGAATAACCTGTATGGTTAAATCTGTGTTAAGGACTTGATAGATGAATGTGTGTGAACCTACGATCTTTATGTATAATTTGAAGGTGTTTAGTCTGTATGAGAATCTAAGGAAGGTCGATTTATAGTTGTAATACAAGGAAGGATTGTTATGTGCGCCTGTGTCGAATTAAATTAATAACGTTCATAGTCTCTATTGAAAGCATCTGATACACTATGAACAAAATGAGTCACTGTTAATTGCAGTATGGAACCAAGAAATTTTTGTTAATTGCACATGAAGGGTAGAGTTCATATATATACGCAGACGGAACCTGGAGTACGGAGCGGGAATTTGATTGGGCGGTTGATCACTGTTTAAAAACCGCGAGTGGATTTGCGGAAGCGGATTGCCCATATCGCACCGCTTTTGCGGGATAAGCGGTATTTGAGGAGTTGGGAGTGATTCCATAGATCATTCGACACGTGGCGAGGTGGACCCACAGAAAACCGCTTTTCACTACATGCCATCGTGCGTTATTGTTCGACCTAGGATGCCAAGCGATATGCATATATGTCGTTGATCTGGAAGCTTGCTATCTAATGGTGATCGAATGCTAGACTTGCGCGAAGTTTACTTATGGTACCATGCGCGTATTTGATTGGATATTGGCTATATATGTGGGCCCAGGGTCAAAGGTTTATCATAAGGTTAATTGTTTGAAAGCGTTGGATATTTATTTAAAATCCGAAGGGTTGTAACTTTAATCCTAAAGGTCAGTTCAAATTTGTAAATATATTTATTAGTCAATTTATTCAAATTGATAAATAAATTAAAAAGAAATCAAAGAGGCATGTGGGGTAAACTAAAGGAAATACTGTCAAAGGAATACCATTAGCGGATAAATGGTTTTTACTCATGATTTTACTAAAGGCAAAAACTATATAAGGAGAAGACGATTATTGTACAAGGTGTGCATATGTAAGGGTGGTGGATGGATAAATCTCTCTAAGGAATATCTACATGGACGAAATTTGTTCTTAATTGATAAATCTAAATCTATGATGCACCCATGGATATAATGATCTAACGATGATGAATCTCTGGTTTGATTGACTGATGAAATCATGAAGAGCTGGTGCCAGTCTACTGAAGAAAATGAATAAATCTGGTAGCCTGCAAGGTATGTTGTGTGGAAGCTATTGGATCCAGTATGAAAATTGATGAAACGTGGCCCGCAGTAGATCTGAGGGTCGAAGCCTTCAGTGAGGGGGTTGTAGCTCCCTTCAAGTGGTAACTGATAAACGAGAGCAGGGGGTAGTAGCTCCCTTCCAGGAGAAGCTGGTAAACGAGAGCAGGGGGTTGTAGCTCCCTTCCAGGAGAGGCTAGTAAACGAGAGAAGGTTGCAGCCTTCTACAGGTGGGTGCCTGCGTGCGGGTATGAGTCTGCATCAGCATAAAATTGTAAGAAGTTTTTCTTCATAATAAATATTGAAGAATAAGATAACAGCAGTGGTGGTTTTCTCCCGATTTGGGTTTCCACCTTAAATACTGGTGTTCATATGTGTTGCTTATGTTTGATGGTTTGTTATGTTATTTCTGTTCATGCTTACTGCTTATCTGATGAATGACTGATGCAATGATCTAAGTAAAGACATAATAAGATCTATGAACATACAAGTTGGATGCAGTAATGTAGAATATGGTTTAAGAGAAAGGAAAACTAAAAAGTTGTCAGTCAGCTCTAAATACTGATTCACCTCCCCCCCTCTCAGTATTTTTCCAACAATTGGTATCAGAGCGGGGTCCTTCTGAAAAATCTTATCCGCTAGAAGGAAGATCAAGCAAGATGAGTAATCAAGACGAAATAGCATCTATCAGGCCTCCGCTCTTTAACAGAAACAATTTAATCTTCTGGAAAACAAGGATGATATCCTATCTTCAGTCTCTGGGAGCAGATGTATGGGCAATTGTTGAACAAGGATATCAATATCCAGCTGCAGTACCACAGATCCAACGGAAAGAAACAATTATGAAACCAATGCAAAGGCGGTCGATGCTCTATTGGGAAGTCTGACTGAATCATAATTTGTCAAAGTCATGCAGCTGAATACAGTAAAGGCAATATGGGACAAAATCATTCTAAGTTATGAAGGTGATGCAAAGGTAAAAAGTGCTCAACTCCAAACTCTCAGAATTCAATATGAGAATCTAAAAATGGATAATGAGGAAAGCATTGCAAAATTATTTTTACGTCTTGATGATATTTTAAATTGTATGAGAAATATGGGAGAAACAATAACTGAATCTACTCTAGTTGAGAAAATTTTAAGATCACTAACGGCAAAATTTGAGTCAAAATTTTCTGCTCTTGAAGAAAAGCAGGATCTTCAAAATCTTACTATGGTGCAACTTCATGGCATACTAACTGCATATGAAATGAGAAGAGGAGGACCATCTGGAATCAAAGAAGCAGTCTTTAGAACTTCTACAAAAGGGAAGGAAGTACAAAAAATAGAAGGATCAGGATATATCTCAGAAGAAGATGAGATAAACTTTGTAAAGAAACTTCAACTTGGCACAGGACAGTTCAGAGGTAAGCTTCCTTTCAAATGTTTTGATTGTGGAAGAGTTGGTCATTATGCTACTAAGTGTCCTCATAAAGAAACACATAAAAAGGGGAAGGAAGTAGTAATAAGGAATAAGAATCATTATAGCACTAGAAAAAGTTACTATACTCATGAAGACAGTGATGGGTTATCTGATAGTGAGGAATAATGTGAACAAGATCTTAGACTTATCATGGCATTTGAAAAAGAATCTAGAGAAGAAAAGGATACTTTTGTGGATGCTCTAGAAGACAATGATTTTCTTGATGAAAACAATCAACTCAAAATTTGCTTAGAAGAGAGTAAAATAATCATAGAAAATCTGAAAAATCAGCTAGAAGAAAAAGAGAAACACAATGAGAAATTAGAGTGTGAAGTAGTAAGTCTAAGAAAAGAACTTGAGAAAGTAAAGACTCTGAATCTTAGATTTGCTAAAGGATCTGAAACCTTAGATGAGAATATCCAGGTACAACGTTCTCCCCTTATAAAGACAGGTCTTGGATATATCGAAGAATCTTCTCAGGCTTCCGCACCAAATTATCTAAAAGCAGCTACTGCTGGTATACAACATGCTGCCACTCAGCAAGGGAATAAAGAATCTTTGCAGGTAAAGCATGATCATCTCAATTCAAAGAACACTAATAGGAATATCTTTCAAAGAAACACCAATCAACAGGTAAATTCAAGAAGGAGATTTTATGATCGTAGAAATTTCTTCTTCAATGGACAATGTTTCTCATGTCACAATTTTGGTCATAAAGTTGTTCAATGTGTAGCATATAAAACCATCATGACAAGAGAAGCAAGAAATAAAAGGATTGATATTGAAACAAAGAAGAATAACTATAACAACTTTTCTCCTCTTCAAAATGAAGTTTAATGTGCTTATTGCAATAACTTTGGCCATGAAGAATCTAAATGCAGGAGCAAAGTTAAGCCAAAAGAACATGTTCCTTCAAGCCCCAAAGTATGGAAAAATAAGGAATTACAGATTGAAAATTGTGGCATAGCGTTATTTGCAGAAGATGAAGAAAACCAATGGTACATTGATAGTGGATGATCAAGACACATGACAAGTGATAAAAATAAACTTCTTGCATACAATGCTCTAGAAAAAGAAAAGAATGTTACATTTGGAAATGATACTCCTGCGGTCATTAAGGGAAAAGGGTTTGTTTTTCTAAAAGAAAAGGTGAAAGCTAATGAAGTCATGTATGTTGATGGATTAAAGCATAACTTGTTAAGTGTAAGTCAAATGTGTGATCAAGGAACTGAAGTTGTATTTAGTTCAAAATAATGTGTTGTACGTGATCTTGATACAGGTAAAACAATTATAAAAGGAAAAATAACTCCAAGCAACCCGTATGTATTAAAGAACTGCAAAGAACAATGTTACTTGAGTAAATCTTCAGAAAACTGGCTATGGCATATAAGGTTGGGGCATCTGAGCTTCTCTCAAATCAACAAATCAAGCAGAATTAAAGCTATTCGTGATCTCCCCAATATTACTCTACCTGAAAATATCGTATGCAAATCTTGCCAATTCGGTAAGAAAACCATAGTACAATTTAATGCCAAGGAAGGATCATCAAGTAAGCCTCTTGAACTCATTCATACTGACATATGTGGACCTATGAGGAAAAAGTCACCACGAGGTGAAGAATACTATATCTTATTCATTGATGATTTCTCTAGAATGTGTTGGATTGGGTTGATTAAACACAAAGATGAAGCATTTTAGAAATTTCAGATATTCAAAGCACTGGTTGAAAATGAATTAGATCTAAAAATCAAGTGTCTTAGATTTGATCGAGAAGGAGAATATACATCCAATGAATTCCTTGAATTTTGTGAACAACATGGCATAAAAAGACAGTTTTCTGTAGCTGGCACTCCACAACAGAATGGCGTAGCAGAAAGAATGAACAGAAAAGTTCAACAAATGGCTAGAACTATGCTTGATGATTCCGAAACACCTGACACATTTTGGGGAGAAGCAGCACATACAGCAGTAAATATTCTTAACAAGGCACATGTTCGTTTAAATAGTGATAAAACTCCATATGAACTCTGGTATGGTAATTCTCCCACTGTAAAGCATTTTAGAATTTTTGGAAGCAAATGTTTTATAAAAAAATAATGATGAAAAACTTGGCAAGTTTGAACCCAGAGCAGATGAAGGAATATTTCTTGGTTACTCCTCTAGGAGTAGGGCATATAAATGTTACAATAAAAGACTTCGAAAGATTGTTGAATGTATAGATGTTGTTATTGATGAGTCTCCAGCAGCTCCAAAAGAAGAAAAACAAACAAAAAATGAAGACGATGATGATGACATATATCCTTCTACATCAAATAGTAATGATACAAACAATGAACCCAATGAAGAACCCGAAGATGATTTGTTTGAAAAGGCTCCATCCAGATATGTTCAAAAGAATCATCCAGAATCTCAAATTTTGGGAGAAAAGGGATCAGGTGTACAAACAAGAAGGACTCTTGTGGGATCTTCTAGCAATCTGGCATTTTTGTCCATTATTGAACTTCACAATGTCAGTAAAGCTAGCAAAGATGAATTTTGGATTCAAGCCATGAATGAAGAGCTTGATAAAATTGAAAATAATCACACTTGGGAATTAGTACCAAGACCTCATGACAAAAATTTCTTTGGAACTAAATGGATATTAAAAAACAAGTTAAATGAGAATGGGGATGTCATAAGAAATAAAGCTAGACATGTTTGCAAGGGGTATGCTCAACAAGAAGGTATAGACTTTGAAGAAACCTTTGCCCCTGTAGCCAAACTTGAAGCCATAAGAATGTTTCTTGATTTTTCAAGCTTCCAACAAATCAAATTTTATCAAATGGATGTTAAATCTGCTTTTCTCAATGGTGATCTAGAAGAAGAAGTTTATATATAACAACCAGAAGGATTCATTTTGGGAAATGATGAAAAACTTGTTTGTAGACTTAAAAAGGCTCTATATGGTCTCAAACAAGCTCCAAGGGCATGGTACTATCGTCTTGAAAAATATCTCCATCAACAAGGATTTTCAAAAGGGTCTGCTGATAGCAACTTATACACAAAAACTGAAAATGACAAACTATTGATTGTGGTTGTATATGTTGATCATATCATTTTTGGAAGTAATGAAGAGTCTATGAGTCATAAATTTGCTTCTGATATGCAGCAAGAATTTGAAATGTCTTTACTTGGGGAACTAACATTCTTTCTTGGCTTGCAAGTGCAACAAGAAACAAATGGCATATTCTTATCACAAGAAAAATACCTCAAGCAAATCCTGAAGAAGTATGGCATGGAAGACTGCAAACATGTAAGTACACCAATGATAACCGGATGTAATCTCAGTTATAATGATGATTCCCCCATGGTGAATCAACCAGAATATAGATCTATGATAGGAAGTCTACTTTATCTCACTGGAACAAGACCAGACATCATGCATGCAATTGGGATTGTTGGATGATTCCAAGCTAATCCAAAAGAGTCTCACCTTCAGGCTGTGAAAAGAATATTCAAATATATACAAGGAACTCAAGACTTTGGACTATGGTATCCAAAGAATGCTGATCTTACTCTTCATGCATACACTGATGCAGATTGGGCTGGAAGTGTTGATGATCGGAAAAGCACTAGTGGTGGTGCATTCTATATGGGGCCCCGGTTAGTATCATGGCTCAGCAACAAGAAAAGCTCTATTGCCTTATCTACAGCAGAAGTAGAATATGTGGTTGCCGCATCATGTTGCACTCAAATTCTCTGGATGATGCAAACCTTACAAGACTTTAAAATCAAATGTTCACCTCCTATCTCCATTATGTGTGACAATACAAGTGCCATCGGTATCTCAAAGAATCCTGTTATGCATTCCAAGACCAAGCACATTCCCATCAAATATCACTTCTTACGTGAACAAGTGCTTGAACAAAAGGAGAAATTGGAGTATGTTCCCTCCAAAGAACAAGTTGTTGATATATTTACCAAACCTCTACCCAGGGAAGCGTTCAAATATCTCAGACAGAAACTGGGAGTAGTCTCTTCCAAGCAAAACAACAGATTTATTTAAAAACAGAAGATTAAATTGGTTGTGAGGTGCTGTTGGGCATCTTTGAATGCAGAGGCTAAGGGGGAGCATTGGTCATATGAAGAGGATGCACTATTGGCATTTATAAGTCATTTTGTTATATTATGTTTGAAGATGCAGCATGATCTTAGGGGGGGCATGGTATTGTCGGTTCAAAGGATCTTGATCAATTCTTTGCCATTGATGTCAAAGGGGGAGGTAAAGCGAAAAGCAACAAAGGGCTTCTATAAGAAAATAAGAGGAAGAATATTGCCATCAATGCCAAAGGGGGAGATTGTTGGAAATATTGTCATTGATGGAAAAGGAAGTGGCAAAGGAATTGGCATCTGAAACTGTAACTAGGAACAGAGAAAAGATAGGTAGCAGAGGAAGGAAAAGAGAAGTCAGTTTTTGAAGTAAGCGCATGAAGAACCTGTATGGTTAAATCCGTGTTAAGGACTTGATAGATGAATGTGTGTGAACCTACACTCTTTATGTATAATTTGAAGGTGTTTAGTTTGTATGAGAATCTGAGGAAGGTCGATTTATAGTTGTAATACAGGGAAGGATTTTTATGTGCGCCTATGTAGAATTAAATTAATAACGTTCATAGTCTCTATTGAAAGCATCTGATACACTGTGAACAAAATGAATCGTTGGTAATTGTAGTATGGAACCAAGAAATTTTTGTTAATTGCACATGAAGGGCAGAGTTCATATATATACGCAGACGGAACCTGGAGTACGGAGCGGGAATTTGATTGAACGGTTGATCACTGTTTAAAAACCGTGAGTGGATTTGCAGAAGCGGATTTCCCATATTGCACCGCTTTTGTGGGATAAGCGGTATTTGAGGAGTTGGGAGCGATTCCATAGATAATTCGACACGTGGCAAGGTGGACCCAAGGAAAACCGCTTGTCACTGCGCGCCATCGCGCGTTATCGTTCGACCCAGGATGCCCAACGATATGCATATATGCCGTTGATATGAAAGCTTGCTATCTAATAGTGATCAGACACTGGACTTGTGCGAAGTTTACTTATGGTACCATGCTCATATTTGATTGGCTATTGGCTATATATGTGGGCCCGGGGTCAAAGGTTTATCATAAGGTTAATTGTTTGAAAGCGTTGGATATTTCTTTAAAATTCGAAGGGTTGTAACTTTAATCCTAAAGTTCAGTTCAAAGTTGTAAATATATTTATTTGTCAATTTCTTCAAATTGATAAATAAATTAAAAAGAAATCAAAGAGGCACGTGGGGTAAACTAAAGGAAATACTGTCAAAGGAATACCATTAGTGGATAAATGGTTTTTACTCATGGTTTTACTAAAGCCAAAATCTATATAAGGAGAAGACGATTATTGTACAAGGTGTGCATATGTAACGGTGGTGGATGGATAAATATCTCTAAGGAATATCTACATGGACGAACTCTGTTCTTAATTGATAAATCTGAATCTATGATGCACCCATGGATATAATGATCTGATGATGATGAATCTCTGGTTTGATTGACTGATGAAATCATGAAGAACTGGTGCCAGTCTACTGAAGAAAATGAATAAATCTGGTAGCCTACAATGTGTGTTGTGTGGAAGCTATTGGATCCAGTATGAAAATTGATGAAACGTGGTCTGCAGTAGATCTGAGGGTCGAAGCCTTCAGTGAGGGGGTTGTAGCTCCCTTCCAGTGGTAGCTGGTAAACGAGAGCAGGGGGTAGTAGCTCTCTTCCAGGAGAGGCTGGTAAACGAGAGCAGGGGGTTGTAGCTCCCTTCCAGGAGAGGCTGGTAAATGAGAGAAGGTTGTAGCCTTCTACAGGTGGGTGCCTGCGTGCTGGTATGAGTCTGCATCAGCATAAAATTGTAAGAAGTTTTTCTTTATAATAAATATTGAAGACTGAGATAACAGCAGTGGTGGTTTTCTCCCGATTTGGGTTTCCACCTTAAATATTGGTGTTCATATGTGTTGCTTATGTTTGATGGTTTGTTCTGTTATTTCTGTTCATGCTTACAGCTTATCTGATGAATGACTAATGCAATGATCTAAGTAAAGACATAATAAGATCTCTGGACATACAAGTTGGATGCAGTAATGTAGAATATAGTTTAAGAGAAAGGAAAACTAAAAGTTTTGAATAGGCTCTAATCTTGATTCACCCCCCCCCCCCCCCCCTCTCAGTATTTTTCCAACAATTTAGAGCAGAAGAACTTTAAATATAAAGCTGGGGGGCCAAGGTCCAATGAAAGCGAAGAGTAAAGGTTTTAAAGTGGGGGGTTAAAAACATAAAAGGGGTCAGGTTTTTTAAATAAGCAAGTTCTATTTAAAAGAGTGGTTCCGGAATAAATTAATTGTATTTGTAAAACAATGTAAAAAATAGGTTTCTTACATTGTTTCAATGGAAGAAGGGGAATGAATGAAGGGGAGAGGTTTTTAGCAATGGGGTGGGGTTTTAGGTAGGGAAAGGGGTTAAAATGAGGGATTTAGGTCAAACATGAGTTTTCAGGGTATGAGACGAATAGAAAAGGTAAAATGAGAGATAATGGAGAGGCTAAGTGAAAAATAATGAAGGTAGTGAGATTTTTGAAAATAAATGATAGCCAATGAATGTTATTTTCAGCAAACTGTAGAAAATCCATAGTCATCTAGTGATATTGTAGAATACAGGAGACTAAGAGTGGCTCCATCTAGGGAGGGCAGCTCCCTTGGGAGGTGTCAAGAACATTTGTAGATCAGTAGTGTGTTTGTATTTGGCTGATTTTCATTCTGTAATTGTTGATCTGCCATAATTTTTTGTGATTGAAACCTTAAAAAAATTGAAAACTATGCTTCCTTCAAATTAATTCTTCCTACTCATTATTCTATTCTAACATTTTTTCTTTACTCTTTGGGTGTATTTAGACTTGCAAATCTTGACATCTTTTTTCTTTTGAAAGAAACTATCTATTTTATAACCTTATAACTTCCAAAGGCTCATATTAGACTAACGAACTCGTTTATTCTCTACCTAACTACTTATCTTCCAAGATTAAACATTTTGACATATTTTTATCCACTAACTATCAACATGAAATTTAAATTATCAATGATTCAAGATTAAGAAATTTGATCATCATTAATTGTGGCATTTTAAGACAAGCTGCACACAACATTATTTTACAAAAAGTAAACTTAAAAAACTGAGGGTTTTGGTCTTGAATTTTTCATTTATCACCCATCCCTCACTTTTCTTATTGATTTCAGATTTAGGCTTTGGAACCAATGTCATTTCCTACCTACCTACTGATAATTGAAATTTAAAAAGTTTGGAAAATCTTCATTTTCTAACTTATCAGCAAAAATTCAAAAATTGTACAATAATGATTAGGCTATATGATTGAACAAGAATTCTTCAAAAGTAGTGGTATTTTGATTTGCACACTTTCAGAAATATTTATTTTTGATATGGGGCTTACACTTTTCTTTTTAGATGCCCTCTTTTCTTCTTTTCTTTCTCTCTTTTTGTATCAATTTTCCTGAGATTTTGTTTAAGTAATGTTATATATAATGAAGAAAACTTAAACTGGGATTATTCGCTGAAAAAATGCTTGAACAACCTACCATTTTTCTTGTAAGAAAAATGTATTATTACCTCTTGCAGAGTGAATGGTGTATGGACGTTTCCATAGGTTATCGAACTTTCCATTCTTGCCTTTGTCCTCTCTTCTTGAATCCCATTTCAGCACTTTGTCTCCAATGTTAAAATATTTTCCTTGGTCCTTTTGTCAAAGAATTTCTTGCTTTTTTCCTCTAGAATTTGTGTTCTGTTGTACACTCGTTCTCTAGTTTGTTGCAGCTGAATAGTTTGGTTTATTCTTCTTTGTATTTCACTCTCTTGAGACTGCACCTCTTGAATGAGCTTCATCACTGGCACTCCCAAGCCTGTTTGGAAGACTGCATCTATTCCATGGACTAGTTGATAGGGTGACATGTCAATTGAATTTTTATTTGTTAGCTTGTCTTCCCATAGTGCATGTACCAATTTTCTATGCCATGATTTCTTATTCTCCTCCAGAAATTTTTTAATGATGTTTACCAAACTCTTATTTGAGGATTAAGCCATCCCATTACCTTGAGGGTAATAATCTGTAGAATTTCCCAAAGTAATGTGATATTTGTGGCAGAAATCCACCATTTCGTTGGATTTAAAGGCAGAAGCATTATCAGTGATAATTTTCCTAGGACAGCCAAATCTAGATAGGATGTTGTTTTCAAGAAATCTGATAATTACTGAGTCTGTGGCAGTCCTGGAAGGAATATCTTCTATCCACTATTAAATATTCAGTTGCAGTGAGGATTCATTTATGCTGGGTAGAGGAGAAAGGGTGGATTTCTTCAATCAAATCTAGAACCCATTGTTGAAAAGGAGCTTCAACAGAAATTGGTTGTAATGGCAAAGGTAGCATCTTTCTTTTTCCCTAAAATTTTTGGCACTTATGACAGTTAAATACCATTTTGTGGATTTCTTGGAAGAGGGTAGGCTAATAGAAACCAGCCCTAAGGATTTTATTAACAGTGGTATTCCAATAGAGGTGACCTCCACATTCTCCTTCATGAAATTCATGCATAATCCTGCCTTCATCTTCTTTAGGCAAACATTTAAGCAATACACCACCAGAATTTTTCCAATATAAAATTGTGTCCATAATGCAGAAATTTATATATTTTAACTTCAAGAATATAGCCTTTGTTTTGGACAAACCAGGAGGAACATTTAGATTAAAAAGCACATATAATATATCAGCATACTAGGGAAAGTTCAGAAAATCTTTTTTAATAGGTGGAGTCGACATCTCCTCTTGTTCATCTTATGAGTGCATCATATTGATGTCTAGTGCTTGAAAATTTGTTTCAACCATAAGTTTAGCCAGTCCTTGTCCATTGATAAATCTGGTGGGATTGATTTCCAGGTCATATTCCAATATAACAGAAATCCACTTACCTCTTTTACCATCAAGATCTTGTGCCAGGATGTCTTTAACCACTGTGTGAGGCACAAATGCAATGATGTGTGCATGCAAAATGTAGACTCTGAAATATTTTTGTGCTTTGAATAAGGAAAAATCCTGCTTTTCAATCATCTTATATTTTAGAGCTGCATCTCTTAGAGCTTGGCTGAAGAATGATATGGGTTGCTCCCATCCTTTCATATTTTTCTGCAGTAATACAACAAAAACTGTGTGTTTTGATGCAAAGGAAAATATAAAGAAATACTTGGTGAAATCAGGGCTAATTAGAATTGGTGTTTTGTAAGAGCTTGTTTCACCAAGTCAAAATATTTCTTTGCTTCTATGTCCATTTGACTCTTGATTCTCTCTTGAGAATGTTAGTGATGTTTCTTAGGATTTCTACAAGGTTTGGTATGAACCTTTTAAAAAAATTTATCTTTCCAATGAAATGTTGCAGCTCTTTGATATTTCTTGGGTGACTGATTTGCAATATCCCTTCAATTCTCTTTGGGTCAATCTTGATCCCTTCTTCAGATATGATGTGGCCTAGAAGATTTCCTTCTTGAAGGCCAAATAAGGATTTTTTGGGATTCAAATATAGGCCATACTTTCTCCATTTATCGAAGACCTTTCTCAAGTGAGCTAAATTTTCTTCATCGGGTTTTTAGTAGACTGTGATGTCATCAAGCTATATCACAATGAAATAACCTATTTCTTCTGAGAAATCAATATCCATTGCTCTCTGAAAAGTGGCTCCAGCATTCATTAATCTAAAATGCATATTTACAAACATAAAGGTTCCCCAAGGTGTGGTGAAATATGTTTTCTGTTGATCATATGGATGTACCATCACACTATTGTACCCTGAAAAGCCATCCAGCAGGGATATCCTTTTGGAGCCTACTACCCTTTGCAATATGTGATCCATTTCTGGTAAAGGGTAGTTGTCCTTCAAGGATGCCTTGTTTAAATTCTTGAAGTCTATGCAGACCTTAATTTCTCATGTCTTCTTCCTTACTAATACAAGATTTGAAACCCATTCTGAGTACCTTAGTGGGATTATTATTCCAGCATTATACATTGTCTTTACTTCCTTTTCATCCAGTTACATTTGAACAAGATTGATTCTACGTAGCTTTTGTTGAAAGGGCTTCTGTATTTATTTGAGTGGAATCTTGTGCTGAATAATATCAATATCATAGGACTTCATGTCTTCATAGCTCTAGGAAAACACATCACTAAATTCTTTGAATAGCTCATTATATCTCTATTTTATAGGAGTTGGTAGTGTCTTTGATATTTTTACCATTTTGGGCTCTTACTCACTGCCTATATTTCACTCTTCTACATTTGCTTCTATGGATTCCATTTTTCCTTTTTAGCAACATCATTAAAATCAAAAAGTTCCTATAGAGGTACCAGTCCTCTTGGTAGGGTATTATCTCTGCATTGCAGCACTTCAAAGTCTTATTTTTATGGATCTTCACGCATTTCTGTCCTATGTGGGTCTTCTTCTGCTAAAAAATGTATACAAGCATCATGAGTGGACTCCTCCTTGCATGTTTGTTCCTCAGTAGGGTAGTCCTCTGCATGACCTAAGTTTGAATCCGGAAATTCAAACTCATTCTTGGACTATAGGAAGTCTTCAATCTGTTTTTCACCTTCAAAAACTTGCCAATATTTTACATTATCAAGGACTTCTGGTCTATATTTAACCTTCACAGTGTACTGTTTATTAGCACAAGGTAGTTGAAAAGTGTTGGCTGCAAATGCTAGTCCATTGGAAAGCATATTTTGATTCATGGGACAAAGGCAAGGTCATATTATTTGAATGTTTTTAGGGGGTCAAGGGAAGCGTTTCTGTAGGTTCTTAATCTAGGATGTCTTGCTGAATATTATCCCTTAGCTTGCCTAATGACTAACTCAGAATCCCCATGGAGAGAGATCCTTTTGGCTTCTAATTTTTTCAGAAGTTGTAATCCTAGAAGGAGGGCCTCATATTCTACTATGTTGTTTGTACATTGAAATTTCAATTTATAGGAGTGACCCTCTCCGTGATTGTTCTTAGTTTTGTGTACCCACACACCTGCCCCTGAACCAATTTTCCCACAATACCCATCAAAGCTCATGCTCCACAGAGGTTCAGGTTCAAATTTGTGTTGTTCATTTTCTATTTGGTCTGATTTTTCTTCCTCTTTCTCAGTTGTTTGTTCATTTATTGCTACTTGTTCATTAATGTTTTCATCATTGTAAAGGATAAATGAATCAAGGTTTGTGTGAGAAGAGTAAAGAGGGGAGTTATCAAGATTTTCTTGACTGTTGACAATGTATTTGATATGAGTCTCCCTATATAATCTTCTTGGTTGACTAAATAATGGTATGGTAGCATAGTTCATATCCATTTGGAGGGTGCCTTGAAGTTTGGCTCCCCATGAGCGTGATAAGAGCATGCCATATTTAGGAGGAATGTTAGCCACTACAATATCCATTACTAGGATTTTGGCTGGTATTTGTGCTAGATTAACACATAGATCTTTGATTATGCCTAGACATTTAACTCTACTAGAGTCAAAGGAGTACAAGTCTTTGTATGTTCTAGTTATCTCAAGGCCTAGTCTTTCCATAACCACCCTTGGCATGAGGTTGTGAGATGCTCATGAACCTAACATGGAATTATGAAGGATTTTATCATGAATATTCAAACTGACATAAAATGGAGGGACGCCTCCTTCTTGGAATTTCCCTTCTACTTCAGGTCGAAACAAAAGATTAGGTTTTTCATCATTTAAATTCACAGAATAAAATGTTTTTCCTATGTTTAAAGCTTTCAAAACTTGGGAGCTATATACATATTGGCCAACTAATTCATTAAGAGGTATGGAAATTTGTATCTTGGAAATTTCATTCTCAATACTAAAGGGTGTCTGTATTTGTGGCAAATTTAAATCAATTTTATCAGACACTGCTTTTGCAGAAATTCTAGATTGCTAATTTTCACTAGAAATGTCAGTTGAATCGGTTTTGTTAGGGCTACTAGTTGATTTACTAGTGCTGCTTTCTAGATTGTTTTTGTTTTTATTTTTATCAAAACTTTTAACCATTATGTTTGAAGTTTTTTCTGTCTTTTTAGGATCATTATCACGAGTCTTCCTAGCAGAAATTTCAGGGTTCTTTCTCTTCGGAGTATCTTGGGTTTTCTTGCTTCCAAGGTCATATTTCCTATGTACTTCGATGATAGTATTTTCGAATACTTGTTTGTAGTCCTCAGATTCAAGGCATTCTTCTTCATTTAGGGCAAATATGCCTTGTTCTTCCTCAGTGAGGAAAACAATATCCTCATTATTTACTCCCAATAGATTGATTTGACTTTGCTCTGAATCTTCAACACCCCCTCATCCTCATCAGCATAATTTTCTTGAAAAGGAAACCTGATTTTCTAGTCATGTTACCTCTATTCTCTTTGTCTTATTTGAGGGGGGTTTCTCCAAAAGTTTTGGTTTTGGTTCTAGTTTCTATTTTGAGGAGATGCTTGGTTTTCTCTAGAGAAAGTACTCTCATTCATGTTTATTCTCTCCATAGTTCTTACAAGGATATCAATCTTCATATCAAATGCGGAGGCTACAACCTCTTCCCTATATGTGAATTTTTTTTCATTTTTCATTCTATCCCATTTGGCAATCAAATTTGCTTCTACACTTATTGCACCCCTCTACATATCTTCTAATGTAAGAGGGTCTCTTTCTCTTAGTTGATAAGCCATATCTGAGTCAAAACAATATCGAAATTTCATTAGGGCTAGACCTTGTGAGGGTTTTATGTGAGGAGGGAGGGCATTATATACACTGTTGAACCTAGTGCAGTAGTCCTGCACACTCTCTCCAATGTTTATCTTAATGTTTTCATATTCTGATAAGATTTGGAGAGGGTTTTTCTTGACTTCCCCTTTTTTTAGGAATAATTGATGAAAAGTAGGGAGGTCATGTATACTATTAGGGGTTATGAATTTAAACCATTTTCTTTCTTCTCCCCTAAGCTTTGAGAAAACAATCTTAGTTTAATAGTTTCATCATCTATTTCTTGTCTGCCAAAATAGTCATCCATTTTATCCAAATGTTGTTGAGAAGTTGTAGAAATACTTGCATCGAAAAAAGTGATTTTGGACTGATATTCCTATGGTAGAACTACTAAAGGCAAGGGTAAGACTAATGGGGCATACCAGGTTGCCATGGTTGGTGGTTGAGGAAACAAAGGGGGGTTAACAAGTGGAGGGTTGACAAAATGAGGTGGAGGGTTGAATGGAGGAAGGTGAACAGTAGGTATGTGAGTGGGGGTAAAGGTTTGAACAATATGATTCTGCTATAATATGGATGGGTCTAAAACTATCTAGGTTATCCAATTCTGAGATCTATTCCTAGACAAGATTTTTTCCAGGGGTGAGCCAAATAGGATATCCTGCAAGTACTTAATGTTTTCACGTAAGGAACTTTCCTTGTGAATAGGTCTGCTAACAGTTGTGCTTTTAGATCTAGGATTTCTCCTTAGGATGTGCTCTGGATTGTAAACTATTGTAGGAGGGTTTGGGTCTGGATGGGATCTAGTACAGATTCTTCTAGAAGCCAGAACTTGGACCCAAGGTTCAGAGAGGTTGACAGTTTTATAATAGTTTGAAAAAAAACCAATCTATGAAAGAAAAATACTTAATTCACAAAGTATTTTAACTGGGTTATTTTTTGAGTTTTTATAATATTAGGATTTCTCAATAATTTCCCAGTGGAGTCTGTAGAAAACCAGTGGAGTCATCAATCCTACTAAAACTAGTGGAGTCACCAGGTGGATGATTTCAACTTTCTTGAGGCTGGTTGTTGTCCACCATTAGCAACATGATACCAATATTGGATAATACTTGTGATTTAAATTTGAGTATGGTTTATGAGTTCTTGAGGAAATTTTAAACTTTGTTAATAACTCAGCCTCCCCAGTATGGTCACCATCATGTTGGCTCCCTATAATTTTCAATATTGGCAAGAGTAAGTAGCAGGGAACCACATTAAACAAATTTTGAGTCTAAGGACCTAGCCTTCGTGGGCTCAGAGAGGGATCTCTCTACATTTATAATTAACTGATTTATCTTTATGCTTATGTTTTTCTGATTTTAGGCTAGTTATGAAGTTCCAGGTTGTTTTGTTTTTATTGATTGATTATAGGTCAGATAGATAGAATGTGGGAATCTTAATCCATTGGGCTATGGAGTCATAAAAGTTTTAAATTGTAAATCAACACTTCAAGGGTTTTCATAGGGAAAGCTAACTATATCAAATGGATCTTATTAGGTGAGATGAATATGAAATGACAGCAAGTTTCTGATTTTAGTAAAACTAAAGGGAAATTAAGAATCCTTTAACTATACTTCAACAAGAAATATTTTAAGGTAACAATTTAAGAGAAACTAAAGAGTAGGACACCCCTGAATTATTTAATAAAACTTTACTAAGAAATCCTTAAGACAACAATCCAGTAATACTAAAGAGAAGGACACCCCTAAATTCTTTATTTATTACTTTCAGACAAACAAAAACATTCAAGATAACAACTCAATCAAGTTAAAAATTAGTATGCCCCTGAATGATTTAACTAAACTTCAAAGAAGGCCTTTAAGATTGTAGTTTTAAGAGAAACTAAAGAGAACAACGCCCCCGAATTCTTTTGCTAAACTTTACTAATAAAATATTAAGACAACAAGCTTAGTGAAACTAAAGAGCAGGACGACCCTGAATTCTTTGATTAAACTTTGCAGAGGAAAACATAAAGATAATAGTAACAGACAGAGTTTAAGGTGCCAAAACAACATATATCAATCTAAATTTTTTGTTCTATTATCAGAGAAATTGATGTACAATATGGAAAACAAAGGAGAAAACATTGAAAAAGAGGGATAACATCACCATTAACATAGCTCAAGAATCCTGTGAACGTGCTTGTATTACTGATGTCTAGCTCAAAAACAGTTACAATGATCCAGTGCAATAATCTTTGCAACTCAAAGTCTTGATCAAAATCCAACTTAGCAGCTAAACAACAACAAAACACAAATAATAATGAACAATAGATGTAGTATTTAACTGCAAATTGAGGAGGTGATCCTATTCTAGGGTTTCATATTTGTATTTACTACAGAGTAAATGATGTTTGAAAATTGAGGCCATGCAAGGCCCAATGCCAAAATATCTCTGACAGACCTACTGTAGTATAAATTTCTAATTTTCTATTGAGCTAACTTTAAAATATATTTTACTTATTTGCCTTAAAACATTAACTTTAAAATAACTTCTAAGTAGCTGATAAAATATCTCTGACTGAAACATTAACTGAGGTAGCTTATATTAAATCAAAATTGGGTTGTAGGTGGCCAATGTGATTTTGAAGAGTTAAATGTTGAATGGCCTTGACACCTGGCCTAGTATTCCTCGTTTGTTTTTCTTTCAAACTTAAATATGTCTTTATCTGTATTATTTTACCTATTTCTATCTATGATATCTATTTGAATGCCTTGGGTTACTGTAATCTCTCCCTTAACCTCTCTTATCTTCGCTTTGTATTCAACTCTATCTTCCAACTTTTAACCTTTGATTGATCTTTTATTCCTTTCACCTTTAACTATCACTGTTCATTAAATGTTTTCTTTAATTGTCTTTATCTATGCGCATCCACTGTAAAAACTCTTCATTTCTTTGCCCTATCCTTTGAAAAACTCTTGTTGTATATGGATTAATTGCATGATCCATATTGATAATGATCCATTGCTGCCTCTAATTAATCTTGCGCTCCTAATCCTTGGATGAACAACGCTTTTGGATCGTCACCCATAGAACCTAATTTGAATAATTCTTGGACTTTAGAACCACAATATGATTATTGCATTTTCTAATTTATCAATCATATGCAAAATAAAAATAATTTATTAATAAAAACGAGATTCTGCGGGATGGGGAGCAATGATGGCTCGCAGGTAGTAAGAAAATTCATGGACAGAGTCCAAACAAATGGAGGCTTTTGGTTTTCAGCATTTAGTTGTGGCCTTCCAGGTTTTTAAAGACGTTACAGGGGTTAACACAGAGGTTCAAGGCTTATCTCAAAGACACATGGTTTCGACATGTTTGAATGGGGTCAACGGTTTTGTTTTAGGCTGGGAGGTGGTTAGTGGTTTATCGCACGAGGAAAAATCCGGTAGGTGGTATTAGGCAGAGGGATGCTATAGAATGGAGTGAGCAACGCATGGCAGATAGGAGGGGTGAAAAAACCACCCATTTCGCAAGTCCCCAAAGTTTTTAAACCTCAGGCATTTGGTGTTGCGATATGAGGTTGGGGCCATCGGATCGGGCAAAGCGGATCGAACGGTGGTCAGGCGATGGTTTGATTGCGGGTAGGCTTAGAAGGTGGGGCCGGGATTTTGAATGAGGTGGCAAGTTGAATATAACACTAGGTTTATAATAATGCGGGGCCCAGGGTATATTTAGAGAGGAAGCACTTTAAATATAAAGGTGGAGGCCAAGGTCATATGAAAGTGGAGGGTAAAGGTTTTAAAGTAGGGGGTTAAAAACATATAAGGGGTCAGGTTTTTTAAATAAATAGGTTGTATTTAAAAGAGTGGGTCGCGAATAAATTAATTTTATTCTTAAAACAATGTAAAAGATATGTTTTTTACATCATTTCAATGAAAGAAGGGGAATGAATGAAGGGAAGAGGATTTTAGCAATGGGGTGGGTTTTAGGTAGGGAAAGGGGTTAAAATGAGGGATTTAGGGTTAATATGAGTTTTTAGGGTATGAGAGGAATGGAAAAGATAAAATGAGAGATAATGGAGAGGCTAAGTGAAAAAATAATGAAGATAGTGGCATTTCTGAAAATAAATGACAGTTAGGGAATGTTATTTTTAGTAGACTGTAGAAAATCCATAGTCATATAGTGATATTGTAGAATACAAGAGACTAACAACCTAGACATGCCTCATTGGGCCGCGTAGTTGGAGCATGCCATTGAATTCTATAATGTGACAGCAGAAGAGGATGAGAAAGATTCACACAATATTAATATCCCATAGCTAGAAGGACAACGCGAGGTTGCTGGACCAGAACCTGAGATCCTTGACATAGCGCAACTGGTGAAGACGCATAAGGTGAATATAGGGTTAGAGGAGGAGCCAAAATGCGCGCTTATTGGAGATTTTTGGGATGCTAAAATAGTCAAAAACGTCATAGAACTATTGCATGAATATGAAGAACTCTTTCCCTCGAAGTTTTATGAACTAAAGGGAATAGTAAGAGACCTCATATTTATGAGGATCAATCTGAAACCATATCATTGAATCTTATAAAACAACAACCCTATAGATTGAACCCAAAGTACAAGGAAAAGGTGAAGGAGGAATTGGAAAAGATTATTAAAGCTGGCATAATTTAACCTGTGGAGGAATTTGAATGGGTAAGTCCTATGGTTGTTTAGGAGAAGAAGCAAAAGGGTGAAATCAGAACTTGTATTGATTTGAGTAAACTGAATGATGCATGTGTGCATGACTCATTCCCTACACCTTTTACAGGTGAATTATTGGATAATGTTGGAGGGTAGGAGGCCTACTCTTTTACAGATGGGTTTTCAGGTTACCATTAGATTAGAATTGCACCAGAAGATAGGAGTAAGACAAATTTTGCCACTGAATAGGGGTACTTTTAGTATACAGTCATGCCTTTTGGATTGAAGAATGCTCCTGCAAGTCAAAACTTTTAAGGAGTACACACACAAATTTTTGGAATTTTATTTTGATGATTGGACAGTCTTTAGAATACTGAAGAAAAATGTTGCGAGCTTAACAATGATGTTGGATACCTGCAGAGAGTATCAAATATAATTGAAATTGAAGAAATGCATATTTTTTGTACCATTTGGTATACTATATGGGCATGTGGTTTGCAAAAAAGTATTGATGGTAGAACCCGCAAAGCTTTCTGCTATTGTGAACCTAGAACCACATAAGAAAATGAAGCAACTATGCAAACACTGGGACATATTGGCTACTACAGGAATTTTATCAATGCATATGCACCAATGCCAACAGCTAGCGTAGACATGTATCCGTGATGGGATGCCTTAAAAATTGAGGAATACTTAATAATTTGAGAATTAGAGCATTTCTAAACCCGTGCACCCAAGGCATGTGCTCTACCTTTACTAATCCAGCATACATAACATGCACAAGGTAGTATTATTATGCCAATTCAGGGAAAGTCTTCTCATTAGCCAGGTCATAATCATCAAATTTCATTGATGGGATCTTCCCAAACATCTCCGTCGCCAATGTGATTGCTTCAGGGATCAATGGCATCTGTAGGTAGTCGTGAATTATATCCACATCTTTCAAGGCTTTAACAAAAGTTATGCGCGGCTTCACATACTTGGGGAGCCATGAGATGGGCTTGAAAAAGAGAGAAGCCTCCTCGATTGTTGTCATATGTCTCTTTGTTGGGTCACCCATAGGGGATCTGTCTTTTGACGATTGGTGGGGGGATTTTTGTGACTTTGGCGACGATCCCTTAGTCACCTTACCCTTTCACTTGGCTGGTGTTGATACGACTTCATGAACCTCGGGGATAACTTCATGGACTTCTTTAGAGCCTCAGTTGGTAGATGCCGTAATTGGCACAGATTTCTCCTCAGACTAAGCACTCTCAGCAACAGAATCAGTGGCCATCCTAGGCTTGAATATAAACTAGGTATTGCTTACATCGTATGTGGGGGTCTCATGGCCAGACATATAGTGGATATTAATAATCATAGGGCACAATTCACTCAAACAACAAGAGAATGGAATGTGACCCACTTCATCATTTTTATAGACAATCAATGGTAAAAACTGTCAAAATTAATTAATGACACCTTGTCCCTGTAAAAACGGTCAAAAATCCCATAAGATATCCTCATTAATTGCACAAAACCTGCTCCATACAATGGTAAAATCGATTTTCACCCAGAGGTACTGTTCCAATGGCTACTTTTTCACACCATGCACAACCTCTACACTCATGTCACACCTTCCTGTGCATTCCCTTCGCGCAGTGCGCAGACAAGTGGATTCCTTTTCTCTGACCATATATTCACTTGGTAGGCATAGGGTTATCCCTATATGGCTTCAATCGGCTTTCATTGAAGTATCCCGAGAGACTCTCACCATGTAACGTGGCCAAGCGCATCGCACCTCCATTAGTGATCTCCTTCACAGTATATGGCCCCATCCAATTTTTTCTGAACTTTCCTGGGTGGCATGCAAACTAATTTTCGTAGAATAAAACTAGATCTTCTTCCTTAAATGCCTTCTTCCAGATGTGCCTATCATGCCAGGCCTTCTCGTGCGCCTTCTGTACTTGTTGATCAAATTTGGCAATAAAACAATCCTCCTCTAATGCAACCAATTGTGACAGATGTTCCTTCATGATGTCTGGTTTCGCCTTATTAGTTAGTGCTACGATGTATAGGCTTGTAATGATGTATTCCATTGGCATGATAGCTTCTTGGCCATAAACCATCCTAAATGGTGTTTTACCAGTCTAATTCTTGCATGTGGTCCGATAAGCCCATAAGAAAGAAGGTATGTGCACGTCCCAATCATTTCGATTTACATTGCAGATCTTTGTAAGAGCATTCTCCAAGATCTCATTAAAGTCTTCTACTGAACCATTTTCCTGGGGGTGATAGGGAGTACTCTTCTAGTGATACATATTGAATTATTTTGTTAGAGCTTCAATAGTCTCATTAAAAAATTGTGTACCCTGATCACTCATCAATATCTTTGGGCACCCAAATCTGGTCAAGATATTTTCAAAAATAAATTGTGCAGTAGTGTCTGCAGTACAATATTTTATTGGCTTAGCCTCTGCCCATATGGTTACATAGTTTGTTGCAGTGATGATGTAGTGAACACTATTATTTTTTCCATGAGAATTAATAGGTCCAAAAAATTCTATGGCCCATTTATCAAAAGCTTGCAGATCCATCAACGGCTGCGATGGCATCTCATCTCTACGTGATGGGTTCCCCATTCTTTAGCATGCATCACAAGCATCCATATGTATTTTGGGCCACAATAATCCAGCGCACTAAACCTTTTTCATAGTGGCTTTCCCTGCATAGTGACCACCTACCACTCCCCCATGAGCTTCAACCAAGATGTCGTGTCTTTCATGTTCTAATACATACCTTCTTAAAACCTCATCCACTCCCAACTTGTATAATTGATAAGAAATCAATGTAACGACAGTTGAGCATGAAACCAACTCCTTCTTTTGTTGCAACGAATATTCAACATGCACACTACCAGTAGTAAAAAATTGAATGATATCTGCAAAGTGTTCATCAACCACTTTAATGGCAAAGAGATTCACATCAGGTAATCCCTCCTCCAGACTGGTCAGTTCCTCCCCATTCTCAATGCGTGATAAGTGATTATGTCCAGCATTCAATCTACCAGGCTTAATAATGATTTCAAAATCATATTCTTGAAATAGTAATAGCCACATACAAATCTTCCCCCCCAACACATCCTTGTTGACTAGGTATTCAAAGTAGAGTGGTCAGTGAAAATATTGAAGTGCCCTCCTAGAAGATAATACCTATATTTTGTAGAGCGTATACCATATCCAAACCTTCGCTTTATATTTTTGAATAGGTGTGATCTAGACTAAAGAGATTTCTACTTGCAAAGGTAATGGGGTGATCAATATCTCCTTCTCCTAGTTGCGCTAAGACAACTACAAGTTCAATTTCAGAAGCATAAACATGCACATGGAAGACCTTGGACCAGTCAAGGAATACCAAGATAGGCATAGTAACCATATTTTCCTTCAGTAGCTCAAAGCTCTTTTGGAATTCCTCATCCCAACAAAAGGACACATATCTCTTTAGCAAATTTTCCATGGGTGCAGTGATCAGAGTGTAGCCCTGAATGAATTTTCTATAATTATTTTTGTGTCCCAAAATAGAGCACAATTGTTTTATATTGGCAAGAACCTCTAAATTGACAATAACTGCAATCTTGGCCAGATCTACCATCAACCCTTGCTGACAAACAATATGCCCCAACAAGATCCCAAAAGGAACACAAAATATACACATATTCAAGTTAAGAGAGATCTGATGCGTCCTGCAAGTATCAAGCATCATGCGCAGGTTGGAAACATGCTTCTCAGTAGTCCAAACATATTCCAAACATCAAATTACACCTCTAGAAACTTATGTAAGAACTCCTTGAATACAGATACTACTATGCGCGAGAATATAGCGGGTGCATTATTCAATACAAAGGGCATGAATGTGTATTGGAAGGATCCCCATTCTGTTACAAAAGTGGTCTTACTTCAGTCTTGCAGCGTAATCCCTATCTGATGGTACCCTGAAAATCCATCAGTGAAAGAGTAGGCCTCTTTTCCTCCAACATTTTCCAATATCTCATTTGAAAATGGGGTAGGGAAGGGGTCATGTATGCATGCATCATTTAGTTTGCATAGGTCTTAAAAAATCCTTATTCATCCTTTAGTCTTCTTTTCCTGAACAACCATCGGGCTTACCCAATCAGACTCTTCAATGGGCTCAATGATTCCTACAACAACCATTTTCTCCAATTCTTCCTTCACTTTCTACTTATATTTTTTATTTAACCGGTATGGTCTTTGCTTGACGGGGCGCGCATCTGGTTTTAGGGTGATTTTCATAACTCCCAAGTCTCTGGCAATTCCTTTTAGCTTATAAAACTTTGTGGGAAACAGGTTCCGGTATTCTGTCAACCACTCTACAACCTTTCCCATTGTGTCATCATCCTAATAATCTCCTATTTTGGCCAACTTGAGTTGTTTCTCTGTCCCAATGTTGACTTGCTTTATTTTTAAGGGCTTATTCACATATATCATTCCTAACAAGGGGCCTTCAACTATGCACTCACCCCCAGATTCTCGGATATTGATATTTCGTGGATCTTCACCGTTATATTCCACTAACAGATTTCTGCAGTTGGCAATATCTTTCATCTGCTCCTCCCATGTTTCCACAACACATTATTTCTGAGGCTAGGAATCATCAAACGTAATTGCCTATATATCATGCAGGGCTTCATCGAGTCCCTCTGATCCACTAGCCATGCTGAAGATTAATAGGAAGCTTTCACTCATTGTAACCCAATTAAGAGTCTCTCGACACAACTCTGTTTCCAAATACCAAGTAGTAGGGATTGGTCCCAACGTATGGGTAAACATGTGAACCCATTCAGCCCTAGGCTTCTTATCCCAAACTTCCATCCACATAGGGAGTTGTTAGGATGAATTCTAATCGCAAGTGTAAGAAAAAAGCTCACTTTAGCTGTGTATAAAAAATATCCCTAAAATCAAACATGACTGCAAATTTCTTTAGATATGTAGTTAGTTGACCAATATAAATGCTATAAAATATAGATCTATGCAGTAAAAGACATTAAGAAGTAAATAAGAGCAAGATTTTCTCCATGCATCCAATAGACTGACAAGAATATTTTTAAATAATTTTCGTATTTTTTTACACCTGGGAAGGGAACATAGAAAGATGTTACCATCCCCCTCAATGGGATGGGTTCTTGTATGTCCTCAACAATTTAGATCTAATCTCTCTCTCTCTTGATGATGTAGAAAACCCAGACAAAAAATGGAACTCTGAGGGAGCTCACAAGAAAAATGGTAGAAAAATAGGAAAATGATGGTGGATCAAGTCAGACCAAAAGTATAGATCCAGAGTGATCTTTAGGCAACAAAATATCGTGAGTGAATGGAAAAATCCTTATATTTATAACAAAATATTGAGTTAGTCTAGATATTGGTGCATAGTTAAAATATTATTAACCAAATCTAGATCCTGTTAGGTCCCTATATTACTAGTATAGTCCCTTATTTTTATTAATGTAACCCCCTTATTGTTATTATTGTACCCTTGTAACCCCCATTTTGTTATTATTGTGCCCTTAAATTATTATTGTTAGGTCGGCTAGGATTACATTGTGGCCCACTAGGATTACTTTATGGCCACATGGACTCCTATATATAGAAAGGAGGTTTTGTAAATTGTATCATCCAAGAATTGTTCATTTATGTAATGTATTGGAGGTTGCCCCCTCGAAGTGGCTTATTTCTAAGGCGTTGATATCTCTTTTCTTCTATTTTTGGAGCTGGTTACACAACATTTGGTATCAGAGCTTTGGATTCTAAGGTTTCGCTGCTCCAAACAGGTCATCGTGGCATTTTCGCTATAAAAAATTTTCTACGAAGTTTCAGAAGCTGAAATTTTTAGGGTGCAAAGCCGAAATCCTGAGGAAGATCGTCTAAAAATTTCAGAGCTTGGTTTGCATATTTTCGGAGATATGATCTGTGGAAGTTAGGTCTTTTTTCAGGCTCCTAAACATGTCATCATGGCATTTGCGCTATAAATTTTTTTATACGAAGGTTCAGAATCTGAAATTTTTAGGGTGTGAAGCAGAAATCTTGAGGAAACTCTTCAAACAATTTCAGACCTTGGTTCAAAATATTTTCGGAGATATGATTTGTGGAAGGTAGTGCTTTTTCAAGCTCCCGAATTTCATCTCAAGGAGGTGATCATGGGAAAATATCCATAACTCTCTCTCTAAGAATCGGATTGGAGTGTCGTAAAAAGTGGTCACAAGTACACAGACTGTAGTTTCTTGGCTATCAATTTCAGAGCCAAAGGACGAAATAGTAACACGTGGAAATTCGTACAATTTCACTCTACTGAACCAGTCCATAATTAGTTCATTGTGGGAGATTGGACACAAATTTGTCTTGGAGAATCCAAATTGGGTCAGACCTATGGCATTTAAAATAGAACTCAAAGGGCTACTTCGGTACCGAAATTCAAATATTGAAGTGTTACAATAATAGATATAATCCAATTTCAATATCAACCTCCTCAAAAGCAAGAAAAAGGTGTGTATTTTGTTTTTCCCGAATTGCATAAGTCTTGTTTGAAGAATCAATTTGAATTGATTCCAAGGGCATATTGTAGAATAGATATAAATATTGGATTCTAAAAGATGTCCAGTAAAAATAATTCAACACCCATTAAGCCTTCAGAAGGATCTACTATGACTCATGAAGATGAAGAATTGCAACATGATCTATCAAAATTACAAGAGAAAGTGCAACAAATTTCACTCTCACAAAGAGCAACAAAAAATGAAATGGAAGTTTTGAAGAAAGGCGTTAAAGCGAAGATGGATGGCATGGAAGCTAAGATGGATGGCATGGAAGCTAAGATGGATGACATGAAAGAAAACATGGAAAACATGAAGAAGGATCTAAAAGCAGACATGGAAGGTTTGACAAAGTTGATACAAGAAATGTTTCATAATGGTGAAAAGATAGTAGAAGAAACTCATGATGAGAACAAAACAAATGTTAATCGTGATTTCATAAACTCTAATGTTGGTGGGAAGAACCAACATATTCCAAAAATGGATATGAGGAAGTTTGATGGAAAGGACCCTGAAACATGGATACTACAGATGGAGCAATATTTTGATCTCCATAACGTGCAAAACACACAAAAGGTACACATTGCAACTTTACATTTAGAACAAAATACATTTGTATGGTATCGATGGCTTTGCTTCCGTAAAAAAATTGTCACTTGGTCAATTTCTACGGAGGAAATGATAGCACATTATGAGGATACAAAGATCAACACCTTCTTTAGCCAATTGATAAATCTCAAACAAAAGGGTTTAGTGGGGGAGCACATTGAGGAATTCCAAAAATTGAATATAAGGGTAACTGATATTCCAGAGGAACACAGGATTGATCTCTTCATAGGCACTTTAAAGGATAACATCCAACATGAAGTTAGCGTTTTGGAACCTGATTCATTAGAGAAGGCATTCAGGTTGGTAAGAAAAGTTGAATGTAAAATTATGGCGACAAGGAAGCCTACCACTCACTTCTATAAAGGAAGTGTTTCTACGCCTAGATTTCCACAACCTACAAGGTTGACACCACAAAAAATGGAAGAAAAAAGAGCAAAAGGGATTTGCTACAATTGTGATAGAAAAAACACTAAAGGTCATAAGTGAGCTGAGAAGAAATTATTTTACATAGATTGTGAAGAGGAAGAAGAAAATGAACAAGAAGAGGATATACACTAGGAACCAGCCCTAGAAGAGGAAGAAATGAATCCGACCATATCGTGTAATGCATTGGCAGGAATTACCACTCCTCAAGCTCTCAATATAGAAGGACATATCAAGAAGAAAAAGGTAATAGTGTTGATTGATTCAGGTAGCACCCATAATTTAATTCATTGTAAGGTAGCCAAGGAATTAAATTGTTTCCTATACCCAGCACCAGAATGTCAAGTGGTGGTTGCAAATGGAGGAACTATAAATTGCTCTGGAAAATGCCATAATATCAAGCTAACCATGGGGGAATATGTATTGACTAGTCCAATGTTTTATATTCCTATGGGAGGTGCTGATGTTGTACTAGGAGTACAATGGTTACAATCTTTGGGGATGGTAGCTTTTAATTTTCAAGAATTTTTCTTGAAAATTTTTTTAGAAGGAAAGGAAGTCGAATTACGGGGTATTGCAAGGAATCCGGGAAAGATAATAAGTTCTAATGTCATGAAAAAGCTTCTAAATAAAGAAAAAAGAGGTGTAATTGCATAATTATGCTCACTAGAAGTTCCAACATCAAAATCATCTATTTATGAAGATCTCCAACAAGTCTTGGACAATCATTCCAAGGTGTTTGAAAATCCCAAGGGACTCCCACATATTTGTGATCATGATCATGCTATTCATTTTATTCCAGGAAGTGTTCCTCCAAACATCAGGCCTTATAGATATCCTTACGTCCAAAAGATCGAAATTGAACGTATGATTGCAGAAATGTTAGAGGCAGGTATAATTCAACCTAGTCAAAGTTCTTTCTTTTCTCCTGTAGTATTGGTACACAAGAAGGATGGATTATGGAAAATGTGTCTGGATTATAGGGAGCTCAATAAGATCACCATTAAAGATAAATTTCCCATTCCTGTGATTGATGAATTATTGGATGAATTACATGAAGTAATTTATTTTACCAAGTTGGATCTTTGTTCAGGATATCATCAAATTAGAATGAAGACTGAAGATATTCCAAAAACAACAATTCGAACTCATGAGGCTCATTATGAATTTTTGTTCATGCCTTTTGGCCTTACCAATGCACCTTCTACATTTCAAGGGTTGATGAATTCCATTTTCAAACCCTTCCTTAGAAAATTTGTGCTGGTATTTTTTGATGATATACTAATCTATAGCAGGTCTTGGAGGGATCATGTTGAACATGTTGACAGGGTGCTCAAACTATTGCAGGATAAACAATTATATGCAAAAACATCCAAATGTTTATTTGGAGTACAAGAGGTGGAATATTTGGGTCATATTGTATCTCACGAGGGTGTTAAAGTAGACCCTAACAAAATTAAATCCATTAAGGGATGGAAAGTCACCACAACCATAAAGCAGTTGCGAGGATTTCTCGGGTTAATAGGGTATTATTGCAAGTTTGTTAAGAATTATGGGATAATAGCAGCACCTCTAACAACATTATTGAACAAAGATGCATTTTCATGGACTCTGGAAGCAACTAAGGCCTTTGAACATCTTAAAGAGGCAATGTGCCTAACACCGGTCTTAGCTACGCCAAACTTCAAAAAAACCTTTATTTTGGAATGTGATGCCTCAGGAAATGGAATTGGTGTTGTTTTAATGCAGGAAGGAAGACCCATTGCTTTTGAAAGTCGTCCAATCAAAGGAAAGTATTTACAAAAACCTATTTATGAGAAGGAAATGTTAGCAATACTATATGCACTAAATAAATGGAGAACTTACCTAATGGGAAGACACTTCAAGATAAAAATTGATCATGATAGTCTCAAACACTTTTTGGAACAAAGACTATATTCAGAAGAGCAACAAAAATGGGTCACAAAGATGTTGGGTTATGACTTTGAAATAATCTACAAAAAAGGAAAGCTTAATGTTGTTGCAGATGCACTCTTAAGAAAGAATGAAGAGGTCGAAGCATTGCTTTGTGCCATTTCTATTATCCAACCAGATTGGATAACCGAAGCAAGAGATGAATGGAAGAAGGGAAAAGATGTATGGACACTCATTCAAAAGTTGCAGTAATATCCTAGTACATCTGATACATTTAGTTGGAAAAATGATTCCTTATGGTACAAAGATCACTTATATCTTTGTAAGAATTCCCAACTAAAACAAAAAATTATTCTGGAATTGCACACTTCTCCCTTAGGAGGACACTCAAGATTTTTAAAAACTTACCACAGGGTGAAGAAAGAATTTTTTTGGGATGGCCTTAAATCTGATATTCAAAATTTTGTGGTGGAATGTTTGGTTTGCCAGCATAATAGAGTTGAGACAATTAAGACCCCGAGACTTCTACAAAATTTATCCATTCCAAGTCAAAGTTGGGAGGAGATTTCAATGGATTTTATCACAGGTTTACCTAAGTCCGAAGGAAAGAGTGTCATCATGGTGGTAGTTGATATACTTACCAAGTATGCACATTTTTGCGCATTATATCATCCATTTAAAGAAAGTACAGTTGCTACTACATTTATGGACAAAATTCAAAAGCTACATGGAAGCCCAAGGGTTATTGTGAGCGACAGAGATCCCATTTTTACTGGAAATTTTTGGAAGAAATTATTTTCTTGTTTGGGTACTCAATTAGCTCATAGCTCATCTTATCATCCTCAATTTGATGGTCAAACTGAGATATTAAATAAATTTTTGGAAGGATATCTTCGTTGTTTTGTATCTGATAAAAAAACACGATGGGTCAAGTGGTTACCTCTCGCTGAATGGTGGTATAACACTTCCTTCCATACTGTAGCAAAAATGACCCCATTTATGGCACTTTATGGATATCATCCACCATCCATCACATCATCTTTAAGGGAAAAATTTAAGGTTCAAGCAGTGGAATATCACATCGAGCATAAGCAAGAATTTCTCCAAATCTTAAAGGATAACCTAAATTTGGCACAAAATCGAATGAAACAACAGGCAGATCAACATCACAGCAAGAGAAGTTTTGATGTAGGAGATTGGGTATTTTTACGGCTACAACCATACAAAAAAATGTCCCTCAAGCAAGCTAAGAAGGATAATAAATTATCACCAAAATACTATGGTCCTTACAAGGTGTTGCAAAAGATTGGTTCTATGGCATACAAATTGGAGCTTCCTGCTTCTTCACGAGTACATCCAGTTTTCCATGTTTCATGCTTAAAGAAGGTTATAGGTGAAAATCTTCCAGTTCAAACAATATTTCCAGAACTTGATGAGGAAGGAAAATCATATTGGAACCAGAAGCAATCATGGAAACAAGAACTCGACAACTACGGAATCGATCAATTTCAGAGTATCTCATCAAGTGGAAGAACTTACCCACTGAAGATTCTACATGGGAGGATGAGAATTATATACAGAAGCACCCAGAGCTACTCAAGCGTTGAGGACAACACTTTTTTGAAGGAGAGGGGCATGTTAGGTCCCTATATTACTAGTATAGTCCCTTATTTTTGTTAGTGTAACCCCCTTATTGTTATTATTGTACCCTTGTAACCCTCATTTTGTTATTATTGTGCCCTTAAATTATTATTGTTAGGTCGGCTAGGATTACATTGTGGCCCACTAGGATTACATTATGGCCCCATGGACTCCTATATATAGAAAGGAGGTTTTGTAAATTGTATCATCCAAGAATTGTTCATTTATGTAATGTATTGGAGGTTTCCCCCTCAAAGTGGCTTATTTCTAAGGTGTTGATATCTCTTTTCTTCTATTTTTGGAGCTGGTTACACAACAGATCCAACTTTTATGGAATATTTTATTATTTTTTTTGGAGGGAAAAAGATTTTGAATTTGGTCAAATCCCTTTATTTTTAAATAATAAATAAATAAATGATTTATTTATTAGTTTAAGGACGTGGTTGAGTAATAATTAAATAAATAGTGATTTATTCAATTGTTTATAAATGATTTAATCAAATTTAACAAGGAATATTATTTAAATAAGGTTTAAATAATTATTCCTAGAAATAATAAGATAAATAATGATTTATCTAATTAATTTTCATGTTTTGGGTTAAATATGACAAGGAATATCAATTAAACTATTGTTTTACTAATTATTTCTTGAGGAAAGTCAAACAAATATGGATTTATTCAATTTTCCTCACGGGGTTTCCTGTTTAGACCATAAACAACTTAATAAATTAAGGATTACTAAGTTATTTTTCATAGTGAAAGCAATCTTACATGGTGTACTTTGGTCCATCTAATAGTAATAGGTTAGATAATCAAAATTTGGTGTAACAGATTCCCCCCCAATGTGCGAGCGTTAGGAGCTAATCTTATGACTGAAGTACGTTGTAAGAACTCAATCACTAGACACCGAAGGGGAAGTCAGAGAGAGAGAAATATAAGGTAGACCAAAGTGCTAGAGGAAAAAACCCCGAGGAGGCAAGACTTACAGGTGCGACAAGCCTCTTTTATCAATGAGTACCTGTGCTATGAGAGGCGGGGGAGGCATACCTATGCTCGTTGAGACAAAGTACAAAGAATAATGCGTCCAGTAAACAAGGGACTGAACTATATAGTACATGCTAGCATGAACATGAGCTAGATAAAAACATGATAATGGATCCCACATACATATTGTGCCTGGGATAACAGCCAGAGCTTATACAATAATATCTGAGTACATGAGATATAAGTACAACCCAAGAGGCCCTGTAAACAGGAGAGGGCTCTAAAAATCTGAATGATACATGCAAACTAAAAGGCGCTCCAAGCAGCTGAGGCTGAAACCATCAAATCTCTGGAGCTACATCAAAGGCTATAATGAAGAGGTCATATGGGCATGTGTGGGGCTACCTGAAGGGCCAGCCCCTCATGATGTCTGAAACATATCACACACATTCGGGAATCACTGGTACAATCTATTGCATCACTGAACCATCAAGTATACGGATCTCGATCATGCCGTAGGGAGCTAGAGTTGAGAAACAATCAATTCAAAGTGAAATAAGGAGTCCCTTTGCCTGATTCGAGGCACCAAACAAGAGTGGAAGCTAGAACCAAGGTACACTGCCCTCTAGACCTATATTCTAGTATGAAGGAGCTGATGTCGACAGAAGGAGGTCCACCATAGGTGAGGCAATAAGGGATCCTCAACTAATGCACAAGAGATAATAGTAGAGCGACTAACAAAATAACACCAGGGATGATGACGGAAAGGGGGGAACTGAGTAGTAGATGGGTTGCTTCCCTTCTTAGAGCATAAAGGGCATGGATGACCTGGTAGCAACTGACACAATATCAAAGGGGATAGGGGATAGTAGGACTGAATGCCATAATGTGTGACACAAGAGAGGAACCAAGCAATGAAGGATGGAGGAATATAGCAGAATACAAAGGGACTCAGGATAGACTCCATGGATGCGATGATGACTCAACTCAGATGCTCTAAACAAGGGCGAATCGATGATGCTGCCACACAGAAAAGGTCCATTAAGGACCATGAAAACATGAGTATAAGATGGTTACTCATGACGAAATTCGACACGAACATGGACAATTATGGAGGCAAGGTGGTGCCCCAAGTACAAGTGTTGCAAGTGAAGAATTCTATTTTGAGGAGTGGTGAAGTGACCTTTCTTTGAAAAAAATGTCTTGGTGAAGGATCAAATCACAAAACAAATCATGAGATGACTACCTAAAATAAATAGAACATGCATTTCAGGAAGGAAATGCTAAGGGTAATATTTCTTAAGATAGAGTGCATTGCGAGGATTAGGAAGAGGGTGTCCTTCGAAATCCTCTAAGAATTATGCCCCCTTTCCTAAATCCTTACTAATGATGTAAGGGACTAGCCATAATGAGTCAAAATTCCCATGACCGAGGACATCATGGGCCTAGTCATACATGAGAACGAGATCACCTTCGTGAAAAGTACGAGGGCAGACTTTTTGGTCATACTGAGCTTTGGTGATTTTCTTAGCCACTTCAGTGGTTTGCAATGCAACACGACAGTCTTCGGAACCATGCTCAATCATGATAAGTCGTTGTTCTAAAGGTTGGTTTTCAAGGAGAAGTTCGATGGCTAGATAAAGGGAAGGGATTTCACACTCGATCGGTAAAACTACCTCCTCTCTGAAAACACGGTGAAAAGGAGTAAACCCAGTGGAAATTTTAACAGAAGTTTTATAGGCCCACAAAGCAAGGAAAATCATAAGGTGCCAGTTGGTTTTGTGTTTATCCACCATCCGTTGAAGCATGGTTTTAAGGATTTTATTGACTGCTTCAACTTGGCCATTACCTTGGGGGTAATAGGAGGATGAATATTGGTGCTCAAAGACCAACAGAGAGGATAGCTCATGCCATATCTCATCTTCAAAATTCCAGCCATGGTTAGAGACCAATTGTTTCAGAACTCTAAATTGAGCGATAACATCGTTAAAGAAAAATAGGGTTGCGGTAGCTTCTGTGTTGTTAAACGTTGGCATGGCCTCAACCCATTTTGTAAAATAGTCAACCACCACGATGATATACTTGTGTTTACCAGTAGATGAAGGTCAAAACTCCATAAAGTCTACGGCCCACTTACAAAAGGGACCAGCTGAGATGACAGGATGGAGGGGCTCGCGCCTTAGGGGCTAAATGTTGGCAATTGGAACAGTGTTTTACTAGTTCAATGTAATCACTGAAGACAAAAGGCCAAAAATACCTAGCGCGCATGATTTTTTGGGCAATGGTGAGACCACAGAGGTGGCCACCACAAGCACCACTATGATAGGCATTGAGGACTTTCTCAGCTTCAGCGTGCGTGAGACAACGACGAATGACAGTATCTACACTGCGATGATAAAGGTTGTCACCGATAACAAGGTAGCAAGGGGCTTGGTGTCGGATACATCGTCGAGCATCACGATCGATATGGAGGGCGAAATTTTGGGTTCGAAAGTATGTTAGGATGTCACCATACCAAGGATCATCTGTGGTAATGGAAAACAAATTTTCATCAAGAAAATCATCATTAACTGGAGGATCCTGTGTACCAGTAGGTAATTCAGAAATGAGTTCAGCGAGGGCTAAACATTTCTTACTTTTGGGTGTGACAAATTCCAAATCGAATTCCTACAGGATAAAAATCCAATGGGCGTACTTCCCATTGATGACTTGGTGGCTCAATAGGAAGGCCATAAGGTTGGTATTATTCATGACCTTGGGGGAACGCATGAGGATGTAATAATGAAGCTTTTGGACCGAGAACATGACAACTGGTGCTAATTTATCTTCATGTGAGCGGGATACAAGGAAGCCTACAAGGTTATTACTGACATAATAGATAACATGATTGATTATGTTGTCATATTCCTGAATAAGGACTCCAATGACTGAATGGGTGGAGGTGGAGATGTACATGATGAAATCCCTATCAAATTCAGGGGGATGAATCAAGGGAGTGGATGTGAGAGCATGTTTCAAGGCATCAAAAGACTCTTGAGCATAGTCATCTCACACAAATAGAATGTTAGACCTGAAGAGTCTAAGGAACCCATGCGCGGTGGTGGCATAGTCAGGTACGAACCGTCGAAGGAAATTAACTTTTCCTTGAAGGCTTTGTAACTGGCGTAAATTACGAGGGATAGGAAGCTCGAGGATGGCTTGAAATTTCAAGGGATCAAGTGTTATACCATCTTTAGACACAATGAAGCCAAGAAGATGGCTGGAAAGAACAGAAAAGACACACTTCAGTGGGTTGAGGTGGATATTATACTTGCGACATCGGGGGGCTTCCACCGAGGGTCTCATGGATGATGATAGGTAGAAAATGGTGGCCGAAGACTCCGTCATCTTGACATCAGGAGGGGGAATGTCAATGAGAGTATGCAGGTCCTCTGGTTCTACTTGTTACACAATTTTTTGGTCATCTAACCTATTATTATTAGATGGACCCAAGTACACCATCTAAGACCAATTTTACCCAAAGTAAAATTGCTTTCACTATGAAAATAACTTAGTAAACCATCTTTATTAAGTTGTCTACAGTCTAAATAGGAAACCCTAGGAGGAAATATAAAAAAAATCTATATTTGATTGATTTTCCTCAAGGAATAATTAGTTAAACAATAGTTTAATTAATATTCTTGGTTATATTTAACCCAAAACAAGGAAATTAATTAGATAAATCATTATTTATCTTATTATTTTCTAAATAATAATTATTTATACCTTATTTAAATAATATTCTTTGTTAAATATGACTAAGTCACCCATAAATAATTAAATAAATCATTATTTATTTGATTATTACTCAACCACATCCTTAAAATGATAAATAAATTTATTTATTATTTACAAATAAAGGGACTTGACCCAAGTCAAATTCCTTTTCCCTCCAAAAAATAAATCAAAATATTCCATAAAAGTTGGATCTTGATTTGGTTAATAATATTTTAATTATGCACCAATATCTAAACTAACTCAATATTTTGTTATAAATAGAAGGGTTTTCCCATTCATTTACCACTTTTTTTTGCCTAAAGATCACTCTGGATCTATACTTTTGGTATGACTTTGATCCACCATCATAGTCATATTTTTCTACCTTTTTTGTCTGGGTTTTCTACACCATCAAGAGAGGAATTTTAGATCTGGATTGATGAGGACTTACAAGAACCCATCCCATTGAGGAGAACTGGTAACACCATTATGTGTTTTCCTCCCAGGTGCCATTAATACAAAATTCATTCAACATATTCTTGTCTTGTCTATTGGATGCATGGAGTAAATTTGTTTTTTCTACTGCTTAATGTCTTTTGATGCATAGATCTAGATTTTCGCAGCATTTATTTAAGTGGTCTTTTTTCGTACACTTGGAATTAAGATTCATACTAACAACTGGCGGCTCCACACAGGTTTACGATTACGACTGTTATCGTTTTTCTCATAATTGCATATCCAGCTACTTCAAACCCTAGGATTTCTCTTCAGCCTCTTGTTTTTTCTTTTCTTGATGTTTTTTTTAAACTATAAAACCCTAAAATGATAAAAATTCTAACTTTGGTGTGTTTTTGGACCTATTGCGCAGGTGACAGACATCAGCCGCAACTTAGACGACACCTTTTTTCGAAATCTACCGCCAAAAGTTCCGGAAGTGTAGATCACACTTTTTGGCCCAAAACCTATGACCTGGAGCTTTAGGAAGCGTGAAACAGCCCAAAAGCTACAACCTCTACTGAAACTAGGTCAGAAACTGCGACCTAGATTTTTTGCGGGAGTTTTTCTGAAAGTTTTCTAGGTTTGTTTGGGCCTCTATTCAGGGTTGTCTGACCTCCGTCTCCACCTTTTTTGGACTTGTACTTGTTCTGTTTTACTCAACTAAGTGGGAACCTAGCCCCCTATGGCTTCAGTACCC
Organism: Pinus albicaulis; assembly: GCA_034641835.2. NCBI lineage: Eukaryota > Viridiplantae > Streptophyta > Pinopsida > Pinales > Pinaceae > Pinus > Pinus albicaulis. The sequence goes on from CM076579.1 coordinate 588,557,366, forward strand.
TTCACACTTTGTGGAATAGTTTTAGCTGCTGCAGGTTATTTGAAATTTTCAGAGTGTTTAGCCATTTTTCAGATCTGATACCTCACCTTCATATCCGCTTCAGATTCGATTGTTATCCATCCAAATCACCTCATTTAGGTTTTTTTGGGTTTTCCTCTAAGGTTCATTCCATTTTACTCCAGGAGATAGCCTTTCGCCACCTCATTTACAACAATTTTTCCTCTGATTCATTGTCGTTTTCTGCACCACTTTCCAACAGATTTTGACCTTTAGATCCCAGTCCCTCTCGACCTTAGATCTATTGGCTATTTTGGTGTGTTTTGAATAGCTTTTGCCCACCTACAGGCTACTTGTTGAGAGACCCGCATTCTTGGGTTTAGATTATTGCATTATTAGTAGTTTATTTACCGTTATTTCAGTTTCATATACTGTTTATCTGCAGGTTTATTTACAGTTACACAACACATTTTTTCTTTTTCTCTTCAAATATCTGGGTTTAAAAAATTAAAATTTACGCACTTTGCACACACACCCTAAGTGCAAAAGAGATTGGTTAACACCACCAAGCAAAGACTCTAAAACATTGAAATCAGTTGATCCTGCACCTCCTTGCCCTTGTCGGTCTCTTTTTCCCTTTTGCTATGTTTGTGTCATTACTATTGCACCACCAAGGCATTTATCCCAGAAACTTCTTGGCCTTCATCCTCAGTTTCCAGTAGGAAGACTTACTCCTTTACGTAGGATTCAAGTTAGTACTCCTCCGAGTCCACACTCCGACTCTTCTTCTAGTTCATTGGGTTCTCCTTCTTGTTCTGCCTTCAATTCTCCCCCTGTCACCTTCACCATGTCTGGTGCAGGACCTAATGCTGGTGGTAAGCTCGAACCTCATGCTAGGAATACCACTAGTGGGACTACAACAGAAACTACCCCAGATGCGTCGTTTCTCCCCTTCATGGTAGGTGTTGGGGTTCCCATGTTTTGGCCAGGTTGACATGACCAAAAGATGAGACAACATAGAACCACTTTCAAACCTTAGGATCTAGCCCTCCTAGGTACAGAGAGGGATCTCTCTATATGAGTCAAAGGGTATGTCCTTGAAGCTCTAAGTTGTGATTTTAGGCTAGTTATAGGCTCAGGGTTGTTTGTTTGATTGTTTATGTTTGGTTGTTGGGAATCAGGAAAGAAGGGTCCAATATAAGACAAGGATGAGCAAAGAGGAAAACTAGGCCCAAGTAGAGGATTCAGAGAACATCAAGGCCATTGGGAAATGGAGTCAAGAAAGGATTTATTTGTGATCAATGTGCAAGCTTTCAGTGGGCTAGTCATCTAGAGCATTTGGATCTTGCAAGATGATTGGTGAAATGGAACATTAAGGGCTGAAAATGGACAATGGAGAACCAACCAACTCTGTCTATAGATCAGGCCAAAGGTCATTTAACTCCAAACCTGCTTGAACAAAATCAGAGGTAGGACAAGGGATCTTAGAAAGGCCTAATTGGGATGGAAATATCCTAGTGAGGCAGAGACAAGGTTCTAGGCCTCCCAGTGTTCTCAACACATTCAACTAGATCCCAACAAGAACATCTAAACACAGATTTCATTAATTCATACATCAGAGAGCAGGCAATAACATCCACTACACTTGTTAAACCAATTGAAATCAATATTCAGATACACATGTAGGCAGAAAACATAAAGGGCTGGGAGAGCAGCAACATAAGGTACCTATCAAGGGTAAATCTTATGCCAAACTTCTGATGCGAGCTAGTAGAAATGGAATGAAATGAAATCAAACACAGAGATAAGAAAAACATCACCAGCTACTTTAGATTAGGATCCAAAGAAATATGCTTGTTATATTAAAAACAACACCAATCAGGTACATCATAGCCCATAGCTTGAACATTCAGTCTGAAGACCTCAAATCTCGGCCTATCTTACAATATTACACAGAGAACTTGTCTCTAAAGGAAATGCTTGCGTTCCACTGATATCTCATCAACAACCAACAACAACTTCCTTCTGTGTTTTATAGCAGAGGAAGAACAGAAGATCGATTGAGGTGGTAGGTGAACACTAAATGTAACATTAAACACAAAAATGAATGTAGGGCTGAAACCTATTCTGTTTGACTTCTTGTGTATTTAATCTCTGTCATCTCCCTTGTGAAAGAGTGATATTATCCGGATATGATCTTGACATCTTTTGGTTGTAGTACTCCTGGTGCTCTTGAATAAAAATAAAATAAACTACTGAGAAGTCTGTCATATAAATGCTCTGGTGGTTTTGAACTGCTGTTAGGGTGGAAATTCCTGCAGGGACATTGTGCATAATAAAAGTTGTATGGACGCCCTGTACTTGATGAAGAAAAACATTCTGCTGACGAATAGACCCTGATGTTACCTTTTACTTGTTCTCAGGATCCTTTGATCGATCCTCGAGGTCTTCAAACTGGTGCTTTGCCTTCTAAACCACTGATTTAAGGCTCAGGATCTTCATTAGCGCGTCTTAATCTCCTTTTCTTTGTACTGAAACACTTTGCCACTCCATTTTTGCTTCTGAAAGGTTAGCTCGGGTTTTAATGGCGCCGGGAGATTTTCAGAGTTGCATTCTTCCCTTCTTTAATGCAAGTCCTGTCTTCACCTTCCCGGGTTGTTCTTTTTATAAATCCTACCTCTGTAACTGATCTTCTTTGATTTCTCTGTCCTTGTAGCAGAGATGTGCATCATGGCGGTTTTCTGCTTCTTTGAAACCCTGCAACACTCAAGAAAAAATTGAGAAAACATATATGGGGGTGGCGGACATGATGGAGACGATGGGAATAACCATGCAGAACGAACAGATGGCAGAATTGTGCAGGAACACGGTGGAAAAATTCATGGCGTGGAGAGAGGTGGCAAAATGCAGAGTGAAAAAACGAATGAAAAACATTAAAAAACACGAAGAAGAACCAATTATACGTAATGAAATGGGCAGAGGTACGGAAGGTACACGTGGAGATGATGTGGTGGGACCGGGGGCAGCAGAAAAGTCATCGGTGGGTGAGAAAATCTGGACCGTCGATCGTGGCGGAGATCAACGGTGGAGGACGATGGATGGCAGGCCAGGGCATGAGCTATCGTGTGCACAATTACATTAAACATCGTGCATCTTGGACAGGTGATAGCCGTCGGATGGCCCGCTCTAGATCGGACGGTCTACCGCAATTTCGTTGGGCATCCATGGTCGAAGGATAATGCACGGGGGATGACGTTAACGGGCGGGATTGGTGGTTTCGGAATCGTACAGGAGGACAGGTGTCAAAAGGTGTATGGATTCGCTGCGTGCTCGGGGAAAACCACCAAGAGCGTGAGGGTGGTTCAGAATAAACGAGGCGGTTTTGGAACAGTGAACTGTAGGGGGGACCACCGTATCGGGTGGGTTCCGCGCCGTTAGATCTGGAACAGATCAACGGTGGAAAATGCGCCCGATGTGCTCTGGATATGAACCGTTGATCTACGGATTTAAATGGACAGTGGAGATGCACTGCGGGGGACCAAGGTGTATGGGCATGAGAATTTTGGAGCGACCCCCCGTAGTGAATAACAGTCGTTGGATCTAGCGGGCAAACGAACGGTGGGGATGCAAGCCAGGGCCACGGGGTTAATAAAATATATAAAACTTTATAATAAAGTTTTATGCAGCGTATGGTCGGGGAAAAGGTTAATATCGGAAAATTTATAATACCAGGTTTTATTACAAAGTTCATGACATAATATGTAATGGGAAAGGAAAGAGGCGGGGCTTTATAATAAGGTAGGAAAGTGGGTTTTATGCCATTTAAATGGAATTTAAAGGCAAGAGGGGGTAACGATAGAAGGATTAGGGGGGATTTTGGTGAAACACGGGTAAGGGTAGGAATCAAAGGGGATTTTGGAGGGGTTTAGAGGGTTAATAGGGGGGAATAGAGGGGAACAAAAACACCTTGACGAAAGGAGGAAAAAGGGGAGAAAGGGACATTTTGCAGGGTTACAAGGGGTAAATGTAGGCCCCAGGGAAAGGAACCAGCAGAGGGGACTTGTATAAGGAAAATCACAGAGAGAACTCAAGGATGATGTGTCTTCAAGGGAGATGCATTCCTTGAAGGTCTCCAAAATGACATGGCCCCCAGCTTGCTTGTCAAGAATTTCATAGGGGGGCTAACAGTGGCTCCACATGGGGATGGCTTCTTCTTGAAGGAGGCAAGACACCAAAAATGATCTTTGGAGTAGGCCAGTTGCCTGTTGCTTGGCACATTCCTTTCTTTGATCAGCTGCCACAATATGAATATGTTACATCAGAAAAAACAATCTCCCAACCAATCTACCTACCCACACTACAATCCTAGCATTTTTTCTTCCTTTATGGTGCATTTGAGCTTCTAGACCCTTTACATCATTTTATTTTCAAAACAAAAAAACAACCTATTCTAAATCTACCCTTATTGCTCCATGAGACCAGATTAAACAGTTGGCCTCATATGCTTCTCTACCTAATCTAACATCTGCTGGGATTAAACTATCCAATAGATTTCTTCTACTACATTCTAAGACAGGAAATTGAAAAAAAGCCAAGCCAGGATTAGACTGTCTGACTTGCTGGAGTGAAGACTTGTGGAAAACTGAGAACAAAACTATGAAGGCATGAAATCTGCAATTTTGAAATATCCTTCTTTTTCTATGACTCAGGTTTTAAATTAGAGTCACTTCCTTTCCTTCCCTTTCAGCTCTAGTTTTAGGCATGTTAGAGCTGATTCCTCTTTCACTGTTGGTCCAGGTTTTGAGCATATTAGGACCATCTATTCTACTCCCATTTGGCTCAGATTTTGATCATGTTTGAGCCACTCCTTTTTGCCTTTCGGAGGTTCAAGTTTTGAGCATGTCTGAACCTCTCTCTCTCTTTTTTTTTTTTTTTTTTTTGAAATGAAATAAAACTGCAATGATATATATAATGGAGAATGAAACTGGAAACTGCAATTAGTAGAAGTAGCGTTTGAGCATCCTGCCATTGACAAGACCCCTGAACAACTCTGTACCATCAGGTTCTTGTAATAAAAATGCATTAGGACCCACAGTGGCTTGGATGACATATGGACCTTGCCACAAGCTGTCAAACATGCCATTTTTACCTTTGTCCTCCCTTCTTGAATCCCATTTCAGAACCTTGTCCCCAACTTTGAAATCTAAAGCTTTGGATATTTTTTCAAACTGCCTCTTTATACTTTCCTGCACTCTGACAGCTCTGCTATAAACCTGCTCCCTTGTTTGCTGCAGATGGATAGTTTCATTGATTCTTGTCACCATACTGTTTTCCTCTGTCTGAATCTCTTGAACAATCTTAATCACTGGTACCCCCAGGCTGGTAGGAAAAACTGCTTCAGTTCCATAGAAAAGTTGGAATGGTGACATGCCAATGGATTTCTTTGTTGTGAGCCTGTCTGCCCACAAAGCATGCACCAACTTTTTGTGCCATGACTTTCTGTTCTCTTCCAGCAGCTTCTTAATGATGTTCACTAGGCTTTTGTTGGATGATTCAGCTAATCCATTACCCTGAGGGTAATAGGCAGTTGAATGACCAAGGGCTATTCCATACCTGTGACAGAAATCAACCATTCTCTTGGATCCGAAAGCAGCAGCATTGTCAGTGATTATTTTTCTTGGACAGCCAAACCGAGATAGGATGAAGTCTTCTAGGAACCTAATGATGATAGAATCAGTGGCATTCCTAGTGGGTATGGCTTCTATCCATTTGGTGAAGTAATCCATAGCATTTAGGATCCATTTATGTTGTCCAGAGGAGGCAGGATGAATTTCTCCTATAAATTCTAGGCCCCATTGCATGAAGGGACCTTCTACGGTGATAGGCTGTAAAGGGAGGGGGAGGAGCTTTCTTCTGCCCTCAAATATTTGGCATTTATGACAGGAAGTTACCATTTTATGAACATCATTGAAGAGAGTGGGCCAATAATAGCCAGCCCTGAGTGTCTTGTTTACAGTGGCTTTCCAACTCAAGTGGCCTCCACACTCCCCAGCATGGAATTCCTGTTTAATTCTTTTAGCTTCAGGTTCAGACAAGCATTTCAGCAATAGGCCATTTGGATTTTTCCAGTATAGATTCTCATTCAAAATGTAGTAATTTCTAGCTTTGAGTTTTATGAATCTGGCCTTAGTTTTGGACAGTTCTGGAGGGGCATTGAGGTTGGTGAGCACGTAAAGGATATTAGAATACCAAGGAGAGTTCTGAAACTTCTCCTCAATAGTTGTAGGGGGTAATCCTTCCTGCTCATCTAAGGCATTTACCATGTTGATGTCAAGCGCCTGCAGATTGGATTCAGCCATTAACTGGGCCAGGCCTTGACCTTTGATCAGCTTGGTGGGTTTTATTTCAAGGTCGTATTCCAAGATTGTAGCAATCCATTTTCCCCTTTTCCCATCAGGGTCCTGTGACAACATATCTTTAACCACTATATTTGGCACATAAGCAATGGTGTGAGAATGAAGAATGTACACCCTAAAGTCTTTTAAGGCCTTTACCAAGGCATAGGCATTTTTTCCATAATTTTGTACTTCAAGGGTGCATCTCTTAGCGCTTTGCTGAAGAAGGAAATTGGCTGTTCATCACCTTCTGAATTCTTTTGCAGCAAGACTGCAGCTATTGTGTGTTCAGAGGCAAGGGAAAATATCAAAAAATCTTTTGAGAAGTCTGGGCTGATAAGGACAGGGGCCTGAGTGAGTGAAAGTTTTACTGACTCAAAAGATTTCTTGGCTTCAACAATCCAATTAATTCCCACACCTTTCTTCAACATATCAGTCATTTTCCTAAGGTGCTCAGCAAGATTGGGAATGAATCTCCTAAGGAAATTGATCTTCCCTATGAAGGACTGTAACTCCTTGATGTTTCTCGGGTGTGTGATTTGAAGTAGTCCCTCAACTCACTGTGGATCTATCCTAATCCCTTTCTCAGAAATAATGTGACCAAGAAGTTTACCTTCTTGTAGCCCAAAAACATTTTTCTTAGGATTTAAGGACAGGCCGTACCTTCTACAATTTTCGAAAACTTTCCTCAGATGTTTGAGATGTTCTTCTTCAGTTTTAGAAAATATAGTCAAGTCATCCAAGTAGATGACTATGAAGTGTCTTATTTCATCTGAGAAAGCTATATCCATCGCTCTCTGGAAGGTAGCTCCAGAATTCATCAGTCCAAAGGGCATTTTCACATACATGAAGGTGCCCCGTGGAGTGGTAAAAGTTGTTTTGAGTTGATCTTCTGGGAGTACCAGAACTTGATTGTATCCTGAAAAACCATCAAGAAGGGAGATTCTCTTAGAGCCCACTACCTTCTGTAGAATATGTTCCATTCTAGGAAAAGGGTAGTTGTCTTTCAGGGAGGCTCTGTTGAGGTTTATGAAGTCTATGCATAGTCTGATCTCTCCTATTTTCTTTCTCACAGCCACTAAGTTTGATACCCAGTCAGAAAACCTTACAGGGAATATTATGCCTGCATCATACATCTTCTTAATTTCCTTTTCAACTGCAGGCAATTGTTTTGGATTGATTCTATGGAGTTTTTTCCTAAAAGGTTTCTGATTTTCCTTCAGGGGTATCTTGTGTTGAATGATGTTGGTGTCATAGGCCTTTAAGTCTTCATAGCTCCATGCAAACACATCAATGAATTCCTTAAACAGGTCAATGTATTTCTTCTTCATGTCTGCAGGTATAGACTTAGCCAGTTTAATCATTTTGGGCTTATCTTCAGCACCTATGTTGCATTCTTCTACATCTGAGTCTGCATGTTCTATAGTGGGCTTTTTTGCTACGTCATCAAAGTCAAAAAGGTCTTCTAGGGGTGCCAGGCCTCTGGGTATGTTCTTATCTTTGGCCTGCAACACCTCTATCTCTTCTCTATCTGCATTTTCACATTTTTCGATCGAATGTCTAGTTTCATCAGAAAAGGTGTTTATTTCTATGTTACAGGGTGTTTCTTGTTCATCTGGGGGATCCTCACTTGGGCAGTTGTCATCAGATTTTGAGTCCGAATCAGAAAATTCAAACTCATTTCTGCCCACTAGGAAATCTTCAATTTGTTTATCACCTTCAAAGACCTGCCAGTATTTTTCCTTGTCTGGCACTGCAGGTCTGAACTTGGTTTGGATGATAATTTGTTGGTCAGGGGGAGTCTTAGGATATGAACTAGCTAGGCAAGCTAATCCATTTGCAATGACGTTTTGACTCCTGGGAACGAACACCAATTCATATTCCACAAAGGTTTTCAACAAATCTAGAGTTTCGTTCCGGTATGCTCTTAACCTGGGGTGTTTTGCTTTGTATTCACCATTCACCTGTTTGATAACTAACTCTGAGTCTCCTCTCACAGCTATCCTATGGGCTCCTAATTTTTTCAATAGATTCAGACCTAGGATGAGAGCCTCATATTCTGCAATATTATTCGTGCATTTGAAATGCAGATTCATAGCATGGCTCTCTGCATGATCGTTTTCTGTGTTCCATAGCCACACCCCTGCTCCAGCATTTTTCCTAGTACAGGACCCATTGAAGTTCATTTCCCATAGGGGCTCGCCATTATGTTGCACTGGGAAGCATGTACTAGGTTGTGGGTTATCTTGTTCTTCACGTGGTATATTACTTTGCGGGGTGTGACTAATAGGCTAACTGCATTGTGTTCCTGATTCACTTTGAGTTTCGTTTTCAGTACCCTGCCTATGGTTTTCTTCATCGTATTCTTCCAGGGTAGCCATTATGCTAAATTCCATGGGCTCTGTGTCCTTGCTTGTATTTTTGCATTCCGATTCTGGCTCTTCTAAGGATTGGTCGTTATAAAGAATGAAAGAATCTAGATCTGTGTGTACAAAGTATAATAGTGAATTTTCAGGCTTCTCGAGGCTACTGACTAGGAATTTCATCTGGGACTCTCTATACAATCTTCTATATTGGCCGAATAGAGGGATAGTGGCATATGAGCCATCCATCTGCATCGTTCCTTGCAGTTTGGCTCCCCATGATCTTGATAATAGCATGCCATACTTGGGTGGCACATCTGCCACCACCACATCCATGACCATACATTTAGCTGGGATCTGGGTCAAGCTCACACATAAGTCTTTGATTAGGCCTAGGCATTTTACTCTGCTAGAGTTGAACGAATATAGATCTTTGTAAGGTCAGGTTATCTCCAGGCCTAGATTTTCCATTACTACCTTAGGCATTAAATTGTGTGACGCTCCAGAGTCATGCATGACATTGTGGAGTATTTTGTCATGAATTTTGAGACTGGTATAAAAAGGCGGAACTACCCCTTCCTGAAACTTTCCCTCAATCTTTGGACCAAACAGGAGGGCAGGTTGATCATCATTCAAATTTACAGTGTCATTGTTTTCCCCCAGATTCAATGCTTTCAAAATTTGGCCTTTATATACATGCTGAGTGGCCAGCTCAGACAATGGTACAAAGATTTTGATTTTTGCAATCTCACTCTCTAAATTGAAAGTGGACTGACTCTTGGAAACGGTTAACTCTGTTTTGTTAGCCGCCTTGGTGACCGAATCAGTTTGTAATTTCTCATTATGTACAGGATTAGGAACAACTGTATCAGGAGCACTAACTGAAGTGCTAGTACTGCTAGCGGGCTCTCCTTGTTTTTCATTCTTCTGGTTGTCTTTTTCTTTATTTTTTCCAGAACTTTCAGCTGCTGATTTGTTATTTACAGCAGATGCTTTAGAAGTTTTATCAGGTATTTTCTTGATGGTAACCTTAGGAGTCTTAGTTTTGGAATTTTCTTGGTTCTTTTTGCTCCTAAGTTCATGTTGTTCTCTGACCTGCATCATGGCATTTTCAAATCCTAATCTAAAATCTTCAGTTTCTAACCATTCCTCATCCCAGTATGAAGGTGAGGGCTGATCTTCCCCTAAATCATAGTTAAGGACTGAGTCTTATGTTTCAAACATTTTTATCGCATTCCCTTTAGACTCCTCTATGGTTCCCTCATCTTCATCTAAAATTTTTTGGAAAGGGGGGATAACTTGTTGATCTGATTCTTTCTATCTGTTGGGAGCATTGTTGTTCCTTCTAAAGTTCTGATTCGGGTTTTGGTTTTGGTTCTGGTTTCTGTTCTGATTGGTAACTGTGATGACCATTTTTTCCATCATTTGTTGCAACTTATCCACGTTTTTAGATAATCTATCATAATTTGGGTATGAGGTGGAAGCTACAGTGTCATCCCTATATGTTACCCTCTTCTCGGATCTTAGCTTTACTCTTTTCTCAATTAGGTTTGCCTCTATGTTCACTTCTCCTTTCTGCATGTCCTCCAATGTGTTATACTCTTTATCTCTAAGCTCGTAGGCCATGTCAGCATCAAACCCATCAGGATATTTGGCCAGGGCCATACCTTGTGGAGGTTTCATGTGTGGAGGGAGAGCATTGTAAATGCTATTGAATCTAGTGGTGTAATCGTGAACACTCTCTCCTACGTTCCTCTTAAGGGACATGTAGTCTGCTAGGAGCTGGCGAGGGTTTTCTCTAACCTCCCATTTGTCTATGAAGTTTTGATATAATGCAGGGAGATATTGGATACTGCCAAGAGGTGAAATTTTAAACCATTTCTTTACATCACCCCCTAGGCTTTGGGCAAAGATTCTCATTTTGATTGTTTCATCATCAATTTCCATATAGTCGAAAGAATCCTCCATCTTATCTACATGTTGTTGGGCCATGATGGATTCTTTAGCAGTGAAGTGTGGGATTTTTGACTGATAATCATTGGGCAAGGGTAACAAGGGTTGAGGTAAAACTAAAGGTGCATACCATGCTGCCATGATAATGTTCTGATGAGGAATAGGGTTGGCTTGAGCAGCTGGTATATGGATGACAGGAATATTAGGACCAACAGAAGTCTGTTGAGCAGATCTAGGGTGGGAGAGCCCCAAGTTTTGAATGAAGTGGATATCAGGTGGTGTAGATGGAGGGGTTCCTCTATCTCTAGTGAGATGACCACTATGAGATGGTGAATTATGAAGCTCAGGGTCTGGCTGGTCTAGATGATTGAATAACCTAGTTCTTGATAACCTATTTGGAGGGTCTAGGTCAAGGAATGGGTTTAATAGAGCTGTAAGTTTTTCTGGTGCAGATTTGGCTCTATGAATGTGACTGGAAATATTTGGTCTTTTAGGTGTAGGAGCTCCCCTAAGGATACTCTCCGGATTGTCAACTATTTCAGGCAGGTCAGGGTTGGGATAAGCTCTTGTGTGAATGGTTCTAAAAGCCAGAATGTTGTTTCCCAGCCAAGCAGCTTAACCCTTCTCGTTACTTCTACTGTGGTTGATGTTGTCTCAGAGGCTTGTCCCCCAGTGGAGTCTGATTGTGAAACCAAGTTAATCAGTAGGCCTACTGATCACCAGTGGATTCTTTTCATTTAGGAACAATGGAGTCGACAGGTGGAGGGTATGTCTAAGGGGTCACACTGTCCACCACAGTGCTCAGGCACAATCACCTTTCAGGAATCTCTTCAAAAAACAAACTTCAACTAGATATTGACTGGGAGGGAATTTACCAGATATGTCACCTCCGAAGAGGGTGAGATCCAGAGGCTACCTGGCCCTTTCCAGGCTCTGTCTAAGAGTGTGGTGGATACTCGATGATGGAGGTCGGTTCAAGAAAGGAGTGACTTACTGTCAACCTAACCAGAGTTATAAGTTTCTGAGTCTTGGAAATGTATAAGGTGAAATGCAATTAGATGTTCCCCAGTGGAGTCGCCATTATGTTGGGGTTCCCATGTTTTGGCCAGGTTGACAAGACCAAAAGATGAGACAACATATAACCACTTTCCGACCTTAGGATCTAGCCCTCCTAGGTCCAGAGAGGGATCTCTCTATATGAGTCAAAGGGTATGTCCTTGAAGTTCTAAGTTGTGATTTTAGGCTAGTTATAGGCTCAGGGTTGTTTGTTTGATTGTTTATGTTTGGTTGTTTGGAATCAGGAAAGAAGGGTCCAATGTAAGACAAGGATGAGCAAAGAGGAAAACTAGGCCCAGGTAGAGGATTCAAAGAACATCAAGGCCATTGGGAAATGGAGTCAAGAAAGGATTTATTTGTGATCAATGTGCAAGCTTTCAGTGGGCTAGTCATCTAGAGAATTTGGATCTTGCAAGATCATTGGTGAAATGGAACATTAAGGGCTAAAAATGGACAAAGGAGAACCAACCAACTCTATCTATAGATCAGGCCAGAGGTCATTTAACTCCAGAACTGCTTGGACAAAATCATAGGTAGGACAAGGGATCTTAGAAAGGCCTAATTGGGATGGAAAGATCCTAGTGAGGCAGAGACAAGGTTCTAGGCCTCCCAGTGTTCTCAACACATTCAACTAGATCCCAGCAAGAACATCTAAACACAGATTTCATTAATTCATACATCAGAGAGCAGGCAATAACATCCACTACACTGGTTAAACCAATTGAAATAAATATTAAGATACACATGTAAGAAGAAAACATAAAGGGCTGGGAGAGCAGCAACATAAGGTACCTATCAAGGGTAAATCTTATGCCAAACTTCTGATGTGAGCCAGTAGAAATGGAATGAAATGAAATCAAACATAGAGATAAGAAAAACATCACCAGCTGCTTTAGATCAGGATCCAAAGAAATATGCTTGTTATATTAAAAACAACACCAATCAGGTACATCATAGCCCATAGCTTGAACATTCAGTCTGAAGACCTCAAATCTCGGCCTATCTTACAATATTACACAGAGAACTTGTCCCTAAAGGAAATTCTTGCGTTCCACTGATATCTCATCAACAACCAACAACAACTTCCTTCTATGTTTTATAGCAGAGGAAGAATATAAGATCGACTGAGGTGGTAGGTGAACACTAAATGTAACATTAAACACAAAAATGAATGCAAGGCCGAAACCCATTCTGTTTGATTGCTTGTGTATTTAATCTCTGTCATCTCCCTTGTGAAAGAGTGATCTTCTCCGGATATGATCTTGACATCTTTTGGCTGTAGTACTCCTAGTGCTTTTGAATAAAAATAAAATAAACTACTGAGAAGTCTGTCATATAAATGCTCTGGCGGTTTTGAACTACTGTTAGGGTGGAAATTCCTTCAGGGACATTGTGCATAGTAAAAGCTGTATGGATGCCCTGTACTTGATGAAGAAAAACATTCTGCTGACGAATAGACCCTGATGTTACCTTTTACTTGTGCTCAGGATCCTTTGATCAATCCTCGGGGTCTTCAAACTGGTGCTTTGCCTTCTAAACCATTGATTTAAGGCTCAGGATCTTTATTAGCGCGTCTTAATCTCCTTTTCTTTGTACTGAAACACTTTGCCGCTCCATTTTTTCTTCTAACAGGTTAGCTCGGGTTTTAATGGCGCCGGGAGATTTTCAGAGTTGGATTCTGCCCTTCTTTAATGCAAGTCCTGTCTTCACCTTCCCGGGTCGTTCTTTTTATAAATCCTGCCTCTGTAACTGATCTTCTTTGATTTCTCTGTCCTTGTAGCAGAGATGTGCATCATGGCAGTTTTCTGCTTCTTTGAAACCCGTAAACACTCACGAACAAATTGAGAAAACATATATGGGGGTGGTGGACACGATGGAGACGATGGGAACAGCCATGCAAAACGAACAGATGATGGAATTGTGCAGGAACACGGTGGAAACATTCATGGCATGGAGAGAGGTGGCTGAATGCAGAGCGAAAAAACAAATGAAAAACATTAAAAAACACGAAGAAGAACCAATTATACGTAATGAAATGGGCGGAGGTACGGAAGGTACACGTGGAGATGACGTGGCAGGACCGAGGGCAGCGGAAAAGTCAGCGGCAGGTGAGAAAATCTGGACCATCGATCGTGGCAGAGATCAACGGCGGAGGACGACGGACGGCGGGCCATGGCGTGAGCTATCGCATGCGCAATTACATTAAACATCGTGCATCTTGGACGGGCGATGGCCGTTGGATGGCCCACTCCAGATCGGATGGTCTACGGCAATTTCGCTGGGCATCTGTGGTCGAAGGATAATGCGCAAGGGATGACGTTAACGGGCGGGATTTGTGGTTTCAAAATCGTACAGGAGGACAGGTGTCAAAAGGTGTATGGATTCGCTGGGTGCTCGAGGAAAACCACCAAGCGCGTGAGGGTGGTGCGGAATAAACCAGGCGGTTTTGGAACAGTGAACTGCATGGGGGGACCACCGTATTGGGCGGGTTCCACACCGTTAGATCTGGAACAGATCAACTGTGGAAAATGCGCCCGATGCGCTCTGGCTATGAACCGTTGATCTGCGGATTCGAATGGACGGTGGAGATGCACTGCGGGGGACCAAGGTGTACGAGCATGAGAATTTTGGAGCGACCCCCCACAGTGAATAACAGTCATTGGATCTGGCGGGCAAACGAATGGTGGGGATGCAAGCCAGGGCCACGGGGTTAATAAAATATATAAAACTTTATAATAAATTTTTATGTAGCGTATGGTCGGGGAAAATGTTAATAGCGGAAACTTTATAATACCAGGTTTTATTACAAAGTTCATGACATAATATGTAACGGGAAAGGAAAGAGGCGGGGCTTTATAATAATGTAGGAAAGTGGGTTTTATGCCATTTAAATGGAATTTAAAGGCAAGAGGGGGTAACGATAGAAGGATTAGGGGGGATTTTGGTGAAACACGGGTAAGGGTAGGAATCAAAGGGGATTTTGGAGGGGTTTAGAGGGTTAATAGGGGGAAATATAGGGGAACAAAAACACCTTGACGAAAGGAGGAAAAAGGGGAGAAAGGGACATTTTGCAGGGGTACAAGGGGAAAATGCAGGCCCTATGGAAAGGAACCAGCAGAGGGGACTTGTATAAGGAAAATCACAGAGAGACCTCAAGGATGATGTGTCTTCAAGGGAGATGCATTCCTTGAAGGTCTCCAAAATGACATAGCCCCCAGTTTGCTTGTCAAGAATTTCATAGGGGGGATAACAGTAGGCCTCAGCCTTCTCTATTTTGACCAGTTGATAAATTACCCTATACACCATGACGCTAGTTGGCCTACTATGCCAACTAAGATCCCTTCCAAAATCCCCAAGTTTGAAGGCCTTGCTGGAGAAGATCTTACAAATCATGTTCGATCTTCCACATGTGGTGTTCGTCTAAATCTATTACCAATGACTCTATCCATCTTCGGTTGTTCCAACGTACGCTTAATGGTGAAGCTTATAAGTAGTATGTTGATCAGGCCCCTTCCTCTCATACCACCTTTGCGACTCTTGCCCGAACTTTTCTGTCTTACTTCAGGCTTCCCCTTTTTTATGACAATGGTACCAAACTCTTGACTTATTTCTGTCAATCGTCTGCGACCTGCCTATCCAACCATGTCCAGGAATGGCAGAGAAGAGAGAGCCTATGTCGAGCCCCTACCTTCGAATACCGTGTCTACATGGACTGGTTCCTTAGATCTCTCTTGCCACCTATCGGGAAATATGTCACATCGCACTTTCCTCAAACCAAAGAAGCCGCTCTCCAAATTGTGTTAAAATATGACCTGATATACGCTTAGTCAGGTTATGTTTATACTATTATACCTGATCTTCCCAAACCCGGTGGTGCCAACGCACCAGGGGAATATCACGCTACCAACAGTATCGTTGGATCTCTCTCGAATCCATACGCTCAACCTCCCATGGGATATGGCTTTCCTCAGGGGGGGGCCAACACCTCTTGCACTTTTCCCCCTCCCGGTAGAACGTATCCAGGATATAGCATGCCTCCTCTTTTTTCCCAACCTCCTGTTTAACACACTATTACCCAACCTCCTTATTATCCATATCCACAGCCTAGTGCTCTAGCTCCTCTAGCATTAGAACCTCCTCCTCCCTTACCTTCTCAATCCCCACAACAATAGTCACCACTCCCTCAGGGGAAGGTGTATGCACAGCAAGGTGAAAATAATCCTCCTCCCTCCAAAAAGAAGAGGAAAGCCACTCAAAATCAATCTGCTCCTGGTAATCCTGGACCTAATCCTCAAAATAATTCTCCTAACACTACTAACCAGAAATAGGGCACTCAGCCCAAGCAGGACAGGCCTATTCGCACAAACAAGCCTTGTTCTTGTTGTGGTGTTTATGGTCATTACACATGATTGTCCTCTTTTGCCACAGATGAAGCAGATGTGGGAGTCTCAAGCAATGTTGTGAGGACAACAAGCCTCCCCTTCTATCCCTCCCAATGTTGCGCCTAGTCAGATGGCTGTGCTTACTAATCCTTTCCCTCAGCAAGGATTTGTGGCTACCCAATCGCCCAAAGGTCATGTGGAAAATCAACCTCTTCCATCTGGTACATCCGATTACCAGATTCTCATGATGAACTCTGATTAACCTCTAATCGTAGACATCAATATTCAGAGTCTGTCCTGTCAGTACAACAAGCCTCCCACTATGTCTATCCCCGAGACACCTCCTTCGATCTCTACAGAGCCTCTTTTGACACCTAATGGTCCCTTGAAAATCCCTCGGCCTAAGGTAGAGGTTCATACCAAGATCCGTAAGGGACCACTACGCAGAAATGTTGCTTCTGGAAAAGCTGCCCATTCGTATAGCATAGTATATGATTTGGCACAATCCCCTACTGCCATTTCAACACTGGAATTCCTCCAATCATGCCCTTCACAACGAAAAGCTCTACTATATGCCATGGGCGCTGTAGATCCTTCCGATGATCAATTTATTGTCTTTGATGTTGACTGGTCAGAACATCCTCCTCTCCCTTCTTCCATCGCTTTCAAAATCCCAGTCAAGATCTGGAACGCCAACGTTTCTCAGTGCATCATTGATGAGGGGGAATCCACCTATGTGATGTCCGCTTCGATTTGGAAGCAACTCAAATCACCTAAGTTGGCTCCTTCCACAATCATTCTCTGAGCGTGGGATGACTACTCCTCCCAGGCCATTGGCCTATTCTGCAATTGTCCTATTAATCTTGTAGGCAAGACTATTTTCATTGAGGTAGAAGTCATAGATGCCCCCTTATATTACAACATTCTATTGGGTCGTAGCTACACTTATGCGTTGTCTGTTGTCCCTTCCACGGTCCACCATAATATTTCCTTCCCTCATAACGTAAATATAGTCACCATTGACCAGTTGACATATTACGAACTGTAGTCTCAGACCCCCCTTGAGTCCATCATCTCTTCGGTGGACAAAAGAAACTCATTTATCCTTTGAATAGTGTCTCACCCGAAGTCTACAAAGATTCCTCATTGCTTGGTACATTCCCTGGTCTTCCTCCTCCTGTATCTAATCCCAGCTCATCGAATGTTTGCATGATGCAATCGTCTCAGGCTTCCCTCAAGCGGCCCACCTCGACTAGTCATCAGCCCACTCACCCTCCGAAGCCTACTCCTAGCCCTTCGATTCAGCCTTCTGGACCTCCTCCTTCTGGACCTTCAGCTGGTATCCATGAGCCTCTCTACCCTCCTGGAACAGTTCCTCTAGGCCTTAACCATTTAGTATTCGTCCCGCCTGGCCATTACCCCTCCGGTCAAATACTGTTCCTAGCTCCACCCCCAGGATTATAGATGGTACCTATTATGGCCACCCTCTCTCTTCCTAAACTGACCCTTAGGATTCTTTTCTGGTACCTTGATCCTCCAACTGCTACCCCTTCTGTTCAACCAAAACCTTATCTTTCTTTGACCTCGGTTCAACCAGTCCCCATGAATTCTCCCGCTACAACAGTGCCTCAGCCACATCAACAGGAACCACCTCCTGTTGTGACTGCTTTTGGTAGGAAGGGAAAAGCTCATATGGGGGCAACCAAATACAAGGCCACTCCAACAAACCTTGCCCCTCCTCGGCCACCAAAACACACTATACAGTGTGCTTTGTGTGATGTTTTTGGTCACGCCACCCAAACTTGTCCATAGTTGCCTCACCTTAAGTCCATGGTCAATAAGACATTTTCGGAGTCTGATATCCCTAAGCTTTATGTCACTATATTCGATTCAGTCCCGAAACTAAAAAATTTGCACACTAATCACCCTTGTGCTTTGTGCAATTTCCATGGCCTTTACACTCACCTCTGTCCTTGCCTTGAAGAGTACCACTCCTCTTTAGAAGCATTCCACCAATTTGAGGCCAAGCATGACAATTTCACCTCTCACTTGTTTGCAAGTTCTGATCCAGAAGAACTAGAGGATTTGCCTACTCCCATTGACATTACACCTCCTAATGTCAAGATGATGGAGCCTTCAGCCCACATTTTCTACCTATCATCATCCATGAGACCCTCGGTGGAAGTCCCCTCGAAGACTTCCCCTGATGTTTCTCCTGACCTCCCTTTAGCGATCACTCTGGGCTCAACATCGGTAGATCCCTTATCTTCTTACTCTTTTTTCATCCCCCATGATGTTGTGCATGTGAGCCTTTCTTCACATGATGATGAGTTAGGTAGTTCTACTACGTCAGGAGGTCTCTCTCCCTCTAGTCACCCCATTTTCCATTCCGATGAAGACATTATGGAAGCTATGACCGAACCTGAATTTCTGTGGGATGATATGCACCACCATGCATACTTCATCCCACAACAATCCCATGACCAATATGCTATGGAAACTAAAGAATTCATTCCTGACGAGGTCGATTGGTTCAGAAATCCCATCCTTACACCTGATGCTTTCAAAGAAGGAAATATGGCCAATATCTCTCCTACCATTAAAATTGACATTTCTGAAAAACCAGGGATAGAAGAAAATATCACCTTGAGTTCCCATTACACCACAGAAGAGGTTGAGGCTTACACTAAGCTATTCAAAGAATTACGTGATATTTTCGCCCAGTCCTATTCAGAAATGCCTAGACTTTATCATGCCATTGTCGAACACCATATCGATACATGGCCTGATGCCAATCCTATCCGTCAAAAGTTGAGACCCATTAATCCTTCCAGACGGGCAGTTGTCAAAGCCGAAATCAATAAGCTCAAGCAGGCTGGTTTTATCTATCCCATTGAATACACCACTTGGGTGTCCAATCCGGTTCCTGTTCTCAAGAAACGAGGCACCATCCATGTCTGCACTGACTTTCACGATCTGAACAAAGCTTGTCCCAAATAAAACTTCTCCACACCATTCATTGACCAAATCATTGATGAGTGTGTGGGGCACGAGGTTCTATCTTTTATGGATGGTTTCTCTGGGTACAACCAAATTGTTATCCATCGTGCTGATCAACTTAAAACCGCGTTCATTAGTCCGTGGGGAACCTTTTTCTATCAAGTCATGTTGTTCGGCCTTAAAAATTTAGGAGCCACTTTTTAGAGGGCTATATATTACTGTTTCCATGACCAGGCTCATATTATCCTTGCTTATTTAGACAACCTCACTGCGCATTCAAAACATCAGGCGCAGCACCTCCACGATCTGCGTAACGTCTTTCTCCGATGTCGCAAGTATAATATCCGCCTCAACCCACTGAAGTGTGTTTTTTGTGTACCTATCGGCCATCTTCTAGGCTTCATTGTGTCTAAATATGGTATCACATTTGACCCATTAAAATTTCAAGCCATCCTTGAGCTTCCTATCCCTCGTACTTTACGCTAGTTACAAAGCCTCCAAGGCAAAGCTAATTTCCTTCATCAATTCGTACCTAACTATGCCACCACTACGCATGGTTTCCTTAGACTTCTCCACTCTAACATCCCTTTCGTTTGGGATGCCTATGCTCAAGAGTATTTTTATGCCCTGAAGCATGCTCTCATGTCTACTCCCTTGATTCGCCCCCTTGACTTTGATAGGGATTTCATCCTGTATATCTCCACTTCCACCGACTCATTTGCTGGAGTCCCCATTCAGGAAGATGACAATGGAATTGAGAATGTTATCTATTATGTCAGTAAGAACCTGATAGGACCTCCTGTATCCTACTCACATGAAGAGAAATTAGCACTGGCTATCGTGTTCTCAGTCCAAAAATTTCACCATTACATCCCCATGCGTTCCACCAAGGTCATGACTAATTCCAACCCTATGGCCTTCCTATTGAGTCATTGAATCATCAATGAGAAGTACACTCGTTGGATCGTGATCCTCTAGGAATTAGATCTTGAATTTTTCACACCAAAAAGTAAGAAAGGTTTAGCGCTCGCTGAACTCAATTCCAAACTACCTACAGGTATGCAAGATCCTCTAGGTAATAATAATTTCCATGATGAACATTTATTTGCCATTACCACCGATGACCTTTGGTATGGGGACATCCTCACTTATTTTCGAACCCAAAATTTCACCCTCCATCTTGACCATGATGCTCGACAACGTATCCGACACGAGGCCCCCCGCTACCTTCTTATCGGTGATGAACTTTATCATCGCGGTGTAGATTCTATCCTTCGTCGTTGTCTCACACACACTGAAGCAGAACAAGTTCTCAATGACTGTCATAGTGGCACTTGTGGTGTCCACCTCTCTGGTCTGGCCACTGCCCAGAAAATCATACATGATTGGTAATTTTTACCTTCTCTCTTTGGTGATTGCATTGAGGCAGTCAAACACTATCCCAATCACCAACATTTTTACCCTAAGGCACGAGCCCCTCCGGCTCCCCTCCATCCTGTCATCTCAGCTGGTCCCTTCTGTAAGTGGGCCATAGACTTTATAGAGTATTGACCGTCATTGGTTGGTAACCATAAGAATATCATCGTGGAAGTTGACTATTTCACCAAATGGGCTGAGGCCATGCCAACGTTTAACAACACGGAAGCTACCGCAGCCCTATTTTTCTTTAACCATGTGATCACTCGATTCGGAGTTCTGAAACAATTGGTCTTTGACCATGGCCAAAATTTTGAAGATGAGATATGGCATGAGCTATCCTCACTATTGGGCTTTGAGCACCAATATTCCTCCTCTTATTACCCCTAAGCTAATGGTCAAGTTGAAGCAATCAATAAAATCCTTAAAACCATGCTTCAATAGACAATGGATAAGCAAAAAACTAACTGGCACCTTATGCTCTTCCCTAATTTGTGGGCCTATATAACTTCAGTTAAATCTACCACCAGGTTTACTCCTTTCCACCTTGTTTTTGGAGAGGAGGCAGTCTTACCAATCAAGTGTGAAATCCCTTCCCTTCATCTAGCCGTCGAACTTCTCCCTGACACCCAACCTTTAGAACAATGACTTATCGTGCTTAAGCGTGCTTCCGAAGACTGCTGTGTTGCATTTCAAACCATTGAGGCTACTAAGAAATGCACCAAAGCTCAATATGACCAAAAAATCCACCATCGTACTTTTCATGAAGGTGATCTTGTTCTGGTGTATGACCAAGCCCATGATTTCCTCGGTCATGGGAAGTTTGACTCATTGTGGCTAGAACCTTACATCATCAGTAAGGATTTAGGTCAGGGGCCATATCTATTAGAGGACTTTGAAGGCCATCCCCTTCCCAATCCTCACAATGCACTCTATCTGAAGAGATATTACCCTTAGCATTTCCTTCTGGAAATGAATGTTTTATTTTCTTTAGGTAGCCATCTCATGATTTTTGTGATTTGATACTTCACCAAGATACATTTTTTCAATGAAGCGTCACTTCACTACTCCCCAAAATTGAATTTCTTCACTTGCAACACTTGTACTTGGGGGCAACACTTTGCCTCCATACTTGTACATGCTCGTGTCGATTTTCGTCGTGAGTAACCACTATGTACTCATGTTTTTATGGTTCCCCATTGGACCTTTACTGTGTGGTATCACCATCAACTCACCCTTGTTTATAGCATCCGAGTTGAGTCATCATCGCATTCATGGAGTCTATCCCAAGTCCCTTTGTGTCCCGTTATAGTCCTCCATCCTTCATTGCTTGGTCCCTCTCTCGTGTCACACATTATGGCCTCCAGTCCCATTGTCCCCTATCCCTCATGATATTGTGTCAGTCGCTACTAGGTCATCCATGCCCTTTATTATCTTACAAGGGAAGTTGTATGTCCGCTACTCAGTCTCCCCCCATTTCATTACCCCTGGTGTCCTTCTGTTAGTCACTCTACTATTTTCTCTCATGTTGTATTTGAGGACCCCTTATTGCCTCACCTATGGCAAACCTCCTCCTGTCGACAGCATATCACTTATTCCAAAAGACAAGTCTAGAGGGCGGTGTACCTTGGTTCCAACTTCCACTCTTTTTCGGTGCCTCGAATCAGGCAAAGGAACTCCTTATAGCCCTTTGACTTTATTTTTTCTTAGCTCTAGCTCCTTTCAGCATGATCAAGATCCGTATACTCGATGGTTCAATGATGCAGTAGTTTGGACCGATGATTCTTGGGTGTGTGTGAGATGTCTCAACCCTCGTGAGGGGGTGGACCTACAGGTAGTCCCCTACATGCCTGGATGACATTTTCATTTCAACCTTTGATGCAGCTCCATATATTTGATGATGTCAGCCTCAGCTGCTTGCAGCACCTCTTTGATTGCATGTATCAGTTAGATTTTCAGAGCCCTTTCCTGTTTACAGGGGCATCTCGGTTGTATTGTGTATCTCATGTACTCATACATTATTGTTCAAATCCTGGCTGTTATCCCAGGCACAGTATGTATGCGGGATTCATTATCATGTTGTTTATCTGGCTCATGTTTATGCCAGCATGTACTATTTTTTTTCAGTCCTTTGTTTACTGGACACATTATTCTTTGTACTTTTCCTTGACGGGCATAAGTATGCCTCCCTTGTCACCTATAGCACAGGTACTCACTCATAAAAGAGACTTGTCGCACCTATAAGTCTCGCCTCCTCAGGGTCTATTCCTCTCAACACTTTAGTCTACCTTACATTTCTCTCTCTGAATTCCCCTTTGGTGTCTAGTGATTGAGTTCTTACAATGTACTTCGGTCATATGATTAGCTCCTAATGCTCCCGCACTGGGGGGGCAATCTGTTACACCATTTTTTGGTCATATAACCTATTATTATTAGATGGACCCAAGTACACCATATAAGACCAATTTTACCCTAAGTAAAATTGCTTTCACTATTAAAATAACTTAATAAACCACCTTTATTAAGTTGTTTATGGTCCAAATAGGAAACCCCATGAGGAAATATTAAATAAATCTATATTTTTTTTATTTTCCTCAAGGAATAATTAGCTAAACAATAGTTTAATTAATATTCCTAGTTATATTTAACCCAAAACAAGGAAATTAATTTGATAAATCATTATTTATCTTATTATTTTCTAAAGAATAATTATTTAAACATTATTTAAATAATATTATTTGTTAAATATGACTAAATCACCCATAAATAATAAAACAAATCATTATTTATTTGATTATTACTCAACCACATCCTTAAAATGATAAATAAATCATTTATTTATTTATTATTTACAAATAAAGGGACTTGACCCAAGTCAAATTCCTTTTCCCTCCAAAAAATATAATAAAATATTCCATAAAAGTTGGATCTTGATTTGGTTAATAATATTTTGATTATGCACCAATATCTAGACTAACTCAATATTTTGTTATAAATAGAAGGGTTTTCCCATTCATTTACCTCCTTTTGTTGCCTAAAGATCACTCTGGATCTATACTTTTGGTCTGAATTTGATCCACCATTATAGTCATATTTTGCTACCATTTTTGTCTAGGTTTTCTACACCATTAAGAGAGAGGAATTTTAGATCTAAAGTGTTGAGGACTTACAAGAACCCATCCCATTGAGGAGAATTGGTAACACCCTTCTGTGCTTTCCTCCCAGGTGCCATTAATAAAAAATTCATTCAACATATTCTTGTCTTGTCTATTGGATGCATGGAGTAAATCTTGTTTTTTCTACTGCTTAATGTATTTTGATGCATAGATCTATATTTTTGCAGCATTTATCTTGATCACCTAACTGCAGATCTAAAGATATCGGCAACCATATTTGTTGTTAGGGTTGTTTTTTATGCACAACTAAAGTGGTCTTTTTTCGTACACCTGGAATTAATATTCATACAAACACTACTGAAGTAGAAATCACAACCAAGGGAGAGGGGAACTTTTTGTGCTTGGCCTCGAATTGGAGGACTGCTTTCAAAGAGGAGCGACACTCTTCAAGGTGGGGACAAATGTGAGTGTAGTGGCCATGAAAATCACACAACGCACAAGGGTGGTTTATGAGCAAGGATTTAACTTTTGGGAATGAATCGGGTATAGTAACATAAACCTCAGGTATATCGACTCTGGAAATGTTTCATTGACCATGGGCTTGAGGCGAGAGAAACTACGGACAGGTATGGGTGGCATGTGTTATCACTCAGATTGAACCTCAGGCTAAGAGAGGCAATCTCGAGGTAACCTCAAACCACGCTTAGCCAAGTAGCTAGCCCTACTAGGCTAGGAGAGGGATCTCTCCATATAGAACACAGTCAGAATGACTGAGGCAAGAATATTCTAGGCTAGGTATAGTAGCTCAGAGTTTTGATTTTGATTTTGTAGGGTTTACTGGATCAACAGGAGTCAAACAGCTAAGGCAAGGAAATTAGGTCAAAATTTCCAGGGGTTCCAAGGGAAAAGGTAGGTAGAAGGCTTTGAAATTAAAATATGATTATGGTGAGGTGAAGAGACTGGTGAGGAGCTAGGGAAAGCATCTGGAATGTATTTTCCCTAAACTGAGGAGAATGAACACATTATACTAAATTTCCCAAAGTAGAGCATAAATAAATATGGATTATGCCTTTCAAACTTGAAATCTAGTATATTATAGACATGAAATGGTTTATGAATTAACAAGACATTCAAAAAAATTGATAACAGAGAAGAAACTATGTCTAAAACTCATACCACGTGGATCCCAAAGAAATAGCTGCAAATTTCTAATAATGTCCAAGCCAAACTGATATTCAAAATGTCTCTTGAGATGCCAAAGCTCCAAGTGAGTCCAACCATTACAATGACTGATTAAATACATAAAATATACCTCAAAAACACTCTCCCTAGCCTCAGGGAGTTGAACCCATGAGATAGGGATAAGTTTCACCTACTCCCAAACAAGAATCTGAAGACTAGGAAAACTCAACAATTTGCCTCTAAAAGAGAGGAAATTGATTCCTTTGACCTCCAGAAGACTTATCCAATGTATCTACTTTAGGTAAAAGTAAAATATGAAATTTACATTAGTAACTTATTCATCTTCCCAAGTGAAAATTTAAACAAGAGTGAAACTTCAAAATTTGATGAAACTGGTGAAAATGCAAATTTCCTAGCATTAGCATAGTTCCATGACGGAAACATTAACCTGTTTTGTAAGCCACTTTTGGAGGCCTTCCCCTTGTCCAAATCAGCTTCATGATAGCTCATGAGAAATTTCTCTGAGTCTAGTTTCCAAATATTCTTTTAATTTCCAAAATTTTTCCCATCATCCTTGTCAAAACTAAGTTCTCCAAAAACTGGCATTAGCGTAGCACCAAGGTGAAAAAAGAGGCAAAAACATGAAAATTAGGAGGTTTTTTGTACTTTTGAGAGACCAATTCTCCTCTAAATATTCTGAAACTTTCTGAGGTTAATGTATTCATCATTATTAACATGAGGATGCTGACCATTTTCCATTTGGATGCTCCAAGAAAAAGCGCAGCACCAAGGGCGCTATGTTTTTAGCCAAATTTCTATGTGTCAAATTGCTCAAAAACCCAAAATTTGCACCAAAGTGCTAAATGTGCCAAAATTTGTCAAAAATGTGAGGCCACTTGCTGATTAAGGGTTTTATTCATGAAGAGACACCTTAGAAATTATATCTAATTTCTCCTTCTCCTTTTGTTCGGTCAAAGCCTGAATTTTTGCATGGGCACGTTTGAGCTTGGACCTTGCAATATTGTTCCTCATGGCATAGTGGTTTGCCATATTCCTCTGAAATTCATTATCCTTTGTGGCCTTCTTCAGTATATTCTCCATATATAAATTGGCTCTATCAAGCCATGATTCTCTATCATTAGAGATCTCAAAGGCAAGCAACTCAATTGGAGTGAGCTGCTCTACCAACTCAGCCTCTCTTTGTCTCTCACAGGCTAGAGCTCTCCTAAGCCTTATTGTCTTTGGTCTCTGTCTTCGAGGTTGATCCTCCTCACCATCAAACTCACAAATTTTTTCTAAAGTATCCTCCAACAAAGCCTTAGCCTTCCCTGCCTCTTTTTGATTTTTGATGGTCCTCACCTCACTGATGATCTGCTTGGCCTTCACCTGCTGATTTTCTTGCTCAAGGAAGTCAATCACATACTATGCTTTGTCAATATTAGCTTGAAGATCACTAATCTTTGCCTCTTTGCTTCTGATCAATGCATTGGTGATTCTAACCTCATCCTCATCATAAAGGTCAATCAGTTTAAACTCCTGCTCAGTTTCATGTTTTTCCTCCTCCTCAACAATGTTAGGCTCTGTAGCCTTTTCTTTGCCCTTGTCTACCTATTTTTCCAATGAAGAAAGCATTGCCCCTTTCACACCATGTGAAGCAAACACATGCATGTGGCCTCTCTGATAGGTCTTGGGAAATGGCTCAAACATCAATTACATTAGCCCAAACTGCCTTAGTATCATGATGTGGTGATGGTGAAATGTTATTGAGAGGTGAGGAAGTAGGGTCAACATGATGTGAATGGATATGACTAGGTGATGAAGTATGAGTAGCAGGATGAGATGTAGAAGTATGTATGGGAGGATGAGATGAAGAAGGGATACTATACTCATGATGACTAGGTGGGGAAGTGAAGATTTCATTTGCAATGAAAGTGTCCCAAGAAATGTTATTCTACTCTAGCTAATGCATGACAACCATCTTGATGAGGGAATGGTGACATAAAATCTGCATTTGATGATTATATTGCCTCTTTTGTACAATTAATTCCATCTTGTCAATGCTTTGGAGAAGATAGTGAGGTATATGAATCATTTTGACTTTAGTGAAGTGCATGAGGAGTCAGATATGGTATGAATAGAGTCGGGTAAACCTCCCCTTACAAGTGAAATAATTCATTATTATTTTTGTCATAGGGGCATACCGGTCAAGGAGATGAGAGAAAGGGAAAATAATTTTATTGTCATCCTTATATCTAGGTTTGAGGTATGGTTCATAATAGCTCACATCAAGTTTTACCTTTTTAAAACATTTCTCTCCCACATTAGGGATCCCTGTAGCATCTGCATTGGAATTAATGGACATGGTAAAGGTAACCCTAGCAAGTGCAACCTATCTATCATGAACAATAGTGATGAGCAACCTGGTCAACAAAGGATGATATTGAATCTGTTGTACCTTCTCACAAAATTCAAAACAACTCGCATGTTTGAAACAGGAAACAATAAGGGGAGAGGCCATGAGCTCCTTTGTGGTCATAAGTTCAAACCTATTGATTTTCCCTCCTTTGTGATCACCTCTCTTTGTTATTTATTCCTCACTGATCTCTTTGTCATACTCTTCAGTCATCTTAAGCTTAATAGTTTGGAAACCCTAGGGATGAGGTAGAAGGGAATGGGAAGTGAAATTAGGTTTAGGGAAAAGGTATAGGGAAAGGTATTTTATGATGCTATAATATGATATGGTAGGGTTTTAGAATGATGTATGAGTGTAAGGTGGGATCTAAGGGTGAAAATTTGTGAATAAGTAATAAACTAGGGTTTTTAGCATGAACAACCTCTGAATTTTCACATAGACACCAAACCAACATAACAAAACCTTTTAAGTACTGCAAAGAGTATGAAATCTTAGGTTAATTACTTCCAAAAGAGGTGGAAGGTACTTTGGTGATGAATTGAGAAAGTTTGAATGAGTTTCAGGGCCTAAAAGCCAAGCTGGGCATTAACACAACATCAGACCATTAGCGGAGAGCCTCTTTGTATTATCACAATGCCAAGAAATTTTACAGTTAGTTTTCGAGGATTAGCACAGCGCTCCTAGGCATTAGTGCAGTGTCTAGAAATTAGCACAGTGCCAAACAATTTTTGCCCAAATTTCTCAAAAACTCGAATTTCTCCTTCAATGAAGGCTCTTGATGTTTGAATGAAAAAAAAGATGTGCTTCAAGGTGCTTGATGAGATTTATATCTTTAGAAAATTTGAAATTTATTTCAAATTACCCATTTTTCTAATGTTTACTTTCCTCTTTGTCACTGATATTATTTTTCTTTCTGACTTTTGGCATTGCAGTCTTTGATCAACATGAAGTTTGGTTCTCTTGCTCCACTTCAGCCATACATAATTACATTTGACAGCTTTGGGATAAAATTATTACATATAGTGACATAAAATAACATTTTGGAAAAATAAAAATAAATTACATATTTGACTTTTCTATCAAAATGACATTTTGATATAAAAGTCATTAAACTGAAAAACACAACTTAAAAAAAAATATAATCTTTACATCACGATGATCTGGAAATCAAATTGCTTAATTAGTCCCTCTCATATATGTGTTGACCTCATCTGAATGAAGGAATTACCTTGAGAAGTGAAAAACCCTAATGACCTAATGGGACTGCTTTTTGACTTGACTTTGAATGAGACATAAAAGACTTTCAAGTGAAAAAAACATTTCCATAAGTATTATTATGCTCAAGGGGGCATGGGAATGAGTCATTAATATGAATCTTGGAGGGAAAATTGATCTTATTGACAAGGAAAACCACCAGCGTAACAATTTAAGTCATGACCTAATGGAATGATGAATAAATTTATTCAGTATGACACACCTAAGATGCACATGCAAATGTATTTTGATCCCTGGTGGAAGTATGAAAATAATGACACTAACATTGGCCTTATTGGGGATGGTAGCTCCTTGGAGGTGTCAATAACACCATAGACCAAGTGCCTAACCATTGGGTAAATACGGTCAAACAATCCAAAAAACTGCAGATTATTAAACTCACTCAAAAAACCATTTAAAGTAACTAGGAACTGACTCAAAAAATGACTCTCACACTAACTCAAAAATGACTCCAAAACTTTGAAAAAAACAGAAAATCAACAAGCTTGATAGCCTTCACTTCAGGCCCCAAGCCTAGATGACCTTCTGCCTCAAACCTTGTAGAAAATATAAACTGGTATTTACAATGAAAGTGAAACATTCTCTCAGTAGTTGCATCAGAAATATTAATGTTTCAAGAGCCTACCATTGACTAGTCCTCCTAAACATTCCTTTCCATTCATTTCTTTTAGCAAATAGGCATTCTGTCCTTGATAAGCCAAGATCTTGTTGGGTCCCTTCCAAATATTTTCAAACTTCCCATGCTTACCTTTATCTTCATTTCTTGCATCCCATCTCAACACTACATCCTCCAGCTGAAATTTATCTGCCTTAGTCTTGCAATCATAAATCTTATTGATTCTCTCTTGAAACTTAAATTATTCTAAGAAACTTCCTCCCTTGTTTGTTGAAGATGAATGATTTGATTGATTCGATGTTGCATATCATCCTCCTCACTATCTGCCTCCTGAAATAATCTCATAACCGAGACTATAAGTGATGTAGGAAACATTGTATCTGTACCATAAACCAATTCAAAAGGTGACATACCTATAGACTTCTTGGTTCTCACTCGATCTTCCCACAAAGCAATTGTAAGCTTCCTAGGCCAATTGTTTTTGTTATCCTCCAAAATTTTCTTAATGATATTCACCAAAGATTTATTAGAGGACTCAACTAATCCATTGCCCTATGGATAATACTCGGTGGAATGGCCCAATATGATATTATACCTGTGAAAAAACTCAATCATATTCTTTGACTTAAATGCTGCAGCATTATCTGTAATAATCTTGTGATGACAACCAAAACGAGACAAAATATTGGATTCTAAAAATTGAATTATTACTGTGTCCGTAGCTTGCCTTGTAGGAATAGCCTCGATCCACTTAGTGAAGTAATCAGTGGCTGTTAGGATTCATCTGTGCTGTGTCGATGATGTGGGATGAATTTCCCCAATAAAATAAAGTCCCAACTTTTGAAAAGGAGAATTTACTACAATAAGCTTCAACGGAAGAGGAAGAAGCTTCCTTTTTCCCTGAAAAACCTGAAATTCATGATAGCTTATGACTGTTTTGTACAAATCAAAAAATAAAGTTGGCCAATAATACCTCGCTCTCAACACTTTGTTAGTTGTTGTTTTCCAAAACAAATGACCTCCACAATCTCCCCTATAAAATTCATCCATTACCTGCTTAGCTTCAAATTCAACCAGACAATTCTAGAGAACACCTCTTGGATATTTCCAATAAATGGCACTACCTATAACGCATTATTTAGTAGATTTCAATTTCAAATACCTACCCTAACTTTTTGACATTCCAGGAGGAGGACATAAGTGCTAAATAACATATACTATATCATAATACCATGTTGAAGTAAGAAACATTTCTGATACCTGTATTACAGCACCATCTTCATCATCATCTGACATTTTTGCAATAAGGTCTATATCTAAAGCATGTCCCTTGATCAATTTGGTAGGCCTAATCTCAAAATCATACTCTAGAGTAGCCGCTATCCACCTACCTCTCCGACCTTCAGGATCAATCTGTGTGAGAATCTCTTTTACCACTACATTTGGAACAGAGGCTATAGTATGTGAATGTATAATATAGATCCAAAAATATTTCAAGGCTTTTATTAGGACTAAAGCTTATTTCTCAATAATGTTATAGCAAAGAGCAGCATCTCTAATGGCTTGACTAAAGAAAGCAATATCTTGTTCAACCTGATCTCTCTTTTGCATCAAAACTGTAGCCAAGGTATGCGCGGATGAAAATTAAAATATTATGAAATCATTAGTATAATATGGACTATCCAAAATAGGGGCCATGGTTAAAGAAAGCTTTACCAAGTTGAAAGAATTCATAGCATCAGTGTTTCATTTTACACTATTTTCCTTTTTCAACATATTAGTGATCTCTCT
This sequence comes from Pinus albicaulis, assembly GCA_034641835.2. Lineage (NCBI taxonomy): Eukaryota > Viridiplantae > Streptophyta > Pinopsida > Pinales > Pinaceae > Pinus > Pinus albicaulis. Next base: position 588,588,321 of record CM076579.1, read on the forward strand.
CAAATGCTCAGTTAAATTAGGAACAAATCTGCGTAAGTAGTTCATCTTACCATTGAAAGCCTCTATCTCTTTTTTGTTCTGTGGAAAATCTATCTTTTGAATGGCTTCTACTCTGGAAGGATCAATGCGAATGCCATATTTGTAAATTATGTGACCAAGCAGTTTTCCTTCCTCCATGGCAAAAATACTCTTCTTCAGATTTAAAGAAATCTTGAACTCTGTAATGTTCCCAATTTTTAGCCTCAAGCTAAAAGGAACATTATAGTTAGAAGTATTTTATTTAATTAAATAAAATGGGTAATAAGGCCCCATAATCCTTAAGAAGGAAGAATAAACACTCCTCATGTGAAAAGAGGAAGAACAAAGTAGCTAAATTAAGCATCAGATGGTGTGAATAGGACTGGATCATGCTTAATCTAGACATTTGGACCAAGTCCACATGCACTGTCTAGATACAATGTATCTACTTGATGGACTGCGTAGTTTTAGATGAGGATCACATGCATGAGTTGGAAGGCACATGTGGATGGGACCCATGGTGGAGAGGATCACTTGCTATATAAGGAGGGGAGGAGATCCATTATTCTTCATGCTTGATTATTATTTCTCTTAGTCTGTTGAGACTTCTCTCCTCTTGCTGCTTAGAAAAGAGTGCAGTGTTGCATAGCACTAGGGTGTTCCTGTTCGGGAATCCCTACCTCATCCTCAGGGAAGGAGATGTTCTAGAGTTTCATTTCCTCATTCCGGAATTTGGCCAAAGCTACCTCCTTCAGTCACAGCGTTATTCCTGTCTGTAGGGTGTAGCAACAGAGGATCTCTTGAGTTGTTCCTTGGATTTTTTTTCAATGGAGGGCTCAAATATTCATTAGAGGATCAGTGAGGAGGACTCCCGGGCTTATTTTCCTATCATTGGCATCAGGCCAAACATCTAGCTTCCCTCATAGCACAGTTTCCAGCTTGACCTGCGTTAATTTGGCTAGCAGTTGCTGGGAGGGTTGTTTAAGCTCATCAGGAGGAGTGTTTCTGAGTAGAGGGATCAAAATTTTGCTTAGATACACTATCAGAGTAGGGCATCATTATTTTTGATATGATATAGCCTCATTTTATATTTTGATTCAGTTGCAATGACAAGTCAAATTGTCACATTGTATATTCTCCGGAATTTCTAGCAATCTCTTCTAGATTGGCTAGAACTATTGTATTGGAGCCCATTCTTCTATCCTCGGGAATTTCTTGTATAGTTCAGCCATATTTAACTTTTATGCATCTATAGCAGCAGCTACTCTAATATAGGCAGCGCTATCACTACCCTCCGGCATTTTTTACAGCTGCAGCAGCTCATGTATTTCATAGTTTGATCATTGGTTTATTCTAGTAGCTTGAGTGGCTTGTCCCTCAACATCTTTCTGTATATTGTAGCTGATTTATTAATAAAATGATGCCTCTATTATATTCCATATATTTATATGTAAATTTTTGTAGAGTTTCATGATTATGCTCATATGTTGTTGTAGGCTCTCTCCTTGAACATTCTTTAAGGGATCTAGTTTGGGGAGATCTGAATAACTCATTTACAGTTATTTCTTTGGGCTCCACTTCTGGAAGAGAATTTTTTAATGAGTTAATAAGGGGATCCAAGCCCCCTTTCATCTTTTTTTTACATCTTCTTCCTTATACAACGTCCTTGAGGACCAAACAACAGAAATTCCAGAAAAAGGAACACTACAGTGGTATCGAAGCATGATCTTTGGCTCAGCCTGTGGCTTCAAGCCAAAGTTCTGAATCCCTAAAGGAGGAATATTTCAAGCTCTATATACAGAGTCTGCAGATGGACAGGTAGCCTCTAGATCTCATCCTTTTTTCAAAGGTGACATATCCAGTAAACGCCCCTGCAATCAATCTCTAGAATATAATTTTGATATTCTTGAAAAGGGAACTGTGCAGCCCAATATTATATGCCAATAGAAGGAAAAGCTCCTCATTTAGAAGAGGATATGTACAGAGAAAAAAATATAAGAGGAATGATGAAAGAGGAGGTTTCCGTTCTTATTTTCCAGACCCTTGAGGGTATCATTAAAGGCCTTGAGGAGAAAGAAAGGGAAAATTGGAAAGATTTTCTGAGAGGGTTTGAAGATGAGGCAAGCCCTAGCTATTATTATGATGGGTGTGAGCATTCAGCCACACATGCAGATCCACAACGTAGTTCATTTCCCACTTGCACTGTCGGAAGAATGAAGGAAGAAGATGAGGCCATTGGAGCAGCAGCGCTGCAACTCAAAGGTATGGCTCATGATTTTTGGCTTGAAAATTCTATTTCATATTGTCATGCAAATGTATATGATGAAATCACTAAGGTTTTGGTGGAGAATTTTGATGGAAGTCAATGTGAGTCATTCTATAACATAACTTCAAACACTTTACATGCATTGGGTGTAACCGTAACACCAACTCCATTCCTTACTTCCAAAAGGGATGAAAACTTGTATGATGGCTTTCCAAGGGCAAGATCCCTATTATATGAAGGTCTCTCTTCAATTTGTGAAGACATGGAGGTACTTCCTTCAAGAGATGACCAATAGCTAGGGTCACTCCTTGATGATGAGGTAATCTCACTTATGGATGGAGAGGATGAGCATAAGAGATCTAACAATGCTATCACACTGGGAGGAGATCCATCACCACATGGAGGTGAAAGGGAAGCCATTGCTTCCATTGGAGGAGCCTTTTTGTTACAAGAAGTTCCAAATATTTTAACATGTGGGAACCATAACACAATTTCAAAGACATATGTAGCAGCTATTGGGGATTATGAGATGGAGGAGGAAGAGAAGGATCAGCATCAACGGTTGATACAACCTTATCTATTCTGGAAGGTCTTTGCACAAGATAAGGAGACTATCCAGCGCAGTGAAGGAAGGGGAAAATCAGTCCACTCATACATACAGTCCACTTTTGAGCTTGATGTCTCACTGTATGGAGGCATTCCACCTAGGAGGCCACCTAATCTAGAGTTGATGAGAGGCATATTGTCATTCAGTTCACCACTTTCGAATTCTAGAGAGGTGGAGACATTGGAGGAGTCTAGCACAACGCAGAGAGTTTGGGATAGACCAAAGGAGGAGAGAGACACTCTCTCATTTTCAGCATCACCCGCTCTCATAAGTTATACTGCGCTGACAGAGTTTGTTGTAGGGATGGAGGATTGCATCTTCATGATGCAGGTTGACTGCTCCACAAATTTGGAGAGGAATAGGGTACTTCCTTTGAGGGAGGACTCTTTCACACATGGGAGTAGATGGAGGTTACTCATGCTTACATTGACTAGGATTGGTAGATTCCTTTTGGATGACAGCTTCTCATGGGAGGCTAAATTCCCAAGATAACCATTACTATTTTAGCATGATCAGCTGCATGATGGGCATGGAAACATTTTGGAGGATGAATTTGGCATGGGGGATGTCAAAGTATCAGGCAATAGCATGAGGGGAGAATCACATTGCAGATTACCAGCCCTTTCTATGTGGAGGATTGATCTAGGTTGGAGGACTCAACTCTTGGTAGAGTACTCCCAGGATCTAGATGCATGCATGACTCTTTATGACACCTACAGAGATGATAGATACATGATTTATGTGATGGTCATCTATACCGATGGCAGGATCTTCTTGACTAGAGCTTCTAGTCTCAAGGAGAAATTATTGCATGCAGCACATGAGGACCTTCTAGCTATGCACTTGGATGCATACTTTTATTTTCTAGAGGAGTTCACTTAGGAGGTAATTCAACATGATCTATACCATCATATGGAAAGATACATAGCCTGGATGATTTTTGAGAGGTTGGCACAACCATTTCCCTACTCATAGGAGGTGAGGGAGAACATTCAAATGAGCCATTTCAGCTCAAGGTATCAAGTACATGGTAGAGAAGGTATAATTTCACATTATGTTTTGTACTTCTTTACTTTATATAAGCAACATATTCTATTAAGGAGGATCATCCCTTCTTGAATTTTGTATGATGTACTTGCAGCTACTTGTAGCATTGATTTTGGCTACCTTAATGGTGGTTTGTGGGGGAAGCCACATATTTCTCGGTGTGCATCATTGGCACCAATTTGTACTTTCATGTTTCCATCTTATGAGATGTTTGTGGCCACAAACAAGTGGCTGGGAAAGAAACTTTTGTATTTATTTTTTATGCAGGTAGGAGGTTCATTGTGCTAGTCCCATGAGTATAGCAGTGACCCACTCTCTAGTTGTCTTATAACAACTTGTTTTCATTGCATATTGCTTCGTTGTGTTGCTGATGGTTGTACATTTATAAGCAGCACTACTTGGAGAGTGTTAGAGGTATGGGGACAGCCCATTGAGAGTATGATTCTCCCCATTATACATGCTTTAAATTGTAGGAGACACCATGGGAAAACCATGATTGCCATGTCACTTCTCTCTTCATGTAGGAGGAGCTATTGGGAGAGAGTGTGTTATTAGAGGAGGAACTTCATGGTTAATTCATTTTTTGGGGAGGTTTGGGCAAATTGTGGAGGCCATAAAATTTCAGCCCAATATCAGAAACCCCCTCACACTTATCATAAATGCAGGGAGAAACCAATTGGACGGAAAAATATAAACTCTCCATTCATCCCCAACATGTTGCATAGATCCGGGGTTGAGAATTCCTTTGATGAGCTACCTAGGATGGCTCATTTCATTTGGATGATTGCATGGGTGAAAGAGTCACTCATTGGGAATAAGACTTCCCATGCCTTCCATCACTCCTACCTTAAGGAGGCCATTGAACAACAAGGAGACTTCCACTTGCATATTCTATTATCACATGATGTATACTTTGGTTTTACACACCTGGAGGGATACATGGAGGAAATATTCATTGCACATCTTGTTGAGCTATGGTGGGGTCTATTGATGAGGAGGCCACAAGAAGAGAAGGAGGAAATTCTTCTCTACCTTGCAGTTTCTTGAGGACGAGCAACATTTTGAAGGGGGAGGACTGTAATGTTCCCAATTTTTAGCCTCAAGCTAAAAGGAACACTATAGTTAGCAATATTTTATTTAATTAAATAAAATGGGTAAGAAGGCCCCATAATCCTTAATAAGGAATAATAAACACTCCTCATGTGAAAATAGGAAGAATAAAGCAACTAAATTAGGCACCACATGGTGTGAATAGGACTGGATCATGCTTGATCTGGACATTTTGACCAAGTCCACATGTGCTGTCTAGATACAATGTATCTACTTGATGGACTGCGCAGTTTTAGATGAGGATCACATGCATGAGTTGGAAGGCACATGTGGATGGGACCCATGGTGGAGAGGAGCACTTTCTATATAAGGAGGGGAGGAGAGCCATTGTTCTTCATGCTTGATTATTATTTTGCTTAGTCTGTTGAGACTTCGCTCCTCTTGATGCTTAGAAAAGAGTGCAGTGCTGCATAGCAGTAGGGTGTTCCCGGTCAGGAATCCCTACCTCATCCTCAGGGAAGGAGAGGTTCTATAGCTGAATTTACTCATTCCGGCATTTGGCCAAAGCTACCTCCTTTAGTTACAGCGTTATTCCTGTCTGTAGGGTGTAGCAACAGAGGATCTCTTGAGTTGTTCCTTGGCTTGTTTTTTAGTGGAGGGCTCAGCTATTCATTGGAGGATCAGTGAGGAGGACTCCTGAGCTTATTTTCATATCATTTTAATCAGGAAACCCATCCATCTTCCCTCAAAGCACAGTTTCTAGCTTGATCTATGTTATTTTGGCTAGCAGTTGTTGGGAGGGTTTTTTGAGCTCATCAGGAGGAGTGTTTCTGAGTAGAGGGATCAGCCTTTTGCTTAGATAGACTATCAGAGAAGGGAATAATTATTTATGATCTTCTACAACCTCATTTTATATTTTGATTCAGTTTCAGTGACATGTCAAATTGTCACATTGTATATTCTCCAGCATTTCTAGCAATCTCTTCTAGATTGGCTAGAAATCTTGTATTGGAGCCCATTCTTCTATCCTCAGTAATTTCTTGTATAGTTCAGCCATATTTCATGTTTATTCATCTATAGCAGCAGTTACTCTAATATAGACAGTGTTGTCACTGCACTCTAGCATTTTTTTGCAGTTGCAGCAGCTCATGTATTTCATAGTTTAATCATTGGATGTTTATTCCGGTAGCTTGGGTGGCTTGTCCCTCAAAATATTTGTGTATATTGTAGCTGATTTATTAATAAATATGATGGCTGTATTATATTCCAGATATTGATATGTACAGTTTTGCATAGTTTCATGATTATGCTCATATGTTGTTGTAGGCTCTCTCCTTGAGCATTCTTTAAGGGATCTAGTTTGGGGAGATCTGAATAACTAATCTAGAGTTATTTCTTTGGGCTCCACTTATGGAAGAGAAGTGTTTAATGAGTTAATAAGGGGATCCAAGCCCCCTTTTAGCTTTTTTTTACATCTTCTTCCTTATACAGCGTCCTTGAGGATCAAATAGCAGAAATTCCTGAAAAAGGAACACTACAAACTCCCTTAATTTCCGAAAAATAATCCTAAAATGATACAAATGCTGATCATCAGAACCAGAAAAAACTGTCAAATTATCTAGATATACTATTAATAAATCATCTTTCTCGTTAGAAAAGGCTATATCCATCGCCCGTTGAAAAGTAGCGCCTGCATTCTTGAGTCTGAATGGCATTTTAACATACTTAAAAGTTCCCCAAGGTGTTTTGAAAGAATTCTTACCTTGGTCTTATTCATGTACTAATATCTGATTATAACCTACATAACATTCAAGTGGTGAAATCTGTGATGCTCCAACTACCCTTTGCAAAACATGGTCCATCTTAGGAAGGGGGTAATTATCCTTTAAAGATACTTTATTCAAATTCTAGAAATCTATGCATAACCTTATATCTCTTGTCTTTTTCCTTACCAGCACCAAATTTGAAATCTAATCAGAAAACCTAATTGGCACAATGATACCTGACTTGTACAATCAATTTACCTCTTTCTCAATGGATGTCAAAAATCTTGGGTTTATCCTTCTCAACTTCTACCTAAAGGGTTTTTAATCCAGCTTGATGGAAATAGTGTGCTGAATAATATTCTTATCATAAACCTTCAAATATGCATAATCCCATGCAAAAATATCAGAAAATTCAGACAACAATTTAATGTACTTATCTTTCACCTCGAGAGACAATGTCTTAGGAAAATTAACCATATTTTTCTTGTCTGTTGTTCCAATGTTCACATCTTCCACACCCTTTTCTGTAGGATTTAATGTTGGTTTCCTAACCACATCATCCTGATTGAAAAAATATTCTAAAGGTATCATACCTCTAGGAATAACATTATGTTTCAGCTGCAAAACATTCATCTTATTCGCTTCTATGTCTTGATCATCAACATCACATGCATCATCATTAAAAGCATCTTTGAATTTTCCTTCATTCTGTAAGAAACTATTAGTTTCTTTTTCATCCCAAAAAACTTTCCAGTATCTTAGATTATGTGGAACACTAGGTGTATGTTTGACATGAATTTCAAATTTATTACTGGAGTTCATCAAAATCTTGAGATTACTTGCCACGGTAGCAAGAGAATTTGCAATGATGTTCTAAGTTCTTGGCACTGTTGTTAATGAATACTCAGGAAAAAAATTTAAGACATCCAACACTGCATTTCCATAAGCTCTCATCCGTGGATGCTTTGCTTGATACTCTCCTTTCACCTGCTTTATGACAAGCTCAGAATCACCATAAATAGAAATTCTTTTTGCCCCAAGTTTCTTCATAATTTTGAGACTTTTGATCAAAGCTTCATATTCCACTTCATTATTAGAACATTCAAAAGCCAATTTCTCTAACATTACTTGGTATTCCACCAGATTTACAAACAGGACTTCGGATCCAAATACCAATACCTGCACCTTCCTTACCCAAATCACCATCAAAATCCATGCTCCATAAGCCCTCTTCATCTTCTAGATGATGAAACTCAACTTTTGGTTTGATTTATTTTGGCCAGTCACCTCATTTTTCTGATCTACACTGATTTTCTATTTTTCAGGAGGCTGCTCGGAGGAAGATACCAATGAAGAAGGAACCATTTATTTCTCTTTATCCAAATTTGCTTTGAAACTTTCTAAAACTTATGGAACATCTTCTGTTATTACTAACTGATTATTTACATTATTTAAATCACCATTATTGTACAAAATAAAATATTCCAAATCTGTATGTACAACTTGTATTGGATGATTGATAGGCTTCTCCTTTCTAGTTATCAAATATTTCATTTTCTTTTCCTGGTACAATTTCCACAATTTCTTGAAAATAGGAATAGTAGCATAGGAAAATTCAAGTTATAAAGTACCTTTGAGTTTGGCTCACCACGATCTTGATAGTAGCATGCCGAAATGAGGTGGTATATCATCCACCACCACATCCATAAAAAAATTCTTGGTCAGGATTTGATCCAAAGAAACCACTAAATCTTTAATGAGACCAATGCAATGAACTTTACCAGAATCAAATGAATAAAAATCATGATAAGGTCGGGTGATATCCATGCCCATATTTTCCATAATAGCCTTAGGCATCAAATTGTGAGAGGCCTCAGAATCAAGAATATCATTTTTAAGTATGTACTCATGCAGTCTAAGGCTTAAATAAAAAGGGGGAACTTCACTCTCTCCTAATTTACCATTTATATTTGGATCAAAAATGTGTTCGAGGTGGTCATCATCAACATTAACCATATCGAAAAAAGTATTAACTAGCAACATTTTAGACACCTGATCTCTGTAATGACTATTCTTTACTAACTCTGTCAAAGGAATAGAGACTTTCAATTTAGCTATTTCATTTTCTAAATTAAAAGTTGTGAATTTATCTACCTCTTTGACAACATTATCTCTTCTATCATTTTGATCCCTTGTTAAAATCTCCTTTTTCTGATTGTCTTTCTCTTTAGTAGCTAAGCTTGTTGATGTGTAATGTTCCAAAATTTTAGCTTCCAAGATAAATGGAACATTAGAGTTAACAACAACTGTATCCGGTAAATAAATGGGTAGAAAAGCCCATAAGTCTCCTAAGCAGGATAAGAAAACTTCAAGTGTGAAAGGAGACACTCTTTCTAGCTCAATAAGACACCTCCATGTGTGGATAGAGATAAAATGAAGCTTCTTTGACCAGGTCAACAATGCAGTTTTAGTGGAGGAGGAATCCTAGGATGGATAATGCAATTTTAGATGGAAATTTAACTTGGGTTAGAAGCAACCTAAGTGAGTGGGGCCAAGGGAAAGAAAACTCACATCTTATATAAGGAAGAGGATGGTAGCATTATTCATCATGTTGTAGATTATTATTCTTGGCTGCCAAGAATTATCATTGCTTTGTTGCTTAGAAAAGTTGTTGTGTTGTTTAGCACTGGGTGTTCCCGGGTGGGAATCCCACCTCTTTCCTTTGAGTAGCTCATTGGGAGAGTTTTTATTCATCATTCCACATCAGGTTTTCAAGCCAAGCTTCAGCCATCTACATCAGCACAACTTTTCCAGAGATTTTTTAGTGTTGCTGGGTGCAGCAATGGAAGGGATTGGAATCTCTGTTTCTAAGCTAGTTTCTCATTGGAGGGATGTTTCCTTCACTTTAGAGATCTATTTGGAGAGCTCCAGAGCTTATTTCAGATCTATTGTATTATACCACACATTTCTCATACCATCCCAGCACTGTTTCTGCTAGGGAGTGCATTATTCAGGAGGCAGTGCTCATTGCATGGTTTGGTGGCTCCATTGCTGAGTTTCCTTGTGATTGAGAGGTTCATCATTTCATGGGAGGAAGCCCTTGAGGGATATACATAAGATCAGAAGTATTTCATCCTTTTACACTCATGTTCTTTATTTTTTCAGTGAGAATTCAGTAATTTCCTGAATATCACATTTGTATACAGAGTGTTTTGACAAGAAACCCTTGTTGGTTTCTTTGTATTTTGTAAAGGGAGCTTAGATCTCTATTCTCCAGCATTTTTTATAAATAAATTAGTAGATATATTGTTCTCTAATCATTTTATGTGTAAACCCTCTCTTATACTGCGCAGTCCCTTGATCAATTGCTCCAGAATTCTGCAGTCTTGGGGTTTTAGCACTTTTTGGTCATCCTAGGTGTGGGAGATCTGTTTAGCCCACCTAGTTGGATTTGTTTCAGCTCTATTATTGGATTTAGAATTTATATTGACTAATATATGGGATCCAAGTGTCCATTTTACTATTTTATTACATTTTTTGCTAGAAATTCGTTTTTGATGCAAGATTTATGAGCATTCCTGAAAAAGGGATATTACAGTGGTATCAGAACATGATCTCTTGGCTCAGCCTGTGGCTTCAAGCCAAGGTGTTGAATCCCTGAAGGGGGAATATTTAAAGCTCTATATACAGAGTCTGTAGATGGCCAGGTAGCCTTTGGATCTCATCCTTTTTTCAAAGGTGACATATCCAGTAAATGCCCCTATAGTCAATCTCTGGAATAGAATTTTGATATTCTTGAAAAGGGAAATTTCCAGTGCTATTAGAAGAAGGAGGGATGGATAGAAGGCAGAAAGCTTCAGTATGTGCAGAAAGAAAGGGAGACAAGCTCACAAAGCTTCTTCCAGAGTCTATGAAGAGCTTTCAAGGAGAGCTAAAGAAAATAAGATTGGAGATGAAATCTCCAAAGGAGGTCAATTCTAGAGCTGAAACTAGATTTTCACATGGTGAGTGTGAGCATGCAACTGCACTCCATGATGCACAGTGCAGTCAAATTCCCAAAGCTATATTGAGATGGATGGGAGGAGGAAGAATGCCTAAGAGAATGACTCTTAGTGATTTGTTGCAGGATTATGAATCTCAAACTGAGACGTTTAGAGATTATACTGATTTCCAAGAGTTTTTCAAGATCCAGATGGAGAAGAGCCAGCAGCAGAATGCATATAGATTTATTCTATCTACTTTTTCCAGATCACCTACATGTTCTGTTGGAGCTTTGGTGACAGAGCTAAACTCCTATTTGCAGCTGCACCATATTTCCGAAGATGAAGCTATCAGAGTTGCAGCATTGTATTTCAAAGGTAAGGCTCATGGATGGTGGATTTTTGAATCTTATTCCTTAGATAATGCCAATACTTTCTCTTATGCAAGATTCATAAAAACATTGATGGAGAGTTTTGGTGAAAAACTTCCTAAGACACATGAGCAAGGAAAACTTGAGAAAAAAAAACCCTTGCATGTGATGGATGAAACACCAATTCAGAAAACCATGAGAGGAGCTGATGTCTTGCATTACACATTTCCAGAAGCAAAACTTCCAGTTCATATTCTTGAACAAGAGGGCATGGGGATCACTTTGTCACAAAGGGATCCAATTTTTGAGATGTTTCCTACACACATTGATGAAGAAGAGGGAAACAACACTGTCACATCTAGAGCACATCTAGTGCCGCACGCAGAGGAGGGAGGATCACATGCTCCAACAGGAGGGATTCTTGTACCTTTTCAAGAAGTTCCACAGGATCTCATACATGGAGGTCCAAGCATAATCAGTGAGCAGCATTATTGTGCAACATTGCAGCTGGAAGGAGAAGGTAGGGATGAAGAGCAACATCATTTTATGAGGGGCACACACCCTTCTCTATTTTAGAGAGCCAGTGAAAGAAAGAGGTAGATTGTATTGCGCAGTGAAAGCAAGGCCAAGGTTTCCCAACCATATGAGCAGTCTAATCTTGACATTGATGTCTCACTATATGGAAGACTTTGGCATGAGGGATGTCAAAGTAGCAGGAAACAACATGATTGGAACTACACATGCCATATTACCATCACTGTCTCTTAGGAGGATTGATCCTTATTGGAGATCTCAGCTTTTGGTAAAGTACTCCAATGATCTTGGTGCATGCATGATTCTTGATGACTCGGATGGAGATGACAGATACATGATGAGAGAAGTGCTCATCTATTCCTGTGGTAGGATCTTCTTGACTAGATCTTCTAGTCTCAAGGAGAAGTTGCTACATGTGTTGGGTATGTGTTATATTCTTTCCACGACTAAGCATGCGCATGGTTTCCATGGTGGGTAGTTTGCGTCCATGGTTTTGTGCATGGTTTTTTGCACATGTTTTTGGGGTACGATGGGTTTCGGCCCCTGCTATTTTTGTAGATCCGGTCAAGGGAACTACGATTATGTTCTAATCCAGGGTTTATGGATTAGGGTTTATGTATGCTTCGGCATGTATATATATGTGTTGTAACACTAAAAGGAAAATAATGAAAAATCAAGCTGGTCGTCCCGATTTGGGATCCAGGGGAAAATCTCTGTGTTTATCTGTTTTATGTTTTATGCTCTCGCTATTGTTTATTTTCTGTTATAAGATTCGTGTGTAGATAATTTCTGTTCAGGGTTAAAACCTGCATTTGGTATCAGAGCTGTTTCGGCTTCAAGGGGACGCCTTTGCTGCTGAGGGTTTTTTGCTTGGGCCTGAGGTAGACCCTGTTCAGTGGGAGATCTGCGGGATCGATTCTTGTGGTGAAAGAAGATGGCGAGCGGCGGAAAGATAGAGATCGAGAAATTTAATGGTCAGAGTTTTGAGTTGTGGAAGCTCAAGATGGAGGATCTGCTGGTGGATAAAGATCAGTGGATCGCGGTAGATCCGGGTACTAAACCAACGGCAATGTCAGATGAAGATTGGAAGAAACTGGATCAGAAGGCTAAGAGCACAATACTGTTGTGTGTCTCAGATTCAGTATTGTTGAATGTATCCGGGGAAGCTACGACGAAGAATTTGTGGGAAAAACTTGGGACTTTGTACCAATCTAAGTCTCTGGTGAATAAATTGTTCCTGCGGAAAAAGCTGTATAACCTGAGGATGAAGGATGGAGACTCGGTGACAGAGCATATGAACGCCTTAAATACTATGGTAAGTCAGCTGTCATCTATTGATATTAAAATCTCAGATGAAGATAAGTGCATCAGTTTGTTGTGTTCTCTACAAGACTCATGGGACAGTCTGGTTATTGCAATAGGTAGCAATACAACTACCTTGAATTTTGATGACATTGTCTCAGCCTTGCTGTCAGAGGAAATGAGACAGAGAAATATGGAGGGTCAGAATGGAGATGCCTTATCTGTACAAGGAAGGTCCTAGAACAGAAACAAGAATAAGGTTTCGAGTGGGAGATCTAAATCTAGAGGGAGATCTAAATCTCCTGGAAAGTTTGTAAAGGTGTGCTGGAAATGCGGAAAGGAAGGGCACTACAAGAAGGACTGCAGATCTAAAGCTCCTGAGAAAGGAAAGGGATCTGATGATGCTCCTTCTGCAGAGGCAAAAACCACCTCGGATGAAGGTGGGGATGTGTATTTGGCTTCTTCTTCAAATACACATGTAGATCATGAGTCATGGTTGATTGACTCAGGTGCATCCTTTCACTTCACTCCCCATAGAGAGTGGTTCTGCGAGTATGAGAAATATGATGGTGATGTCTTCCTAGGGGATGATAGGAAGGCCAAAATTGTCGGATGTGGAAAGGTAAAGCTGAAGCTACAAGGTGGAAGGATTAGAACACTTCCTGGTGTTCTGCATATTCCTGCATTGGCTAGAAATCTGATTTTTGTAAGAAAGATGGATGATGCAGGTGTAAAAACAGTGTTCGAGAAAGATCCCTACACGATGGTTCAGGGAGCACTGGTATTAATGCGAGGAGTTAGGATTGGAACTCTGTACAAGCTACAAGGTAGCACTGTTATTGATGGGTGTAACAGTTCTTTGGTTCCTGAAAGTGGGACGGAAATCCTAGCTATCTCTGGAGAAAAGACCATGCTATGGCATCAAAGGCTTGGACATATTGGAGAGAAGGGCCTTCGAATACTGCATAGAGATGCTATGGTAGAAGGTATGTCTAATTTTTCTCTGGATTTCGATTTCTGTGAACATTGTGTATATGGGAAGCAGAATCGGGTGATTTTTCCTTCTGGTGCTAAGAGGGCAAACAAGATATTAGAACTTGTGCACAGTGATGTGTTTGGGCCTGTGTTAGTTCCATCACTGGGAAAGTCTGTGTAGTATGTTTCATTCATAGATGACTTCTCAAGGAATACATGGATATATTTCTTGAGGAAGAAATCTGAAGTCTTTGACAAATTTAAAGAATTTAAGGCTCTGGTGGAAAACCAGACAGAGAAGAAGATAAAGGCGTTGAGGACAAATAATGGTGGGGAGTTCTGCAAGAAGGAATTTGAAGAGTTCTGTAAGAAGTGTGGTATAGCACGGCAGAAGACTACTCCATACACACCTCGGCAAAATGGAGTTGCAGAAAGAATGAATAGAACACTGATGGAAAAGGCAAGAAGCATGCTCAGTGGTACCGGGTTAGGACAAGAATTCTGGGCAGAGGCAGTGGAGACTGCATGTTACTTAGTTAACAGATCACCTTCATCGGCGTTGGAGGATAAGACTCCACATGAGGTATGGACTGGTAAGAAACCCTCTCTTTCACATCTAAGGGTATTTGGATGTGATGCATATGTACATGTTCCAAAGGAGAAAATGACCAAGTTGGATAATAAATCTGAAAGGTGCATATTTATTGGGTATAAGGATGGTTTAAAAGGTTACAAGCTTTGGAACCCGAAAACAAGGAAGGTTGTGTACAGCCGAGATGTGGTGTTTAGAGAGGTGAAAGATGTTGTTAAACATGAAATCATACCAAAGGAACCTGAGAAGATAGAGTTTGAGCTAAAGGAGGATGAATCAGACTCTACAATAGAAGAAGACTCAGAAGATGAAGAGCCACAAACTCTAGCTTTGAGAAGATCAGTTCGGGAAAGAAGGCAACCAGAAAGGTATAATCCATCTGCTTTCTGTTCAGGTTTTGCCTTAACTATAACTAATGATGAACCCAGAACTGTGAGGGAGGCAATAGATTCAGAGGATGGAAAACTCTGGAAGGAGGCCATGGTTGATGAAATGGCATCCTTGCACAAAAACGATGCATGGGATCTGGTGGAGTTGCCGGTTGGAAGGAAGCCCATTGGGAGAAAATGGGTGTTTAAGAAGAAGATGAATGTAGAAGGTAAGGTGGAGAAATACAAAGCTCGGTTGGTAGAGAAAGGTTATTCCCAGGTGCCGGGAATTGATTTTGGTGATATTTTTTCTCCTGTTGCCAAAGTTACTTCTATTAGATTACTTTTATCTGTTGCTGCTGCATTTGATTTTGAGATAGAAAAGATGGATGTGAAGACAACATTTCTTCACGAGGATCTAGAAGAAGAGATCTACATGAAGCAACCTGAAGGCTTTATGGTGAAGGGTAAGAAAGAACTGGTATGCAGGTTGAAGAAGTCTCTGTATGGGTTAAAACAGTCACCAAGGATGTGGTATCAGAAATTTGATACCTATATACGGGGACTTGGCTTCACCGGAAGCAAGGAGGATCACTGTGTTTATTTTAAATTAATTGGTGATCGTGTTATTTATTTGGTCTTGTATGTGGATGATATGTTGTTGATTGGAAATGACAAAGAAATTATCCAAGATTTGAAGACCCAACTGTTCTCCAAATTCGACATGAAGGATCTTGGTGCTGCAGACTATATTTTGGGCATGGAAATTAAGAGAGATCGGGCAAAGAGGAAGCTCTGGTTAAACCAGAGGAAGTATGTCGAGACTATATTGTAGAGGTTCAATATGCAAGATAGTAAACCGGTGAATGTTCCTATTCCTGTAGGTGTAAAGCTGTTTGCTGAACAGTGTCCCAAGACACAAGAAGAAGAGGAGTATATGTCCCGTGTTCCATATGCAAGTGCAGTGGGTAGCCTGATGTATGCAATGGTCTGTACTAGACCAGACATTGCACATGCAGTGGGAGTATTGAGCAGGTTTATGTCAAACCCAGGAAAGGAGCATTGGACAGCAGTGAAGCGGGTTTTCAGATATTTACGTGGCACTAGTGATTATGGCTTGTGCTACCAGGGAAGACCAGGATTGGAAAGAATGTTGGACATTCGTGGTTTGTTGATGCAGACTGGGCTGGAGATCTGGACCAAAGAAGATCTACAAGTGGGTATGTGTTTAGCCTATTTGGAGGCGCAGTCAGTTGGATGAGTAAAAGACAGTCTGTAGTGGCTCTTTCAACTACAGAGGCAGAATACATAGCAACCACTCATGCAAGAAAGGAAGCAATTTGGTTGCAGAGATTGTGTTCAAGTATGGGGTTGGTACAACAAGCTATAAGGATAGACTGTGATAGCCAAAGTGCAATTTTCTTGGCTAAGAACCCTGCTTATCATTCAAAGACAAAGCACATTGATGTTTAATATCACTTTGTTAGAGATATGGTTGAGGCTAAAAGGGTGTTGCTGGTAAAGGTGGACACTTTGAAGAATGTTGCAGATGCATTAAAAAAGTCTGTGAGCACTCAGAAGTTCTCTTGGCGTAGAAAAAAAATGGGTGTTGAAGAATTGGGCCAATGACTAAGCTCTCTTGTGACCCCCTGTGGAAAGAAAACAACAAGTGGGAGAATGTTGGGTATGTGTTATATTCTTTCCATGACTAAGCATGCACGGGGGGGTAAGAGGGGGGGCAATAGCCCCCCCTTTGCACTGGGTGCAATGGGGGGCTCACAGGGGGGGCGGTAGCCCCCCCTGTCGGGGTTCGGGGCAGCGCCCCGGCGAAAATTTTTGGTCCTTAATTTCCGGTGGGTAGTCCGCGTCCATGGTTTTGTGCATGGTTTTTTGCACATGGTTTTGGGGTACGATGGTTTTCAACCCCTGGTATTTTTGTAGATCCGGTCAAGGGAACTACGGTTATGTTCTAATCTAGGGTTTATGGATTGGGGTTTATGTATGCTTCGGCATGTATATATATGTGTTGTAACACTAAAAGGAAAATAATGAAAAATCAAGCTGGTCGTCCTGATTTGGGATCCAGGGGAAAATCTCTGTGTTTATCTGTTTTATGTTTTATGCTCTCGCTATTGTTTATTTTCTATTATAAGATTTGTGTGTAGATAATTTCTGTTCAAGGTTAAAAAATACAACATGCAGCACATGAGGACTTCTCTTCTATGCACTTTGATGCATATTTCCACTAGGTGGAGGATTTCACTTGGGAGGGCATCCATCATGACATATATCAGCGTATGGAGAAATGCATAGCTCGGATGGTGATAGAGAGGATGTCACAACTACCTTCCTACCCATTGGGAGTGAGGGAGAATTTCTAGTTGAGCCATTTCAGCTCAAGACCTCAAGTACATAATGGAGGAGGTATCATTTCATGTTTTTTACTGTACTTCTTTCCTTTATTTGAGCAGCATGATGTAACAAGAAGAAATATTTCTTCTTGCATATTATATGATGATGTACTTGCAACTACTTGTAGCATTGATCTTGGCTATCTTTTTGATGAGCTGTGGGGGAAGCCATATGTCTCTTGGTGTGCACCAATGACACCACATTGTAATTTCATGTTTTCATCTTATGCGATGACTATGGCAGCAAACAAGTGGCTGGAAAAGAACTTTTTATTTTTTATTTTGATGTAGGCCAAGGATGCACAACGCTAGTTCCATGAGAGGAACCTAGATTCACTCTTCGGTTTTCATTTGGAAACTAGCTTTTATTGTATCATGCTTCCATGGATGGCTGATGTGTTTTTGTTTGAAGGAAGCTTGTATGAGGGGGAGATGAGGCAGCAACAAAAAATTTTGTTGCTATGGTTACACTTGGGAGAGTATGGGAAAAATTATTCCCTTACTTTTCATGATATTTTTGAAGAGAAGAGAGGCACATTCATGGTGCAAGGAGGCTACCCTTCAGTTTTGGAGGATCATGAGAGGCTTCCCTATAGGGAAAAGATATTCTCACTTAGCAGCATGATGGTGGATGACTTTGGAATATGGAATGTCAAAGAGGGGTGTCATGGAGCCTTATTACAAAGGCCTACAACATTGTCACATAGGAGCATGATCTTATGGATGAGATATTCCAAAGGGAGGAGGTATCCCTTCTTCTTGCATATTTCTATGAGTATATTCTCATGGGAGGAATTGTTGGGGGATATCACTTTCATCCAAATCACTATGTATGGTAGAGAATGCATTTCTGTACTTGTTGATTACTCTATTGAGTATTTGTAATTTCTCACCATGTTTGCACAGTGCATTGCTCCTCAAAAGAGCACGAGTATTTTTGGGTTTCATGGTCGATTTAGGGCCAATGTTTATGATGATAGTAGCCCATCTATACATGAATTTGAGCAAGTGTATTGTTATTATATCTATGTAGAACTAATATACATGTATTCTTACTTTCCCATGTTGGGAGGACATACATATTCAGCTTGTAACTTGTTGCGGGAACACTTGCCATATGACATTCTCAAGCAGTAGTTCAGAGAAGTGCACTGTATCCACCAGAGATACCATATGTATCATCCAAAATTGCACATAGCCTTCAGCAATTTTCTGATTTTGGTGCCATGTGGTGATGATGTGCCATTCATCTTGAATGGAATGGTTTGCGTTGACATGACTCATGATTTTGGAGGAAGAGTCCTTGGAGGCTCAATCTTCTTCTTGCCATTGGAGGGCAATCATGTCTCAGCCCAATATCAACATGCCCTATACACTTATCATGAGTGGAGAGGAGGACAGTGTGGGATAGGCCCCCTTGCCTATGATGTTCACTTATTCAGCCCACCTTCATTTCAGGAGCACAAGGTGAAAGAGATTTTTCATGAGTTACCATGTTGGAGGGTGACTCACTTCATTTGGATGATTGCATGGATGAGTGAGGCACTCATTCACAATGATGATCATCACTCCTACTTTGTGGAGGCCATGAGACATATAACATGATTCTATTCACACTTTCCACCTTTGATTCATGCAGACACTTTGGTTTTGCACACTTGGAAGGAAGCATTCAATGACAGTTTATTTGTAGATTATCTTGATCCAGTGATGGGGGATATTGATGGAGGCCACATGAGGAGGAGGGGAGATATTTTTCTCTCCTTATGCATTTTCTTGAGGACAAGCAAATATTTTTGCGGGGAGCACTGTAATGTTCCAAAATTTTAGCTTCCAAGCTAAATCGAACATTAGAGTTAACAGCAGCTATAATCGGTAAATAAATGGGTAGAAAAGCCCATAAGTCTCCTAAGGAGGATAAGAACACTCCAAGTGTGAAAGGAGACACTCTTTCTAGCTCAATAAGACACTACATGTGTGGACAAAGATAAAATTAAGCTACTTTGACCAGGTCAACAACGCAGTTAGTGGAGGAGGAATCCTAGGATGGATAACGCAATTTTGGAGGGAAATGTAACTTGGGTTAGAAGAAACATAAGTGAGTGGGGCCAAGGGAAAGAAAACTAAAATATTATATAAGTAAGAGGATGGTAGCATTATTCATCATGTTGCAGATTATTATTCTTGGCTACCAAGAATTTTCGCTACTTTGTTTCTTAGAAAAGTTGTTGTGTTGTTTAGCGCTAGGTGTTCCCGGACGGGAATCCCACCTCTTTCCTTTGAGTAGCTCATTGGGAGAGTTTGTATTCATCATTCCAAATCAGGTTTTTATGCCAAGATTCAACCATCTACATCAGCATAGATTTTTCGGATTGTGCAGTGTTGCTGGGTGCAGCAGTGGAAGGGATTGGAATCTCAGTTTCTAAGCTAGTTTCTCATTGGAGGGAGGTTTCCTTCACTTGAGAGATATATTTGGAGATATCTAGAGATTATTTCAGATCTGTGGTATTATAAAACACATTTCTCATACCCTCCCAACACTGTTTCTGCTAGGGAGTGCGTTATTCAGGAGGCAGTGCTCATTGCATGGTTTGGTGGCTCCATTGTTGAGTTTCCTTGTGATTGAAAGGTTCATCCTTTCATGGGAGGAAGCCATTGAGGGATATACATCAGATCAGACATATTTCAGCCTTTTAAAATCATGTGCTTTAGTGTTGCAGTGATAATTCAATGATTTCCTGAATATCACATTTGTATACAGAGTGTTTGGTCAAGAAACCCTTGCCGGTTTGTTTGTAATTTGTAAAGGGAGCTTAGATCTCTATTCTCCAGCATTTTTTATCAATACATGAGTAGATCTATTTTTATTTGATCATTTTATGTGTAAAACCTCTCTTAGACTGCGTAGTCCCTTGAGCAACTGCTCCAACATTCTGCAGTCTTGGGGTTTTAGCACTTTTTGGTCATCCTAGGTGTGGGAGATCTATTTAGCCCACCTAGTTGGATTTGTTTCAGCTCTATTATTGGATTTAGAATGTATATTGACTAATATATGGGATCCAAGTGTCCATTTTACTGTTTTATTACATTTTTTCTAGAAATTTGTTTTTTATGCATGATTTATGAGCATTCTTGAAAAAGGGATATTACATGATGGCTGATTGATGTTGCTATGATTCTAATTTGCATGCTCTTTACCATTTTTTGAAAGATCATTCTTTGACTAGACCTCTTTCTTTTTCTGAATAGGATTGACATGCACATCTCTACTAGTTAGAGAATATTTTTTTTGTTTTGCACTCAAAGCATTCATATATCCATGTTGGTAATCATCTGATGTTGTTTCAAAATCATCATCATTTTCCAAGATATAGTATTCAAATTTTGTAGAATCCATATTTTCAATATACTCCTCATCTTCAATCAGGAACATGGGCAAGTCATCTGCTGTAAAGAAATGGTTTTTTTCAACCAGCAGATCTTCATCTTCCTCTTCTTCTCCTTGGACATAATTCTTCTGCAACGAGGTCTAAATCTGCTGTTGTTGTTGTGTTTTTTGGTCTGGTGCTTTCTACTCTCTCTGCCTGATTCTAAATTGAGGATACTGCCCTCTGAAATTTGGATTCTGTATCTGTGGTTCGGCTCTCTCTGAAATGGAAAATCAATCAACCATTCTCTCCACAGTTTGAAGTAATGAATCCATTTTTTCCTCGGAAGTAGAGGCCTCCTCTTTGACATTCACCCTCTTTTCTGATCTCATCCTTGCTCTCTTTTCCAGAAAATTAGATTCCACACTTACAACATTATTTTGCATATCTGCTAAAGTTGTAAGATCAAGTTCACACAATTGATATGCCATATCAGCATCAAATCCATCTGAGAATTTGACCAAAACCATACCCTCTGGTGGTTTCATATGTGCAGGAAGAGCATTTTATACTGCATCAAAACTCACACAATAATCTTGAACAAACTCACCAAGATTCCCTTTGATGTTCTCATATTCGAACAACATTTGAAGGGGATTCTTATTTTCTTCCCATCTTTCTACAAACTGACGATCCAAGGCTTCTAAGGTGTCAATAGTGGTTGTTGGTAGAGATTTGAACCATTTTCTTACTTCCCCTCCTAGAATTTGTGCAAACAATCTCATCTTCACATCCTCTGTATCAATTTCATGAACGTCAAAGAATTCATTGATCTTATCTACATGTTTTTGAGCTGTCATAGGTTGAGTATTTTCAAATAGAGGGATTTTGGTTTGATAATCTGCGGGAATAGCACCTGGGTTTTGTGGGAGAACGAGGGGGGCATATCTTGCAGACATGATGATCAGAGATGGGGGATTTATAACATGGTTTATCATAGGGATTTGAATGCTTGATGTAATCAAAGGAAGATGTCCCTAACTGAGTAGTATGAACAGAAGATGAAGAAGAAGGAGGACAAAGAGGGATATTCTGAGTAAGAGTAGATGAAGTGATAGAAGAAGAGGCTGAGATCTGATGTCTGCTTGCCATCCAAGCACTTACCAGTGAAGAATAATTCTAAAAATCATTAAGAGATTATAAAAATTGTGTCCCTGATTGAGACCTTGATAGAAACCCTAATTGAGAGTCTGAAAACTAATCTTCAACAGGACTGTGGAAGAAAATGAGGAATCAAAAATTGTCTCGTCATTCCAAATCAAAGATTTACTTTAGAATAAACTTTGCTCAAAATTTGCATCAAATTCAATATCTTGCAAGTTTTCTAACCCTTCGGGATATGAATGAGCTCTGGGGATGGAACTTCCTTCTAATTGATTTCTTACTGAACTAGAAGTCTTAACAACAGCTTTAGAATTTCTTCCAATGTTCTGAGGATCACTAAAAATAGTAGGATGATTTGGATTGGGTTTGGATCTGGTATATCTTTGGGAATTCAGTATGTCCAATTTCAACAAAAAATATGCACTTTACAAATTTTCCAATTCAGACTTTGAATAAATTCTAAAATTATCATCCACAAGTTTAAGAATTTCAATGACAAATTATTACTCGGGTTGATCTAATCTTAATTTTTCTTCCGTAGTGGAGTCGCCAAAATGTTATCACTCAGATTGAACCTCACGCTGAGAGAGGCAATCCTAAGGTAACCTCAAACCACGCTTAGCCAAGTAGCTAGCCCTACTAGGCCAAGATAGGGCTATCTCTGTATAGAACACAGTCAGAATGACTGAGGCAAGAATATTTTAGGCTAGGTATAGTAGCTCAGAGTTTTGAATTTGATTTTGTAGGGTTTTCTATGTTAGCTCCCTGTAATTTTCAAGATTGGCAAAGTCAAACTGTAGAGAGAACACTATTTCAACCACTTTGGGATTCTAGGATCTAGCCCTCTTGAATCCAGAGAGGGATATCTCCAATAAGTGCAAAGATGGATTTATCTTTAAAGCTTTTGGGTAATGATATTAGGCTAGTTATGAAGTCCGAGGGTTTTTTTTTGTTTTGGATGGTTGAGCATGATTATTATTTGAGTGGAAAGTCCTAAATGGAAAGAGTTTTCAAAGGTGTGAAGTTGCAAGCAATCAGAACAAGCTTAGGCTAGAAGATATATATAACGCTCGTTTTTAGTCCATTGGGCTATGGAGTCATAATAGGGCTTTAATTGAGCAACAACTTCAAGAGTGATCCAAGGGGAAAGTCATCTATATCACAAGATCATTGAGATTAAAATGATGGAATGGAAACA
This sequence comes from Pinus albicaulis, assembly GCA_034641835.2. Lineage (NCBI taxonomy): Eukaryota > Viridiplantae > Streptophyta > Pinopsida > Pinales > Pinaceae > Pinus > Pinus albicaulis. The sequence goes on from CM076579.1 coordinate 588,611,338, forward strand.
ATAGAAGTGTTGGAGGGGTGGAAACTGATAATAATTTCAACAAGGATTTATAGTCATTCCAAACAAGAAAATCCTCTTAAGTAAATGTTTAAAACCAACCAAGAACAGGGCTCACCATAGATTTCTTGGGCAAGTTCGTATTAAATAAACTCAATAGACAACAATCCAGTAATCTGCATAATTACCTTCATAAATTATGAAAACACATAAGAGAAACAAAATGAAACTTAAGATCAGATAAGATACTTTTAAATCTAGTCTGCTTTCAGCATACACTTAGGGAAACTTTCAAAATCTACCTTTGGAGAAAGAAGCTAGAAAATAGGGCACACCATCACTTTTCTACTCTAACTTTACTAAGCAAATAATGAAAATAACATTCAAGAATAATGTTTAAAGAAACCAGTAGGATGAGGAAACGCCAGCATTCCTAACTTCTTGTACTGTATTGAATCATTCTTAAATAAAAAAATTGGAGGAAAAAATTGAGATAACTCTTATCAGTCAGAGAAGGATACTGTAAACAGTAGGTCCTAACTCTATACTTGTTGTTCTTTATCAGAGAATTAATGGACAAAATGGCATACACAAAAGGAAAAAAATTACACAGAAAGGAGCACTTCACCAGTGATATAGACCAGGATCCCAAGAAACATCTTGTTATTGATGTCAAACCAGTTACAATCTTCAGGTCCAATGTTTCGGTTCAAAAATCATCTTCACTTCTCAGCCTAACTATTTTATCACAAACAGAGCTTCAAGAGCCTTTGAATGCTAACAGGTAGAAATTTCGAGCACAAGTATATTTCAAAGTTCTGCAACCAACATTGTTTCATCTTCTACAGAAGTATTTATAGAAGATATGAGGAGGTGGGATCTAATAAAAGATCTTCAAGGTTCAATTAATACAGATAATTGCTTCTGAGCCTTTGAGGGGCTTAATGGAGAAGTTTACAGATGTTTTGTCTGTATTAATTGTTTTCCATTTAAAAATTAAGCTCGGTGGGAGATTTTGTTGACTTTTAAGGCTTTGTGTCATCTTTTGCAATAAATCTACTGATAGTTTATGTTAGCTTCTTTGATTAAAAATAACTATTCAGCTGTATTGGAGCAGATATTCTCTGTTCTGGTCGTCACTCGGTCATCTGTTGAATGCTTTGAGGCTACAGGTGGCATTAGGTAGTTGACAGGAATCAATTAGCCTCTTATGTGGCAGTGGAGGCTCTCTGTCTGATAGATATTATTGATTTTTCCTTAACTGTGTTTAACTTAATGGATTAGGCTTTTAATAGTTGATTTTAGCCGTAATCCATTAAACTATGGAATTAATCATTAATCTTCAGTTCTGTTGTGGTTAGGTCTTCAACACTGATACTCTTTGATTATTTTAATCTCACTGTGTCTTGTTGATGTGCAGGTATACAAAGGGTCCATATGGCATCAATTCTCATGATGCATTGATGAAACGTGAAGTTTGAACCCTATGGAATGATTTTTATTTATGCACAAAGGTGAGGGGGATCGTCATCCCCGACCTTTGGTTTTCCTTTGATATAATGGAAAAAACTATGCAAAACCTATAAAATATATAAAAACGTTATAAAATCATGTGTATTTTATAAAACTGCTTCAAAGGCTGTGCGTTTGGAGCATGGCCATTGGATGACAACATCGAACAGTAGAGATTGCACATAGAAGGTCAAAGAGGAAAACGGTGAAGAATTAAGTCAGAACCATTGATCCATGTCGAATCAACGATCGAGATTGGTTGTGGATATACAAAGAGAATGAGTCACTTTATAATAACATAAGCGCAAATGTGAAGAAATTACAAAGGAAAATGGGTTAAAACCTTTGGCGGAAGAAATCTGAGTTAAAATGGAAATTGGGGTTTCTGAACAATCGTAGACCGTCGGATCATATCGGAACCCGAGATCAACGATGGAGATTTCTCTTTGAAATCCTTTGGTGAAGGCGAAGGGCAATAATGTATGCCTAGATTAGATCTGAACCGTTGATCTGCAGAGATCAACAACGGGGAGCGCACGCGATAAAACATAATAGAACCAAGGGAAAGCGGTTTCGGAGGAGAAAACAAGCAGTATCACACGGAAGAAGGGGAGGAAGGTGGTTTCACCATTTTGAACGCGATATGCGTTGGAAGGTGACACGTGGAAATTTAATACCGCCCATATCGCACAGCCCTTGGGAAATCAACCTTCGCACTTGAAGTTACGCAAAAACGCACATCGACCGTTGGATCTGGGGTCTCATATCTGATGGTGGAGATCGAGCGCGATATTGGATAGATGCGTGGGTGGAAGGAAATGGGGTGGTTTCAGTCTAAGCCATTGGATCAAGGATTAGATGACTGAGATTAAATCTGTGGAAGGCAGGACCCACAGGAGGCGGGTGTGTTGGGATTTTTAATAAACTGTTAGATGTAGAGGATCAACGATTAGGATTTGATCTGGGGTATAAAGAAATAAAACATGAGGCGATGGATGGGTTAATATGGGCCGTTGATCTGCAGAGATCAACGGCTAGGATTGGCTAAAAAACATTACATAGTGGGGTATATGAATTTTAACCAAGGTCGGGAGGAAAGATCTGGACCATCGCATGTTGACATGTGGACAACCCAGATGCAATTGGGGCTTTGCAATCGGCGGGGGGACAAAACTGAATGGCGTCGATGCGATTGAGCGATGGCCATCGATCTGAGGATTATATCGACGATGGGAAATGAATCAGAGGAGTTTATAGTGGAGGAAAATGCTTTAGGAAGGAGCGATAAGGACCATTGGATGAGATTTGGCGGGGGAAGATCAAGGACCAAAATTTCATCGGGAGGCTGCCCATTGGGAGGGGCAATAAAACGCGCCCACCAAAGTTTCCGATGCGATGTCCCGATATCTGTTGATCGGATTTTTGATCAACGGTGGAGATTGGTTTGAAATATGAACCGGTGGAAGCCTTTATATCATATGAAAACCAAAAATTTAATGATAAACAAAGGTTTTTGCATTCAGGGTGGGTTATATATATGAGGCTTGGCACCCGGTTGTGGGTCCTGTGGATATATGGAAAAAAAAAAGGGACCGGGGCTTTATATATATAATGGCCAATCGGCCTTGGAAGCATGGTGCTGGTCTTTCAATCTACCCATTAACAAATCTCTGATGCGAGATCTTATTTACCGTTGATCGGTTCCTAAGATCAACGATTTTCTTTGTAAAAAACATTTTATCGGCGCATTTAGTGTAAAACATAGGAAAAAGGGGTTTTTATGTTTTACAAAGGAAAATAGAAATCGGGAATGGTCTTTATAATATGCTAAGCGCTTGATTGTGGGCCCAAGGGTTATATGAAGCGGTCAATGGGATCGGGGCTTATATGAAGGGCCAATCGCATCAGAAGACTTATTAAAAAAAAATATTTGTGTTTCGTCGACTGTTCCAATGCGATAAGCGCTGAATGGGTTTAGCACTTGGTTCTAGCGCCAGGTCATGTGTCGGGAAGTGTTTTAGGTCTTAGCCCAAATTGGCTTAAGCCTTAATACAAAAAGGTGTATTTTTATGATTTTTTCAGGGTTTTCTGATGGATTTGAGGGTTTCGGCAAAGTTCAAAAGTGAGTTTTAAACTTTGTAAAGGGATTTTCATGAAGGGGAAAGGGGAATAAATGAAAAATAGAATAATTTTATGGGCGAAAGAGGGAATAAAATGAAGGTTATTTTTGAGTGGAGGGAGGGGAAAAATGGAGTTTTGCAGCAGTATTTTCTTCATGGAAAAAAATAGATTTTCAGAGTTTACAATGGAAACAGTAGTGAAGATTTAAACAAAGGACATGATGACTTCATGAGTCTTCAAGAGATAACATTTTTAGCAATAAAAATGTTTCTTGAAGGTGTTATCACTCATATTTTCCTTGAAATTGTTGGGAAGAGGAAAGGGGTCCGAGGTAACAAAAAACCAACTTTTAGGTACAGAATCTAGCCAATCTATACCCAGAGAGGGCTCTCTCTTTAAGTTTTAGCTTTGTTTTGAAAGATATTAGGCTAGTTATGAAATTTTAGGGATTTTGATTGTGTTTGGGTGATGGAATTCAATAGAAAAGAGATAGGACTGAATAGTTTAGGCCATTGGGCTAATGGAGTCAAAGAAAGATGGCTTGACTGGATTTAGTTTCTTAACAAGGGATGGTTTCACAGGGCAAGGTAATCAAATAGGTGACAATTAAAGATCTAAAATGAATGGAATGGACTTGAAATGGGTGAAGGGAAATTAAGAATTCTTCAACATATTCGAAAGAGGGAACTTGAATGATTATTAATACAGGGAAATTAAGAATTATTTATCAAATAATCAGAATGAATAAACTAGAAAACAGGAGCAATTAAGAATTCACTATTCATACAGTTTTAGAGGAAAACATTAAGAATAACAACAATTGAAAACAGATTGCACTCAAGCACTTTCTGAATTATTCTTTTTCGTTTATCATTCAGATATGAAATATAGATGGTATAATGAACAAGTATAAAACTTTAAAACAAAAGAGATAAAAGACTTATTGATCCTTTGTCTGACTCACGAATCCAGTGGAAAGTCCTTTGCATCAATTCTTTATCCAGCTAGCCATGTGAAATTTGTCCAACAACACTTTATTCCAAAATAAATAATATTACAGCAAAGTCTAAGAATCCACCACCCTCAATACTCTAATTGAGGGAGTATTTATTTAAAAATTATAAAAAATATCTCCTAACAGAATGAGATATATTTTAGGATGACTCATGAATAAGTTACAAGAAAATAGAGACAGATTGTCTCGTAGATAGGAGAAAAGGTAAACCGATGTTGTGTTGTTCCTATTTTTGTGAGTGTGTTGGAGGCAGGCCCTATGATTTGGCTTGTTGTTGTATTCTTTGGTAAATCTGTGTTGGTTGCTCTGTTTTTACTGATACTCTTTACCTGTATTGATACACTTTGACCTGTTTGATCTTTGTTTATCCTTTGTACCCTTACTTACTGTAGTAAATAATCAAAATTCATCTAAGGATATTTTTACAAAATATCCAACATATCTTCCCACCATTGTGCTTCTGGTATTCTGGTTCTTTGAAGCTTTCTCAGGGTCTCATCAGTTTCTGTGTATCTGAAAAAAGTAGGCTGAATTGGAAATAAGTGCTTTACCTCATGTTCGAGATAAAACAAATTTTCCAGACTGTCATGAAGAATTTTGCCTGTAGGAAACGCTTTTGCTGCTGATGAACATGTCGATGAACTAGCCTGGTTATCTGCATACTTATTCAATTTCTCAACATAACTTTGATGACTCATTAGTTTATCATGAGTAACTAAAGGACTTGGCAACCTTTTACTTTGCAAAGTATCGAATCTTTTTGTAAAAGCATTAATTTCCTCTTGCATATCATAGCATCTTATTTCTCATTTTTTCATCAGAGTTCTTTTAGTAAAAACCTTTTTACCCTCCAAAACTGTCCCTGTTATATCTTGAATGCCTAGCTCCTCAAGCTGATATTTATTCTTGGTATTTAAAAATTGTATGAGCTTGTTGGCTTCTTCAGGAATATTTCCTAATTATGCCCATATCTGTGAAAAAGGTATGTCCATAAGGAGGGGGGGCCTTTGGGTTGATGCTCTTGTAGCATAAAAGTTTGACAGAGGTGATTCAGTTCTTCTTGGGATAAACTTGTGGATTTTTCAAGTAAATCTCCCATGGAAAAGGGAGTCAGGGCTTGACCGAGATGAAATTGTAACATTTCATTGATGGATTGAGAAGTTATTGGAAATACAATGGTTTGACTTGGGGACATAACTTCTCATTGATTAGGGTCGTAATTGGCATGGAAGTGATAAATTATTTCAGGAAAAACATGAATTGAGGGTAAAAAATACATAGGAAGATTGGATTCCCACAGTCCAAAAATATCAGAGCTATTTAGGTAATTATCTTTGCATTGGCAAAAGATTCTGAGAGGATTTTCGCTAAAGATGAGGTCTTTTATCTAGAAATCCCTATCTGCTAGAGGCAAATAGTCTAAATCTTTGTGATGGGCATTCAGAGGCGCCAAATTCAAAGCCACAGGGGTTTCCATTTTTGGTTCTTGTGGATTCAGAAAGGAATTTGGATTTTTAGTGGAAAAATGGGAAAAATTACAAGTCTGGGAACTTATAGAGTGAAACAAAGACTGAATTGTACTGCTTTTTAGTCTTTTTCTGTGGAATTAAAGTAAAAACCAAGACTTGCAGGGTTTGATGGAAATTGGATAAATACCTGTTTCAGGAAGTGCATAGTGAGGAAATAGGTGCAGGAAATAGTTGACTAGTTCAGCTGAAATCGTTTGGCAAAGTGGCGGTTGGAAATCTTCAACAACTAATTTTGACATTTTTTGCATGGGAGTACTGGTCGCAGCATAAAATGAATAAAATAACATGCATTTGTTTGTTTTACTCGCAAAGTCAAGGTTGATGAGGGTTTTGTTATTTCAGACGGATGACGTACGCGGGGAAGGGTCTTTTGTCATATGTAAAGGGCGGTAAGCGGTATGTATCGCACCGCTTTTGGGAATGGGTGGTATTCAGCAGGGAGCCAGTGATTCCATACATCTTGTGACGCATGGCGAGGCACTGTTCACAAAACCACTTTGCGATCATGCACTATCGTTCGGTCATGGAGGGCCATGCGATATGGATGACAGCGGTTGGATGTGGAGGGGTTGATCGGTCGGCTATCGGGAAGGCAAGATGAGTGGAGTTTAATGTGGGCGGGTCCAACATAATTAAATATTTTTTAAGTATATCGGGGACAACTTTATTGGTCAGGAAAGTTGTTAATAAACCATGGGGGTTAATTAATTCTTTTAATGTTACTGTTGTATTACGGTTATATTTTAACCAAGGGCGGGATATATAAAATCTAGGGATTTTGAATATTTATAATAATACGGGAATGGGTAGATTTTATAGGGGAATTAATTAATATAAGTTAAAAATTAATATGTCAAAATGAATGAAAAGCGCTAAGTGTAAAAGCATTAAGATTGTGTATTTAACTTAGGCTTAAATGAAAAAGGGTTTTTAATGGGATATTGTGTAATTTTCCTAAATAAAATAGGATTTTCCTTAGGAAAAGATTTATGGAAGTAAATGAATGACTTATGGATGGTTTTAAGTACTTAGGCTTTTAAATTATTGGGCTAAGGGTTTGGTCCCTCCAAAAGTCAAGGAAATGCCTTGAGCCCCTTTAATTTTCAAATGCCTTAGTACTTAGGGGAAATTAGTGAAACTTTTAGGGAAAAATGAGAAGGGGAGTTAATCATTTGACTTTGTTTTGCTTGAAATTTCTCCAGTATGATGTTCTGCCTTGCACTTGAGATGAAAGTAAGGATTAACATATTTAGAGTCATTATCCATCACATGTAATTCTGAAACATCATCTACCTACCCTACCTACTTTAACCTAGCATTTTTTCTTCTTTATTAGGGTGCACTTAGACTGGCAAACCCTTATCACACTTTCTTTTCTTTTGCATGTAGAAATCTATCTGAGTCTAACCTTATTACATCCAAGGGCTCAGATTAAGATATTGAGCTCCTTTTATTTACTCTACCTATCTACTTATCTGCCAAGGTTAAACAGTTTGGTCAGATTTTATTCTCTATCTTTAAAACATAAAATTCAAATATGAACGAGCCAAGATTAAGTTGTTTGACTGTTCATCAATTGTGGCATTAAATACAAGTTGCACACAATTTTTTTATTACATAAGAGCAAAAAGTAGTGGCATTTAGACTTGCACACTTTCCTTGGCCTTTCTTTTGGTGGGGTTCATTTTCTTTCACTTTTTTGGCCATTTTATTATTTTCACCCTTTGATTTTTCTTTTAGGGTACACCCTCTTTACATTTTTTAAATTTTTTTATTTTTTTTTAAAATATGGAAAAAATTTGCAAAAAGGAAAGGTATGAACATATTACATAGCCCATCAAGTCAATCATGATATATGACACCTATTGGTATAGGAGCATAACACTGGCTCCACTTGGGGATGGCTTTTCCTGGTGAAAAGTCAAGAACAGTAGGTCAGTTGTCCTCAGAATGATTTTGACTGAACTATGGAATCTTCTTCTATTTGTTGCTTTATTGTATGTATGACAGTGATGCTTTTGAAGCTTAGGGCTTTCTCCTCGAGCTTCAATTCCAGCAAGTTACTATCCAATCAAAACTGTGACATTACAAAGGATATAGTATGTACATGTTAAAAATCAAGATACATTAATAAGTAGGATCAAAGTAATGTTTCAACATTCAACCATTAACTAGCCCATCTTTAGTTTCTGTACCATCCAAGTTTTTCAAATAATATGTGTTGTTTCCTTGTAAGGCATAGATAATATAAGGTCCTTTCCATAGGAAGTCGAACTTCCAATGTTTTCCCTTATCCTCTCTTCTGGAATCCCATATTAATACTTTGTTTCCAAGTTGGAAATATTCTACCTTGGTTCTTTTATCAAATATCTTCTTTAGCTTCTCCTGCAATATTTGGGATCTTTGATATACTTCCTCCCTGGTCTGCTACAGATTGATGGTCTGGTTTATCCTCCTTTGAATATCATTAGGTTCAACCTAAGCTTCTTGAAGTAATTTCATTACAGGAACTCCTAAAGATGAAGGACATATAGCCTCCATGCCATAGACTAACTCATAAGGACTAGTCCCAATAGATTTTTTGGTGGTGAGTCTGTTTGCCCATAGTGCATTTGTAAGTTTCTTGTGCCAATTTTTCTTGTTTTCCTCTAATAATTTTTTAATAATATTAATGAGACTCTTGTTGGAGGATTCAGCCAATCCATTACCTTGAGGGCAATAGGTTGTGGAATGGCTCAAGGTGATATGGTATTTGTTACAGAAACTTATCATCTTCTTGGATTTGAAGGCAGCAGCATTATCAGTTATGATTTTATCAGGACAGCCAAATCTAAATAGTATGTTGGTTTCTAAGAATCCTGTAATCACGGTGTCATTGGCTTGTCTGGAAGGAATTGCTTCTATCCATTTGGTGAAATAGTCTGTGGCAGTGAGGATCCATCTGTGTTGGCCGGAAGAGGGAGGATGGATTTCTCCAATGAAGTCCAGGCCCCATTGTTGGAAGGGTTTTTCTATGGAAATTGGTTTCAGGGGTAAAGGTAATAGTTTTCTCTTGCCTTCAAAAATTTGACATTTATGGCAAGCAGTGACAAATTTCTTTACATCGGTGAACAAGGTTGGCCAATAAAATCCAGCTCTTAGGATCTTGTCTGCAGTTGATTTCCAGTAAAGGTGTCCACCACAGTCTCCTGCATGAAATTCTTGGAGAGCCTTGTTAGCTTCATCTTTTAATAAACAATTCAATAGAATACCTTCATGATTTTTCCAAAAAATAACATTATCTAAAATACAAAACTTTGAAGATGTCATCTTTAAAAACCTTTTCTTTGTTCTGGATAACCCTGGAGGATCTTGCAAGTTTAATAGTACATAAATTATATCAACATACCAAGGTGATTCTAAGAAGGCCTGGCTAATTTGTGGAGTCGCCATCTCCTGTTCGTTATCCATTTCATTAATTTCTAGGGCTTGATAATTTATTTCTGTCATGAGCTTGGCCAATCCCTGTCCTTTTATAATCTTTGTAGGTTTTATTTCAATATGATACTCTAATATGGTAGCAATCAATTTACCTCTTTTTCCCTCAATTCCATCCTGGGTTAAGATGTCTTTGACAACAGTGTTTGGTACATAGGCTATCACATGGGAGTACAATATGTAGACTCTAAAGTCTTTAATGGCTTTTACAAGTGCAAAATCTTGTTTTTCCATGATGTTGCATTTTAATGATGCATCCCTTAGTGCTTTACTAAAAAAGGCTATGGGTTTCTCACATCCTTGATCATCCTTTTGTAATAAAACAGCTGCTATAGTGTGTTCTAATGCAAATGAAAATATTATGAAGTCTCTATCAAATTGTGGACTTGTAAGGACCGGTGTTCTGGTAAAAGCCATTTTAATTTCTTCAAATGCGTGTTTGGCTTCTACTGTCCATTTAATAATTGAATCCTTTTTTAACATATTGTTAAGAAATCTAATTAGTTCAGCTAAGCTAGATATGAATCTTCTCAAAAAAATTATTTTTCGTAGGAAATCTTGAAGTTATTTAACATTTCTAGGGTGAGGTATCTGCAGTATAGCCTCTATTCTAGCAGGATCAATTCTAATACCATCTTTGGAGATGATATGGCCCAAGAGTTTACCTTCCTCTAGACCAAACAAGGACTTTTTTGGATTCAAAGAGATACCATATTTTCTGCATTTTAGAAATATTTGTCTGAGATGATCCAAATGTTGCTGATCTGATTTAGAAAAAACAGTTAATTCATCCAGATATATAACAAGAAAATCATGAATTTCTTTTGCAAATGTGATGTCCATTGCTCTTTGAAAGGTTGCTCCTGCATTTTTAAGTCCAAATGACATTTTAACATACTTGAATGTGCCCCATGGTGTTGTGAAAGCTGTTTTTTCCTGGTGATCAGGATGAACCAGAATCTGGTTATATCCTGAGAACCCATCTAAAAGTGAAATCCTAGAAGCACCTACTACCCTTTGTAAAATGTGATCCATCTTGGGTAAAGGGTAATCCTAGAAGCAGTACAGGGTTTATTCTTCTGAGTTTTTGTTTGAATGGTTTCTGATTTTATTTCAGAGGTATTGTATGTTGAATTATAGAGGTGTCATATGATTTCAAGTCTTCATAGCTCCAGGCAAAGACATCCTGGAATTCTCTCACTCATTCAACATATTTTAGTTTTTGGTCAGGAGGCAAAAATTTAGATAACTTTATTATTTTCGGATTTTCTTCAGTCCCCAAGTTATATTCCTCAATATCAGTTTTCAATGGTTCCATCTTAGGTTTTTTTGGAATATCATTAGAATCAAAACAATCTTCCAGAGGAGTTAATCCTTCAGGAAAATGATTGTCTTTTAAATTAATGACCTCGGATTCTCCTTCCATAATCTCATCAATATTCATTTGTTTAAGTTCCTGCATTTCTTTGTTGGTGAACTTGGTTGGATGAAGCATTTGAATTACATTTTCTTCTGAAATGTCTGTTTCTGGATCATTTGTTTTATCAAATTCAATGACTGTATCTTCATCTATGTTACTGTTAGAAAATTCTTTGTCTAAAGTTAGGAAATTGTTAATCTGCTCATCACTTGCAAATACTTTCCAGTTCTTAAAATTGTCAGGTATGGCTGGTCTATGTCTAATCTCAGCTATGAACTGATGATTAGGTTCAAATGGTATTTTATAGGTGCTGGAAAAAATTTCTAGGATATGGGCGTGCAAGTTTTTTTTTCTTGGGATTTTAGCAAGCTGAGCTTGTAGAAAAGTATTGAGTATCTCTACAATTGTTCCTTTATATTCTCTCTATCTGGGATCGTTTGTTAGATAGTGTCCTTTGATCTGTTGAATGATTAAATCAGAATCTCCTATGACAGATACTCTAATTGCCCCTAATCTTTTGACAATTTTAAGACCTAGTAAAAGAGCTTCATATTTTTCCATATTATTTGTGCACTTAAAGTTTAATCTGTAGGCATGGCCTTCAGCATGATCGTTTTCAAGGTTGTGGACCCAAACTCCTGCTCTTGCTCCTAATTTGTTAACTGAACCATAAAATTCTAAGTGCCAAAGAATTTCATGTTCATAATTGGTATCAGGAGTTTCAGGAACTTTTTTAACAATGAGATCTGGTTCTTTACTTTCTTCTTGTTTCTCTTGGGTATTTAATGTTTCATTGTTCTCAGAGATTTCCTGGATTTTAACACTAGATTTTTCAATTGTAATTTCTTTTGGTTCTGTTAGGTCTCTATAACAAGCAAGATTGGCAAAGTCCGATCACAGAGTTAACATCATTTCAACCAACTTTGGGATTCTAGGATCTAGCCCTCCTGAATCCGGAGAGGGATCTCTCCAATATGTACAAAGATGGATATTGTCTTTGAAGTTTAGGGTGATGATATTAGGCTAGTTATGAAGGCCAAGGGTTTTTTTTGGTTCTCTCAGATGGTTGAACATAGTTGCTGTCTGAGACGGAAAGATCTATATGCAAATAGGTTCAAAGGTGAGAAGTTGCAAGTGAAAAAAATAAACTTTGATTCTAAAGAAAGGTGATGGCAAGTTTTCAGTCCATTGGGCTATGGAGTCATAATAGAATTTAATTGAAACAACCAGGTTCAAGAGTAATCTATGGGGCAAGTCATCTAGGCCTAAGGATCTCTTTGAAGTTTGATTTATGGAATGGGGTGATACAAAAGAAAGGGAATTCAACAGATGCAGAACAAAGAGCAGCCCAGGATCTGGTAAGTACTTTGAAACTAGCCAGCCTTTGACCAGGCACTTAAGAAAAACATAGAAGCAAACTAGGATCTGGTAAGTACTTTGAAACTATCCAGCCTTTGATATACTTCTAATAGAACACAGATTAAAAAAAAAAAACAAAGGGAATCTTGAAGGCAACCTTTGGAGCAGAAACTAGCGGGCAGGGCTCACCTTTCTCCTCATCTTAGTTCTTCTTTACTTAGTTGCTTCCAAGACAATCACCAAGATAACACAGAATGGCCCAAGATCTGATAAGTACTTTGAAACTAGTCAGCTTTTGACACATCCTAAGGGAAACAGACAAATAGTTGAGAAAACAAGAAAGGGACTCAGGGCTAACCTTTGATTTCCTCAATTCATTCCTTCCACAACATAAATGAAAGTAACATTTAAAAATGACATTCAGCAGTGACGAAAAGATGAGGGAACGCCAGCATCTCTGTGCTTAGACTGAATTAAATCATTTCTAAATAACACAATTAGAAGAAAACATTGGAATAAAGATTTCTCAGGCAGAGAAGGTTACTGATATACAGTAGGTCCTAACACTGTTTAAACTGTTCTTTACAGTGGAAAATGAAACAAATTGAAAACAGAAATAAAATGACAAGTTCACAGTAAGAATAACATCACCATCAGCATAGACCAGGATCCCATAAATCAACTTGTATTGATTGCTTCAAACCGGTTACAATCTTCAAATCCAATGTTTTAATTCACCTCTCTTCACAACCTAATCTATCTGTTACAAGCAGAGCTCCAAGGGCCCATGAAACCACTATTTACAGTCAAGAGTTTTCCACTCAGAAATAGCTACAGCGCTTCAGCAATCACATTGACAACCAACTAATCCAACCTCTCACTCATCTTCTTCTGGAGTATTTATAGAAGGATGAGGAGGTGAGATCTGATAAAAAGATCTCAAATACAATCAATGCAGAATTAATGTCTTCCTGACCCCGTGAGGTTCGATGAAGAAATTCTACAGGTGTTACATTGCATTAATGTGTTTACACTGATGAAGTAAGCTCGAAGGGAGCTTGTGTTGACCTTTGAGGCTCTGCGTACTGTTAGGGTTACTCTGCAAAAATTCTGTCATTGAAATCTGGTGCAGTAATAACTTCTTGGTTGTTCCGAGGCATAATATCTGATCTCGTTCAATAAATTCATCCTCTGATTGAGCATTCTGAGGCAATAGGTGGCACTGTGGTGGTTGAGGAATCAATTCGCCTCAAAGTAAGGCGGTGGAGGCGATCTGTCTGATGAACACTTTTAGGTTTTGCTTTAATCCGTGTTCTGAGCCGGGGATTAGGCTTTTGATAACCGTCTTAGCCGTAATCCCCCGCCAATTTATTCATAAAACTGCTGCTCTGGTTCATTCTACCTTCAAAACCTGGTACTCTTTCTCTGCTCTGACATCGATGGCACTCTTCGAGCTTTACAGGGATGTGCGGCAACCAAAGCTCATGAAACTTTGTTGATATCCTTGTTCTTCTCCGTATGATCGATTCCCTGGATTGATCGAAAGGACTGGAGTCGTCACCCCCATCCTTTAGATCTTCATAGAACACGAAGAAAAAACCTTAAAAACCTGCAAAAAACAAGAAAAATGAGGAAATCCTACGTTATATGGATAGACTGCATCGGAGGGCGTACGGGAAAAAAGAGCGATCAGAGCCGTTGATCGTATGGCGATCAATGGTTGGGAGCAAACTGAACAGTCAACGGGGAAAAATGTGGACTGTACAATGAAATCGGGAGAGTGAATGTAAACCGTCGATCTATAGAGATCGACGGTGGGGATTGGCCTTTAAACGCGCCGGGGAAGATTTAATCGGGCGGGCGAATCCGTTAAAGGGTGAGAGGGAAAGGCGAGCAGGGACCGTCGGATGGGAGGGCCCAGATCCGACGGCGGGGATGAATCTCGCTGCATGGCCATAGGACGAGGTTTAACGCGCGGGCAATAGACATGGCACGGCGGTTTTGGGATGAAGTGGCGAACACGTGTCGGCCAGCGTGTGGGATCGCTGGCCGACGGTATAAAACCGCTCCCGAACGAAAGGTGGTGCGGGCACAAAACCGGTGGAAATGGAAAACAACGCGGCGAAGGGGGGGGTTCCACCAGATGAGGGGTACACTCCGCACCATTGATCCGTGGGACAGATCGACGACTGAGTTTTAATATGATTTTATTTGGTGGAAAAATAAAATAAACCCGACTTTGCGTTTTACAAAGGTTTTCAATGTTTTCGGGTGATAAATTATTTCTGAGGGTTAAGCGCCTGGCGGTCTTAACACATGGCTCTGGCGTGGGGGCATATGGAGGAAGAAACGGAAAGGGGCTTAGCCTGAGGGGCTAACGCCTAACGCATAGAAACGTATGTTTTTCTATGGTTTTTGAATGATTTTTGCAAAAGGAGAAAGGCTCCGATAGGTCAAAAAGTGGGTTTTTAACCTTAGGAAATGAGATTAATGGAGGAATAAGGAATATAAAAGGGTTTGATGGGGTTTTTATGGATGAAAGGAGACTTGAAGAAATGAGGGAAAGATGGAAGAAGGGGAGAGGAAAAAGGAGGAGGATGCAACAATATTTGATTAGGATTTTCATGGAACATCAGAGGCAGAGAGGATGAAGAGTATGTAGAACCAATCAGTAGTTTGTGATCTTACCAACAGTCTTGAAGCACCAACAAGTTTCAGGATTGAATTTTTTTCTTGAAGGTTGCAAAGAATATTTAGCCACCAACTGATATAATTGAAAAAAAAATATAGGTGGCTAACAGTGGCTCCACTTGGGGATGGTGCCTTCTTGAAGGCATCAAGAATTCAGACTTTATTTCTCTGGGATGCTGACTGGTGTCTGATCCATCACTTGCTCTTGCTTTTCTTCTCGACAAAATAATGTCAGTCATGAAAGAGAGATGAATTTCATCAATACAACTACTACCTACCCCAATCCTACTGATCTAACATTTTTTCTTCATCAGAGTGCACTTGGATTGGCAAACTCTTAACACAACATTTTATTCTTTTGAAAGCAGGAAATCTAATCTACTTCTACTCCTTATTTCTCCCTGAACTCAGATTAAACAGTTGAGCTCAGATATTCCTGTACCTATTCTATTGTTTGTTGGGATTAAACAATCCAACAAACTTTTATTCACTAAATTCTACAGCGGAAATTTAAAAATAGCCAAGTCAAGATTGAGCTGTTCGAATTGCTATGATCTATGGCATAAAGACAGGCTGCACATAGATTATTATTTGCAGAAAACTGAAAATCAAAACAGAAGGCTTAAGATCTGAAAGTTTCTTGTCATGGCCTTTTCTTATTTTCACAGCTCTGTTCTTGCTTTTTCTTTTTTGTGAGCTATCTTTGCTTCTCTTCTGGTTCAAGTTTTGAGCGAATTAGAACTAGGTCTTTTCTCTCTGACTCAGAAATTAGAGTAGCTTTGAGTCATCTCTTTGGAAACTTTGGTTCAGATTTTGAGTTTGTTTGAACCTTAATTTCTACCCTACTCTATCTACTGATAAGCCAAGATTAAACAGTTTGGCAAATCAAATTTGCTACCCTATCAGCAGAAAATTGAAAGCTAATTAGCCAAGATTAAACAGTTTGACCAATTAGAAGTGTGTTTCAAGGAGTGGCATTTAAGTCTGCACACTTTCAGATTCATTTCTCTTTTTTGGCATGGGGCCTTGCCTTTCTTGTTTTTCATTTCTGCCCTCTTTTCTTTCTTTCTTTGTTTTTTGTATTTTTTGATTTTTTATAACTTTGAATACAAATGATGGATGAAGTATTTACAATGGAAAAGGTAAAAAGGCCTCAAAACATAGAATAGCTTAAGAAAGGTAATGTTTAAGCATCCTGCCATTGACAGGACCCCCAAACAATACTGCTCCATTCAGCTCTTGTAAGAAAAATGCATTTTTCCCAGCAACTGAATGAATGGAGTAAGGGCCAAGCCACAGATTGTCAAATTTACCATGCTTTCCCTTGTCTTCCCTCTTTGAGTCCCACTTTAAGACTTTGTCCCCAATCTTAAAATTGCTGGCCTTTGTTCTTCTGTCAAATATCCTCTTGATATTGTCTTGCTTCTGTAATGCTTTTTTGTACACTTCCTCCCTGGTTTGCTGAAGATGGATGGTCTGATTTATTCTTCTGATTATGTCACTTTCTTCAGTCTGCAATTCTTGAATTAACTTCATAACTGGCACACCAAGGCTGTTAGGAAAAATTGCATCTGTGCCATATACAAGCTGGAAGGGTGACATACCAATGGATTTCTTTAATGTTAATCTGTCAGCCCAAAGTGCATGGATCAGCTTTGTGTGCCAAGACTTCTTGTTGCCTTCCAACAGTTTCTTTATTATGTTCACTAAGCTTTTGTTGGAAGACTCTGCAAGTCCATTACCTTGAGGGTAATAGGCGGTGGAGTGCCCCAATGCTATCTGGTATTTATGACAGAATTCTACCATTCTCTTTGACCCAAATGCTGCAGCATTATCTGTAATGATTTTGGTAGGACAGCCAAATCTGGAAAGGATATTAGTTTCTATGAATTTAATGATAACTGAATCATTGGCCTGTCTACAAGGAATGGCTTCTATCCATTTAGTGAAATAGTCTGTGGCAGTAAGGATCCACCGGTGTTGAGCAGAAGATGATGGGTGGATTTCTCCTATGAAGTCAAGTCCCCACTGTTGAAAAGGGGCTTCAACAGTAATAGGATGCAGAGGAAGGGGTAGTAATTTTCTCTTGCCCTCGAATAATTGGCATTTATGGAAAGTGGTTGTAAGTTTGTGCACATCAGGAAAAAGAGTAGGCCAATAGAAACCAGCCCTCAAAATTTTGTTGGCTGTTGACTTCCAGTACAAATGGCCTCCACACTCTCCTTCGTGGAATTCCTGCTTAATCTTTTCTGCATCAAACTCAGGCAAACATTTAAGCAATATACCACTAGCATTTTTCCAATAAATACATTTATCAATAATGCAATAGTTTACAGCTTTTAACTTTAGGAATCTTGCCTTTGTTTTGGATAAACCAGGAGGTGTGTTTAAATTAAGCAAAACATAAACAATATCAGTATACCAAGGAGAATTCGAAAAATAATCTTCAACAATGGGGGTTGAGAATTCTTCTGGGTCATCCAAGGCATTAATCATATTAATATCAAGAACCTCACAATTTGATTCAGCCATTAGCCTAGCTAGACCCTGACCTTTGATAAGCTTAGTGGGTTTAATCTCTAGATCATATTCAAGAATAACAGCAATCCACTTACCTCTCTTACCATCTGGATCCTGGGTTAGAATGTCTTTTACAACCGAATTTGGGACAAAGGCAATGATGTGTGAGTGAAGGATGTATACCCTGAAGTCTTTTAAAGCCTTTACCAAAGCAAAAGCCTGTTTTTCCATAATGTTATACCTCAAAGGGGCATCCCTCAATGCCTTGCTAAAGAATGCAATGGGCTGCTCTTGTCCTTGTGGATTTTTCTGTAAAAGGACAGCAGCTATAGTATGTTCTGATGAAAATGAGAAGATATAAAAATCTTTTGAAAAATCAGGACTTATGAGAACCGGTGTTTTGGTTAACGCTTGTTTCACCAGCTCAAAAGATGTCTTTGCTTCCGAGGTCCATTTTACCCCTTGCTCCTTCTTCAACATGTTTGTGATATTCCTAAGGAGCTCAGCCAAGTTGGGGATGAACCTTCTCAAAAAGTTAATCTTCCCTATGAAAGACTGCAACTCTTTGATATTTCGAGGATGAGAGATTTGCAATATGGCCTCAATCCTCATGGGATCTATCTTTATGCCCTGCTCTGAAATGATACGCCCAAGAAGCTTACCTTCTTGGAGACCAAATAATGTTTTCTTAGGGTTCAAAGATATCCCAAACTTTCTGCACTTCTCGAAAACTTTCCTCAAATGTTCTAAGTGTTCTTCATCTGTTTTTGAAAACACAGTTACATCATCAAGATAGATAATGATGAAGAAGCCTAATTCTACCGAGAATGCTATGTCCATGGCTCTCTGAAAGGTTGCTCCAGCATTCATTAAACCAAAAGGCATCTTCACATACATGAAAGTGCCCCAGGGTGTAGTAAAAGCTGTCTTTAATTGATCATCAGGGTGGACTAGGACTTGGTTATACCCTGAATAGCCATCCAGCAAAGAAATTCTTTTAGACCCTACCACCCTTTGCAAAATATGATCCATCTTGGGTAAAGGGTAGTTTTCCTTTAATGAAGCTTTGTTTAAATTCCTGAAGTATATACAAAGCCTGATTTCTCCAGTCTTTTTCCTAACTGACACCAGATTAGATACCCACTCAGAATATCTAATAGGGACAATAATGCCAGCATCATGCATCTTCATAATTTCCTTCTTAACCAATGGCAACTAGACAGGGTTGATTCTGTGCAGTTTTTGTTTGAATGGTTTTTGGTTTTCTTTAAGAGGGATTTTGTGCTGTATTATTTCAGTGTCATAGGATTTAAGATCTTCGTAACTCCATGCAAAAACATCAGAAAATTCTTTAAACAACTCTAAGTATTTGAGTTTAATGTGAGCTGGTAGAGTTTTAGACAGTTTGATCAATCTCGGTTTTTCCTTACTGCCTATATTACATTCCTCCACTTCAGTTTCCACAGGTTCCAGTTTTGGTTTGTTGGCCACATCATCAAAATCAAACAGTTCTTCTAGAGGGGCCAAACCCTTGGGCAGACTATCATTATTAGAATGCAGAGTTTCCATTTCTTTTGTTTTAGACTTTGCACTTAATTTTGTTTGGCTTCTAGATGAGATAGTATGAAGGTTTATATCTACCAGCTGTGGAGATGGTTCTTCTTCACCAAGAAAATTTTCTTCACTACAGTCTGTATCATAGTCTGAATCTGAACTATGGGGTTCAAACTTATTTCTGAATTGCATGAAGTCTTCTATTTGTTTGTCTCCATCAAATACCTGCCAATATTTCTTGTTATCTGGGATAGCTGGTCTGAATTTTATTTGAGAGGTGTCATCATACAGCATTGGGCAGGTTCTAGCAGCAAAGGCTAAATTGTGGGCTGCAATGTTTCCTTTTCTTGGGACAAAAGATAAGGTGTACTCCTCAAATGTTTTCAAAAGATCAATGACATCATTCCTGTAGGCCCTAAGTCTGGGGTGATTTGCGTTTTACTCCCCATTGACTTGCCTAATGATTAATTTGGAATCCCCATGAACATCGATTCTCTTGGCGCCTAATTTTTTTAAAAGATGCAAGCCTAAGAGAAGGGATTCATATTCTGCTATGTTGTTGGAACACTGAAAGTTTAATTTGCATGAGATACATTCTGTATGATTTTTTTCAGTGTTAGTGATCCAGACACCTGCACCAGCATTTGTTTTGGTGCATGACCCATCAAAATACATAGTCCAGAGAGGCAGATTTTCCGTTTGATGAATGGACGTTGTATCATTTGATTCCTCAAGTTTCTCATCAGGTTGAGGACTGTCTTTCTGACTGTGAAGTTTTAAGCTCAAAGGATTGATAACTTGGAGCTCAAGGTCTGTGTTAGGTTTGCTAGGATCTTCAGACACAATAGACCGTTTCGGCATTTTAACGTTGTGTTCCCCCTCTTTTATTTCAACCATCGAATCTATTGAAACAATTTGTTCTGTGAGTGCTTCATCATTGAACATGATAAAAGAATCAAGGCTCATGTTTATAGCATAGAGAAGGGAGTTTTGGGGCCGATCCTGACTTGTTACTGTGTACTGCATGTGGGATGCCCTATAAAGTTTCCTAGTTTGATTAAAAACAGGGATAGTTGCATAGGTCATGTCCATTTTCATGGTCCCCTGTAACTTGGCCCCCCAAGATCGTGACAAAAGCATTCCATACTTTGGGGGGACATCAGCCACAACAACATCCATGACTAAACAGTTGGCTGGAATTTGGGCTAAATTAACACAGAGGTCTTTAATCAATCCTAGACACTTAACTCTGCTTGAGTCAAAAGAGTACAGATCTTTGTAAGGTCTGGTAATTTCAAGACCCAGGCCTTCCATTACAGCTTTTGGCATTAAATTATGGGAAGCACCTGAGTCATGCATAGCATTATGGAGAATTTTGTCATGAATGTTTAAGCTCACATAAAAGGGAGGGACAAGACCTTCTTGGAACTTTCCTTCAATCTTTGGACCAAAAATAAGCTCTGGTTGGTCATCACTAAGATTGAGAGTATCTTCATTATCTTCTAAGTTTAAAGCCTTCAAAATTTTGGACCTATATACATGTTGGGCAGCTAACTCAGTCAAAGGAACAGAGATTTTGATCTTTGAGATTTCCTGTTCTAGGCTGAAAATGTTCTGATTCTTCAAAGCATTGACTTCAGCCCTGTTTACTGCCACTTTATCAGCAATAACAGCTTGCTGATTTGGTTTATCTACAATTGAGACAGTTGTTCTACCAGGAGTACTAACTGAGGTGCTAGTACTACTAATGTTTGCACTCTGTTTTTCGATGTTTTGAGTGTCTTTCTCTTTATCATTACCAGAATCAACAGCCACCGTTTTTTCCTTTTGCTTGATTGTTTTAGACTTGGTTGCAGTGCTGTTTTGAGAAGGTTTGTCAGAGGTTTTATTGTTGGGGGTTTGTTGATTAGATCTACTTCTGAGTTCATATTCCCTTAAAGGCTCTATGACAGCGTTCTCCATGTTTTGATAGCTATTCTCAGTATCATTTCTTCTGTCATCATAAGGTGTATAAAGACCTTGTTTATTATCATAATGAACCTCAAATTCATCATCATCTACCCCAAATAAGTTTATATCATCTTCCTCTGTTATTTGATCTGTTTGTTCAACCTCACTTAAAAAGTTCTGATGAAAGGGAGGAATGACCTGCTGATCATCTTCCCTGGGTCTGTTTGGAGGCTGATTTCTTCTAAGATTCTGATTCTGGTTTTGGTTTCTGTTCTGAGGAGCGTTTTGATTTAGACTTGCTTGTGCTCTCTCTAGAATGCTCATTTTCTTCATCATTTCTTCCATCATTCTTTCCATCTTTGAGCTCGAATTAGAAGGGGTGGATTCCTCTCTGAAAGATACTCTCTTTTCAGCTTTCATCCTTGCTCTTTTCTCCATGAGGTTCACCTCCACAGAAAGAGCACCTCTTTGCATATCTTCAAGGGTTGCAAAGACTCTTTCTCTGAGCGAATATGTCATGTCTGGATCAAACCCTTTCGGAAATTTGTTTAAGGCTGATCCCTGAGGAGGTTTCAGTTCAGGGGAAAGTGCATTATACACACTGTTGAATCTGGTACAATAAGCTTGTACACTTTCCCCAGGGTTCCTATGGAGATTGTTATAGTCGGCAAGGACTTGGAGAGGGTTTTTCCTTACTTCCCATTTGTTTAAGAATGTTTGATGGAAGGCTTGGAGATCGTTAATACTGTGGGGGGTTAAACCTTTAAACCATTTTCTCACTTCTCCCCCCAAACTTTGAGCAAACAGTCTGATTTTGACAGATTCATTATCAATTTCATTTCTGTCAAAATAGTCATTCATCTTGTCCACATGATGAGACGCTGATATGGTATTATTAGCATCATATAAAGGAATTTTGGACTGATAGTCCTGTGGAAGATTGACTAATGGTATAGGAAGGACTAAGGGAGCATACCATGTTGCCATGATATGTGGTGGGAGTGGATTTACAAGAGGAGGTGTGGGTTGAAGTGGAGTGGTTTGAACAGTGGATGAAAGATGAACAGAAGTGGATGGAACAACAGTAAATCTCTGAGATGATCTCGGATGAGAGACACCTAGATTATGTAAGAAATCTAAATCAGGAGGTGTTGATTCTCTATTCCCAAGAGTTTCATTGGTTTCGGGAGATGAAAGGGTAGGCTCAGAATCTAACTGATCTAAATCACCAAATGACCTAGTTCTGAATGGGTTTAATAAGTCAATTTGTGATTCATGAAGAGCTGAAAGGTTTTCAGGGACTGAATTAGCTCTTAGGGGTGGTCTGAAAATAGTTGAAGATTGTATCCTAGGAGACTTCCTAAGAATTCTTTCTGGATTATCAACTATTTCAGCTGGATGTGGGTCAGGATGGGCTCTAGTGTGAATCTTTTTAGGAGCCACAATGTTTATATGTTTAGACCCAACGAAACAAGAGAAGTTCAACCAGATATGACAATCTTTAGACGGTTAACTAATCTGTTTTCTCAATTCGAATCCTACAGCCTTTTAACTGAGTTTGAATGTTGTTATAATGATAAGGGTTCTTCCCAGTGGAGTCTTAAGGTCTGTTCAAGATGGTGGAGTCGCCAGGTGGAAGGTTCAAAGTATTTTCCAAGGAGTACACTGTCCACCACAGTGTTTATGAAACATTCCTTTTTCAGAGATATCTCGAAACACAACAAACTCTAACCAGAGATTGACTAGGAGGGCATTCACCAGATATGTCACCCCTAAAAGAGGATGAGATCCAGAGGCTACCTAGCCCTTTCCAGACTCTGTCAAAGAGTATAGGGTAAAACACTTCAAAGAAGTATACAAGATATCAAAACTAGTGTTTTACTACCAATCTGAAATGTTTTTGGTATTTTCTGAATTGTTTATATTGTGGTTTAAAAGAATGTCCTTACTTTGCCTCAAAACTTAGCTACGGTTATGAAACAAAGACAGTCTATCCTTGTGGCTAAGCTAACTGATTTTCCAAGGTTAGATAAAAACTTAAAAGAATCCTAGGATTGACCTAGTTTGTCACTGATTCAATTGATCTTCATCTTAATTACCATTTTCTTGGTAGTTCTTGGAAAGGCTGCTTTTTACTCTCAAGATGTTGTATGAAGATTATGGGTAAGGTCCCCAACGCAAGCTTCTTTATGAATAGATTTGAAATAGATTTGAATGCAAAAGACTTTGGGTTCTTCCCCAGTGGAGTCGCCAGAAATGTTAGGTCTCTGTAACAAGCAAGATTGGCAAAGTCCAATCACAGAGTTAACATCATTTCAACCAACTTTGGGATTCTAGGATCTAGCCCTCCTGAATCCGGAGAGGGATCTCTCCAATATGTACAAAGATGGATATTGCCTTTGAAGTTTAGGGTGATGATATTAGGCTAGTTATGAAGGCCAAGGGTTTTGTTTGGTTTTCTCAGATGGTTGAACATAGTTGCTGTCTGAGACGGAAAGATCTATATGCAAATAGGTTCAAAGGTGAGAAGTTGCAAGTGAACAAAATAAACTTTGATTCTAAAGAAAGGTGATGGCAAGTTTTCAATCCATTGGGCTATGGAGTCATAAGAGAATTTAATTGAAACAACCAGGTTCAAGAGTAATCTATGGGGCAAGTCATCTAGGCCTAATGATCTCTTTGAAGTTTGATTTATGGAATGGGGTGATACAAAAAGAAAGGGAATTTAACAGATGCAGAACAAAGAGCAGCCCAGGATCTGGTAAGTACTTTGAAACTAGCCAGCCTTTGACCAGGCACTTAAGAAAAACATAGAAGCAAACTAGGATCTGGTAAGTACTTTGAAACTAGCCATCCTTTGATACACTTCTAATAGAACACAAATTAAAAACAAAGGGAAACTTGAAGGCAACCTTTGGAGCAGAGACTAGCGGGCAGGGCTCACCTTTCTCCTCATCTTAGTTCTCCTTTACTTAGTTGCTTCCAAGACAATCACCAAGATAACACAGAATGGCCCAAGATCTGATAAGTACTTCGAAACTAGTCATCTTTTGACACATCCTAAGGGAAACAGACAAATAGTTGAGCAAACAAGAAAGGGACTCAGGGCTAACCTTTGATTTCCTCAATTCATTCCTTCCACAACATAAATGAAAGTAACATTTAAAAATGACATTCAGCAGTGACGAAAAGATGAGGGAATGCCAGCATCTCTGTGCTTAGACTGAATTAAATCATTTCTAAATAACACAATTAGAAGAAAACATTGGGATAAAGATTTTTCAGTCAGAGAAGGTCACTAATGCACAGCAAACTCTAACACTGTTTAAATTGTTCTTTACAGTGGAAAATGAAAACAAATTGAAAACAGAAATAAAATGACAAGTTACAGTGAGAATAACATCACCATCAGCATAGACCAGGATCCCATAAATCAGCTTGTATTGATTGCTTCAAACCGGTTACAATCTTCAAATCCAATGTTTTAATTCACCTCACTTCACAACCTAATCTATCTGTTACAAGCAGAGCTCCAAGGGCCCATGAAACCACTATTTACAGTCAAGAGTTTTCCACTCAGAAACAGCTACAGCGCTTCAGCAATTACATTGACAACCAACTAATCCAACCTCTCACTCATCTTCTTCTGGAGTATTTATAGAAGGATGAGGAGGTGAGATCTGATAAAAAGATCTCAAACACAATCAATGCAGAATTAATGTCTTCCTGACCCCGTGAGGTTCGATGAAGAAATTCTACAGGTGTTACATTGCATTAATGTGTTTATACTTAAGAAGTAAGCTCGAAGAGAGCTTTTGTTGACCTTTGAAGCTCCGCATACTATTAGGGCTATTCTGCAAATATTCTGGAATAAAATCTGGTGCAGAAATAACTTCTTGGTTGTTCCGAGGCATAATATCTGATCTTGTTCAATAAATTCGGCCTCTGACTGATCGTTCTGAGGCAATAGGTGGCACTGTGGTGGTTGAGGAATCAATTCGCCTCAAAGTATGGCGGTGGAGGCGGTCTGTCTGACGAACACTTTTAGGTTTTGCTTTAATCCGTGTTTTGAGCCGGGGATTAGGCTTTTGATAACCGTCTTAGCCGTAATCCCCGCCAACTTATTCACAAAACTGCTGCTCTGGTTCATTCTGTCTTCAAAACCTGATACTCTTTCTCTGCTCTGATATCGTCGGCATTCTTCAAGCTTTACAGGGACGTGCGGCAACCAAAGCTCATGAAACTTTGTAGATATCATTGTTCTTCTCCGTAGGATCGATTCCCTGGATAAATCGGAAGGATTGGAGTCGTCACCCTCATCCCTTAGATTTCATAGAATACGAAGGAAAAACCTTAAAAACCTGCAAAAAACAAGAAAAATGAGGAAATCCTGCGTTATATGGATAGACTGCATCGGAAGTCGTGCGGGAAAATGGAGAGATCGAAACCGTTGATCGTATCGCGATCAACGGTTGGGAGCAATTTGAACAGTCAACGGGGAAAAAGGTGGACTGTACAACGGGATCGGAAGAACAAATGAGGGTCGTCGATCCGCGGAGATCGACGGAGGGGATCGGCTTTTGAATGCGCCAGGGAAGATTTAACGGGCGAGCGAGTTCGTTAAAGGGTGAGCAGAAAGGGTGATCAAGGACCGTCGGATGGGAGGGCCCAGATCCGACGGTGGGGATGAATCCCGCTGCGGGGCCACAGGATGATGTTTAACGCGCGGGAGATAGACATGGCACGACGGTTTTTGGGGTGAGGTGGAGAACACGTGTCGGCCAGCGTGTGGGATCGCTGGCCGACGGCATAAAACTGCTTCCGGATGAAAGGTGGTGCGGGCACAAACCGGTGGGAAAGGAAAACAGCGCGGCGACGGCGGGGTCCACCAAGTGAGAGGTACACTCCGCACCGTTGATCTGTGGAACAGATCGACGGCGGAGTTTTAATACGATTTTCTTTGGTGGAAAAAAAAATAAAATAAACCCGACTCTGCATTTTACAAAGTTTTTCAATGTTTTCGGGTGATAAATTATTTCGGAGGGTTAAGCGCCTGGTGGTCTTAGCACACGGTTCCGGCGGTGGGAAATATGGAGGAAGAAACGAAAAGGGGCTGAGCCTGAGGGACTAAAACCTAACGCATAGAAACGCATGTTTTTCTATGGTTTTTTAATGATTTTTGCAAAAGGAGAAAGGCTCCGATAGGTCAAAAAGTGGGTTCTTAACCTTAGGAAAAGAGATTAATGGAGGAATAAGGAATATAAGAGGGTTTGATGGGGTTTTTATGGATGAAAGGAGAGTTGAAGGAATGAGGAAGAGATGGAAGAAAGGGAGAGAAAAAGGAGGAGGATGCAGCAATATTTGATTAGGATTTTCATGGAACATCAGAGGCAGAGAGGATGAAGAGTATGTAGAACCAATCAGTAGTTTGTGATCTTACCAACAGTCTTCAAGCACCAACAAGTTTCAGGATTGAATTTGTTTCTTGAAGGCTGCAAAGAATATTTAGCCACCAACTGATATAATTGAAAAAAAATATAGGTGGCTAACAGGTTCTACTGCTAGAACTTCTAATTTAGTGGGAGGATCAATTTCAACATTATAAAGAATAAATGAATCGATATCAGAGTGTACTGAGTAGATGGGGAAATTTTCGGGTTTCTCCTGACTACTAACTACATATTTCATTAAAGTTTCTCTGTATAGTTTCTTTGGGTGACCAAACACTGAAATAGTAGCATATGACATGTCCAATTGAAGAGATCCTTGAAGCTTTTCACCCCAAGATCTGGAAAATAACATGACATATTTTGGAGAAATATCTGCTACTACTATATCCATCAAAATTGTTTTTGCAGGGTATTGAACCAGTGAAACACACAAGTCTTTGATTAATCCTAAACATCTCACCTGAATTGAATCGAAAGAAAAGAGATCTTTGTATGGCCTGGTGATATCTAGGTTTAATTTCTCCATTACATATTTGAGCATTAGATTGTGAGATGCCCCAGAATCAAGCATGGCATTATGAAGTATTTTATCATGAATGTTTAAACTTATATAGAATGGAGGAGTTCCTCCATTTACTAGTTTTCCATTTACTTCAAGGCCAAAGAGTAATTTGGGTTGGTCATCAAAAAAATTTACTCAGTCTTCACTTCCAGCGATCTTGAGTGATCTATTGATTTGACTTCTGTAGACATCATGTTTAGCTAATTCAGACAATGGAACAGCTATTTTTAATTTTCCTACTTCAGCCTCTAGATTAAAAGGTTTTTCAGTCTGATTTCTTGTATTTCGGAGAGTTGGATTCTCTTTATCTTCTGTATTTTCTGTATTTTTCTCCTTCTTAGGAGTGGGGTTGTGGGCTGAGGTTGTTTCCAAATCAACTTCTGGAGGTTCTTCTACATTTCCTTTGGGAGGAAGAGTATTGGAGAGTTGTTTATGGGGTTGATTATCGGATACATCTTCAATAATTTGATTAAAAGGATTAGAATTTGATCTAGAAAGAATATGTACAGGGGTAGTATTGGTTTTAACTTTGAGGGGTTGTTTTGTAGTTTTCTGTTTATTGGTTTCAGGGACATCAATTCTTCTGATCCTCAGATTATATTTCTTGTGGACTTCATAAATGGTTGTATCGTATCCCTCCTTGAAGTCAAATGATTCTCCTGACTGAGTATGGAATTGTTTAAGAATGTTAGCTTCTTGATCCTCTTGGGTCAAGAAAACTTATTGTTCATTATTGAGTCCCATTAAGTTTATGGTTGTATCTTCTGTTGGTTCATCAGAATTTGAGGCTTCAGCATAATTTTCCTGGAACGGGGGTCTAATGTTTTGGTCAGGACGAGTCTTTCCAGTGTTTTGGTTTTGGTTCTTTCTGAAATTTGGATTTCTCCCAGTATTTCTTGGTTGACCATCCCAAGGAGCTTTCATTTCTATTTTTTCTACTCTATCTCCTAGCCTATCCATTCCTTTAATAATAGCATCCAGTTTCTGTTCAAAGGCCGAGGGTTCTTCTTTTAATGGTATCCTCCTTTCACTTTTGGCTTTAGCTCGTTTAGATATCAGGTTGGCTTCAACACTAACAGCTACACTTTGCATATATTCTAAAGTCCTAGGAGATCTTTCCCTAAGATGGTATGCCATATAATAATCAAATCCATCAGGGAATTTGATTAATGCTAAATCTGGAGGAGGTCTAAGGTTTTGAGGGATAGCATTGTAAACATTATTGAACCTAGTGCAGTAATCTTGCACAGTTGTTTTTGTTCCTCTCTTTAGATTTTCATATTCTGATAAGATTTGGAGAGGATCTTTCTTCTTTTCCCATCTATTTAAGAATGTTCTATAAAGAGCTTCTGGGTCATTGATACTGTTTGCAAGAAGAGTTCTAAACCAGGTTCTAACTTCTCCAGTCAAACTTTCAACAAATATTCTTATTCTTACATAATCTGCATCTATTTCATATATTTCAAAATAATCAGTCATTTTTTTAGTATGTTGTTGTGTAGTGTAGGTACCAGAACCATCAAATGAGTGATTTTACTTTGGTAGTCTTGGGGCATAGCCCCTAGATTGGATGGTAATACCAAAGGAGCATATCTGTTTGCCATTGCAGTAGGTAGTGATGAAACAACCGCCGAGGTTGATCTAGGAGTGGTGGATGGAGTGGTAGAAGGGGTGGTTTGAGGTTGAGATGTTTGAGGAAATATTGATGAACTTGGAGAAGCTGTAGTGATCACAGAAATATTTGGTGTTCCTTCAGAAGTAATCTCAGATTGTGCAGAGTTCCTCAAATTTTTTTCAAGATGTGAAGTAACAAATTCAAGTTGTGAATATTCAATAAATACTGGGTCTTGAACCAAGTGAGACAACTCAAATTCAGAAAAAGTTACAAATAAAGAGGTTTCAAATTTCTCATGAAAAGGTTCTTCTTCAAGGTAA
The DNA here is from genome assembly GCA_034641835.2 of Pinus albicaulis. Lineage (NCBI taxonomy): Eukaryota > Viridiplantae > Streptophyta > Pinopsida > Pinales > Pinaceae > Pinus > Pinus albicaulis. Next base: position 588,640,430 of record CM076579.1, read on the forward strand.
ATCCACTTCATAGGGCAGGATATTGATCTATAGAGAGGTCGAGAACTAGCAGAACTCTCTTGGCTCTCCTGTCTCCTAAGAATTATGGGGATCATATTAGGATTTTCAAACACTGGCGGTGGATTTGGATCAGGATTAGCCCTGGTGTAATGAGTCCTTTCTGAAGCCAAGTTTCTACATGATTTTTTATGGTTTTTGTTTAAATGGAATTAACAATACAACTTCAACAATTTCTTTAAGATGTTTTATATATTAAATTTAAATTTTCTTAAAGATTTATTTGACTAGAGGAACTGATCAAGTGTTTGAAACCGAATGTTCAGTTCATAAACTAGACTGGAGATAGACTGAAGCAGCATTCATTTACTTATGCAATTGCAAAGCAAGATAATTTCAAAGGCTACCTGGCTAACTTCAACCTCCGTCTGTAGTTTATAAAGTACACAATAGTAACAAGAAAATTATTCAGATTCCCCAGTATGGTCGCCACTATGTTATCACTCAAATTTTCCTTGAAGTTGTTGGGAAGAGGAAAGGGCTCCGAGGTAACCACAAACCAATTTTTAGGTACAGAATCTAGCCAATCTGTACCCAAAGAGGGATCTTTCTTTAAGTTTTAGCTTTTTTTTTAAAGATATTAGGCTAGTTATGAAAGTTTAGGGATTTTGATTGTGTTTGGGTGATGGAATTCAATAGCAAAGAGATAGGACTGAATAGTTTAGGCCATTGGGCTAATGGAGTCAAAGAAAGATGGCTTAACTGGATTTAGTTTCTTAACAAGGGATCGTTTCACAGGGCAATGTAATCAAATAGGGAACAATTAAAGATCTAAAATGAATGGAATGGACTCGAAATGGGTGAAGGGAAATTAAGAATCCTTCAACATATTCGAAAGAGGGAACTTGAATGATTATTATTAAATGGAAATTAATAATTCCTTATCAAATAATCAAAATGAATAAACTAGAAAATAGGAGCAATTAAGAATTCACTATTCATACTAGTTTAGAGGAAAACATTAAGAATAACAACGATTGAAAAATAGATTGCACTCAAGCACTTTCTGAATTATTATTTTTCGTTTATCATTCAGATATGAAATATAGATGGTATAATCAACAAGTATAAAACTTTAAAACAAAAGATATAAAAGACTTATTGATCTATTGTCTGACTCAAGAATCCTGTGGAAAGTCCTTTGCATCAATTCTTTATCTAGCTAGCCATGCGAAATTTTTCCAACAGCACTTTATTCCAAAATAATCAATATTACAGCAAAGTCTAAGAATCCACCACCCTCAATACTCTAATTGAGGGAGTATTTATATAAAAATTATAAAAAATATCTCCTAACAGAATGAGATATATTTTAGGATGACTCATGAATAAGTTACAAGAAAATAGAGACAGATAGTCTCGTAGATAGGAGAAAAGGTAAACCAATGTTGTGTTGTTCCTATTTTTGTGAGTGTGCTAAAGGCAGGCCCTATGATTTGGCTTGCTGTTGTCTTCTTTGGTAAATCTGTGTTGGTTGCTCTGTTTTTACTGATACTCTTTACCTGTATTGATACACTTTGACCTGTTTGATCTCTGTTTATCCTTTTTACCCTTACTTACTGTAGTAAATAATCAAAATTCATCTAAGGATATTTTTACAAAATATCCAACATATCTTCCCACCATTGTGCTTTTGGTATTCTGGTTCTTTGAAGCTTTCTCAGGGTCTCATCAGTTTCTATGTATCTGAAAAAAATAGGCTGAATTGGAAATAAGTGCTTTACCTCATGTTCGAGATAAAACAAATTTTCCAGACTGTCATGAAGAATTTTTCCTGTAAGCAACGCTTTTGCTGCTGATGAACTTGTCGATGAACTGGCCTGGTTGTCTACATACTTATTCAATTTCTCAACATAACTTTGATGACTCATTAGTTTATCATGAGTAACTAAAGGACTTGGCAACCCTTTACTTTGCAAAATATCGAATCTTTTTGTAAAAGCATTAATTTCCTCCTGCATATCATGGCATATTCTTTCTAAGTTTTGCATCAGAGTTATTTTAGTAAAAACCTTTTTTTACCTCCAAAATTGTCCCTATTCTATCTTGAATTCCTAGCTCCTCAAGCTGATATTTATTCTTGGTATTTAAAAATTGTATGAGCTTGTCGGCTTCTTCAGGCGTATTTCCTAATTTTTCCCATATCTGTGAAAAGGGTGTGTCCATAAGGAGGGGAGGCCTTTGGGTTGATGCTCTTGTAGCATAAAAGTTTGACAGAGGCGATTCAGTTATTCTTGGGATAAACTTGTGGATTTTTCAAGTAAATCTCCCATGTAAAAGGGAGTCAGGGCTTGACCAGGATGAAATTGTAACATTTCATTGATGGATTGAGCAGTTATTGGAAAAGGAATGGTTTGACTTGGGTACATAACTGCTCATTGATTAGGGTCGTAATTGGCATGGCAGTGATAAATTATTTCAGGAAAAACATGAACTGAGGGTAAAAAATACATAAGAATATTGGATTCCCATAGTCCAAAAATATCAGAGCTATTTAGGTAATTATCTCTGCATTGGCAAAATATTCTGAGAGGATTTTCACTAAAGATGAGGTCTTTTATCTAGAAATCCCTATCCGCTAGAGGCAAAGATTCTAAATCTTTGTGAGGGGCATTCAGAGGCACAACATTCAAAGTCACAGGGGTTTTCATTTCTAGTTCTTGTGGATTCAGAAAGGAATTTGGATTTTTAGTGGAAAAATGGGCAAAATTACAAGTCTCGGAACTTATAGGGTGAAACAAAGACCGAATTGTACTACTTTTTAGTCTTTTTTTGTGGAATTAAAGTAAAAACCAAGACTTGCAGGGTTTGAAGGAAATTGGATAAATACCTATTTTAGGAAGTGAATAGTGAGGAAACAGGTGCAGGCAATAGTTGACTGGTTCAGCTGAAATCGTTTGGCAAAGTGGCAGTCAGAAATCTTCAACAACTGATTTTGACGTTTTTTGCATGGGAGCACTGGTTGCAGAATAAAATGATGAAAATAACGTGAATTTGTTTGTTTTACTCACAAAGTCAAGATTGGCGGGGGTTTTTTTATTTCAGATGGATGACGTATGCGAGGAAGGGTCTTTTGTCATATGCAGAGGGCAGTAAGCGGTATGTATTGCACCGCTTTTAGGAATGGGTGGTATTCAGTCGGGAGCCAACGATTCCATACATCTTGTGATGCGTGGCGAGGCACTGTTCACAAAACCACTTCGCGATTGTGTGCTATCGTTCGGTCGTGGAGGGCCATGCGATATGGACGACAGCGGTTGGATGTGGAGGGGTTGATCGATCGGCTATCGGGAAGGCAAGATGAGGGGAGTTTAATGAGGGCGGGTCCAACATAATTAAATATTTTTTAATAATATCGGGGACAACTTGATTGGTCGAGAAAGTTGTTAATTAACCATGGGGGTTAATTAATTCTTTTAATGTTACTGTCGTATTACAGTTATATTTTAACCAAGGGCGGGATATATAAAATCTGGGGATTTTGCATATTTATAATAATACGGGAATGGGTAGATGTTACAGGGGAATTAATTAATATAAGTTAAAAATTAATATGTCAAAATGAATGAAAAGCGCTAAGTGTAAAAACATTAAGATTGTGTATTTAACTTAGGCTTAAATGAAAAAGGGCTTTTAATGGGATATTGTGTAATTTTCCTAAATAAAATAGGATTTTACTTAGGAAAAGATTTATGGAAGTAAATGAATGACTTATGGATGGTTTTAAGTATTTATGCTTTTAAATTATTGGGCTGAGGGTCTGGTCCCTCCAAAAGTCAAGGAAATGCCTTGAGCCCCTCTAATTTTCAAATGCCTTAGTACTTAGGGGAAATTAGTGAAATTTTTAGGGAAAAATGAGAAGGGGAGTTAATCATTTGACTTTGTTTTGCTTGAAATTTCTTCAGTATAATGTTCTGCCTTGCACTTGAGATGAAAGTAAGGATTAACATATTTAAAGTCATTATCCATCACATGTAATTCTGCAACATCATGTACCTACCCTACCTACTTTAACCTATCATTTTTTCTTCTTTATTAGGGTGCACTTAGATTGGCAAACCCTTATCACACTTTCTTTTCTTTTACATGTAGAAATCTATCTGAGTCTAACCTTATTACATCCAAGGGCTTAGATTAAGCTATTGAGCTCCTTTTATTTACTCTACCTATCTACTTATCTTCCAAGGTTAAACAGTTTGGTCAGATTTTATTCTCTATCTTTAAAACATAAAATTCAAATATGAACAAGCCAAGCTTAAGCTGTTTAACTGTTCATCAATTGTGGCATTAAATACAAGTTGCACACAATTTGTTTATTACATAAGAGAAAAAAGTAGTGGCATTTAGACTTGCACACTTTCCTTGGCCTTTATGTTGGTGGGGTTCATTTTCTTTCACTTTTTTGGCCATTTTATTCTTTTCACCCTTTGATTTTTCTTTTAGGGTACACCCTCTTTACATTTTTTAAATTTTTTGATTTTTTTTTACAATATGGAAAACCTTTGCAACAAGGAAAGGTATGAACATATTACATAGCCCATCAATTCAATCATGATATATGACACCTATTGGTATAGGAGCATAACATAAGGCTCAAAAAAAATTTATTTAGCCACCTTTTGATATAAAAATTTTTATAGGTGGCTAACAGTGGCTCCACTTGGGGATGGTGCCTTCTAGAAGGCATCAAGAACTTCAGACTTGCATTCTCTGGGAGGCTGATCAGGGCCTTATCCATTGGGTTGTTTTTCTTCATTTGGATGATCTTCCTTTGCTCTTAAAAATTGTTAGCAGCCATGAAAAAAACAATGTATTTTCATCAACATAAGCTTTCTACCTACCCAATCCTACTGATCTAACATTTTTTTTTCTTTAGAGTGCACTTGGATTGGCAGACTCTTTTTACAACATTTTATTCTTTTTGAAAGCATAAAACTAATCTGACTCTATTCCTTATTTCTCCATGAACTCAGATTAAACAGTTGAGTTCATATGCTTCCCTACCTAATCTACTAATCTATTAGGATTAAACAGTCTAACAGATTTTTAATCACTAATTTCTAAAACAGAAATTTAAAAGCATACAAGTCAGGATTGAACAGTCCAACTTGTTGCTAATCTATGGCATAAAAAAAAAGTTGCACATAGATTTTATTTTACAGAAAATTAAAACAAAATGGAAGGCTTAATATCTGAAAGTTCAAAGCATGACCTTCATCTTTTCTTCAACTCTATTTTTGAGTTCATTCGAGCTATTTTTTCCTTGTTTCTGGTTCAGATTTTGAGCTGATTAGAACCATTTTTACCTCTATTTTGACTCAGAAATTTAAAACAGATATGAGTCATTCTTTCTCTTGGACACTCAGGTTCAGATTTTGAGTTTGTTTGAACCTTTAATTTCTAGCCTAATCTACTTACTGATAAGCGAAGATTAAACTATTTTGCAAATCGAATTCACTAATCCTATCAGCAGTCAATTTAAAACTAATTAGTCATGATTAGGCTGTATTACTAATTATAAGTGTGTTCTTCAGGAGTGGCATTTAAGCTTGCACACTTTCAGATTTGTTTCTCTTTTTTGGTATGGGGTTGTACCTTTATTGTTTTTACAATCTGCCCTCTTTTCTTTCTTCTATTGTTTTTGTATTTTTTATTTTTCTAACTTTGAATGAAATGATGGGTGAAATATGTATAATGCGAAAAAAAATAAAAAGGCTTTTAGAACATGACATGGTTCAAGAGAAGTAATGTTTGAGCATCCTGCCATTGACAGGACCCCCAAACAGTTCAGCTCCATTCAACTCCTGAAAGAAAAAGGCATTGTTACCAGCAGCAGAATGAATGAGATAAGGGCCAAGCCATAAGTTTTCAAATTTCCCATGCTTTCCCTTGTCTTCTCTCCTTGAGTCCCACTTTAAAATTTTGTCCCCAAAATTGAAATTGTTGGCCTTTATTCTTCTGTCAAAAAGCTTTTTGATGTTGTCCTGCTTTTGCAATGCTTTGTTATAAACCTCCTCTCTGGTTTGCTGAAGATGAATTGTTAGATTAATCCTTCTGATCATGTCATTGTCTTCATACTGAAACTCTTGAATCAACTTCATAACTGGTACACCAAGGCTGGTAGGAAAAATTTCATCTGTACCATACACAAGCTGGTAGGGTGACATACCAATATATTTATTCAATGTCAATCTGTCAGCCCAAAGTGCATGAACAAGCTTTGTGTGCCAAGACTTCTTGTTGTCCTCCAACAGCTTCTTGATTATGTTCCCCAAAATCTTGTTTGAGGATTCTGCAAGTCCATTACCTTGAGGGTAATAGGCCGTGGAATGACCCAATGTAATCTGATATTTGTGACAGAATTCAACCATATTCTTTGATCCAAATGTTTTTGCATTATCAGTGATGATCTTGGTAGGACAGCCAAATCTAGAGAGAATATTAGTCTCCATAAATTTTATAATGATAGAATCATTGGCTTGCCTACAAGGGATGGCTTCTATCCATTTGGTGAAGTAGTCTGTGGCAGTGAGAATCCAACTATGCTGGGCAGAGGATGGTGGATGGATTTCTCCTATGAAGTCAAGTCCCCACTGTTGAAAAGGAGCTTCAACAATGATTGGATGCAGAGGTAAGGGTAGCAGCTTTCTTTCGCCTTAAAAAAGTTAGCATTTATGACAGGCAATGATCATATTATGTACATCAAGAACGAGAGTGGGCCAATAGTAACCAGCCCTTAGGATTTTTTTGGCTGTTGTCTTCCAGTATAGGTGGCCTCCACATTCTCCTTCATGGAACTCGTGCTTAACCTTCTCTGCATCATACTTAGGCAAACATTTAAGCAATATCCCACTTTCATTTTTCCAATAAAGACATTTATCAATAATGCAATAGTTTACAAATTTTAACTTTACAAACCTTGCCTTTATTTTTGATAAACCAAGAAGTGTGTTCAAATTAAGCAAAACATAAAGAATATCAGCATACCAAGAGGAATTCATAAAACGATCTTCAACAATGGGAGTTGAGATTTCCTCTTGATCATCCAAAGCATTTATCATATTAATATCAAGAACTTCAAAATTTGATTCAGCCATTAATCTAGCTAGAACTTGGCCTTTCATGATTTTAGTGGGTTTAACCTCTAAATCATATTCAAGAATAACAGTTATCCACTTACCTGTCTTACCATCTGGGTCCTATGTTAGAATGTCTTTCACAACTGAATTTGGGACAAAGGCAATGATGTGTGAGTGCAAGATGTATACTCTGAAGTCTTTTAAAGCCTTAACCAAAGCAAAGGCTTGCTTTTCCATAATGTTATACTTCAAAGGGGCATCCCTCAAAGCCTTGCTAAAGAATGCAATAGGCTGATCTTGTCCCTGTGGATTTTTCTGTAAAAGGACAACAGCTATTGTATGTTCTGATGCAAATGAAAAAATATAAAAATCTTTTGAAAAATCAGGACTGATCAAGACTGGTGTTTTGGTTAATGCTTGTTTCACCAGTTTAAAGGACTTATTTGCTTCCAAGGTCCATTTTACCCCTTGCTCCTTTTTCAGCATGTTTCTAATGTTTCTAAGGAGCTAAGCCAAGTCAGGTATGAATCTTCTCAGGAAATTAATCTTTCCAATGAAAGATTGCAATTCCTTGATGTTTCGAGGATGAGTGATTTGCAATATGGCCTCAATCCTCTTTGGATCTATCTTAATACCCTCTTCTGAAATGATGTGCCCAAGAAGTTTACCTTCTTGGAGACCGAATAGTGTTTTCTTTAGGTTTAAAGATATCACAAACTTTCTACATCTCTCGAAGACTGTTCTTAAATGTTCTAAGTGCTCTTCATCTGTCTTTGAAAAAATAGTGACATCATCAAGGTAGATAATGATGAAGTAGCCCAATTCTTTTGAGAATGCCATGTCCATGGCTCTTTGGAATGTTGCACCAGCATTCATTAGACCAAAGGGAATTTTCACATACATGAAAGTGCCCCACGGTGTAGTAAAAGCTGTCTTTGATTGATCATCAGGGTGAACTAAAATCTGATTATACCCTGAGTAGCCATCCAGCAAAGAAATTATTTTTGAATCAACTACCCTTTGTAAAATATGGTCCATCTTGGGTAAAGGGTAGTTGTCCTTCAAAGAAGCTTTGTTTAAGTATCTAAAGTCTATACAAAGCCTAATCTCTCCTATTTTATTCTTAACTGACACCAGATTAGATACCCACTCATAATATCTAATAGGGACAATAATACCAGCTTCATACATTTTCTTGATCTCCTTCTCAACCAAAGGTAACTAAACAGGGTTTATTCTGTGCAACTTCTGTTTGAATGGTTTTTTATTTACCTTGAGAGGGATTTTGTGCTGAATTATTTCAGTGTCATAGAATTTAAGATCTTCGTAACTCCACGCAAAAAAATCAGAAAATTCTTTAAACAGCTCTATGTATTTGAGTTTAATATGAGCTGGTAAAGTCTTAGATAGTTTGATCATCATTGGTTTTAGTTCACTTCCTATATTGCACTCCTCAACTTCAATCTCTTTAGGCTCCAGTTTTGGCTTCTTGGCCACATCGTTGAAATCAAACAACTCTTCTAAAGGGGCCAGACCCTTTGGAAAACTTTGATCTTTAGACTGCAGGGTTTCTAAGTCCTCTGTTTCTAACTCTGCACTCACCTCTATTTTGTTTTTAAGTTTTCTAGACAGCAGATTTATATTGGCAACCTCAGGAGACTGTTATTCTTCACCAAGAAAATTTTCTTCACTATTGCAGTCTGTTTCATAATCTGAATCCGAACTGTGTAGTTCAAATTCATTTCTGAATTGCATGAAGTCTTCTATTTTTTTGTCTCCGTTGAACACTTATCAATATTTTTCGTTATCAGGAACGACTGTTCTGAATTTAATCTGAGTTGTACATTCTTTGGTTTTGTATGGCGTTAAGCATGTTCTAGCAGCAAAAGCTAAGTTGTGGGCCATGTTATTTTTTCTTCTTGGGACAAAAATTAATTGGGACTCCTCAAAAGATTTTAAAATATCCACGACATCATTTCGATAGGCCCTAAGTCTAGGGTGATTAGCGTTGTATTCTTCGTTGACCTGCTTAATGATTAATTCTAAATCCCCATGCACTTTAATTCTTTTGGCTCCTAAATTTTTCAACAGATGTAAGCCTAAAAGAAGGGATTCATATTCTGCTATATTATTCGAACACTAGAAGTTTAATCTACAGGAAATGCTTTCTATGTGGTTGTTTTCAGTGTTACGAATCCAGACACATGCACCAGCATTGCTTCTAGTGCACAACCCGTCAAAGTTCATACTCCATAGAGGACTAGTCTCAGGTTCATCAATTTGAATATCATCCTCTTCAACTAAAGTGCTTTCGGATTGTTCTTGAGTATGAACACTTAGTTGAATTTTTTTTAACACCTCAGGTTTTTCACTGTGTTGAGGGTTTTTTTCTCGACTGTCAAGGTTTAAAAGCAATAGGTGCACGACTTGTAGCTCAAGACCCGGGTTTGGTTTGCTATGGTTTAAAGGTTAAGCAAACTGTTTTGATAGTTCTGTGGTGTTTACCTCTTCCTCCCTATTGGTCATTAATTCAGTTAAAGTGACTTGTTCACTGAATGATTCGTCGTTAAATAGGATAAAATAATCGAGGCCTGTATTTACAGAATACAGAGGAGAGTTTTGTGGTATGTCTTGGCTAGTAACCATGTACTGCATATGTGACTCCCTGTAAAGTCTTCTGGTCTAATTGAAAATAGGGATGGTTGCATATGTCATGTCCATCTACATAGTCCCTTATAAATTAGCTCCCAAAGACCTAGATAATAGCATACCATACTTTGGGGGCACATCAGCCACAACAATATCCATGACTAAGCATTTGGTCGGAATATATGCTAAGTTAACGCAGAGGTCCTTTATTAATCCTAAACATTTCACTTTGTTTGATTCAAAGGAGTAAAGGTCTTTATAAGTTCTGGTGATTTCTAGACCCAGTCTCTCCATTACAGCTTTGGGCATTAAATTATGAGAGGCCCCAGAATCATGCATAGCTCTGTGAAAAATCTTGTCATAAACGTTTAAACTTACATAAAAAAGAGGAATGGGTCCCTCTTGATATCTACCTTCAATATTTGGACCAAAAATAAGCTCTGGTTGGTCATCATTAATATTGACAGTGTCATTATTCTCTTCTATGTTAAAAGCCTTCAAAATTTGAGATCTATATACATTCTGGGCAGCTAACTCAGTAAGGGGAACAGAGATTTTAATTTTTGAAATTTCCTGCTCCAAACTAAAAGGAATCTGATTCTTTGAAGTACTTGTCTCAACCTTATTAACTGCCACCTTGTCAGCAGAATATGTTTGCTCATTTTCTCTATTTACATTTGAAAAAATTGTTTTCACAGGAGTACCAACTGAGGTATTAGTAATACTAAGGTTTGGACTCTGTTTTTTATTGTTTTGAGTGCCTTTCTCTTTACCTTTGTCAGAATTTCTAGCCACTGTTTTGTCCTTTTGTTTTACAATTTTGGGTTTGTTTACAATGTTGTTTTGTGAAGATTTTTCAAAGGGTTTGGTTTTGGGAGTTTCTTGATTGGTTTTACTTCAAAGGTCATATTCTTTTTGAGACTCTATGATAACATCCTCCATGTCTTCATAATAACTTTCATCCTCATTTCTTTTGTCATCATAGGGTGTATAAAGACCTTGTTTTCTATCATAATGAACCTCAAAGTCATCATTATCTACTCCCATCATGTTGATATCATCTTCCTCTGCTTGATCATATGTTTCTTCAACCTCGCTTACATAGTTTTGATGGAAGGGAGGAGTGATCTGTTGATCATCTTCCCTAGGTCTGTTTGGAGGTTGGTTTCTTCTGAAATTCTAATTCTAGTTTTGATTTCTACTTTGAGGAGCAGTTTGGTTTTGATTTTCTTGTGCTCTCTCAATGATGCTCATTTTCTTCATCATCTCCTCCATCATTCTTTCCATCTTAGAGCTGGAAGTAGAAGGTGTGGATTTCTCTCTAAAGGACACTCTCTTCTCATTCTTCATTCTTTCTCTTTTCTCCATTAAATTAACTTCCACAACAAGAGCCCCCTTTTGCATATCTTCAAGTGTTAAAGGATCTCTCTCTCTCATTTGATAGGCTATCTCAGGGTCAAACCCTTCAGGAAACTTTTTTAACATTGAGCCTTGTGCAGGTTTTAGATCTAGAGGAAGTGCATTATATACACGGTTAAATCTAGTGCAGTAAGCTTGTACACTTTCCCAAATGTTTCTGTGGAGGTTCTTGTAATCAGAAAGTATTTGGAGAGGATTCTTCTTCACTTCCATTTGTTTAAGAATTGTTGATAGAAGGCTTGGATATCATTTATACTATGGGGGCCTAAGACTTTAAACCATTTTCTTACTTCTCCCCCTACACTCTGAGCAAATAATCTAAGCTTGACAGATTCATCATCAATTTCATTTCTGTCAAAGTAGTCATTCATCTTATCCACATGTTGTGATGTAGTAGTAGCATTACTAGCATCATACAATGGTATTTTGGACTGATAGTCCTGTGGAAGATTGACTAATGGTACAGGAAGGACTAAGGGAGAATACCATGATGCCATGGTAGGAGGTGGAGGTGGATTTACAAGAGGTGGATTAACAAGAGGAAAAGTGGGAAGAAGTGGAGTGGTTTGGACAGTGGATGTAGGATGAGTAGATGTGGATGGACAAGGAATTGATTGTTGAGCTCATCTTGGATGAGAGACACCTAAATTATGAAGGAAATGTAAATCAGGTGGTGTTGTTTCTCTACTACAAGGATGTTCACTTGTTTCAGGAGATGAAAGTGAAGACTCTGAATCTAGTTGATCTAAATCATCAAGCGACCTAGTTCTAAATGGATTTCTCAAGTCAACTTGTGATTGTTGTAGAGCTGCAAGATTTTCAGAAACTGAATTAGCTCTCAAGGGTGATATAAAAACAGTTGAAGATTTAATCCTAGGAGACTTCCTAAGAATACTTTCAGGGTTATCAACTATCTCAGGTGCGTCTGGATCAAGATAGGCTCTAGTATGAATCTTTCTAGAAGCCACTATGCTGTGTTTTTCAGACCCAAATAAACAAGAAAATTTCAACCAGATATGACAATATTTTAGAGGTTAAATGATCTATTTTTCACAAATTTTAATCTTACAATCCTCTAACTGAGTTTGAATGATGTTACAAAGATTATGGGTCTTCCCAGTGGAGTCTTCAGGTCTGTTTAGGATTGCGGAGTCACCAAGTGGAATTTTTTAGCTCTTTTGGAGGTAAAATGTTTTATTGTCCACCACCATGTTTATTGAATACCAATCTGAAATTATTTTGGGTTTTCTGAGTTATTTTTCAATCCTTATGGGTTCTAAGAGTATCCTAAATCTGTTTCAAAACTTAGCTATGGTTATGAGACAAAGACAGTCTACTCTTATGGCTAAGCCAGCTGATCCTTCAAGGTTAGATAAGCTCTTATGAGAATCCTAGGGTTTGCCTAGTTTGTCACTGATTCAAACAAGTTTTACCATGATTACCATGTGTTTGGTAATGCTTGAAGATGGCTGCTTATACTCACTGTACCATGTTCTTGAATCGAGGAATAATTTGAGGCCTTAGAAGTATCAAGGATGAAAGACACTCACAATTCTTCAGTGGAGTTGCCAGAAATGTTAGCCCCCTGTAATTTGCAAGATTTGCAAAGTAAAACTATAGAGAGAACATTATTTCAACCACTTTGGGATTCTAGGATCTAGCCCTCCTGAATCCGGAGAGGGATCTCTCCAATAATTGAAAAGATGTATTTATCTTTAAAGCTTTTGGGTAATGATATTAGGGTAGTTATGAAGTCTGAGGGTTTTTGTTTGTTTTGGATGGTTGAGCATGATTATTATTTGAGTGGAAAGTCCTAAATGGAAATATTGTTCAAAGGTGTGAAGTTGCAAGTAATCAGAACAAGCTTAGGCTAGAAGATAGATATAACATTAGTTTTTAGTCCATTGGGCTATGGAGTCATAATAGGGCTTTAATTGAGCAAAAACTTCAAGAGTGATCCAAGGGGCAAGTCATCTATATCAAAAGATCATTGAGATTAAAATGATGGAATGGAAACAATAAAATTGTTGGAGGGGTGGAAATTGATAATAATTTCAACAAGGATTTATAGTCAGTCCAAACAAGAAAATCCTCTTAAGTAACTATTTAAAACCAACCAAGAATAGGGCTCACCATAGATTTCTTGGGCAAGTTCATATTAAAGCAACTCAATAGACAAAAATCCAATAATCTACATAATTACCTTCAGAAAGTATGAAAACACATAAGAGCAACAAAATGCAACTTAATATCAGATAAGATACTTTTAAATGTAGTCTGCTTTCAGCATACACATAGGGAAACTTTCAAAACCTACCTTTGGAGAAAGAAGCTAGAAAACAGGGCACACCATCACTTTTCTAGTCTAAATTTACTAAGAATATAATGAAAATAACATTCAAGAATAATGTTTAAAGAAACCAGTAGGACGAGGGAACGCCAGCATTACTAACTGCTTGTATTGTATTGAATCATTCTTAAATAAACAAATTGGAGGAAAACATTGAGATAAAGCTTATCAGTCAGAGAAGGGTACTGTAAACAGTAGGTCCTAACTTTATGCTTGCTATTATTTATCAGAGAATTAATGGACAAAATGGCATACACAAAAGGAAAACAATTACACGGAAAGGATCACTTCACCAGTGATATAGAACAGGATCCCAAGAAACAACTTGTTATTGATGTCAAACCAGTTACAGTCTTCAGGTCCAATGTTTCGGTTCAGAAATCATCTTCACTTCTCAGCCTAACTGTTCTATCACAAACAGAGCTTCAAGAGCTTTTGAACGCTATTTACAGGTAGAAATTTCGAGCACAAGTATATTTCAAAGTTCTGCAACCAACAATGTTTCATCTTCTACAGAAGTATTTATGGAAGATATGAGGAGGTGGGATCTGATAAAAGATCTTCAAGGTTCAATTAATACAGATAAATGCTTCTCGGCCTTTGAGGGGCTCAATGGAGAAGTTTACAGATGTTTTGTCTGTATTAATTATTTTACATTTAATAATTAAGCTCGGTGGGAGCTTTTGTTGACTTTTAAGGCTCTGTGTTATATTTTGCAATAACTCTGCTGATAGTTTATAATAGCTTCTTTGATTTGAAATAACTATTCAGTTGTATTGGGGTAGATATGCTCTGTTCTGGTCATCACTCGGTCATCTGTTGAATGCTTTGAGGCTACAGGTGGCATTAGGTAGCTGAGAGGAATCAATTAGCCTCTTATTTAGCAGTGGAGGCTCTCTGTCTGATATATATTATTAATTTTTCCTTAACTGTGTTTAACTTAATGGATTAGGCTTTTAATAGTTGATTTCAGCCGTAATCCATTAAGCCGTGGAATTAATCATTAATCTTCAGTTCTGCTATGGTTAGGTCTTCAACATTGATACTCTTTGATTATTTTAATTTCATTGTGTCTTGTTGATGTGCAGGTATACAAAGGGTCCATATGGCATCAATGCTCATGATGCATTGATGAAACGTGAAGTTTGAACCCTTTGGAATTATTTTTCTTTATGCACAAAGGTGAGGGGGATCGTCATCCCTAGCCTTTGGCTTTCCTTTGATATAATGGAAAAACTATGTAAAACCTGCAAAATATATAAAAACGTTATAAAATCCTATGTATTTGGTAAAAATTCTTCAGAGGCTACGGGTTTGGAGCATAGTCATTAGATGACAACATCTAACAATGGAGATTGCGCGTAGAAGGTCAAAGAGGAAAACGGTGAAGAATTAAGTCAGAACCATTGATCCATGTCGAATCAATGGTCGAGATTGGTTTTGGATATACAAAGTGAATGAGTCACTTTATAATAACATAGGTGCGAATGTGAATAAATTACAAATGAAAAAGGGTTTAAAACCTTTGGCGGAAGAAATCTGAGTTAAAATGGAAATTGGGGTTTCCGAACGATCGTAGACCTTCGGATCATATTGACCTCGAGATCAATGGCTGAGATTGCTCGTTGAAATCCTTTGGTGAAGGCGGAGGGTGATAGTGTATGGCTAGATTAGATCTGATTCGTTGATCTGCAAAGATCAACGACAGGGAGCGCACGCGATAAAAAATAATAGAACCAAGGGAAAGCAGTTTCGGAGGAGAAAACTAGTAGTATCGCGCAGAAGAAGGGGAGGAAGGTGGTTTCACCATTTTGAACGTGATATGCGTTGGAAGGTGACATGTGGAAATTGAATACCCCCATATCGCGTAGCCCTTAGGGAATTAACCTTCACGCTTGAAGTTACGCGTAAACACACGTCGACTGTTGGATTTGGGGTCTCGGATCTGACGGTGGAGATCGACCATGATATTGGATAGATGCGCAGGCAGAAGGAGATGGGGCGGTTTCAATTTGAGCCGTTGGATCAAGGATTAGACGGCTGAGATTAAATCTGAGGAAGGTAGGACCCATAGGAGGTGGGTGTGTCAGTATTGTTATGAACTGTTAGTTGTATAGGATCAAAGGTTAGGATTTGATCTGGGGTATAAAGAAATAAAACATGAGGCAGAGAAAGGGTTAATATGGGTCGTTCATCTATAGAGATGAACGGCTGGGATTGGCCGAAAAACATTACACAGTGGGGTATATGAATTTTAACCAAGGCCGGGAGGAAAGATCTGGACCGTCGGATGTTGACACGTGGACGACCCAGATGCAATCGAGGCTTTGTGATCGGCAGGGGGACAAAACTGAATGGCGCCGATGCGATTGAGCGATGGCCGTCGATCTGAGGATCAGATCGACGGTGGGAAATGAATTGGAGGAGTTTATAGCAGAGGAAAAGGCTTTAGGAAGGAGGGATAAGGACCGTTGGATGACATATGGCGGGGGAAGATCAACCACCAAAATTTCATCGGGAGGCTGCCCATCGGGAGGGGCAATAAAACGCACCCACCAAAGTTTCTGATGCAATGTGCCGATATCTGTTGATTGGATTTTTTATCAATTGTGGAGATTGGTTTGAAATACGAACCGGTGGAAGCCTTTATATCATATGAAAACCAAAAATTTAATGATAAACAAAGGTTTTTGGCTTTGGGGTGGATTATATATATGAGGCTTGGTGCCCGGTTGCGGGGCTTGCGGATATATGGAAAAAACAAAGGGACCAGGGCTTTATATATATAAGGGCCAATCGGCATCGAAAGCACGGTGCTGGTCTTTCAATCTACCCATTAAAAAATCTCTGATGCGAGATCTCATTCACCGTTGATCGGTTCCTAAGATCAATGGTTTTCTTTGTAAAAAACATTGTATCGGCGCATTTAGTGTAAAACATAGGAAAAACAGGTTTTTATGTTTTACAAAGGAAAATAGAAATCGGGAATGGTCTTTATAATATTTTAAGAGGCCGATTGCGGGCCCAAGGGTTATATGAAGTAGTCAATGGGATCGGGGCTTATATGAAGGGCTAATCGCATCGGAAGACTTATAAAACAAAAATATTTGTGTTGCGTCGACTGTTCCAATGCGATAAGTGCCGAATGGGTTTAGTGCTTGGTTCTAGCACTAGGGAATATGTGGGGAAGTGGTTTAGGTCTTATCCCAAAAAGGCTTAAGCCTTAATACAAAAGGGTGTATTTTTATGATTTTTTCAGGGTTTTCTGATGGATTTGAGGGTTTCGAAAAAGTTCAAAAGTGAGTTTTAAAATTTGTAAAATGATTTTCATGAAGGTGAAAGGAGAATAAATGAAAAATAGAAGAATTTTATGGGGGAAAGAGGGAATAAAATGAAGGTTAGTTTTGAGTGGAGGGAGGGGGAAATGGAGTTTTGCAGCAGTCTTTACTTCATGGAAAACAACAGATTTTCAGAGTTTACAATGGAAACAACAGTGAAGATTTAAACAAAGGGCATGACGTCTTCATGAGTCTTCAAGAGATAAAATATTTAGCAATAAAAATATTTCTTGAAGGCTAAAAAAAAATTATTTATCCACCTTTTGATATAACAAATTTTATAGGTGGCTAACATGCTAGATCAGGAGGAGTCAAATAGCTAGGGCAAGGAAATTAGGTCAAAATTTGTAGGGGTTCCAAGTGGCAAGGTAGGTAGAAGGTTTTGAAATTAAAATATGATTATGATGAGGTGAAGGGACTACTGAGGAGCTAGGGAAAGCATTTGGAATGTATTTTCCCTAAACTAAGGAGAATGAACATATTATACTAAATTTCCCAAAATAGAACATAAATAAATATGGATTCTGACTTTCAAACTTGAAATATAGTATATTATAGATGTGAAATGGCTTATGAATTAAGAATACATTCAAAAAAATTTATAACAGAGAATAAACTATGTCTAAAACTCATACCACATGGATCCCAAATAAATCGCTGCAAATTTCTATTAATTTCCAAGCCAAACTGATATACAAAATGTCTCTTGAGATGCCAAAGCTCCAAGTGAGTCCAACCATTACAATGAATGAGGAAATACATCAAATAGACCTAAAAAACACTCTCCCTAGATTCAGGGAGTCAAATCCATGAGATAGGGATCAGTTTTACCTACTCCCAAACAAGAATCTGAAGACTAGGAAAACTCAACAATTTGCCTCTAAAAGAGAGGAAACTGATTCCTTTGACCTCTAGAAGACTTATCCAATGTATATACCATAGGTAAAATTAAAATATGACATTTAAATCAGTAACTTCTTAATATTATTAGATAAAAATTTAAACAGGAGTGAAAATTAAAAAATGAAACTAGTGAAAATGTAAATTTCCTCGCATTAGTGCAGCACCATGACAGAAAAATGGCCCTGTTTGTAAGCCACGTTTGGAGGCCTTCCCCTTGTCCAAACCCACTCCATGATAGCTCATTGGAAAGGTTGCAGAGTCTAGTTTCCAAATATGCTTTCACGTTCCAAAATGGTTCCCATATGCCTTATAAAAACTAAGTTCCCCCAAAATTGGTATTAGCGCAGTGCCAAGGTGAAAAAAGAGGCAGAAACATCAAAAATAGGAGGTGTTTTGTACTTTTGAGAGACCAGTTCTCCTCTAAATATTCTAAAACTTGTTTATTTTGATGTACTCATCATTATGAACATTATTTTGTTGACCATTTTCCATTCCTATGCTCCAAGAAAAAGCACAGCGCTAAGGGCGTTGCGTTTTTAGCCAAATTTCTGTGTCAAATTGCTCAAAAAACCAAAATTTGCACCAAAGTGCCAAATGTGCCAAAATTTGTCAAAAATGTGAGGTCGCTTGTTGATTAAGAGTTTAAGGCATGAAGAGACACATCAGAAAGTATATCTAATTTCGCCTTCTCCTTTTTTTCAGTCAAAGCCTGAATTTTTGCATGGGCACATTTAAGCTTGGCCCTTGCAATCTTGTTCCTCATGGCATAGTTCTTTTCGATTTTCCTCTGAATTTAATTATCCTCTGTGGCCTTCTTCAGATGTAAATTGGCTCTATCAAGCCCTGATTATCTATCATTAGTGATCTCAAGGGAAATCAGCTCACTTGGAGTGAGCTGCTCTGCCAACTCAACCTCTCCTTGTCTCTCACGGGCTAGAGCTCTCCTAAGCCCTATTGTCTTTGGTCTCTGTCTTGGAGGCTTATCCTCCTCATGATCAAACTCACCAAATTTGTCCAAAGTCTCCTCCAACAAAGCCTTAGCCTTCCCTAACTCTTTTTTAGCTTTGATGGTCCTCACTTCACTGATTATCTGCTTGGCCTTCAGCTACTGATTTTCCTGATCAAGGAAGTCAATCACATACTGTGCTCTATCAAGATTAGCTTGAAGCTCACTAATATTTTCCTCTTTGATTATGATGAATGCATTGGTGATTCTAACCTCATCCTCATCATCAAGGTCAATTAGCTGAAACTCCTACTCAGTTTCATGTTTGTCCTTCTGCTCAACAATGTTAGGCTCTGTAGCCTTTTCTTTTCCCTTGTCTACCCATTTTTTCGATGAAGAAAGCATGGCCCCTTTCACACCATGTGAAGCAAAGACATGCCTGTGGCCTCTCTGATAGGTCTTTGGAAATGGCTCAGCATCAATTACATTAGCCCAAACTACCTCGGTATCATGATGTTATGATGGTGAAATGTTATGGAGAGGTGAAGAAGTAGAGTCAACATGAGGTGAATGGATATGACTAGGTGATGAAGTATGAGAAACAGGTTGAGATGGAGAAGTATGTATGGGAGGATGAGATGAAGAAGGGATATTCTACTCATGATGACTAGGTGGGCAAGTGAAGATTTCATTTTCAATGAAAGTGTCCCAATAAATGTTCTTCTGCTCCAGCTGATACGTGACCACCATATTGATGACGGAGTGGTGAAATAAACTCTCCATTTGATGATTACACTGCCTCTTTTGTACAATATATTCCATATTGGAGAAGATAGTGATGTATATGAATCATTTTGACTTAGTGAAGTGCATGAGGAGTTGGATATGGCATTAATAGAGTCGGGTAAACCTCCCATCACAAGTGAAATACTTCATTATTATTTTCATCATAGGGGCATCTAGTCAAGGGGATGAGAGAAAGGGAAAACAATTTTCATGTCATCCTTATATCTGGGTTTGAGGTATGGTTCATAATAGCTCACATCAAATTTTACCTTTTTTTAACCATTTCTCTCCCACATTAGGGATCCCTGTAGCATCTACAATGGCATTAGTGGACATGGTAAAGGTAACCTCAACAAGTGTAACCTGTCCATCATGAATATTAGTGATGAAAAACCTGGTCAACAAAGGATGATATTGGTTCTATTGTACCTTCTCACAAAATTCAAAACAACCCACATGTTTGAAACAGGAAACAGTAAGAGGAGAGGCAATGAACTCCTTTGTGGTTCTAGATTCAAACCTATTTATTTTCCCTCCTTTTTTATCACCTCTATTTTTTATTTCTTCCTCACTAATCTCTCTTTCATACTCTTCAGCCATCTTAAGCTTAATATCTTAGAAACCCTAGGGATGAGATAGAAGGGAATGGGAAGTAAAATTAGGTTTAGGGAAAATTGATAGGGAAAGGAATTTTATGATGCTATAAGATGATATGGTAGAGTTTTAGAATGATGTATGAGTGTAAGGTGGGATCCAAGGGTGCAATTTTGGGAATAAGGAATAAATTAGGGTTTTTAGCATGAACAAACTCCAAAATTTCACATAGACACCAAACTAGCATAAGAATCCTTTTAAATACTAAAAATAGGGTGAAATACTAGGTTACTTACTTGAAAGAGAGGTGGAAGGCACTTTGGTGAATATTTGAGAAATTTTTAATGAGTTTCAGGGCTTTGTAATATTCCTTTCCAAGAATTTCTGCAAAATATCCAATGAGGACACTGTATAAGGAAAACCATTTAATAAAAATGCACAAAAAGACTTGGATCCTCTTATATATGTTGAATTTAGCTTAAATATGTAGGGAAATCATAAAAAAATCATTCTAGCTACACTAAATAGATCTCCCCAACTCATATATGCTTAAAAACACCCTAATCCCATAACTTCACAAAATGGAATTGCTGAAGACTGCAACAGCGTAATTTTTATTAGGTAATATATAGAAAAATATGATTTAATATATATATGGATCTTTCATTAATCATAGAATCAGAAATGAGGAGTTTTACCCCTTTTACAAGCACATCAGAACATCTCGGCAAGGGTTTCCGGCAAAATAACAATATAAAATGCAGCACTGCAGAAAATAATGTTGTGCCCTGCAAATCTGTATTAGAAAATACTAATCATGATCTAAAATTGGTTCATAATACATAAATTTTCCCAAGGACTCCTTCAATAGGCCTCCCGGAGTGAAATAGACACCTTCTCCTTTGAAACAAGCATAAAATAGGAGGGTTTCACCCAACAGCTATTGCTACTGTAGAAATGACGCAGTTACTAGAAATGTCTACACTATATATGATGCAGAATGAATATCCTCGAGATAAATGATGAAAATTAAGCTCAGGACCTTCTCCCTAGATCTCTCAATCAGCTATACCAAAGGTGAATATGGAATTCCTGCATGAGAATTCTTTGCACTAAACAGTGCTGCAACTCTAGCTAAATAGATGAAGTTTGCAATCATTCAAAATACCAAACAAATATGAATACTGAATGCCTTACTTGATGCTATCTTCTCCTTCTTATCCTTGGTGAGCTTCCTCACCCCGGACCCCACTCATTGACGATGTGACTTCCTTGAGAATATTCCCCTTTCAAAATTGCACTGCCCTAATTAGTTTCCCTCCTCTTGTAACAGTGTTGTTGACTTGGTCAACTTGATCTAGCTCATTGCTTTGCCCCTCTTTCACACCAAAGTGGCTTTATTTTATCCTCCCTACTCTTTATTTCAAAAATGGATCAGTTATAATATTCCAAGTAGCAGTGCCTAATAGGGAATATTACAGTCCTCCCCGCTCAAAAGTTGCTTGCCCACAAGCAACAGTAAAGAAGGATGCTGTAAGAATTTCTCTCCCTCCCAAGTGGCATCCTTATCCGGTAGATTCCTCCATCGAATCATATATTACTTGATGACTCTGTTTCTTAGCTGCCTCTCCCTTTTGTCTAAGATTTCCTCTGGCTGCAAAATCAGGTGGCCCTCATCATCAATAGGGGGAAGATCCATGTTGGCAACCAGATTCCTCCAAATGGCCTTTTTGAGGCAAGAAACATGGAAGATATTGTGGATTTTTCTCCCCTTAGGAAGCTCCAACTCATATGCTACCTTACCGACACATCTGATCACCCTGTATGGCCCATATAAACTGGGCTTGAGCTTCTCAGCTCCCTTCTCCTTGAGTGTGGACTGTTTGTAAGGCTGAAGACACATATAGACAAGATCTCCCACCTCAAACTATCTTTCTATCCGACCCCGATCTGCATACATCTTCTACTGGTTCTGGGTAGTAGAAATGTTGTCCTTGAGTGCCTTGAGTATGTCCTGGTTCTCCTCAATCCATTCCTTTTCCCTTGGAGCCTTACTTTCCTCAAACATAACATCAACAAATGAGAGTGACTCATACCCATATAAGGCCCGGAATGGAGTCATGCCAATAGAAATATGGTGAGTAGTGTTGTAACAATACTCTCCCAAGTGGAGCCAACACAGCCAAGCCCTCTGCTGCCCTGCTACATAGTTCCTCAAGTAGCCTTCTAGCCACTTGTTCACTATCTCGGTTTGTCCATCGGTTTGGGGGTGATAGCTAGTGCTTGGAGTCAAATCAGTCCCCACTAACTGGAAAATTTCCTGCCAAAATCCACCCATGAAGCAGCTGTCCAAATCACTCACTATGGTCCTTGGGAGACCATGGAGTCTATATACATCTCTGTAGAAGAGATCAACTACATGTGAAGCAATATAATGTGCAAAAATGGCAAATAAATGAGAATAATTTTTTAGTCTATCAACAACAACAAACATACAATCGTTACCCTGCACTATCGGTAAGCCAGTGATGAAGTCCATAGAGATACTTTCCCACTTTCCATCTGGAATAGGTAGTGGCTACAATAACCCACCAAGGTGGGTGTGTTCTCCCTTATTCTACTGGAAAATGGTGCACTCTCTAACATGCTAGAGCACATCCTCCTTGAGACCCTTCCACGAGAATGTCTCACTTATGGCCCTGTAAGTCTTTGTGAAACCTTGATGCCCGACAAGTGGAGAATCATGTGATGCCAATAAGATCTTCTCCTTAAGCTTGGAGTTCTTAGCCAAGAAGATACAGTCCCGGTAATAAATGACCTCATCCATTACTTTAAACCTCTCATCCAATACCACCCCATCAAGTATCTCACATGCAAAGTCATCTTTGGAATACTCAACTAAAAGTTGAGCTTTCCAATCTGCATCCATGCCCCTCAAATATAGCGTTGTAGGCCTCCTGGATAGTGCATCAGCTACTACATTGCTCTTCCCCTTGACATACTCTATGTCAAAATCATAAGCTTAGATTTTTTTCACCCACTTCTATTGCCTCTCCTGGAGTTGGCTCTGTTCAAGGAAGAATCTAAGATTGTTATGGTCATTCTTCACCTTGCACTTATTCCCCACCAAGTATTGCCAGAATTTGGCTAATGCATGCATGATTTCCAACATTTCTTTATCATATATGGGGTAAAACCTCTCATGATGGAACAACTTCCTTCTCTCAAAGGCTATAGGATTCCCACCTTGCATCAAGACTACCCCAATACCTTCACCTGATGCATCACATTCTAGAACAAAAGGTTGAGAAAAGTCAGTAAAAACCAAAAAAGGACAACTACTCGTTACCTGTTTAAGCTTATCAAAAGCCCTCTCCATTGTAGGTGTCCAATGGAAAGCTCCTTTATTTTTCAAGTCTGTCAGTGGTGCTGCTAGTTGTGAAAACCATTTCAAAAACTTCCAGTAATAAGTACATATGCCCACAAACCCTCTGAGTTCTGTAACATTCCTGGGCTCAGGCCAATCTCTAATAACCTGGATCTTCTCCTCATGTACCCTCACTCCATCTACTCCTATGATGTGCCCCAAATACAACATCTCTATGAGGCTAAATTCACATTTAGAGAGCTTGGCATAGAATTGCTACTCCTTGAAGATATGTAAAACTGTCTCAATATGCTGCAAGTGCTCCTCCCAAGTGCGGTTGTAGATAAGAATATCATCAAAGAAGACCAATACAAACTTTCTAAAATGACCACGGAAGATGTGGTTCATGCAAGATTGGAAAGTTGTTGGGGCATTGGTCAATCCAAAGGGCATTACCAGAAACTCAAAGTGTCCATAGTGACATCTGAATGCTGTCTTGGGGATATCTTGCTCCCTCACCTTGATTTGATGATACCCAAATCTCAAATAAAACTTGGAGAAGTATTTAGATCCCCTCAACTCATCCATGAGTTCATCAATCCTAGGTATAGGTTACCTATTCTTCATGGTTTTCTTGTCCAAGGCCCTATAGTCAATGCACATCCTCAATGTACCATCTTTCTTCTTTACTAAGATCACTGAAGAAGAAAAAGGACTAGTACTAGGCTGAACGTGTCCTAGAGCTAGTAGCTCTCGAATAGCCCTTTCAATCTCATCCCTATAAGCCATGGGATGCCTATAAGGAGTGGTGATTACTACTTGGATCCCTTGTCCCAGCTCAATGGTGTGTTCAAACCCTCGGTCAGGAGGTCTCCCTGGTGGGATATCTCCAAATACTGTACAATACCGATCCAAGAGAGACTGAAAATTTGGATGCACTAGTGAATCCTTCCCCTTCACCTCTTATATATGTAGCTCCATTTCCCATTCAACATCGCCTCTGCGCAGATCTTCCTCCATCCTGTGTGCTAAAACAACCTAAGGGGGGTATGTCTTTATACCCTTGATCTTTTTTTGTTGGCCATCCTTCCCTCTTGTCCATTCCATCTCCAAAGTTCTCCAATTAGTGGTAACTCTCCCAAGAGTGATTAACCATTGGAATCCCAATATGAAATTGGTGTCTGGAATTTATACCACAAAGAAGTGGTCTATCAAGGTGTAGGTCCCCATGGTGATGGTTAGTGCCAGAACATACATGGCACACTGCAAGTTCATAGCTCCTGGGACCAACACTAAGAATCCATCAAACTCCTCCATGTGGATTTCTCTCCTCTGTACTAGATGTGCATCAATAAAATTATGAGTAGCCCCACTATCTATCAACATAGAGACTCTTTTCCCCATAATAGTACCTCTCATCCTCAAGGTCAGATACTTTGGGACCCCTCTTAATGCTGCAATAGCTCCCCCTCTTGGAGCAAAGTCTTTTGTGGGTGGTACATCGTTGGCATCCTTCTTGGAGAAGGTCTTGTCATGATGTTTCCTCCCTGCAACACATTCCCCCTCCAAATCCTGGACATGGATTTTCTTCCTTGGTCCTGAATAAGCCTCCTACTACAATAATTTTCTTGCCCTAGGCAAGATGTGTTGTATATCTCTAGCTTTCTCCACAACTTCAAGGAGTGTGGTTGGTTTAGTGGATTTGACCAACCCTTGCAATGGTTCAGCCACCCCATTAATAAACATGCATACCTTCCTGCTCATAGTGAGGTTGGATACCATCACTGAAAGTTGCAAATACTTAGAAATATAATACCCAAGATCTCCCTCCTGTTTGAGCTTGGTTAACTTTACAAAGTGGGCTTCCAGATCTCTTGGATCAAACCTCTCCACTAGCTTCTTGGTGAAAGATGAGTATGAAGTGATATGATGATGCCAAAGTGTGTTTAGTCCATGAAACCACCATTCTTGACATTCCCCTTCTAGGTGAAGCGCAGCTATCTTGACGGCTTCTATCTCAGAAACCTTGTTGAGCTTGAAGTATGTGTCCAGCTTCTCCACCCAAGCCTTGGCTATACACTTAGGTGTCCCATCAAATGTGGGCAAGAAGAACCCTACCATATTGCACTGTAGGGCTGATCCCTACATCAATTTCTCCTCCTTTTGATGGGCATTAATCCTCCTCCCATCCTTGATCTAGCAAAACTCCTGAAAGCTCAAGTGCTCCTTGAACCCTTGATATTGGAGTTCATATTATTCAAAATATTATTCTATGGTTCCCTCCTTATATCCCCCAATTATAAATGAAGGTATGGTAGAGCGTTGTGATAAAGCTGAATGCTACATGCCATTTGCAGTGCTGGTGCTTGCCTCATGGCAAAACCCTATAGAATCCCCTTCATGTCTCATCTCCTTGAGGTCCCTTGCAATGTTCTACAGGGTCTGAAGTAGGAGATTCGAAATTTATTCCTCCTCCATGCTGAAGATAAATTTTCCCCACAAGCTGAGCCAAGAGCAGAGCTCTGATACCACTGTAATATTCCTTTTCGGGAATTTCTGCAAAAAATCCAATGAGGACATTGTATAAGGAAAACCATGCAATAAAAAAACACAACAGGACTTGGATACTCTTATATATGTTTTATTTAGCTTAAATATGAAGTGGCATCAGAAAAAAATCATTCTAGCTTCACTAAATAGATATCCCCAGCTCATATATGCTTAAAAACACCCCAATCCCACAACTTCACAAAATGGAATTGCTGAAGACTGCAACAACGTAATTTTTATTAGGGAATATATAGAAAAATTTGATTTAATACATATATAGAGCTTTAATTAATCATAGAATCAGAAATGAGGAGTTTGAACCCTTTTACAAGCACATCAGAACATCCTGGCAAGGGTTTCCGGCAAAATAGCAATATAAAATGCAGCATTGCGGAAAACAATGTTGTGCCCTGCAACTCTGTAATAGAAAATATTGAAAATGATCTGAAATGGGTGCATAATATAGAAATTTTCCCAAGGCCTCCTTCAATAGGCCTCTCGGTGTGAAATAGACACCTCCTCCTCTGAAACAAGCATAAAGTAGGAGGGTTTCACCCAGTAGCTACTGCTACTGCAGAAATGACGCAATTACTGGAATTGACTGCACTGTATATGATTTCAAATGAATATCCTCAAGATAAATGATGAAAATTAAGCTCAGGACCTTCTCCTTAGATCTCCCAATCAGCTAGACCAAAGGTGAAGATGGAATTCCTGCATGAGAATTCTTTGCACTAAATAGTGTTGCAACTCCGGCTAAACAGCTGAAGCTTGCAATCAGTCAAAATACAAATAAAATATGAATACTGAATTCCTTCCTTGATTCTATATTCTCCTTCTTATCCTTGGTGAGCTTCCTCACCCCAGACCCCACTCATTGATGATGTGACTTCCTTGAGAAGATTCCACTTTCAAAACTGCGCTGCCATAATTAGTTTCCCTCCTCTTGTAACAGCATTTTTGACTTGGTCAACTGGATATAGCTCATTTATTTTCCCCTCTTTCACACCAAAGTGGCTTTATTTTATCCTCCCTACTCTTTATTTCAAAAATGGAGCAGTTATAATATTCCAAGTAGCAATGGCTAATTGGGAATATTACAGGCTTAAAATACAAGCTGGGAAATAACACAGCACCAAACCATTAGCGTAGTGCCTATTTGTATTAGCGTAGCGCCAAGAAATTGTATACTGAGTTTTTGAGGATTAGCACAACTCTCTTGGGAATTAGCGCAACACCTAGAAATTAGCGTAGAGCCAAGCAAATTTTGCCCAAATTTCTCCAAAACTCGGATTTTCTCCTTTGCTGAAGGCTCTTGATGTTTGAATGATAACAATGATGTGCTTTAAGGTGCTTGATGGGCTTTATAGCTTTAGTGAATTTGAAATTTATTTCAACTTACCCATTTTTCTAATGTTTACTTTCCTCTTTGTCACTGATATTCTTTTGCTTTCTGACTTTTGGCATTGCAGGCTTTGATCAACATGAAGTTTAGTTCTCTTGCTCCACTTCGGCTGGACATTATTAATGACATAAAATTACATTTTGGAAAAATAAAAATAAATTACATATTTGACTTTTCTATCAAAATGACATTTTGATATAAAAGTCATTAAATTGAAAAATACAACTTAAAAAATATATAATCTTTACATCATGATGATCTGGAAATCAAATTGCTTAATTAGTCCCTCTCATATATGTGTTGACCTCATCTGAATGAAGGAATGACCTTGAGAAGTGAAAAACTCTAACGACCTAATGGGACTGCTTTCTGACTTGACTTTGAATGAGATTTTAAATACTTTCAAGTCAAAAAAACATTTCCATAAGTGTTATTATGCTCAAGGGGACATGGGAATGAGTCAAAAATATGAATCTTGGATGGAAAATTGATCTTATTGACAAGGAAAACCACAAGCAGAACAATTTAAGTCATGACCTAATGGAATGATGAAAAATTTATTCATTATGAGACACGTAAGATGCATATGAAAATGTGTTTTGATCCCTGGTGGAAGTACGCAAATACTGACACTAACAGCATGACCAAAAACATCACACAAAGCACACTCGGTGGTATGCTTTGGAGGCTGAGGAGGAGTAGGGTTTGTCGGGGAAGCCTTGTCTTTAGGTGCCTTCTTGCGAGCTTTGCCTCCATCACTTGAAGCTACCACAACAGGAGGAGGTTCCTATTAAGGTGGTTGAGGCACGGTAGCGGAGGGAGGGGTCATGGGGGCTGGTTGAACCAGGGTCAAAGAAAGATAATTTTTGGGCCAACCAATCGGGGTAGCAGCTGGGGGATCAAAGTACCAGACTGGGATCCACAGGGTCAGGTTAGGAAGGGATAAGGTAGCCATAACAGGTACCAAAAACACTCTAGGAGGGGGAGCTAGGAACAGTATCTGACTGGAGGGGTAATGGCCAGGAAAGACAGCTCTAAGATGGTTAAGGCTAGGAGGAACCATGACAAGAGGGTAGAGAGGCTCATGGATACCAACTGTATATGAAGGGCCTGGAGGACGGGATCGTGAAAGCTGTGTCGAAGGGCTAGGAGCAGGTTGCAGAGGGTGGGGCTGCTGACTAGTCAAAGCGGGCATCTTGAGGGAAGCCCAAGATGATTTCATCATGCAAACATTCAATGAGCTATAATCAGGGACAATAGGAGGAATACTGAGGACTAAACCAAGCAAAGAGGAGTATTTTTAGGCTCCGGGTGAGACACTGGTCAAAGGTTTGATGGTTTTCTTATTGGCCACTGAAGATATAATGGACTCAGGGGAGGTCTGAGACTTCGGTTCGTAATATGTCAACTGGTCAATAGTGACTATCTTTCCATTATGAGGAAAGGGCTTCTTGCGGTGAACCGCAGATGGAACAGCCAACATCGCATAGGTGTAGATATGACCCAATAGAATGCTATAATCTAAGGGGGCATCAATGACTTCTACATCAATGCAAACAGTCTTACCCACAAGAGTATTAGGACAATTGCGGAATAGGCCAATGGGCTGGGAAGAGTGGCCATCCCACGCTTGGAGGGTGATAGTGGAAGGGGCCAACTCAGGTGATCTGATTTGTTTCCAAACTGAAACGTACATCACACAGGTGGATGCCCCCTCATCAATGATACAACGGGAGACGTTGGCATTCCAGATCTTGATGGGGATTTGGAAGGAACCGGAAGCAAGAAGGGGAGGATGTTCTAACCGGTCAACATTAAAGACGATCAAACGATCATCTGAAGGATCAATAGCACCCATGGAATTTATTAGAGATTTTCATGGTGAAAGGCACGATTGCAGAAGTTCCAATGTTGAGATGGCAGTAGGAGATTGCGCCAAATCATCTACTATACTATACGAATGGGCAGCTTTTCCAGAAGTAGCATTCCAGTGTAATGTTCCCTTGGGGATCTTAGTATGAACCTCTACCTTAGGTTGAGGGATCTGTAAAGGACCACTGGTTGTCGAAAGAGGCTCTGTGGAACCTGAAGAAGGGGGCTCAACGGCAGACATAGCGGGAGGCTTGTTGTACTGACGGGACCGAGTCTAAAGGTTGAGGTCAACGGTAATGGGTTAGTCAGAGTTCATCATGATAATCTAGTAATCAGAGGTACCAAATAGAGGAGGTTGAGTGGCCGCCTGACCTTCAAGTGGTTGGGTAGCCATGAATCCTTATTAAGGGAAAGGATTGGTAAACACAGCCGACTAGATAGGTGCAGCATTGGGAGGAACCGAAGGGAAGGATTTTTGTCCACGCGATGTTTCTTAGGTCTCCCACATCTGATGCATCTGAGGTAAAATAGGACAATCATGGATGTAATGACCATAGACACTGCAACAAGAACAATGCTTATTTGTGCGAACATGCATGTCCTTCTTGGGCTGAGTGCCATGCTGCTAGTTAGTAGTGTTAGGTGCATTCCCTTGGGGACTGGGTCCTAGATTACTAGGGGAATATTTATTTTGGGTGCCTTTCCTCTTCTTTTTAGAAGAAGGAGGATTATTCGCACCCTGTTCTACATACACCTTCCCCTGGGGGGCTGGTGGCTACTATTGTGGGGGTTGAGAAGGCAAGGGAGGCAAGGATGCTAACGCTGGAGGAGCTGGAACACCGGGCTATGAATACAGATAATAATGAGGTTGGGAAAAATTGTGGTAAATAGGTTGGGAAAAATGAGGAGGCATGTCGTATCCTAGATACATGCTACAAGGAGGGGGAAAAGTACCGGAGGAACTGGCCCCTCCTTGAGGGAAAACATAACCCATTGGAGGATGAGTGTACAAATGAGAAAGGGCTCCAAAAATACCATCGGCGGCATGGGATGCCCGTAGTGCTTTAGCACCACCGGGTCTAGGGAGATCTGGTAAGATGGTATAAACATAACCAGACTATGCATAGATCAGGTCATATTTTAATGCAATCTAGAGAGTAGCTTCTTCGGTCTGAGGGAAATGAGATGAGACATCTTTTCCAATAGTAGGAAAAAGGGATCTAAGGAACCAGTCCATGTAGACACGGTATTTGAAGGTAGGGGCTCGATATAGGATCTTTCTTCTCCGCCATTCCTGGACATGATCGGATAGGTGGGTCATAGACGATTGACGAAAAGAGGTCAAAATTTTGGTACCAGTGTCATAACAAAGGGGAAGCTCGAAGTAAGACAGAAAAGCCCAAGAAAGAGTTGAAAAAGTAGTATGAGAGGAGGAGGCCTGGTCAACATACCACTTAGAAGCTTCTCCAGTAAGCGTATGTTAGAACAATCGAAGAAGGATAGAGTCATCAGTGATGGAGTTAGACGAACACCAGATGTGGAAAGATCGAACATGGTTTGTAGGATCTTCTCCAGAAATAACTTCAAACTTAGGGATGTCAGAAGGGAGTTTGTTTGGCATAGCAGGCCAACCATTGTCATGGCATATGGGTTCATTGATCAATTGGTTGAAATCGGGAAGACTGAGTCCTGCCATATAAGGGAGCAAGGGAGCACCCAGGATAGTTCCTGTTGTGATCCCACTAGTAGTATTCCTAGCATTAGGGTTGTGGCTACCACCAACGTTAGGTCCTAAACCAGACATGGTGAAGGTGACAGGGGGAGAACCAGGGATGGAACCAGAAGGGGAACCCAATGAACCAGAAGTGAAGTTAGAATGGGGACTTGGTAGAGGACTAACTCAAATCCTACACGGAGGAGTAAGTCTTCCTAATAGAAACTGAGGATGAAGGCCAAGAAGTCTGCAGGAGAGATGCCTTGGGGGTGCAATGATGAAAGAAAAAACATGGATCACAAAAGGAAGAGAGACTGACAAGGGCAAGGAGGTACAGGATCAGATGATTGCAATGTCGAAACAAGGGCAAAGAGGTGCAGGATCAAATTATTACAATGTTATAGTCTTTTCCTGGCGGTGTTAACCAGTCGCTTCTTCACTTAGGGTGTGTGTGTTAAGTGTGTTAATTTTAATTTTTAAACCCAGACATTAGTAGAGAAAAAATAAAAAGTGTGTTTTATAATTGTAAATAAATCTGCAGATGACAGTAAAGTAAATTGAATATAACAGAAAATAAATAGCTAAATATGCATTAATCTAAACCCAAGGAGGCAGGCTTCTCAACAATTAGTCTATGGGTGGGAAAAAATCTATTCAAAACACACCAAAATAGCCAATGGATCTAAAGTTGAGAGGGAAAATGATCTAAAGGACAGATCTGTTGGACATAGGTGCAAAAAACACCAAAAAACCAGAGGGAAAAGTGTTGCAAATGAGGTGGTGAAAGGCTACAACCTAAAGGGAAACGAAAGGGACCCTAGAGGAGGACCAAAAAAAAATTAAAAGAGGTGTTTTGGATGGATGAATAACCAATTTGAAATGGATCTGAAGGCACAGGATCATATCTGAAAAAATCGCTGAACACACTGAAATTTCAAAAGACCTGCTTCAGCTAAACTCCTCCTAGAAAGGAGGAATTTTATTGAAGCCCTAGGGGGCTATTTTCCCACTTTGACGAGTAAAACAGACCAAGTACAGGTCCAAAATGGGCAAAGATGGAGGTCATATAACCTTGAATAGTAGCCCAGACAAACCCAGAAAAATCTCAAAAAAAATCCTGCAAAAAGTACAAGTCGCAGTTTCTGACCTGATTTCTATAGAGGTCACAGGTTTGGGGTTGTTTTCTACATCCTAGAGGTTCAGGTCACAAGTTTTGGCCCAAAAATTGTGACCTGCACTTCTCACACTCTTGAGAGTAGGTTTCAGAAAAAATTGTTGTATCAGCTGCGGCTGATGCCTGTTACCTGCACAATAGATCTGGAAACACACGGAAGTTAGAATTTTTATTGTTTTAGGGTTTTATAGGTTTAAAACAACATCAAGAAAAGTAAAAGAGGAAGCTAAAGAAAAATCATAGGGTTTGAAGTATCTGGTCATGTAGGGATCTGAAAAATGACAGAGGTCATAACCGTAAACCCTTGTCGAGTCGCCAGTTGTTAGGGTGAATTCTAATCGCAAGTGTATGAAAAAAGCTCACTTTAGTTGTGCATAACAAACATCCCTAACATCAAATATGACTACCAATTTCTTTAGATCTGTAGTTATTTGACCAATATAAATGCTACAAAATCTAGATCTATGCAGTAAAAGACATTAAGCAGTAAATAAAAGAGTTGCTCCATGCATCCAATAGACAAGACAAGAATATTTTTATAGAATTTTTGTTTTTTTTTTACATCTGGGAAGGGAAAATAGAAAGATGTTATCAGCCCCCCTCAATGGGATGGGTTCTTGTATGTCCTTAGCACTTCAGATCTAAGATCTCTCTCTCGTGATGGTGTAGAAAACCTAGACAAAAAATAGAACTCAAAGGGATCTCACAAGAAAAATGGTAGAAGAATATGACAATGATGGAGGAACAAATTCAGACGAAAAGTATAGATCCAGAGTGATCTTTAGGCAACAAAAGGTAGTGAGTGAATGGAAAAATTGTTGATCAGCAGTTGTCATTGATGTCAACCCAAGCAGCACCAGGGGCTAACCCAATATTGAATGGGAAGTTTGACCTACAAAATTAATATATTCTGGGTCAATAATGCTTTTCATTGATATATGGCACGCCATGTAATTCTTCACGGTTTGATAGATATTCATGTTTGAATTTTGTACCCAAGTTAGTGGGCTAAAACCCCATGGGGTTGGGGCTGTTGAGCTTCAAAGATGTTTTTTCTCTTCCACCACATTCCACTTCATTTCCTTTGTCCATTATTAATTTCAGGCTTAAATGATCAATAAGATTAGTTAAAATTTCTTTGAGATTGTATATAATGTCTAACTTGCTATGTTTTCATGATTTCGTTGTTGTAGTACTTTTTGACTACACCTAGCTACAGAATGCAGACATTCTGTAGCTAGTTTCCGATTCTGCAGCTGTCTTCATGTCTACGCAGGTTCCAGGTGTCATCTCAGGGAAAAACACATATGGTCGTATTCCACATCATTCCCTCATCATTGTTGCTCCCCACGAAGTCTGAGTTAAAGTATTAAAGCGGTTATGCACGAAGAAGAGAGGCAGTTTCCTATCAAAACACAGACTCTACAGATGTCCATAGTAAAGCACAAGACTGTTAATAAGAGTTTTAATTTGATTACGAATGGGAAAGACACTTATCCCTGTTTTTCTCAAGAAATAGTTATGTAATTTCATTATAAGTATGACTCGGGAGACCGAGAAACTGTTGGTTAGATTTTTGTTTTCTGTTCATGATTTTGGAAGGCTATGAATACTCTGTTTTGAAGAATTTCTCCTTTAATGAAAGAGACATCATTTCATTGCACGATCTGAGTCAATCTTGAGTAGATCCGCGTGCTGATCCGGTGGTAGAGGGCCCCTACTGCCCGTGAAGCGTTATGCATTTGGTTTAGATAAGTAGCCGTAGATTTGTTTCATTCTTAATTTAAATAGTTTTCTGAAATTTTCTTACATTGGATACTACAGTTTAGCTTTGTTCTCATGAAGTATTCCAAAATATCACTAATCAGGAATGAGGCATAATTGTAGCAATTTAGAACTTTACGTTTTTTTGTGTGTTCAATTGTAATTAGTTGTTACAGCTAGTCCTATTCTCATTAATCTCTTCCAAAATATCACTAAATCTGGATAAGACTTAGCTATAGTGTTTTGGTTTACCTGTGTATTATTATGGTTTTATGCCCATTTGCACTGAATGATACAGCCAGACTTGTTTTTACAAGCTATTCCAAAATATCACTCATCTTGAACAAGACAGGGCTGTAGTATTTCATAGAATTAGTTGCATTTTAGCTCAGTCAATACTCCGAAGGTAGATGTCATTCTAGTTTAATTCTGTCACAATATTCCAAGCTTGATAATGGTACTCTATTTTAACTTTGTTCATTATATTAGTATCATTTTAGTTCAGTTCTAATTCATTTCAAGTTAGATAATAGCACTCTAGTTTAGTCTTAGTTCACTGTATTAGCATTCTAGTTTAGTTGTTATTTATTGCATTTTAAATTGTATTAGTTGTTAAATTTAGATACCACGGTCTTCATTATTTACAAAACTTCTTTTTTTCTAACTTCATATTAATACATCATCATCTGGACAGAAGTTAGTAATATCATTTTAAGGCCTTGAGTATTTTGCAACTTTTTTTTTACAATTTCACAGATAAGCCTTCTCTCAAAGACTATTCTAAAAAGAAATCTATAACTTTTGAATGAGGCCTAGTAGTGCTAAATTGAGTTGCAGAATAGAATTAGAAGTTATTTTAGAGTAGAAATCTTATTGTGCTACAAATTTTATTTTCTAATTATGTTCCAATAAACTTTTAACCATGGATGAGATGTTGTAACATTGTAAGTTGATTGTTGACTTAGGAAAACCTCAATTGCACTAAAAACTTATCCTTTTCTCAAGATATTCCAACATATCTCTAAATGAATGAATTGGATGAGTTCATGATATGGGTTACTGAGTTCATGTTGTGATTTTTTTCTTTGCTATGAGTCCTTATCAAGCTTTGCATTTTCTGTCCTTTAGTGCACACCTAGTTTAGAATAGTTTCACTTTGTTTTAGTGTAAACTTCTTAGCTCTTTTTCAACATAAAAACCATAAAACCAAAAACATCATAAAAACACTAAACACAACGTAGTGAGAAAAAAATACCTAGGCACATACAGTGCACCACACTTCAGCAGTTTACTAGCCCTGGTTGACAATTAATGAACTCAATTTAGGAACACTAAGTTGAGCACAACATTTTGGCGCCGTTGCCGGGGAAGTGTAACTAGGTAGCCTTGTTTCTTATCACCCAAAAACAATGATATGCGTAGAGAAAGAGACTCAAGGGGTAGATTCATAAGAAGAAGAAGCTTGATTCCTAGAACACCACTTGTTTCACCAAGACCTAGAATCAATACACCTCTAACTCAAACCCGCATTCCATCCTTTATTGATCCTAGAATTCTAGAGAACTTAATATCATATATTCCATTAGAAATACCTTCTACTTTACCCATTGAACCTGTCTTAGAAGGAGATTCAGGAACCCCTGCTAGGGACATGAACTTTTCAACTTATACAGAAGAATCAACTATGGCAGAAGAAGGGGGAGGAGGAGTTTTTAATGGAGAACACACACTATTTGGAGGGGGTAGAGGTAGAGGTAGAGGAGAAGGAGGTAGAGGTGTAGAAGGAGAAGGAGGCAGAGGAAGAGGTAGAAGAGAGATGGGAAGCTCTTTTGGGTTTCCTATAGTAGATGAAGAAACTAATGCAACTATGAAAAACATTTCACCCTCTGTCCTTCCAAACTTTTATGGACTTAAAAATGAAGATCCTGAAACCTTCCTATTTGAATTTGAAGTCCTATGTAGAACCTATGACTACTTACAAGATGCCCAAAAACTTAAACTGTTCCCTTCAACATTGAAAGGAGCAGCATTAAAATGGTTTATGAGTTTGATCAACAGTTCTATTAGGACATGGGAAGACATGAAACAAGCATTTCTAGAGAGGTATTTGGATTATTGTATGCCAGTAAATCATAAGGAGGAAGTGTTTAAGATGCTACAAAAAGAAGATGAAAACTTGGAAGATTTGTTGGAGATATTTCATTACAACATCAAAAGAGCAAAAATGGAAAACCTAGACCAAGACACTTTGAAAGCTCTCTTGTTGAAGACAATTAGGGATGAATGGTTAGATATCCTTAACATGATGGGAAAAGGGGATATATCTCAGCTTACATTGCCTGAAATAGCTGAATTATGTATCAACCTTTCAAGAGGGAAATCTAAAACTGTAAAAGGACCAAGAGACCCTACTCTTGCAAGGGCAAGTAAGTTTGCTTTTGGGACAGTAAGTAGGGAAGAAATAGGACATATGCTTGATGAGTTAAAATATGACATCTTAGGGAGCCTTAGTGAACAAATAGACACCCTTAAGTTACAAAACAAGAAAAAAGATGAATCTGATGCCTTAGAAATATTTTGTCCCAAATGTAGAAAGAAACATGCCTTGAGAGAGTGCCCTTTGGATACCAAAGTTGTAGAGACTTGTGTCATTTGTTTAGAAAAACATGAGACCAAGAGTTGTCCTTCACTTCCTGGTCTTAAAGATGTCTTTCAAGAAGATACTCCTACAAGTTCCACAGAATCTCTCAATTTTGTCTCTAGAAGGCCTTATCAAGGACCTCAAACACAAGGATTTCACGATCAAATGTATAATCAACCCCCACCAAATTGGAATCCTTGGCAGCAACCATGGCCCCAATTTCAAAATCAATCACAAGCTTGGGCACAAGGAGTACAAAATCCTTATGGAAGATATTCCCAGTACTATTAGTATCCACCATCCTATCCAACATATCCACATTTCCCTCCTCAACAAAATTTTCAACAAAATTCTCAACAAAATCCTCAAAATCCACAACATCAAAATCAACCACTTTCATTACCATTTCCTCAGAAAACAAATCAGTTGCCTGCCCAACCCATACCAAACCCCAACAATAAAAATCCTCAGAACACCTATATGATAGAAGGACAACATTTTCCAACCTATTTGATTACTCCTCTAGACCTTATTGATGTTCAACTTAGGTCTGGAAGAATACTTGAAAAGAGCAAACCTTCTGTAATCATACAAGAGCAAGACAATTCTAAGGAAGATTCTCTACGGGTAAATAAAAGTCTTGAAGAGAACACAACTTTCCAAGACTCAAATATTGAAAAATCAAAACAAAAAGAAGCAATAATTTCAAATCCTATATTAGAGCATCCATCAACATCCACTTCTACACCTCCCTTCCCAGAAAGATTACAAATTGATAGGGGTGTAGAAAAACAAATTATGGTGCCTAATTATGATTTCCTAGATGCGCTGAGAAATGTTTGTATTAAGATCCCATTATTGCAAGCCATCAAGGAAATTCCAATCTTAGCAAAAACAATAAAGGAGTTGAGCATGAAGAAAACAAGAAAAAGAATAAGAGAGATAAAGAAAATTCAACTGGCAAGAAAAATAGCAGATATCATGATGGGTAAGATTTCTATTCCAAAGTATCTAGACTCAGGAAATCCAGTTGTCAAAATTCACATCAATGGAATTGAGATCCAAAACACACTCATTGATTTAGGAGCAGCAATCAATATCATGAGTATACAAATCATGGATAAATTGAAACTTCCTAATCTTCTTTTTACACCCACTTTATTACAATTAGTAGACATATCTGTGATTAAACCTGATGGGGTAATAGAAGAAATTCCAGTGTCCCTAGATTCTTGGGAGTATCCTATGGATTTTATGATCCTAACTCTTAAGAATAATCTAGGAGGACACCCTATTATATTAGGAAGACCTTGGTTAGATACAGCTGATGCTTTCATTAGTTGTAGATCATGTGATATGTATATCTCTGATGGTAGTTCAACTAAGAAATTTACCTTGTATCCTCCAGCAAGAACAATTACAGACTTAGATGATACTCAATGGATAGAGGATGAAGAAGACTTACAACCTCTCTTCACAATTTCAAAAATTAGTGAAGATAGCCAAATTCTGAATACTTTGGAAAACTTTGAATCCTCTTCGAAATATAAACATGAACAATTTCAAGAATCGAACATTGAGTTTTTTTCATCAAGGCAGATGTCTCTCTATTCCATGGATAAATTTGGCAGCTCTACAATTGAGATATTTCGAGGCAAAACTTTAAACATAAACAAGAACCTAGAGAGATCTCAACAAGAAGAGCTAGTCAAGATATTACAGAGACATTCTTCTGCATATGCATGGGAGTACACTAATATGAAAGGGATAAGCCCCAAGACTTGCACTCATCACATCTACATAGAGGAAAATTGTAAACCAATCAGACAACCTCAGAGAAGGATGAATCCAAATCTTAGGGAGATTTTTAAAGAAGAATTGCAGAAATTATTGAATGTCAACTTTATCTATCCTATTTCAGATATTCAATGGGTTTCTCCTTTGGTAATTTTTCTAAAGAAAAATGGTAAATGGAGGGTATGTATTGACTACCGGGAATTAAACAAAGCTACTCTTAAAGATCATTTTCCCTTACCCTTCATAGATCAGGTGTTAGACACATTAGCTGGAAAAAAGTAATTCTCATTTTTAGATGGGTTTAGTGGTTATAATCAAATCCAAGTAGCACTGGAAGATCAAGACAAAACCACATTTACCTGTCCTTGGGGTACCTATGCTTACCGAGTATTGCCATTTGGACTATGCAATGCACCCGCAACATTTCAAAGGGTAGTACTAGGAATCTTTTCGGATCTAATATATGATTGTGTAGAGGTATATATGGATGATTTCACAGTTTATGGAAATACATTTGAAGAAGCCTTAGCAAACTTGGAAAAAAGTCTTAAAGAGATGTAAAGAAGCAAATCTTTCACTAAGTCATGAAAAGTGTTTTATGATGTTTACTGAAGGAATTGTTTTGGGTCATCACATTTCAGGGGATGGGATTAGAGTTGATGAGTCAAAATTTGAAGTCATCTCTAACTTATCTATTCCAAGTTGTCAAAAATATGTTAGGAGTTTTCTTGGATTTACAGGGTATTATCGAAGATTTATAGAAAACTTCACCAAGATAGCATCTCCACTCTTCAAATTACTTACCAAAGACTGTGAATTCAAATGGAATTCTGATTGCCAATTAGCCTTTGAGACCCTGAAAACAAAAATTTCTGAAGCACCTATTTTAAGGGGACCTAACTGGAAGTTACCTTTTCATATTTCAACAGATGCCTCAGATACAGCTCTAGGAGCAGTATTGGGACAAAAAGACATGATTCCTTATGCCATCTACTATACCAGTAAAAATTTGACTCCTTCAGAGTTGAACTATACTGTAACTGAAAAAGAGTTTTTAGCTGTTGTTCATGCCATAAACAAATTCAAACACTATATAACAGGCTATGAAACTTTTGTTCACACAGATCACTCTGCAATTAGATATCTAATGAACAAATCAATTACTAATGGCAGAGTCATAAGATGGTTATTTCTTTTACAAGAATTCAACATTACCATTATAGATAGGCCTGGAAAACAAAACACAGTAGCTGATTTCCTATCTAGACTCCAAAACATCAAAGACGACACTCCAGTTGAAGATCAATTTCCTGATGAATATCTTTTTGCAATTTCTACTCAGACTCCTTGGTTTGCTGACATTGCTAATTATTTAGTTTCAGGGAAATTTCCTTCAATAATGAATGTAAGAGACAAAAGAAAAATCATTTATGACAGTGCAAAATATTCATGGGTTGCTAATGAGTTGTACAAGACAGGTCCAGATTTTATCATTAGGAGATGTGTTCGGGAAGATGAGATGCCTGAGATTCTCAAAGCATGTCATGATGAACCTTGTGGCGAACACTTTGCTGATAAGAGGACAGCTTATAAGGTCCTTCATTTAGGATACTATTGGCCATCCCTTTTTAAAGATGCTAAAGAGTATGTCAAAAGGTGTGACAGTTGCCAAAGGGTAGGGAAACCTTCTCCTTCAGGTGAGATGCCATTGCAGCCTCGGGTACATATTGAACCTTTTGAAAAATGGGCTTTAGATTTTGTAGGACCTATTAGTCCTCCATCAAGGAAAAATAAATATATATTAGTTTGCACTGATTATGTTACCAAATGGGTAGAGGCCAAGCCATTACTTTCTGCTACTGAAGCATCTGTAGTTAATTTTCTTTTTGAGGATATTTTTACTCGTTTTGGTGTCCCAAGGGAAATTTTTACAGATCAAGGAGCTCATTTTACATCAAGGATAGTGGAACAAATGATGGAGAGGTACAAAATCATACACAGAAAATCTACTCCCTATCATCCACAAGCAAATGGTCAAGTGGAATCTACTAATAAGGTCATTGAAGGGATCCTAACGAAGACTGTCCATTTACATAGAAGAGATTGGATAGATAGGTTTCCTGAAGCCTTGTGGGCCTATAGAACTACATGGAGAAGCACAACAGGCCATACTCCTTATGAACTTGTTTCTAGAAAGAAAGTTTTGTTTCCCATAGAGTTCCAGATTCAAACTTTCAAAATGGCAGTTCGGCTAGGACTTGATCTATCAGAGGCACAAAAGCACATATTGGAGCAGATTAATGAATTGCATTAGATCAGACAAGAT
The DNA here is from genome assembly GCA_034641835.2 of Pinus albicaulis. Classification (NCBI taxonomy): domain Eukaryota; kingdom Viridiplantae; phylum Streptophyta; class Pinopsida; order Pinales; family Pinaceae; genus Pinus; species Pinus albicaulis. The sequence goes on from CM076579.1 coordinate 588,681,161, forward strand.
GCAGTTCAGAAAACCAGTATAGTCCAACATCAAAGGATTAGATGGCATGATAAGTACATCAAGGAAAATAAATTCAAAGAAGGTGACTGGGCCCTTTTGTTTGATTCAAAGTTCAAGGATTTCCAAGGTAAATTCCAAACACATTGGCTTGGGCCATATGAAATTATAAGAATTTTTGACAATGGAGAAATAAAAATCAGGACAATAGATGAAGAAGAGGTCACTTTTCTTGTGAATGGTCATAGATTGAAGTTGTATCACAAACCACTCTCAAGAGAAGAATTTGTCAAGAGATTCCAGGAAAACAGTGATGTGAAGTTAATGAAGAAGAATTTTTCTTCTTTATCAACTTAATTAAATTTTCTGAAGTCAGATTATTGAAAAAATAAAAATAAAATAAAATAAAGTATAAACATGAAAACCAATCACTGATTGGCATGTTTATACAGAAAAGGTAGAGTGAAAATCAGAATCTTTCTGACACTCTAGCTTTTCAAATCTGTTCTTTCTACAAGCAGTTATTACAAAATCATAAGTGTAGATCCATTTCACTTATGATCCATCTCACTCCATTCATCCATACTCCATTCCATTCATTCATCCACACTTCATTCATTTCACTCCATGGTCCACCTCATTTCCATCCTAGATTTTTAAGTTTGATGTTTTTCTGCAGTTGAATAATACACATCATGAATTGCAGGCTACTTTTCATACTCCACTCCACTTCATAAGTTGTGATCCATTTTACTCCATTATTCACTTGATTCATATTCCATTACACCATATTTCATTATCCATTTTCACTTATTCCATACAACATTCCATTCATGCTCCAAACCATTCCATTTCATGTTTCAAGTCTTCTACAGGTACATTCTGCAATCAGTCAGACATTCTGCAGCTAATCACACATTCTGCAGCCATACAAATATTATGTAGCCAGAGATCCTGAAGGTATTGTCCAGTAATTATTTGATCTGCAACAAAATGATCCTGCATATCCATGACAACAAGAAAAATCAGGGGAGTTATGAAGACTCAAAAATTAATGATTTTCAGGGGAGAACAAAGCATATGAAGATCACAAAAATCAGAGGAAAGGCAAAGGTAAAAGTTATGAAATTATTATAATGACAGATAATGAAAAATTTTAGTATAGTTAAGTTATGTATAATTCAAAAAGTTATTTTAATTAATTGTGTTGATCATGCCTAACAAACCTCTCATAAAAGTTTTGCATAAAATTCCTTCTATTCTGCCATTCCAAATCTCATATCTAATCATCATTTAAAAACTTAATGGTTAAAGTACTGAGGTGATTGGATTATTCACGTCACTAGGCCAAAGCATTTATGATGATTTTGAATTTCCTACGAAATATCTCCGCGGTATTTTCTTCCAAGATATTTCCCAACTCATTAATTCGTTTACATCACCCTCACCTCATTATATTCATTCCGTAACCACTCCATATCATCCTTTCCCGTAGCCAACTCTTAACCATTTCGGTCTATAAAACAGAGGAAGCATCTGTGGGGCAAAAACATCTCTTTAACAGTCATTTTCACCGTGAGCAGAGGAGCAGTAATTTGAAGATTGGAAAGAAGAAAACTATGGGTCTCATAGTGAGGACTGAACCGGTTGGAACTATGTACTTGGAGGGATATCCACAAATCAGAGAAATGTTACAGCAAGCCGGGTGGTTGCAATTTTTGGAGAAATTTAGTGGTTTTCACAAAGAGGTGACTAAAACATTTGCAAGGTCCTTCAATGGAGCCGAGGTCAAAATAGGAGACATTAAATTCACTGTTACAGAGGCTTTCATTGCAGAGGCAACAAAACTACCTAGACAAGGAGAAAGGTGGTTCAAAAATAGAGAATTTCATAACGAGACATGGAAGCAAATACTCAAGTCACTAGGTATGGATGTTTCCATTTTTAAAAAGGGTATTCCTAGCTCGGCATTAAAGAATAAGTGGAGGAACATGTTACTCATTTTGCAAAAAATTATCACTTGTGAAGGTAGATTTGGTACCTTCTATGTTTACCATATTTGGTTAATGATGCATTTCTTAGAAGAAGAAATCAACTTGCCCTTTTTCTTGCTTCATAGTTTAAAGAAAATGGCCTCAAGTGTTCAAAAGAGAGTTCAAATTCTGGAAACAACCTTATACCACCATGGTTTAGTCAAAATCTTGATTGAACATCATTTGAGAAAAATGGGAGATAATTGGGATGAGTTCTTAGTGAGAAATCACTTTGAAGAACCCAAGGAACCTCCACCTGAAGACAAATCTACAAAAAGAAGCAGAAGATGGAAAACCTCCAAAACTAAAACTAAAACTGGTAAAACAATACAAGAGGATAGTGAAGAAATGATTTCTGAGAAATTGGCCCAAATTAAGAAGAAGATTAAGAAAGAGAAGATAATAAGGAAATCTGCCAGAGAAAAAGGAGAAGGGCCATCTCAACCAAGACGGAGCCACAGACTTAGAGGGATACTAAAGAAAACAGAGGTTAGAAAAACTGGAATAATAAACATTGAGGATGAAGAAACACCTGAGCATCAGTATGAGGAGGATTTTGATGAAGAAGCTCCTAAAATAGACCCAGCACAGCAAGAAATTTACAATTATGTTGAGACACTAGAGAAGAGAGCTTCAGAAAGTAGAGACAGAACTCCTAGTCCACCAAAATCTGCAATTGATATCCTAAGAAGAGATAAATATGAGTTAGAAGTACTCAATAGGCATATCAAGAATGAGAATGAAATTCTAAGGGAGCAGATTAAGCTGAAAACTGATATGAACTCAACTCTGTCTCTACAAATGCAAAAGTTGTACAAGGCCAGTGAAAGTTTGAAAAAGAAAAATAAAAGGTTAACCAGGGCACTCACAAGTTTGAGATTCAAGTTAGTCATAAGGAAGCCCAGAAGGCCATTAACTGCCAGGAAAAGCAAAAGAAGAGGGTTGGATTTCCTTGCAGAGGTCTCAGAGTTCATGGAATAGTTGCATGAGGACACGCAAGAACCTAGCAGTGGGGGTATGTTGAGCTTCAAAGATGTTTTTTCTCTTCCACCACATTCCACTTCATTTCCTTTGTCCATTTTTAATTTCAGGCTTAAATGATCAATAAGATTAGTTAAAATTTCTTTGAGATTGTATATAATGTCTAACTTGCTATGTTTTCATGATTTCGTTTTTGTAGTACTTTTTGACTACACCTAGCTACAGAATGCAGACATTTTGTAGCTAGTTGCCAATTCTGCAACTGTCTTCATGTCTACGTAGGTTCCAGGTGTCATCTCAGGGAAAAACACATATGGTCGTATTCCACATCATTCCCTCATCATTTTTTTCTCCCCACGAAGTCTGAGTTAAAGTATTAAAGCGGTTATGCACGAAGAAGAGAGGCAGTTTCCTATCAAAACACGGACTCTACAGATTTCCACAGTAAAGCAAAAGACTGTTAATAAGAGTTTTAATTTGATTAGGAATGGGAAAGACACTTATCCCTGTTTTTCTCAAGAAATAGTTATGTAATTTCATTATAAGTATGACTTGGGAGACCAAGAAACTGTTGGTTAGATTTTTGTTTTCTGTTGCTAGATTTTGGAAGGTTGTGAATACTCTGTTTTGAAGAATTTCTCCTTTAATGAAAGAGACATCATTTCATTGCATGAGCTGAGTAAATCTTGAGTAGATCCGCGTGTTGATCCGGTGGTAGAGGTCCCCTACTGCCAGTGAAGCGTTACGCATTTGGTTTAGATAAGTAGCCGTAGCTTTGTTTCATTCTTAATTTAAATAGTTTTCTAAACTTTGCTTACATTGGATACTACAGTTTAGCTTTGTTCTCATGAAGTATTCCAAAATATCACTAATCAGGAATGAGGCATAATTGTAGCAATTTAGAACTATACGTTTTTTTGTGTGTTCAATTGTAATTAGTTGTTACAGCTAGTCCTATTCTCATTAATCTCTTCCAAAATATCACTAAATCTGGATAAGACTTAGCTGTAGTGTTTTTCTTTACCTGCGTATTGTTATGTTTTTATGCCCATTTGCATTGAATGATACAGCCATACTTTTTTGTACAAGATATTCCAAAATATCACTCATCTTGAACAAGACAGGGCTGTAGTATTTCATATAATTAGTTGCATTTTAGCTCAGTCAATACTCCGGAGGTAGATGTCATTCTAGTTTAATTCTGTCACAATATTCCAAGCTTGATAATGGTACTCTAGTTTAGCTTTGTTCACTGTATTAGTATCATTTTAGTTCAGTTCCAATTCATTTCAAGTTAGATAATAGCACTCTAGTTTAGTCTTAGTTCACTGTATTAGCATTCTAGTTTAGTTGTTATCCATTGCATTTTAAATTGTATTAGTTGTTAAACTTAGATACCACGGTCTTCATTATTTACAAAACTTCTTTTTTTCTAACTTCATATTAATACATCATCATCTGGACGGAAGCTAGTAATATCAGTTTAAGGCCTTGAGTATTTTGCAACTTTTTTTTTACAATTTCACAGACAATCCTTCTCTCAAAGACTATTCTAAAAAGAAATCTATAACTTTTGAATGAGGCCTAGTAGTGCTAAATTGAGTTGCAGAATAGAATTAGAAGTTAGTTTAGAGTAGAAATCTTATTTTGATACAAATGTTCTTTTCCAATTATGTTCCAATAAACCTTTAACCATGGATGAGATGTTGTAACATTGTAAGTTGATTGTTGACTTAGGAAAACCTCGATTGCACTAAAAACTTATCCTTTTCTCAAGCTATTCCAACATATCTATAAATGAATGAATTGGATGAGGTCATGATATGGGTACTCGAGTTCATGTTGTGATTTGTTTCTTTGCTATGAGTCCTTATCAAGCTTTGCATTTTCTATCCTTTAGTGCACACCTAGTTTAGAATAGTTTCACTCTGTTTTAGTGTAAAATTCTTAGCTCTTTTTCAACATAAAAACCATAAAACCAAAAACATCATAAAAACACTAAACACAACGTAGTGAGAAACAAATACCTAGGCACATATAGTGCACCACACTTCAGCAGTTTACTAGCCCTGGTTGACAATTAATGAACTCAATTTAGGAACACTAAGCTGAGCACAACAGGGGCATTGGTCATTGAAAAGTCATAATTAATATTTTTTAAGCTCGTAAAATCCCTCCCACGTTCACTTGTCGAAGCCCCTCTCAACTTAAGCATTCATATATATTTTGATCTTCATTTCCTCCTTAGGTAAAGGATTTGGCCATCTGAAACAGGTCATCGTGGCATTTTCTCTCTAACTCTTTTTCTATGAAGGCTCAAAAGCTGAAATTTGTATGAGGTGAAGCCGAAATCCCGAGGAAGATGTAGTAAAAATTTCAGATCAATTTGCATAATATTTTTGGAGATATTATCTGTTGAAGTAAGGGTTTTTGTAGGCTCCTGAATTCATCTCAAAAAAGTGACCTTGGTAAATTCATCATAACTCTCTCTCTGAGTATTGGATTTGAATGCCGTAAAATGTGACGGATAGTGCACAGTCTTTAATTTTCGCTCTATCAATTTCAGAATAAAATGAATAAACAGTGACACATGGCACGCTGTACAAGTGCGCTCTGCTGAAACAGTCCATAATTAAGGTAGTGTGAGAAATTGGGTATAACTCTCTCTTGAAGAATCCAAATTGGGTCAAACCTGTGGCATCAGAAAGAAGACTCAGAGGAATACTACAAGACCAAAAATCAAATATTGAGGATCTGAAATAACAGATATACACCAGATTCAATATCGAGCTCCTAAAAGGCAAGAAAAATCCAGATCATGTGTTGTCAAGGGTTGCAAATGACCAGAATTTCTACTGTAGAAAAGCAAATCAAGGTGCAGCAGAGGGTAGCATGACAAGAGCAACAACAAAGGTGCATAACAGCAGTAATAATTTCATCATATGAAGTCTTCAAGTGGGCGGCACTGCATACAATCATTGTAAAGGTGTCATTGTACTTAGTCATTGTAAATACATTATTGTACAAATTGTACTAGTATCTATCTGCCAAGGGTTGAAGAGGCCGTGTTGGCAGGTCTAGGATAATCATTAGGTGGTTGTGTCAAAGTTGGGGTTATGGTCTAGTATATCTTCTTCTTCTACAACATTCTATATCATTGTAAAGTGGATCATTTTCCCTCGTACGGGAGTCCATTCTTCTTTTATTCTTCTATAGGGTGGTATGGTGGTGCTAGGGTGAGTTGTAGCTCATTGGGTGTTGGTGCATCCATTCAGTGACTACTAAAGAATCTCGGGCGTTGGAGCGTCCATCTAGTGGGAGCTAGAGAAGAATGCTTTTCTAGATTCTAGGAAGTTGCAGCTTTATTTTCAATTGGAGTTGAAAAGAATTATTAGAAAAGCATTAGGTGGTTTTTGTCCCGAAGTGGGTTTCACCTTAAAAATTGTGTGCATTTGTGTTCCTTTTGTTTGCTGCTATCATTGTAAAAACAATGATAATAATTGAAGATTAACTAATGCTCTATTGAAAGAAATACTGATTCACCCCCCCTCTCAGTATTTCCAACAAAAACCCTTCTATTTATAACAAAATATTGAGTTAGTGTAGACATTGGTGCATAATTAAAATATTATTAACCAAATCTAGATCCAACTTTTATGGAATATTTTATTATATTTGTTGTAGGGAAAAAGAATTTGAATTTGGTCAAATCTCTTTATTTGTAAATAATAAATAAATAAATGATTTATTTATTATTTTAAGGATGTGGTTGAGTAATAATTAAATAAATATTTATTTATTCAATTATTTATAAATGATTTAGTCAAATTTAACAAGGAATATTATTTAAATAAGGTTTAAATAATTATTCCTAGAAAATAATAGGATAAATAATGATTTATCTAATTTTCCTGTTTTGGGTTAAATATGACTAGGAATATTAATTAAACTAATGTTTCACTAATTATTCCTTGAGGAAAGTCAAACAAATATGGATTTTTTTAATATTTCCTCATGGGGTTTATTGTTTAGACCATAAACAACTTAATAAATTAAGGTGTACTAAATTATTTTCATAGTGAACACAATTTTAATTAAGGTAAAATTGACCTTACATGGTGTACTTTGGTCCATCTAATAGTAATAGGTTAGATGACCAAAAATTGGTGTAACACCAGGTGTTTGCACGGATCACCCCAGCCACAAAAAACCTCAGTCCGTTGGGCAGTGAGCTGCTCAAAGCGCAATCGCATCATTTTGTTGTATTCCTCCCAATCCTCAAAGTTCCCTTTGTGTGTATCCCATGCTCGTGTTGGATTTTTGTGCATGGCAAGATCGAGTGGCCAAAACCTTCACTCTTTCGGGACAACATTTTCCACTCTTCCAAAAATAAAACAACATTAACAGAACCATCAAAATAGGGAAATTTTCGTACCTATGAGGAGATGCAATGTAAGTTTTGAGTGACTCTGAGGCATTGCAGTGCAGAAACATCATGCAACCGATTCTACTAGTTTTCCATTTCCCCATCCGAATCAGAGAAGCATGAGCTATCCTTTTACCAATTTAGCATCCCATCAGCTGTTAGCACTCGTGCGATCAATTTGTAGATACGGTCTGTTAGCACTGGTTTTGATTCCTTTTAAAGCTACCCTCTCCGTCATTTTTCTTGGCATCTAGATCCTTATGATTCAATTCTTTCGCATCCTTTTGTCATTTTCACCATTTCTCTTCAATATCCTCGGTCCTTTCCTTATTTTAAAAATTTCCAAATGCTCAAATTCATGCTAATGTGGATATTTGCATTCTAATGCTAAATTACCCCAATACTATCCTATGCCTAAAATCTAGCATATCTATACTACTTTAGCTATTTTAAGTTTTATTAATAGAGCAAGTAAAAAATAATATTAATTTTATATTTTTATAGAATTATTATTGTATTTTTTATTTATAAAAAAAAAAATGGGTCTTTGTATGCGTTGAGCCCTTAGTTACAACCACCACAGAACCACGAGTCTGAACACAAGTCAAGTCAAACCTCAAGTCCAAATTCAAGGTCACATTAATCACACAATGAATGTAATATTCCCAAATTTTCACATCACATTTGGAATATTAGAGTCCTTGATTTTCTTAATGAATTAAGTAAATAAAAGGGTGGAGGGACCCACAGTCCTCAAAAAGAATAAATATCCACTTTGTGTGTGTGAATGTGGATTAATCTAGACTAGATCTACAAAAGAGGTAGTTGAGCAAATACTAATGTGAATGAGATTGGAGATCATGTCTCATTTAATGAGAGAGATCATGGAGGGTTGATTCAGTCAACTAAGATCTTGAAGGTGTCAAACAAAGGGTCAATGAGCGTGAATGATCATGTGGTGGAGGAATGAAGCACACATGATGGAGGAGGTGTACATTGCACCTAGACTGTTTGGTTGATTTGGTTAAATAGTGCAGTCCCACTTGGAGGATATTGTCCACATGAGACTGCGCAGTTGAGATTAGGGCCAAGGCTTGGGATGGCTCAATCATTATAAAGGAGATGAAGGCAAAGGTGAAAGGCATCTTGGATTATTTTGATGTATGATATTTTAGATCTGGAATTGTCAAGTGACATTCCACTGCATTCTTGGGTTGTTTAGCAGAGATTCCAGGTGCTGTTTAGCACAAGGTGTTCCCAGGAGGGAATCCCTCCTCTTTCTTTGAGTGATCTCTAAGGAAGATGTTTTTACTTCATGATACATCAGGCTTTAAGTGCCATTTCCTTTTTTTACTTTCTGTAGAACATTCATATTCAGAAAACTGCAGTTTTCTGAAAATCAGTTTGGAAGGTGGAAGTTGTCTTCAATACTTCAGTTGGAGAACAAGGTAAGGTATTATTCCCATCACTTGGGCTTATAGATCAGCAATCTCAGAGCCACATTATATATTTGGCATTAGGCCAAATGTTATTTACCTCCTAACAGTAGTATTTTCTCCAAGAATAACGCTGTCCATTTTGCAGATCTGAAAGGAGGAAGGAAGTTGCTAGTACTTCAGCTAGCAATGTAGTGGAGGATCATTCATTCACATTTCCATTAGTCTCACCATCATCCTAGATTTTATTGTAGCATATTTCAGCAGGAAGAAGGCCTCTCTTTCCCTCATATCACAGTTTTTAGAGGCAGTTGTGTTACAGCAGCTGCAATCATCTTTTGGAGGATTGAGAAGCTAGATCTGGAGCTTCTAGCTCATAGATCTGAGGAAGGGATCAACCCTTCAAGCATAGATCTGATTTGAGCACATATTTCAGCCAACTATTCTTCAGATCTAGCTTCAGATCTGTATTTCCCAGCAGATCAAGGACCAAATCCTAGAAAGGTGATTTTCCAAAGTTGCAGATCTAGAAAATCCTTTTTGGGTTATCTTGGGAATCCATCACATTGCCTAGATCCTGAATTTTGGCATCATCAGAGCTCCAGTTTTGAGTAGATCTACATTTCTCTTTTCATCCTGCAACTCCATGTTTATATTCTGCTGAAGAGACAATGCAGTATTTGTTGCAGAGCCTCAAAAGTTATGTTGTACCTACTTCACACATGTTTCCAAGGTGATTCTAGCTCATCTTTTTGGCTAGATTTGCCTATATCTTGTACTTGTGTAATGGATTCATCTCCAATATAATAAAATGGCTCAGCTCTTTCTTATTATGATTTTTACTTAGATTTATTTCTTATCTTGCTGCAAGTTCTTATATTGTGTGAAGTATTCATTTTCCCTTTTGGGATATTACAGTGGTATCGGAGCATGATCTTTGGCTCAGCTTGTGGACACTTCATATTTTTACATTGAAAGAAGAACAGATAGATGAGAACTATCATGGAGGATGTGATATTTGTCACTCCTTTCTTTAGACCCACCCAATATCTCTCCAAGGAGGCCAATCAAATGAAGGAGGAAGAACATAGATAAGATCCAAGAAAAATATCTGATGAGGAAAGCACTTCCTATCAACTGTAAAGAAGACCGGAGAATCCTAGATCTCCTCATAAATCCACTATGCCCACTTTCTTTGAAGAAGGTGAGAGGTATAGAAGTGAAGAAAGGCATGAACCTAAGACTCATAAGACTCTTAGTCTATATCCATAAGAGTACAAATCACAGTCTAGAGCTTTCAAAGAGAAGCTAACTCTCCAACAATTCTTCCAGATTAGAGAAAAAAGAGGATCCTATAGAAGTAATAGAAGGAAGAGGCATAATAGATTCTATTTGCCTACATTTGATGGATCTTCCTCAAGCAATGTCAAGGCTTGGAGGAGGGAGTTAGATTCACTTTTCAAGCTACATCCTGTGGCTGAAGAGGAGGCTGTTCAAATTGCAGCACTTCATCTCTTAGATGGAGCAGAATATTGGTGGTTTGGGCACCTAGAGCATGCAAAGGTGACCAAGTATTCAGATTTCTTTCACAAGTTGAGAAATAAGTTTTATGTGGAGAAGATAGAGTTGTGCTACCAAGGAAACCAAGGAGAATGTCAATCTTGTCACTCTGGACAAGAGGTCACTATTTTCACCACCTGCTGCAGAAGTACTTGTATTTGGAGAAGAGACACTTGCAACTTTGCAAAGTAGTCTTGAGATTTTGACTTATGGAGTCCCATGCATGGATCAGGAGATGCATGAGGAAGAGGAGAATGATACTAGCACTAGTACACTTGAAGAAGAGAGGCCATCACTCTTACCAGCAGTTGGAGATACTATTGTCCCGATTGGAGGAACTCTTGTGTTCTGTCAAGAGGTTCTCACATATCAGTTGATCCAAGGTATGCATAAAATTTCAGCACATATAGTTTCAAGATCAATGCATGACCAAGGATTAGAACAAGATGTTTATTTGAAGCAGAAACATATCACAGTGTAGAGGACCCTTGATATAATCAAGGAGGAGATTGAAAACTATCCTTTTTCATCATTATCGAGCTGCATTCAACCCTTTGAGTTGAGATGTAGAGTTTCAAAAAATGGGATTAGCATTACCCTATGTACAATGGCTGAATATGAGATCATTATTGTGCCTTACTTTGAGACATCATATGTATCACCCTGCAGATCTACAATGTTGTTACTTAGTAGCTGTGACAAAGAAAGGGCTTCATCATTCTTGGATCATTCTGGAGGTAGCTTCACTCATGAAGCAATGGAAGCAAAGATGATAAACGGTAGACATCTTGAAATGAGAAAACTTTTCTCCCTTCTAGATGACCCTTTCTCAATGAGCCTCTCACTGCTCAAAGAGAAACTTCTACTTGCATTAAATTCAAAACTTCTTTGGTTTTGGAGGGCCTTTGATGGAGAGAGAATCTCATTATAGATGAATTTCAACATTTCATGAAATGCAAAAGTATTCAACAGTTTGGGAAGGATGGCATTATACAAAGGGAGGATTCCATGATTATGAAGTACCTCATTCATCATCCCCATGGGAGTGAATGGGTAAGGATGATAAGCAAGGGGTTGAAAAGCCACTTTCATATTTGTATGGGCCAGCATGCTTGGTTGCGTTGGTTTCCATTAGGATATTTCTGTCACTCTCCAAAGGCCCCTATTTTTCTGATCCATGTCTTGAAAAACATGTATGAAATGAAGAAGGAGGCATGGCTATGCTGGCTGCCCTTGGGTAAGTATGGATACCACCCAATAGCTCATCACTTTCTGAATCATGCCTTGTGTTTCAATGGAGAATTGCAGCAAAGGAAGGCATGTTCATTTTGGTTTCACTTGAGAGAATTTGGCCACCAAATGACATCTCCTATGTCTATGTTTTTGTATTGTGTAAAACTTAGCATAATTATCTCATGATGTGCATTGATGATGGTTCTTTGTATGGGGCTGATGTGAAATTTCATTTGTCCATTAGTATGCTTTTGTTTCATGATGCAGATGATGAGAAGAGGAAGCAGCAAGATCTCTTGTTTCTTGGATTGCTTTTGGGGGAGTTTGGCTTGTCCATCTTACATAGAGGAGATGAAGGATGGTAGCAAAGGGCCTTACTCTGGTGGTTATTGCTAGTATAATATGGTTTGACATCTTTGTCTACCCATATTACTTATTCCCTTCTTCTTTTGCATAACCTTGGAATGATGGAGTTTGGATCCAACAAGGCTAATTATGGGAGCACATTAATGCTCAATCTAGTTCATGAAACATGGGATGAAGGAATGTATTGTATGATGAAGCTTTTCCTTTGTGGAAAGAGCTACTTTATTTTATGTCTCTCATGTATTGTTGATGATGTTGGACATCTCATGGTTGTCACTTGGTACTTCATGATGGGAGGAGGACATCTAACCAAACAGTTGGAGGTCATTCCTTATGTTTTTAAAAGACAACTTTGGAACCAAACATACATAACCTATTGCAGAAAATGGAGGAAGCCTTCCTTATGTGGATGCCATATGGAGGGGAACAGATGGATTTGCATCTAATTTTGAAGTTGCTCGAGGACAAGCAACATTTTTTCGGGGGGGGGGGGACTGTAATATTCCCAAATTTTCACATCACATTTGGAATATTAGAGTCCTTGATTTTCTTAATGAATTAAGTAAATAAAAGGGTGGAGGGACCCACAATCCTCAATAAGAATAAATATCCACTTTTTGTGTGTGAATGAGGATTAATTTATACTAGATCTGCAAAAAGAGGTAGTTGAGAAACTACTAATGTGAATGAGATTGGAGATCATGTCTCATTTAATGAGAGAGATCATGGAGAGTTGATTCTGTCAAATAAAATCTTGAAGATGTCAAACAAAGGATCATTGAGCATTAATGATCAAGTGGTGGAGGAATGAAGAACACATGATGGAGGAGGTGTACATTGCACCTAGATTGTTTGGTTGATTTGGTCAAACAGTGCAGTCCCACTTGGAGGATCTTGTCCACATGAGACTGTGCAGTTGAGATTAGGGCCAAGGCTTGGATGGCTCAATCATTATAAAGGAGATGAAGGCAAAGGTGAAAGGCATCTTGGATTATTTTTATGTATGATCTTTTACATATAGAATTTTCAAGTGACATTCCACTACATTCTTAGGCTGTTTAGTAGATATTGCAGGTGTTGTTTAGCACAGGGTGTTCCCGGGCGGGAATCCCTCCTCTTTCTTTGAGTGATCTCTAAGTAAGAGGTTTTTACTTCATGATACATTAGGCTTTTAGTGCCATTTCATTTTTCTACTTTCTACGGAACGTTCATATTCAGAAAATTGCAGTTTTCTGAAGATTAGTTTGGAAGGTGGAAGTTGTCTTCAGTACTTCAGCTAGAGAACAAGGTGAGGGATTATTCCCATCACTTGGGCTTATAGATCGGCACTCCCAAAGCCACATTGCAGATCTAGCATTAGGACAAATTTTATTGACCTCCTAGCAGCAGTATTCTCTCCAAGAATAACACTGTCCATTTTGCATATCTGAAAGGAGGAAGGAAGTTGCTAGTACTTCAGCTAGCAATCTAGTGGAGGATCATTCCTTTACATTGCCATCAATCTCACCACCAGCCTGGATTTTATTACAGCATATTTCAGTAGGCAGAAGGCCTCTCTTTCCCTCACAGTGTAGTTTTCAGAGGCAGTTGTGTTGCAGCAGCTGCAATCATCTTTTGGAGGATTGAGAAGCTAGATCTAGAGCTTCTAGCTCATAGATCTGAGGAAGGGATCAACCCTTCAATCATAGATCTGATTTGAGCACATATTTCAGCCATCTATTCTTCAGATCTGTATTTCCCAGTAGATCAAGGATCAAATCCTAGGGAGGTGATTTTCCAAAGTTGCAGATCTAGAAAATCCTTTTTGGGTTATCTTGGAATCCATCACATTGGCCAAATCATGAATCTTGGCATCATCAGAGCTCCAATTTTGAGTAGATTTTCATTTCTCTTTCAGCCTGCAACTCTATGTTTATATTCTGCTGAAGAGACAATGCATTATTTACTGCAGAGCCTCAACAGTTACGATGTACCTGCTTCACACATGTTTCCAGGGTGATTCTAGCTCATCTTTTTGGATAGATCTGCCTATATCTTGTACTTGTGTAACTGATTCATCTCCAATATAATAAAATGGCTCAGATCTTTCTTCATATTCTTATTTGTACTTAGATTTATTGTTTATCTTGCTGCAAGTTCTTATATTGCGTGAAGTATTACTGCATTTTCCCTTTTGGGATATTATAGTGAAAAAGGTAGCTATTACCTGGAAAATTCATGCAAGGAGCAATATTCAGAGAAAAGATCATTCTCCTTTAAAATTAATTAAAAATATTCTATGTTATGAGATATTATTATTTAAAAAAAAGGTAATTATTTCTAAATTAGAAGTAATATTATAAGGGAGTGATTATATTGTTGACCGAGGTAACCTATATCTACTCATTATGGCTGAAGAAGAAGATTACAGCTAACAGAGTTACATTTCCAGCAACAAGTTTATCATCTCAAGCAAGAAATTAGGGTTGTGTATAAAGTTTATGTCTCAAGTTTGAACAACTTGCTTCTGTACTTGATTTTATTTAAACATTTAAGGCAAGTCAAAGAAGGAGAGGCACACACATTTTGGTTTAATCACCAAATGAAGCTATATACAGGATTTCTAATAATAGTTGCCTTTGCATAAAATCTGGTTTTATCAGCAAACCCAGAAGGTAGCTACTATTTCCTAATTTTTTGTATAAAGGAAGTGGAGGCAGTTTTTGTTCAAATCATAAAGGATGCAAAGTGAGTGTTCAAGACGTTTCCTAAATGCCATGTGGTTTCATGGAATGTAACGATAGAAGTATATGGCCATTGCAGGCTTGGGGGACATGTTATGAAAACATCATATGACATGTAGGGAAGAGGAAAAAAAACTTGACTATATTATATCTGGGCACTGTAGTTAGTTCTTGTGCCAAATGTGGTCTCATAGAGGATGCCCGAAAGTTGTTTGATGAAATGTCTGAACATAGTGCAATTTCATGGGACATTATCATTACAGGATATGTCTATAATGGGCATGGTGAAGAGTTTTTAACATTATTTAGGTAAATGCAGCTAAAAAATATCAAGATAAACCAGATTAAAATGATCATTGTTCTCACTGCTTGCTCTAATCATGGTGGGTTGAAATACAACAAACAAGTACATGTTCTTATCATCAAATTGGATTCTTATCGAATGTCTTTGCAGAAAGTTCCTTGATTGACATGAATTCAAAATATGGTTGCACACAAGTAGTTTCTTGTAGGTTTCATGTATCAAGTCTCCTCCAAAATATCAGGGGTTTTTTTTTCACATTTAAAGGAGAACAAGCAGATGTCACTCTCACTGCTTTTTACACTTTTTGTGAAGATGGTTGCAACAGAAAAAAAAGAGTGGTCTTCCAAGAGACTGCCACCTCATACAACCACTTCGAATTGTTACCCTTCATGATGTTTATCTTATTTTTAATATATCACTTTTTATTTAATTTTAGGGATAAGCCTCATCTCTTGCACGATATTGTCATAAATTTTGGAACAGTTTTACTTCTTTTGTGGAGATGATAGTATCATATCTTTGTATATATATGCCAAATTAATATGAAGTAAAGGTAGGTGATTTTAGAATCTTGGCTACACATGATCATTAATCCTTTTAGTGAATGAAATGGAAAGAAACTTTTGCAAACTTATTACCAATCTGGTGTGTGTATTGTCCATTTTCACTTGTGTTTCCATATCTTATTACCTTCAGTTGCAATTTGTAATCCCTCATGTTGTTATGTGTTTTATCAGTCTCTTGGCATGTTCATGTGTTTTATCAATTTTTGTTAGTCTCTCAGTGAGCCTTCCTAGTAAAATATATATAATAACAGTGGAAAGAGCATCATTCATGACAGTTATGTTTCATAATATTTTTGTGAGAATATTATCAGACTAGAAATAGCTTTCTCTTGTTGGAATATTGGTAAATTGCTACTTGTGTTATTTTCTACCAAAAACAGTGGATTTCTTCCTTGCAGACCCATTTTTTCTTCTCTCATTTCACATTTTCTTCTCCTCATAGGCTACAAACTCACTCTTTGCTACCACATCAGGATCCAATACCCTCATTAGTAGAACTGTGGATTTGACTGAAATCTCTTTTTTCAATGAATGAGAGTTTAAACCACCTACCAATCTCATAAAAAAATCATTAAATTGCCTTAGAGTTTAGGATGTGTCTGGTCAGGCGCTTTCTATAGTCTAAGTGTTCATTCCAGTGCCAATATATTTTGGTGCGTCTGCCGGGAGACGAAGGCCTTGAAAACAAAGTATTCTCCCGAGTCTCTTGTTTTAATTATTGAAGATCAATTCTTAATGGTGAACAAGGATTGTCGAATTGAAGAGGATTGCATTTTTTTCACCTGGCGACTCCATTGTTCCAGATCCAGTGGTGATTTCATAGGGATGCAAAGATCAGATTTTCAGTGGAAGTTTTGGAGCAAAAGCTACACCTTTCAGAATTCTGAAAGAGACATCATTGCAGAAGTAACATTTAATGTTTTTCCTTATTCAGTAGTTGATGATTTGGAGTTCTCTTATAGTGCAGACATTCAATTCTTTATGAGTATCCCGTGTTGTGATTATTTTCATCATGAGCTACACTATGTTATGATATGGATTCTTTCAGTTCTTCCTTTAAGATTCAAAATCCATATGATGTTTTTTCATTTTTTTGAATGGTTGTATGACAAGTCCCATATTGCATGAATATTGTCATTCAAATTATATTAGAAGTAGGAGAATGAATAAGCTTGTTGTTTTGAGCATTTTTTCATAATGTTAGATTTCAGTTTTCATTTTGAATCCAGCTTTAGTTTTGAAAAATAATTTGCAGAATTGAAATGATGATTTTGACTCTGGTGGCTAGAGGGGTCCTGACCTAGGTTCGAAGGTGAAGGTTTGCCAACAAACCCTTATACTAGTGGCCCTTTCGGTGGTGACCCGCTTGTGCAGGTCAAATTCTCACCTAAAGCAGTATGGGAGGGTGTTGGAACCAGGTTTCCACACCCAGAGAGAGAGTAGGTAAGTCAATTCATAGCCCAAGAGGTTCGTAACAAACAGACCTATTCATGGAACGGTTCATAGTAGAAACAACACAACATGCAATTTAACGCAAACAAGTTGTTATTAAGTAAAGATATATTCAAGAGCTTTGCATCCACGTGCATCTTTCCAATTATCAGAATAGAGAAACAGATTTGCAGCTAATCATAATTACAGATCATAAATATAGACATTTCGCAGCTTAAGAAAATAATGCAGTCACTTTTCGTAGCTTAAATCAGTAACACAAGAACATATATAACATAAGTAGATATCATAGATTCACATCAACAGTAAGTTCCAATAGATTCATATATTCCAACAATACTTTTGCATTCATTAGTATTTTAGATCTACTTACAATACCCAAAACCAGCTCGCGCACATAGCCTGGCGGGGTCTGCACACATCAGTACTGAGGATCTCTGCGCACAAAACAGCAGGATTCCTACCCAAACCAACCCTAGACATATCTAATAGTTCGCATTTAGCATCAATTCCAATCCTTCTCCTCCTTAAGACACAAAATGGTCATCTATTTATAACAATTTAGACTAATCTTTCTTATGGTTTGCAATCGTGGTTTGCAGACTCTATATCTACCCTTTGACCCATTACAATTATTTCAAGGCTTTGACCCACCCCAAAACCCCTATGTTAGACTAAAATATGCCAAAAATATACAAAAATACTCAAAATTATCCCAATTCGCAACTTTTGGAGGACCCTGTTCCAACAGTCCCCCAACACAATCTTGTGACTCGTCCCGAGTCACTGTGATGGCAGGTTCTCCACCTACACCTGCACAACTATTTTGACCATATAGTCATTTGATCCGATACAGCTTGAGCTGACTACCATTGATGTAACCTAGTAGCATATCACAGCTTAGGGTAGCTAGCCTAACAGCTCTGCCATCCGTGACTTCCTTAACGGTGTAGGGACCAAGCCAGTGTTGTTGGAACTTCCCTGGATGCCTTCAAAACTGTCTATCATATAAGAGGATGAATTTTCCCTCCAAAAATTTCTTTTGGCGAATTTTTAGATCATGCCAGGCTTTATCGCAGGCCTTCTAAACCTGCTGATGGAAATTAGCGAGAAACCGATCTTCCTCCAAAGCCATAAGATGTGATAATCGCTCCTCCATGATGTCAGGTTCTGCCATGTCCATAAATGCTATGATGTGCAGACTAGGAATAATATACTCCATTGGCATAATGGCCTCTTTACCATAAACCATCCTAATTGGGGTTTTCCCTATTAGCTTCTTGCAGGTTGTTCGATAGGCCCAAAGAACCGATGGGATGAGCATGTCCCAATCACTGAGATCAGCATTGCATACATTTCTCAAGTGCTTGCTCCAAGATTTGTTAAAATCTTTAACCACATCGTTTTCCTATAGGTGATACGGTGTGCTCTTCACATGATGGATCTGGAACTCCTCAGTCAAAGCTTGGATTGTTTCATTAACAAAGTGCGTACCTCTGTCGCTCATGAAGATCTTCGAGCATCCAAATCTAGCCAGGATTTGTTCAAAGATGAAATGCGCAATGGTCTCCCCAGTACAATCCTTCACTACTTATGCTTCGGCCCACCTGGTTACATAATCATTGGTAGTAATATGTAGCAGGCACCCGTATTCTTCCCTGGTGGGTTGATAGGCCCTATGAAATCGATGGCCCATTTATCAAATGACTGTAGAGCCATTTTTGGTTGAAGGGGAATTTCATCTCTGTGGGACGGAATCCCTGTTCATTGGCATGTATTGAAAGCTTTACAATAATCGTGAGCATCACTATGCAGGGTTGGCCACCATAACCCAGCTCTCAAAATATTTTTCACCGTTTCTTTCCTTGCATAGTGACCCACTCCTACTCTATCATGAGCCTCTGCCAAGATAGCGTGTCTTTCATGTTCCAAAACATATCTCCGCAATACTTCATCAACTCCCATCTTATATAAATAACTTGTGATGATGGTAAAATCTGCGGCCCAGGTGACTAATTATTTCTTCTATTGTACCGAGTACCCTGGAGGTGCCCTCCAAGTAGTCAAGTACTGAATGATATCAATAAAGTGTGCATCCACTACCGTAATAGAAAATATTTGTGCATAAGCCAATCCATCCTCCAGGTTGGTTAGCTCCTCGCCACTCTCAATTTGAGACAAGTGATCTGGCCCAGCATTCAACTTTCCTGGCTTGACGATGATTTCAAAGGAATACTCCTGAAATAGCAGTAGCCATCGACAGATTTTCCCTTCCAACACAAGCTTATTTACCAGGTACTTCAAGGTTGAATGGTTGATGAACATTTTTAAGTTTCCTCCTAACAACTAATGCTGATATTTTTGCAAAGCGTACACCATGGTCAATCCCTCCTGCTTCGTAGTGGAGTAGTTGCGTTCTGCACTAGAGAGTTTCCTACTCGCAAAGGCAACTGAATGGTCGATATCTCCTTCTCCTGGCTACGTAAATATAGCCCCAAGAGAAATGCCTAACGCATCGACGTGAACATGAAATACCTTCACCCAAATAGGAAATATGAGAATAGGCATCAAAACCATATTTTCTTTAAGTAACTAAAATCTCTTTTTACACTTGTCATTCCAAAAGAACGAAACATCCTTCTTGAGAAATTTTTCCCTAGGGGTCATAATCAGTGCATAGTCTTGAATGAATTTCCTGTAGTAGCCCATGTGTCCAAGGATCGAGCACATCTATTTCTCCGTTGTTGGTACTGGCAAGTTTGTGATAACTAAGATTGTGGAAGGATCCACCATCAGTCCTTGCCGGCAAACTATGTGGCCGATTAAGATTCTGAAGGGTACGTAGAAGATAAATTTCTTGATATTTAGGGAAATATGGTGTTTTCGACAGGTGTCCAACATCATGCATAGGTTTGATACATGCACCTTTACCAGGCCAAAGATATTCCAATCATCGAAATACACTTCTAGGAATTTGTGGATGAATTCCTTGAATACTGTGACAACGAATCGCTAGAAGATATCAGGGGAATTATTGAGCCCAAACAGCATGACAGTATACTAAAAATATCCCCACTCAGTGGCGAACGTGTTTTTTCTGCGATCCTCAGGTGTGACTCTGATCTGATGGTATCCTGAGAACCCATCCGTGAAGGAGTATGCTTCCTGTCATCCCATGCTGTCCAAAATTTCGTCTGTGAATGGTGTAAGGAATGGATCATGAATGCAGGCATCGTTCAACATGCGTAGTTCCATGCAGATTTGAATCCCCCCCTTATTATTTTTCTCATGAGCCATCATCGCGCTGACCCAGTCTGACTACTTAACAGGTTCGATGATACCTACAGTAGTCATTTTATCGAGTTCTTACTTGACCTTCTTCTTATACTTGGATTCAACCTATAGGGTTTTTGTTTCACGGGGCACGCATCTGGTTTGAGAGTGATATGCATGACCACTAAGTCCCCTGTGATCCCCTTCAGCTCCGAAAACTTTTTTGGGAACAAATCCTGGTATTCTGTGAGTAATTCGGCCACTTTTCCTACTGTATCCTCATCCCAATAGTCCCCAATCTTAGCCAACTTAGCGTGCTCTTCTAGCCCAATATTGACTTCTCACAGCTTAAGAGGCTTAGTGACATCCACCTCTTGTAGTGGAGAACCTGCAACAGCGCTCTCCCCTTCCAATTCCTGGATAGAGATAGATCGTAGGTCATCTTCACCTTCCTCCCTTGCCAAGTTGCTGCAGTTGACAATATCCTGCATCCGAGTTTCCCATGTCGGCGTCCCGAATAATACAAATGATCCAGATTTTCCAAACACAAATGTATTTATATCCTGCAGAGCTTTTTCAAATGCCTCTAAACCCCCTATCAGTCTGAATGTTCCTATGAATTCATCCTTCAGAGTTTCCCAATGGCAGGTGCATTGATACATTTGGTACCATGTCATAGGGATTGGACCCAATGTATGAATGAACAAGTGGACCCACTCTTTTGCATTTTGGTCGCCCCATGTCTTTATCCATGCAACCAAGTGCTCACATGGATCCCCTGGGCCAAGGAACATCTTGAATCGTATCTCCATTGGAGGTTAAAATCGTAGGAGCATCATGTCTCGACAGCCCTCCCAGTCCTAGAACGCCCCCTTATGCATATCCCATCATCATGTAGGTGTTGTAGGCATAGCTAGATTAAGGGCCCATAACCTTCACTCTTAGGGAACCTCAGCTTTGAATATCCATAAAAATTCCTTAATATTACCAGAACCATCAAAATAGGGTAGGTCTCTTACCTCAAAGGATTCAATGCAGTGTAAGTTCTTTGTAACCCGAAGACATCATAGCGCAAAGACATCATGTAACCAGTTTTGCCAATTCTCGATCTCCCTGTTGAAGTCGGATAAGCATTCACTGTCCTTTTCCCAGCAGAGTACACCATCTGTCGTGGGATTGATCCAATCTTCATCCCACGCAATCAACTTATAAATGTGATCCACATCCTCTTCGTCATGTACTAGCTCTGTATATCGTTCACCTTCTGCAAGATCTAATGGTATTATCACCCTTGTGCCATTATTTTCAAACAACATGCTTCTCTTATTTAAGTTAATGATGTCTCCCATATCTATGGCCCAATATAACCCGAGGGGCACATGGTAAGGGTCCACATCTTCTACAATTTGAATTATCTCAAATTCAGCCCAGACCTTGACCCCTGCGATATCTACCATGATCTTCGATAGTCTCCCCAAGGGTATGATCTTTTGATGATTGGCCATACGCAGTTGGATAGTGGACCACTCCAACTTAGGTTCTCCCATTCGTTGCCACATTTTTTTTGGTATTACACTCGCATCTGACCCCAAGTCCAAAGTAACCTGATCCATTTCGTAGTCACCGATCTATGTTGTCAAATGCATCTCCCTACCAGTGCATTTCTTATATCTATGTAGTTTGTGCACATCCTTGATTTCTGGGGGTAGCTTAGGCCACATTGCACAGTTATCTATTAATGCTTGAAGATTCTCCACAGCCTTTGGGTTGTGCAACAACTTCATACATGCCTGCAAAAAGGTTTTGACCTCCTCGTCTGCCTTGAGGGTCGCAGGTGCTTGAGAAGTAGATGCCTCTGCCTCAGTAAAGTCTTTGCAATCTACGACAAATTTTTTTTTTTCATTTTTTAAATCCAAACCTTCCTGTTTGATAACTGCTTGTTGGATCAAAGATTCAATCGCAACCTTCTCCCAAGGTCCCCCGATGGCCATCCCACTGTGTGTTACGACATTCACACTTGGATCTTTGTCTCGCAATTCAGCCTTAACCCTCTGCACATTTTGCGTAGGTGTTGGCTGCTTCTCCTGCATTTTTGCTATCAAGATTGGACAGTCTTCAATTGCATGGTCCAGCTGTCTGCAATACTGGTAGGACTACCTTGTAGGGTTCATACAGTCCCAAGTGAAAAGTGTCCTACTTCTCCATAGTTATAACAGATTAGTCGCCCTCATCCTCGACCTGCGCTGCCACGTCTTCCTCCTCCCCTACCCTGGGCTGGGGAGCCACCTATGCCCGAGAGGGATCTTAGCGAGGACGGATCTGACTGTACCCTATAGAGATTCCCTATATCAATCATCAAATCATACATTCGGCAGTTCTACTCATCATGTCCTACAGACCTACAGAACCTGCACCATTGTTTCTTTACCTCTGGGACATACAGAGCAAGGCAGGGACAGTGGTTTTTGTTGTGTAGCCCCGCAACGTGACAATCATCGCACCATAGTGTCGACCCACTTGACCCTGCAATTTCCCTAGGGTGCAATTGGCTAGATCCCCTAGCCTGCATATAGTCTGCTAACAGAGGACAGTTATCCTTGGTGTGACCATTCATCCTACATCGTATGCACCATCTTTCAAGGCTAGCCTCTGCTCCTCGCTCCTTTCGCAGATTCTGGATCTCCATGTGCATCACCTCCAGTTGTCCTTGGATCTGTTGGACACCAAGTTGGGTATCATCTCTTGGCATAGCTTCTAACTTCATAGCAACCTCCAAGGCTTTTTCCTACGATACGAAATTTTGGTGACCCATAGGTACGTGCATGTGAGGCAACAACATAGCGATGAACCATTCTGTGTGTTTTCTGTCATGATACTGAAATCCTCCTCTAATCACCTTCTTTAGTCGTTGATTTGCCTCCCACACAGACTGAGAAGGCCCTTACTTGAAATCCTTTAGGTCCACCACTATTTACAAGTAGGACTTAGGCTTCTTGAACTGTTTTTTTAAGGCATTCTTAATCTCTTCACTGCTTGCTTCGCATGCTAGCCGATGTATCCCATGTACCAGTCCAAAGCTCTTCCTTCAAAGGCAAGGGACAGTTGTGCCGTTTTCACTGCATCACTAGCTACATTCTATGCAGTCCATATGGATCATGTGACAAATCATAACTGATCCATGTCTTCATCTCCCACACCCTTAAAGGTAGGTAACTTTATGTGCACAGCCATGCCATCTTCCAGCGGTGGCAGAGGTGTAGGTGAGTTATTTCCCCTGTGATGGTTTGAAAGTGGTGTGGCTGGAGGACTCTTCGCAACCACTTCTCTTACCAGAATGTAGACAGATCTATCTTCTTCTTATTTGGTCTGATATTATTTTCCACTTTGTGTTGTACTCTTGTCCAAATCATAGGTCATTCATTCGGTGTGGCTACACAGAATACCCTTTTCGCACAGTAATACCTTGATCAGTAATGATAATTTTTTTAGAACCTTACCCCAAAAACCCTTGAAAAACCATCGCTCTAATTCAGAATAGGATACGAATTGATCGAAGATAAACTCTGTCACAAACCCCCAAGCACACTATCCACCCAGTGATCCACCGTGCTAGTGATGGTGTTATTATCCTTTTCCAACTACTGGATCAATTCTGGGGTCCACTATGTGACCCGCTCATCTTTCCAACACTTCTGGAATTCGACCAGCCTTGTAATCCACTCCTGGAGCTCGATCGCAATTGTTACAAATAAGATCTCATAGATCTCTGTGAAAATATACTTTTTCTTCCACTCTTCAGTGGTCAACTTCTTATGGCGGTTTTCTTTTACTGTGAATTCCTGAACTTGTTTTTCAAACCATTCATCGATTTTTTTTCTTTCAGGTTTCCAATACGGCCTTGGCATTACCCGATCTCTGTCAAAATGCTCCCATTCCTAGCAACGGAACCATTTGTTGGCTCGAGGGGTCTTGACCCAGGTTTGGAGGTGAAGATTTGCCAACAAACCCCTATACTACTGGCCCTTTCAGCAGTGACCCACTTGTGCAGGTCAAACTGTCACCTGAAGTAGTATGGGATGGTGTTGGAACCAGGTTTCTTCACCCAAAGAGAGATTAGATAAGTCAAGTCGCAGCCTCAGAGATTCATACCAAACAGACCTATTCACGGAACGGTTCGCAACAAAAACAACACAACGTGCAGCTTAACCAAAACAAGTTGTTATTAAGTACAGATCTATTCAAGAGCTTCACATCCATGTGCATCTTGCCAACTATCAGAACAGAGCAACATATTCGCAAGTAATCATAAATACATACATTTCGTAGCTTAAGAAAATAACACAGTCACTTTTCGTAGCTTAAATCAGTAACACATGAGCATATATAGCATAAGCAAATATCAAAAATTCACATCAACATTAAGTTCCAATAGATTTAGATATTCCAACAATACTTCTGGATTCATTATTCTTTCAAATCTACATACAATACCCAAAACCAGCCCACGCACACAGCCTAGTGGGGTCCGCACACAGCAGGACTGAGGATCTCCACGCACACAGAAACAAGAGTCCTACCCAAACCAACCCTAGATAGATCTAATAGTTTCCATGTAGCATCAATTCCAATCCTTCTCTTCCTTAAGACTCAAAATTTTTATCTATTTATAACGATTTAGCCTAAGCTTTCCTGTGGTCTGCAAGCCGTGTTTTGCGGACTCTAGATCTACCCTTTGACCTGTTACAATGCTTTCGAGGCTTTGACCCACCCCAAAACCGCTACGTTAGACTAAAATATGCCAAAAATATACAAAAATACTCAAAACTATCCCAATTCGCAGCCTTTGGAGGATCCTATTCCAACAGACTCCATTACCCAATGGCTAGGCATGCTGGTCTTTCTGAGTTAATGAGCAGGATCATTGGTTGGAGAGATAAGAGTTGGATTCAAGGCACTATTCTACGGTTCTTGATAGCTTCCAAGGGGCATATCATCCCCAATTAGATCCATTGTTAGCACTTGTTTCGATTCCTTTTAAAGCTTCCCTCTCCGTCATTTTTCTTTGCCTCTAGATCCTTATGATTCAATTATGTCGCATCCTTTTCGCCATTTTCGCCATTTCTCTTCAATATCCTCAATCCTTTACTTATTTTCCAAAATGCCAAATGTTCAAATTCATCCTAATGTGGCTATTTTCATTCTAATGCTAAATTACCCCAATACTATCCTATGCCTAAAATCTAGCATATATATACTACTCTAACCTATTTAAGTTTTATTAATATAGAAAGTAAAAAATAATATTAATTTTATATTTTTATAATATTATTATTATATTTTTATTTATCAAAAAAAAGGGCCTTTTTCTACCTCGAGCCCTTAGCTAAAACCACCATAGAACCATGAGTCTAACCATAATCCATGTCAAACCTCAAGTCCAAATTGAAGTTCACATTACTAACACAGTGAAAAAGGTAGCTATTACCTGGAAAATTCATGCAAGGAGCATTTTTCAGAGAAAATATCGTTCTCCTTTGAAATTAATTAAAAATATTCTATGTTCTGAGATATTATTCTTTTTTAAAAAAGGGGTAATTATTTCTAAATTAGAATTAATATTATACATGAGTGATTATATTGTTGGTGGAGCTAACCTCTATCTACTCATTATGGCTGAAGCGGAAGATTACAGCTAATAGAGTTACATATCCAGCAACTAGTTTATAATCATTAGTGTTGTGTGTAGAGTTTGTGTAGATTTTTGGTGTCAAGTTTGAACAGATTGCTTCTATACTTTATTTTATTTAAACATTTAAGGCAAGTCAAAGAAGGAGAGGCACACACATTTTGGTTTAATCACCAAATGCAACTATCTATAGGATTTTTGATAATAGCTTCCTTTTGCAGAAAATCTGGTTTTATCAACAAACCTAGAACGAAACTATTATTTCCTAATTTTTTGTATAAAGGAAGTGGAGGCAGTTTTTGTTAATATCATAAATGATGCAGAGCGAGTGTTCAAGACGTTGTCTGAATTCCATGTGGTTTCATGGAATGTAATGATAGCAGTAACTGGCCATTGCAAGCTTGGCGAGCATGCTATGAAAATGTTATATGACATGCTGGGAAGAGGAATAAATCTCGACCAAATTATATTTGAGCACTGTAGTTAGTTCTTGTGCGAAATGTGGTCTCATAGAGGATGCCCGAAAGTTGTTTGATGAAATTTCTGAACATATTGTGATTTCATGGAACATTATCATTACAGGCTATGTCCATAATGGGCATGGTGAAGAGGCTTTCACATTATTTAGGTAAATGCAGCTTACAGATATCAATATAAACTAGATTACAATGATCATTGTTCTCGGTGCTTGCTCCAGTCATGGTGGGCTAGAATAGAACAAACAAGTACATGTTCTTATCATCAAAATTGGATTCATCTCAAATGTCTTTTTTGAAAGTGTCGTCATTGACTTGAATTCGAAATATGGATTCACAGAAGTAGCTTCTGCAAGGTGTTATGTATCAATTCTCCTCCAAAATATCAGGGTTTTGTTTTGCACGTTTAACGAAGAACAACCACATGTCACTCTCACTGCCTTTTACACTTTTTTTTAAGATTAGTTGCACCAAAACAAAAGAGTGGTATTCCAACAGACTTCCACCTCATACAACCACTTTGAATTGTTCATGATGTTTATCTTATTTTTAATATAGCACTTTATATCTAATTTTATGGATAAGACTCATCTCTTGCACGAGATTGTAATAAATTTTGGAACATATTTACTTCTTTTGTGGAGATGATAGTATCCTATATATATATATATATATATATATATATATGCCAAACTGATATGAAGTAAAGGTGGGTGGTTTTAGAATATTGGCTCATATGATCAGTAACCTTTTTAGTGAATGAAATGGAAAGAAACTTCTGAGGACTTATTACCAATCTGGTGTGTGCATTGTAAATTTTCACTTGTGTTTCCATATCTTATTATCTTCAGTTGCAATTTGCAATCCCTCATGTTTTTATGTGTATTTATCAGTCTCTTGACATGTTCATGTGTTTTATCAATTTTTGTTAGTCTCACAGTGAGACTTCTTGGTAAAATATATATAATAACAGAGGAAAGAGCATCATTCACGACAGTTATCTTTCATAATATTTCAGTGAGAATATTGTCAGACTAGAAATAGCTTTCTCTTGTTGGAATATAGATAAATTTATACTTGTGTTATTTTCTACCAAAAACAGTGGATTTATACCTTGCAGACCCATTGTTTCTTCTCTCATTTCACATTTTCTTCTCCTCATAGTCTACAAATTCACTCTTTTATACCACATTAAGATCCAATACCCTCATTAGTAGAGCTATGGATTTGATGGAAATATCTTTTCAGTGAATGAGATTTTAAACCACCTACCAATTTCATAAAACAAATCATTAAATTTTCTCAGAGTTTAGAATGTGTCTGGTCAAGTGCTTGTTGCAGTCCAAGTGCTCATTCTAGCACCAACACGTTCGACATCATCTTCTATGCGCACTATTTTTGTATATCTCTCCCCTTCCATGGGATCCAAATTTACTATGACCCGAGTACCATTGTTTTCAAATATCATACTTTTGTGCTTCAATTTGATGATGCCCCCCATATCGATAGCCCAATCCAATCCTAGCAGCACAGGGTAGGGGTCTATATCATCAACAATTTTTATTACTTCAAATTTTGTACGTACCTTTACCCCAAAAATATCTACGAGAACTTGTGGGAGTCTCCCCAATGGAATAATATTCTGTTGATTGGCCATGCGCAGGTGAATTCCAGCTTTGGTTCACCCATCTTCTTCCAAGTATACTTAGGTAGGACATTCGCATCAAATATTAATTTCAAAATGACTTGATCCATCTCATATTCCCCAATTTTCACAGTCATGCACATCTCTCGATCGATTCTCTTCTTATTCTTGTAGATTTTTTTTGCATCCTTGCTCTCAGTCCAAGGCAAATCCTTATCCGCGCAACTATATATCATAGCTTGAAGGTTGTCTACTTCTTTCTGGTCATGCAACAGCTTGATGCATGCTTACAAGAAAAGTTTGACATCCTCATCAATCCTTGCTTCTGTGATTGACTTGGATGTGGAAGCACTTGCCGCTGCAAAATCCTTCCTAACTTCTACAAAAGTCTCCTTCTCCCTCTGCAGGTTGAATCCTTCTTCTTTTTTAGAAACCTTCTTGATCCAAGGTTCAGCATTAGCCTTCTTTCCTTCATCTTCTCTAGTGGTAGCACCACTTCATTTAATTATGTTTACACTCAGATCATCTTCTCATAGCTCAGCTCTAACCATTTGAATATTTTGCGTAGGTGTTTTTTCTTGCTCCTCCTACATTCAAGTAATCAAAATAGGAAAATATTTAATAACATGATCAAATTTTCTACAATACCTTCAATATTTTTGTGCAGGGCTTGGACAGTCACACGGAAAGTGCCCAACATCTCCGCAATTGTAGCAGATCAGTTTTCCTCTTCCGCGACCTACACCTCCACCTCTTCCTTCTCCCTTTCCTCTTGTTGGGCATCCACCATGCCCAAAGGGGTATGCTGGTGAGGATGGGTCAGCTTGCACTCTATAAAGGTTCACATTGTCTATCATCAAATAGGATGTGCGACAGTGGTGCTCATCGTGGCCAACCGAAGAGAAAAACCTACACCATTTATGCTTCATTTCTAGTACATAACTTCCTAATCGAGGTCAATGGTTCGTTTCATGTGATCCAGCCACTTGAAATTTAGTGCACCATAACGTGGGAGTACCGCTCGGTCCTGCAACATCCCTGGGTCACAACAGATTTGGCCCTTCCGCTTGCATTTAATCCTGAAGTATGGTACACTTATATTTTTTGTAACTGGAACCTTTACAACATATACACCATACCTTTGTGCAAGCTTCTTCCCCCTATCCCTGTGAAAGTTCTGAATTTCCAAATCCATCGCTTCTAACCAATTCTGGATTTGTAGAGTTCCCAATTGGTCATCAATCCTAGGTGCGACTTCCTGTTTCATGGAAAATTTAAGAGATTCAACCTGAGAATCAATTTATGTTAATTCAGAGGGTCGCACAAGTCCTGTAGGAGCATGGAAATAAACCATTATTTATGATGCTTATCATGATATAAAAATCCTTCGTCATTGATAGTGTGCTCCAATCGTTGATCTGCCTCCCAGACATATTCATTTTTCTCTTGTCAGATTTATTTTTGCTCTGTTACACATTGCAATTAGGAATTTGGTTTTTTGAATTACTACTTCAAATATTTCTTGATCTCATTGACATCAGGGTCATTTTTCTGAGCTAGATATCCCATAAACCAATCCAGTTCATGACCCTCAAATTCCATAGCTAGTTGCACCCTCTTGACATCATCGATGTTGACATTTTGTGTAGTCCATACTGCATCTGAAACAAACCAAAATCTATCCATGTCTTCATCTCTCACACCCTTGAAGGGGGGTAGCTTCATATGTGCATCCATATCGCCTCTTGGTGGTGGTGGAGGTGGAGTAGGAGATGACCTACCCCTATGCAAGTTCGACTATCGGGTGGTTGGAGGGTTACCTTCTGTGCATGTAGCTTCACCACTCTATGTATCACTATTAGGTGGGTTTCTCAGAGGGATGTATAATGATCTATCTCATCTCTGGTTAACCCGAAAGTACTTTCTATGTGCATAGTTATTTTAAACTCATTTTGGGTCATTCAATCAGTGTGACTACACATAACACCCTTTTCGCACTATAACATCTTAATCAGCAAAGACAGAGAGCATATGAACTTACCTCTCAGTCCCTTGAAGAACCTCCTTTCTACCTCAGAATATGACACAAACTAATAAAATGCAAACTCTATCACAAATCCACCCAGAATGTTGTCAACCCAATGGTCTAGAGTGTGAGTGATGGTGTTATCATTCTATTCTAACAGTTGGATCAACTCAGGCGTCTACTGAGTGATTTTATTGTCCTTCTAGCAAGTATGAAACTCTGCTAACCTTAATAGCCACTATTGTAATTCTTGTGCAAAGGTCACAAAGAATATTTCCTAGACCTCTATGAAAATGTACCTTTGTTCCCACTCTTTAGCAAACAAATTATTACTTTTGTTCTCTTTGATGGTGAATTCACATATCTTTTGATCAAGCCAGTCTTCTAATTTAGTCTTTGATGGCTGCCACAACATCTAATCTCTCTCAAAATGATTCTGGTCCCGAAAACAGAACCATTTTTTGGCTTGAGGGGTCTTGACCCAGGTTTAGATTTGGTGCATAACCAACAAAACCCTCTTACTATTGGCCATTTCGGCAATGAACTACTTGCGCAGGCCAAAGTCTCACCCGAAGCAGTATGGGGGGGGTGTTGGAACCAGGTTTCCACATCGTGAGAGAGAACTAAATGAAGTGGGCATCCACAAAAACAGACTGTCTTGCGCACCAAAAACCCTAAGTCAACCAACACATGTTAACACTATGCGCATGCAGAGACAGTAGATCTGCAATCCCTTTAACTTTTTAACAATGTAATATTCAGCCTTTACAGTAATAGATCTATGAAATTATCATTCGCATCAATAGTAAAAATAGGTATGCAACCTGATATGATTAGAGATAATATAAATCATATGCAGGAAAAAAATCGCATGCAAGAATAGAACATAGAAGCGAATCACAGATGCATTCGGTATTCAGAATTACCAAAATGGATATTTATTCATTAGTCTTTCAGAAACCTTTTACAATTCACAGAAACCCGTACAATTCTTCAAATCTACCCACGCACACATCCAACAGGGTCCGCACACAACCGGAATAAGGTCTCCCCACACACAGCCAACAGGAGCCTTTCAGACATAAATCCTTACAACAAATTCACTTCAAATATCTATCATCAATCATTCATCTATTAACTTTCATAAAAAATTACTTATCTAACTTGATCTAGACTTCTATTTATACCTTTTCTTGCACTCATACTATGGTCCTCAAATTATGGTTTGAGACCCCTAGTTTACCCTTTAGCTCATTACAACTCATGAGGGGACTTTGACCCACCCCAAATCCCCTTGACTCTTCATTTCTTAGCACACACGACTCAAAATTAACAAAGATACTAACATTTATCCTCAAAATTGTGGTCTTAAGGTACCCTACTCCAACATGCATGTGTGCATGAGTCGTTCCCTACACCTTTTACGTGTGAAGTATTTGATAATGTTGGAGGGAAGCAGACATATTCTTTTACAAACAGGTTTTCAGGTTACCATCATATTATAATTACACCAGAAGATATGAGTAAGACAAATTTTTCCACTGAATGGGGGTACTTTTAGTATACAGTCATGCCTTTTTTATTAACGAATTCTCCTACAATATTCTCTATAGTAGTAGTCTCAACTTGTAAGGAGTACACACAAATTTTTGGAATTTTATTTTCATGATTGGACAGTCTTTAGACTGATCAATAAAAATGTTTTTATATTAAGATTGATGTTGGATACCTGTAGACAGTATCAAATATCATTGAACTTGGAGAAATGCATATTTTGTGTACCTTTTTTATATATATGGGCATATGTGGTTTTCTGACAAGGATTGATGGTAGACCTCGCAAATATTTATGCTATTGTGAACCTAGAACCACCTAACATAGTGAAGAAATTGTGCACAACATTGGGACATATTGGCTACTATAGGAATTTTATCAATGCATATGCACAGATTACTGCGTTGGTGGAAAATATATTGAAGAAGGATGTTACTTATTTTTGGGATGAAGAATGGAAAATAAGCCTCGACATACTAAAGAAGAAGATGGTAATTGCATTGATTCTAGTTTTCCCAGATTGGAACAAGGAGTTTCAAGTTCATATTGATGCATCTTTCATAGCATTGGGCTCAGTACTGGCACATCGAGGTGATGGAGATATTGATCACCCGATATATTTTTCAAGTATGAAATTTTCCAAGATAGAAAATAATTATTATACAACAGAATGTGAAGGATTTGTTATGTTGTATGCACTACAGAAATTCAGGCATTACTTATTAGGAGTGCACTTCAAGATGTTCACAGATCACTCTGCACTAAAGTATTTGGTGAAGAAACCTGTTCTAGGAGGGAAGGTCATAGATGGTTATTATTATTTTAGGAGTATGAATTTGAATTTAAAGTTAAGCTAGGAAGATTGAATGTTGGGTCTGATCATCTGTCAAGGATAGAGACAATTGAAGAACCCACGAGCATTGAAGATAACCTACCAGATGCATAGTTATTTGCAATAAGGTTTTTCACTGATCACTTTGCAGACACTATTCAATTTTTTACTATAGGAACGGCACCTGTAGAGTATATCGTGCAGTGGAAAAAGGAGTTGGTAGTCAAGGCAGCTGATTTTTCTTTGATTGCAAGACATTTGTATAAAATGGGGCCAGATGAAATACTACGTAGGTATGTCTCTAAGCATGAAAGAAAGAGATTTTTAGAAGAATCTCAAGGTGGAGTTGATGGACGACATTATAAAGGAAAATCCACTATGCAGAAGATTTTGAGAGCTAGATTGTGGCAGCCTACATTGCAAAAAAATGCAAAAGAATATTGTAGATCATGTGATGCTTGTCAAAGATTAGGAAGACAATCTAGGAGAGATGAAATTCCATTGAACTCACAAGTGACCTTGCAGCATTTGATATGTGTGAAATAGACTTTATTGGACTGATTAGTCTACCATGGAAGAAGACTAGTGCGAGTTATATCATCACTGCCATAGATTATTTGACCAGATGGGCTGAAGCAAAGCCAGTAAAGGATTGCAGCATATATATTGTTGCATAGTTCATCTTTGAGTAAATTATTTCCGTATTTGGGTGCCCAAATATTTTGATGAGTGACATAGGGTCACATTTCTTGCATAGAACCATTGATGCATTTAGTGAATAATTCCAAGGGCATCATCAAAAGAGCACACCTTATCACACTCAGGCCAATGGAACAATTGAAGCTTTTAAAAAAAATTTGGAGAATGCTCTAACCAAAGTGTGAAATGTCAACAGAAATTATTGGAATATAATAATTCCAACAGTATTAAGGGCTTACAGAACAACATGCAAAAATCTGACAGGACAAACCCCTTTTAGATGGGTTTATGGACATGAAGCAGTTATTCCTATGGAATATATTATGCCTAGTCTAATAATTGCAGTAGTAATAGAAATGGTAGATAGCGATATCATGGAAGAAAGGTTAGAACAGTTTCTTTCTCTTGAGGAAGACAAATTCATTGCAAGCTATCATCAATGCATACAAAAAACAAGGGAAAAATCCTAGCATCATAAACATATCAAGCATAAAATATTCAAGGAAGGAAACCTATTATTGATGTATGAAGCAAGTTCGTTAAGTTCCTAGGAAAGCTCCAAACACATTGGTTGGGACCATATATTCTCAGATACGTCTCAGAGGGAGGCACAGTTCAACTTCTGAAGTTGGATGGTCAGATTATTCTAGGATGAGTGACTGGTAGTTGGTTGAAGATATACATGGACGATTATTTCCCTGGAACTTCACGTTGACTATATGAATGGAAAACATTAGTAGTGCCACCTGCAGTTGAAAGTGGATACGGGACTATAAAATAGTCTGTCCAAGAAGGACTTTGTCGAAGATGGATTACTGCATGAAACTTAGGAAGATATATAAGTCATAGGGAGCTGCGATGAGGGAGGAATGACTTCACTATAAAAAAGGGTCCTTCGGAGTTCACCATAAATATGACCGTTGGAAGTGAAATAGTTTATTTTACAGAAAAAAATTCATTAAAAGGAGCAAGGAATATGCATTTAATGAGCACAGCTGAGAAACTTTGTTGTCAAATCTGCATTCATGGATGAATCTAAAGACACACATGGAGTCTGGAATTAAAATTTTCTATAAATATCGCATCATGCTCTGAATTTTGATACTTTTCTTACTGAGATTTATAATTGTGATTGTGCGCCTAAGTGCGAGCCAAGTTTTCAGCTGCGTGTTCGAGAAGAGTTTCGAAGATATTGAAAGGGAATTTCTCAGGAGAGGGCTAGGTAGAATCATGACTATTGCACCATCGTCGCATGTGACAGGGCCAAGGTCACCCAGGAAGAAATATACTATGGGATAAATGCAGATAAAGAAACAAAATAATCCCACTGTCATAAAGTCACCCAGGAAGAATACTACTAAGGAGCATAGAACTAAGGAGTATCTTGATAAGCATAAGAAGTCAATGGAGATCCAAGAAATTGATGAGGAGGAATTTGTTGTAGATATCCCTAAAGACATCCTGGTGGAGGAAGTTGAGTGCATTTCCAGGTTGTCGTTGTATATCCCACCGAAAAATTCGACTTAAAAAGTGACAAAGGACACAAACACTTCCAAATTCACTGTTTTTACACCATTGTTGCCAGATGAAGTACTGTTTGAGGGAGACCTTTTAACGAAGGTACCGCAATTATGAATGGAGGATTGGGACTTCAATGATAGGATAAAGTGTCCCTAGTTCGAGCCCAACCAATACTTTCACGTGGTTTGTTATCAGGAAAATGATTAGAGCCACATAAGTGGGTTACAGGGATCCAACAGGCCAAATTTCTAAATATGTTATATGTTCCACATTTTTGGCGTAGCAACATCATCACAATTCGAGTGTGCCAACTTTTGGAATTAATGCATGAAGGGTGCCTCTAGTTGCCTGGGAAAATCCCTATTAATGATATGTTCATTAAAATAATAATCGCGCTACCATACAAAGGAGAGAACCTTGCAGATGAATTTGTATGGAAAAGTCAAGATAAGGCAATTGCATATGCGATGAAGGAAAAATATGGAATCATAAATAAGTCTCAGGAATACGATATCAACACTATCATTGATCAATTTGTGCACTTCGCCGCACACATTTTGGCTGGGAAAATCACAAGGAAGTGCCGCATGAATGAGATTCCAGCACCAGTAGTTTCTTTGGCTACGAAATGTAGCATATGATTCCAGTATAACTGGGTTGGATATTTGTGCAAGGAATTTCTATATGATTTTCGAGATGCATAGGAGGATGGAAACCAATTCCACTACATGTGATTATTTCTCTTAATAGCATTGACGACATGGAGAGAGCCCGATGAGTCATAGTTAGCCACTATGGATCCGAACATATGTGAAGCTGTGGGGTATGCCTCGTTGTGGGTTACTAAGGACCCTAATCAGGCGAAGGAAAACAAGTTATTTTTGGTATTGTTAGAGATGGATTTAAGTACTATGGTGAGTTAGCAACCTAGCCTCTCCCCAGTGTTGTTTTAAGGTTATCGAATAATTGAATATTTTAAGGTAGATTTTCATTTTTTCTATATCAGCGTGCAAAAGGAACCTAAAGAGAAATTTTATGAGCTACCCTATTTGGTCATGGAGGATGATATTGTGCATATTATAATCCAATGGCCGAGTGATTGGTTGACTCCACCCATGGAAGGCACGAATATAGAGCAAGCGGGAGCCAGTGGGAAAGCCACTACAAGAAATAAGGACACCACAGGAAAGCTAGCTGAAAAACCCAATGGGAAAGGGACATAGAAGAATACAATCAAATTCGTATAGAAGGAACCCAGGAAAGAAGTTGAGAAGGATACTGGCAAAGAAATAGAGAAGAACATTGAAAATACTGACAAGGAAACTAAGGGTGAACAGGATGTCCAAGATCCCTTTGAATGTATAGAGACAATATACTCCCCATTTATTGTAAAGCAGCAAAAAATACCGAAAAAAATAGGTGCACAAAAAAAACATAAATCAGATAACTCGCAAAGTGCGGAGCCGATGGTCCTTACTGAAGGGGAAATTGATGAGATCGATTATAAGGTGTGTGATGTCACCGAGGATTCATGGAGTAGGATATAATACCAATACAAGGCAATATTGAGAGAAATACAACAGGGAATCAACAGATTGAAAGTACAAAAGAGCACGGTCCATGCAAGCGTGGCATAGGAGAGTGTGACTCAAGCGAGCGTCGTCCAAGAATGGTAGCAAGTGCATGAGTTAGTTATTGTAGTTACCTGGAGGGGCGTTGTGTTTTGAGGATGCAAAATATAGTGAGTGTGCCAAGCATTGGCACACCCTTAATTTGAATCTTGTTGCACTGTGTTGGGGCAGGGTCCCCTGGAGCACACTTTTTGATGTAATTTTTGTATATGCATGTTGCACGAATGAGTCAAGGGCCTTTGAATCGGGTCAACGTCCCTAATTTTATGTAAATGGGTTTAAGGGTAAATTGTGGGCCTCAAACCTTGGTTTGAGACCATAGTATCTGCGCTGTAGAATAATATAAATAGATAGATCGAGTTTAAGGAAGTATCTTAACTAAGTAGAACTTTATTATGATCTTGTTATTTATGCATCTGTAATACTTTGTAAGGGTTTTTGTATGGGTTGGGTAGAAAGGATCCTACTGGCTGTGTGCGTGGAGACCTACTCCTGGCTGTGTGTGGAATCCCCTGGCTCTGTGTGCGAAAGGGTTATGTGTAAGGGGAAAGTCTAATGTATTGAACTAATCTGAAGCTAATATAAAGGATTGGTTTTGGTGAAACATTGTACTGATCTGAGTTATATGTTCTGTTGAGATCGCATTGCTTCGGTGTTGCTTATTTATCATTGTGAAAAGATATATTTTATGGTTATTTATGCATATTGATGGTTGATGAATCTTCTTAAGTAGTTACGCATTGTTTAGTTATGAATTTGGTTATGTGTTATATCTGCATTGAAGCAATCTGTGGTTATGTTTCTAATCTCTTAAGTATTGCGCGCATCTTTTTATGATTGATATAAGTCTGCAATCAATCTTCTTAGGGCCACTTCATTACTTTCTTTCTCAGGGTGTGGAAACCTAGTTCCATCACCCCTCCATACTTCTTCGGGTGAGACTTTGATCTGCGCAAGAAGGTCATTATCGAAAGGGCCAGTAGTTGGAGGCTTTGTTGGATGCGCGATAACCACTGAACCCAGGTCAGGACCCCTCAAGCCAACAAATGGTTCTTTTGTCGAGACTGGGATCATTTTGAGGAAGACTTGATATTGTGTCACCCTTCATGAAATGAATTGCAATATTGGATGGATTGAAAGATCCTTGAATTTTCACTCTTGGAGAATCGAAGTACTAAGCTATCTAATGAAAAGTGGGTACAAAAATACATCTATACAGAAGTTCACGAGATATTATTTTTCTCCTTTGCAACAGGAGTGGTTATCACACTTGGTTGAATTCAATACTTGTGTGAAGGAAGCTGCAGTCACTGATTGGAATCCTAAATTGATTCAGCAAGTAGAAAAGTTAGATAACAAGATCACCCATGCATTAGATCATTGGATCGATCGCCTCTTGGGAGGATTTGTGATTGAATTTTCCATTGATCAATTTTTATCCTATTCTGGAGTAGAAAGAAGGTTTTTCAAAGGCCCTAGAGGTAAGGTCCTACACTCTCTAAAGTTGTTGCTGAAAATTCTATTATGTGAACAAGGTTGTCTATGTGAACATATTTCTTGAATTCCTCGAAGAGGCTCAACTATGTGCAATGGAAAAATTTGTTTATTTCCCTTTGAAGCCTAGATCTGATAGTGAAGGTGAATCAGAAAATAGTATCTCTAGTGACTCTGGAGGAGAAATTTCATCACAGTAGAAACCCTTGAGTCTATTTCCAACCCTATCCAGGGAAAATTTTAAGGATGGAAAATTATTTTGAAGTTTAAAAAATTGGCGAATCTCACTAGTCCCTAATATACAAACTATAAAATGTTTATTGATATATTTGTAAAATTATTCAAATTTATAATGATATTGTATATATTGTCTATATAATATTGGCGATTTTTAAGGTAAAATAATTTTATATTGTAAAATTTGGGCAAATCTTTTTTATAAAAAAAATGGAAATTGGCGAATCTTTTTTTTGGAAAAACCATGGAAAATTAGCCCATATGCGAATATTAGCCCCTAAAATTTTCCATGACCCTATCCACTCCACTTCTACACTCAAATCGCATAACACCCACCCCACTGCTCATTCCATATCCACCTCCACCTCCCCTAGAAGAATATATGGTTGCACAAATGAAGCTACCTAATTTCAAAGGCATTGGAAATGAGGATACTGAACACTTCTGGTTTGTGACTGAGGTCATATGAAAGGCTCAGCAAGTTAACAATAATGATAATAGGAAGGCACAGTTGGCTACTTCTTTCCAATATCGAGCATTAGATTGGTACATCGGCTATGTTCAAGAAAACCCTAATGCCACCTTCAACCAAATAAAATATGCCCTAAAATAATAGTTTAAGAAGCCTAAGTCATATTGCAGCTGTTGACATAAATGAAAGAGATTCATCATGAGGTTAATGAATCTATATGGGAGGTAGACCAAAAACTAAATCTCACCATTAGAGATGGTGGGTTTGTCATTGATGAAACTCAACATAAGGAATGGTTCATTTCTATGTTGCTCCCGCATCTACGCCAGCCCTTAGGTCAGCAAAATATTTCCACACAGGATGAGGTTGTGGAGGTTGAAATGAAATTAGAGGCTACTACAACACCTGTTGCACTTGGGACTCAATAGATACAAAATCATTTGGAAGCCATGCATCTTGAAATTCAAACCCAATGCAAGGAGAAGGGCAAACAGGTTTTCACAGAGGTTTGGTGCATAAAATGTAAGGATTATAGGTACCATAAAGGTCAATATTTTTTCTTCAACAATTATCTGAACGTTGGAGGTCCTAGTCCATGAGTCTTGTATGGTGCATAATCCGTCAAATCACTGGATTACATGACACATATTCCTACCCAAGGATCAAAATTATCAACCTCAATTGAAGCAGTTGTTTTACATATTATGTTCATCATTAGGGCCTGATGAGGATCATTGCCGCACTTATGATATGATGTTAGATAAAGCTGAAATATATAGGATGCAAGCTAAGCCTACTTCACCAACATCCCCCTCTGGGCGTGGAGGATTTCAGGGTAGAGGAAGAGGCCGACGAGGTGGATCAGCTGGTCGAGGAAGAGGAAAAGTCATTTGCTATAAATGAAGAGATGTTGGTCACTATGCACGAAACTGTCCTAATCCAGTGCGACAATCATGCAGGTATTGTAGGAAATTTGATCATGTAATATAATATTGTCCAACATTGATTGCTAAAATGCAGGAGAAGAAGATGCAGAATCCAACACAAAATCCTTAGATGGTTAGAGTAGAAACCTGTGAATAAGATCCCAGTGTGAATGTGGTTACTAGGAGCAGTGTAGACACCAATGAAGATAAGGGAAAGCAACCAGCCACTGATGTAAGGATCTGTAAGGCACCTGAAAACAAATAATTATTTAATATTCAGCACATAAATGAGACTTTTGTTGAAGCATGGAAAGAATTTGCATAAGGAAGTGCATCAAAATTAGGAAGACTGATGAAGGAAGCAAGAGGAGATGAAGAGATCAAACCATTTCTACAAGCATGTATAAAGATACTGCGTAAGAAAAAGGTAGTAGAATATCTTCAAGCTCTGATAGATAATTTCATAGAGAAGGAAAAAAAAATGTTAGAACAACTAGTGGTCAACAAAATATACAAGAATAAGAAGAAAATGGGTAGGGATATGCATATGACCACGCAGATTGGTGCTTATGAGATGGACCAGGTTATTCTAGAACTAGGATCATATGCTAACTTTCTACCTCATAAAGCATGGCAGCACATGGGAGAATCCAAGCTGGAGTGGTCTACCATTCAACTACACATGGCTAATTAGTAGAATATCATTCCCTTAGGGAGGTTGCCGCAAGTTGTGGTCAGTATTGAGGGTGTTAAGGTGATGGCAGACTTTCAAGACATACAAATTGTAGATGATATTGGTCCTTATCTTGCGCTACTACGGTTGGACTCAGATATTGACATGGATGTTGTTCTAAATCTGAGTAAAAAGATAATGGAATTTGAAAGAAATGGAGTCAGGGTAATCATTCCTCTAGATCTTGTGAAAGGAAAAATATACATAGAACCAATGTGCATTGATGATGATATCGATCAAATCTATAAGCTGACCTTGTATGAGGAATATTGGATTAATCCAACAGAAGATGGAAATATTAACTGCGAGAAAAATATCTCTTGTTTTTTAGACTCTGGTGAAGAACTAGAAAACTAGAAAAATCGGTTGCATGAGGTGTCTGCATTATGTTGAAATCACGTGATATGATCTCTGCGATGTATAACATCTGAGGTACATGAATTTCCAAACTATGATGGATTAAATGATATAAACATTTTTATAGGGGAGATAGAAAGGACTGTGCCTGAAGGACAGAGATTCCATGCTTTGTATCTCAGCTTTCACGCTACTCCAGCAATATGGTGATAAACTCACAAGGAGAACATGGGGAACTGGGAGGAATATGCGTGCATGATGAGGTTACGGTTTGATTTTCCAATCATCAAAATGGAAGATGTATACTCTAGAAAAAATTATCTGCATGGACATTTGGCAAGATGGAATCAGGTATGGGGTGTAGAACCAAGACCTGAATGGGTCCACATGTTTATTCACACATGGGGAAGGTACCTCCTAAATGGTACCTAGAGATAGAGCTGTGTCGAGGCACTAGTGAATAGTCTGCACTAACGGAGAGCTTTATCCTAGCATTCAAATTTGAGAGTGGATTTGATACTATTGGCCAAGATTTGCATAATATTCAAGAATTCATCTTTGATACAACAAAGCTTGCAATCGAGTGCACTCCACCTGCATGGGATGCACAAATGAAAACTATTGTGAATTGTAGGAACTTGACAGTTGAAGATAGTGAAGAGAATCCAAGGAATATCATGATTCCCGAATCTGAGGGACAACGCACAGTGGTTGGGCCTTCGATCACCTCACTATATGTAACAAAGCCCTTAAATATTAGGCAGGTGAATATTGGATATGAAGAAAAAAATAAGTTAGCAAATATCAGAGACTACTGGGGTGATGATACAGTATGCAAAGTTGTTGAGTTGTTGACATAATATCAATATTTTTTCCCTACAAATTTTTCAGAGCTGAAAGGAATAATTGGGGAACTTGGAGTTATGAAAAATGCGTTGAAACCTAATGCACGCCCGATGAAATAGTGGCCATATAGGTTGCATCCAAGATATAAGAAGACGGTGAAGAAGAGTTGGACAAAATGGTTCTTGCAAGAATTATTGAACCTGTAGTAGTGTCTAACTTGGTTAGTCCAATGGCAATGCAAGGTAAGAATACCAAGGGAGAAATTAGGATCTATGTATATCTGTGCAAATTGAATGATTCTTGTGTGCATGATCCATTCCCTACTCCATTCTTTGATGAAATCCTGGATAATGTTGGAGGCCAAGAAGCATATTCCTTCACAGATGGGTTCTTAGGATATCAACAGATCTGGATTGCGCCAAAAGATCAGAGTAATACCACCATTTCTACTAAATGGGGTTCTTTCCAATATACAGTCATTCCCTTTGGGTTGAAGAAAGCTCCTGCCATTTTTTTGCACATAGTAGTAGTTGATTTTAAATAATTTATCCATACGTTTTTGGAGGTATATTTTGATAATTGGACTGTATTTGGGCTGTTGAAGAAGCCTGTGTCAAATCTGTGCTTATTTTTGGATACCTGTAGGAATTATCAGATTTCCTTGAATTCGAAGAAGTGTATATTATGTGTAACATTTTAGCTATTGCTGGGACACATTGTCTGCCCACAAGGGTTGATGGTAGATCTTGCAAAAATCATAGTCATAGTTAATTTGGAGATACC
The DNA here is from genome assembly GCA_034641835.2 of Pinus albicaulis. Taxonomy (NCBI): domain Eukaryota; kingdom Viridiplantae; phylum Streptophyta; class Pinopsida; order Pinales; family Pinaceae; genus Pinus; species Pinus albicaulis. Next base: position 588,723,429 of record CM076579.1, read on the forward strand.
TCAGAATGTTAAGCAGTTGCGCTCAATATTGGGGCATACTAGGTATTATAGGAAGTTTATTCAGGTTTATGCACTGATCATTGTGCCCATGGAAAATATGATCAAGAAGGATGCAAAATTTTACTAGGATGAGGATTTTCAGAAGAGTTTTGAATTGTTGAAGGAAAATATGGTCACTACACCCATCCTGGTCTTCTCAGATTGGTCAAAAGTGTTTCATGTACATGTGGGTGCCTTCTATATCATGCTCATAGTTATCCTATCGCATCTAGGAGCAGGAGAGATCGACCACCCTTTCGCCTATGCAAGCTAAAAACTCTTAAGCGCAGAGTAGAATTACTCAACCTTGGAAATAAAATGACTAGAAATGGTGTACGCGCTACAGAAATTCCGCCACTATCTATTAGGAGGCCATTTTAAGATGTTCATTTATCATTCTTCTTTAAAGTACCTGGTCAATAAACCTATGTTGGGGGGGAATATCTGCAGTTGTTTGTTGTTATTCCAATAATATGATTTTGAGATTATGGTAAAACCAGGAAGACTAAATGTTGGACTAGACCATCTGTCGTGCATTGAAACTAGTGAAGAACCTACAAAATTGGAGGATGGATTTCCACATGTGAAATTGTTTGTGATAAAGGTCGTGGCTGAGAATTTCCCTGATAGCATTCACTTTTTGACTACTAGACATGTTCAGCAGAAGAAAGAGCTCGTGGCGCAGATGAAGTTATGTGAAGATATTTCTTGAAGTATGAGAGACGTGCAATCCTAGAAGAAGCTGTTGGAGAGGTTTTTGGTGGTCATTATGCAGGTAAGGGAACCACATGGAAGATTTTTCAAGTTGGTTTATGGTGGCCCACGCTGGACAATGACGCTTATGCACATTGCTGCACATGTGAGGTATGCCAGAGGGCAAGAAAGCCATCACGCAAAGACAAGATGCCCTTGAATCCACATATGGCACTGCAAGATTTTGAGAAATGGGCTATATATTTTGTGGGACCTATCAATCCTCCTGGTAAGAAGAGTGGCATGCACTACAATATCATTGCGATGGATTATGCAACTAGATGGGTTGAAGCTAAACCGATGAAGGATTGTACTACAAATAGAGTTGCACAATTCATATTTGAGAATATTGTGACTCGGTTTGGGTGTCCTAATATTCTGATAAGTGATCAAGGTACGCATTTTATAAGTGACACCATTGAAGCATTGACAGAAGAATTCAAGATGCTTCATTAGAAAATCTCTCCCTCTCATCCCCGAGAAAATTGCGTGGTTGAATCATTCAATAAGATATGGGAGATTGCGTTGACCAAGGTGTGCAATGCTAATCGAAATTATTTGGATGACCACGTACCTACATTTCTCTGGGCATATAGGACCACATGTAAGAAGTTGATAGGAAGGACACCTTTCAGGATGGTATATGGGAAAGAAGTTGTGTTTCCCATGGAGTTCATTGTTCCTAGTCTAGGCATTGCCGCATTCACAAATATGGCTGAATAAGATGCTATGGAAGAGCGATTGTCACAGTTGGTTGCCCTGGAAGAAGATCAATTTATTGAAAATTATTACCAGCAAGTTCAGAAGGCGCATGAGAAATCATGGCATGATAGGCATATCAAAAAAAATGTGTTCAAGGAAGATGAATTGGTATTACTATATAACAACAAGTTTGTACGCCACCGAGGGAAATTGAAGATGCATTGGCTAGGTACTTATGTTGTTAAGTAAATCATTGATGGAGGTGAAATGCGCCTGTTGGAGTGGGGTCCCCTGAGGCACAAGTTCCAAAGATATTTTTTGTATGCTTGTATGTGCACGCTACACAAAGGAAATTCAAAAGGATTTTAGCCCCAATTTTGGATGTAATTAATCTTAAATGTAAACTATGGGCCTCAAACCATGGTTTGAGACCATAGTATCTCCGCGCTAGTCATATTATAAATAGATAAAAATTTTCTAAGGTAAGTAGTTCTAAGATATTCATTGAATGTTATGAGATATTGATATTCTGATAATATTTGTGTCTATAAAGGTTTGGGTGGGTGAAAGGCTCCTACTAGCTGTCTGCGCGAAGACCTTGTCCTAGCTATGTGTAGACTATGCCGGTTGTGTGCACAGACAGGTTTGTAAGGGTTTTGGAAAGGGTTTTGTAAGGAAAGACAGTTGATGTATTGATAGATTTGAAAGATACTAGAAATACAGTTCAGTTTTGGCAAAGGCCTCTGTGTTATGTGTTTAAGTTTATTGTTTATGCTTTGATTAAGATCACAATATCTGTTTACTTATTGATGAATGTGCAAAGCTAATTTATCTTATTATGCATGATTATTTGATATATGTTAAGTGTTACATTGACTACGATCAAGATCTTGTTCTGATTTTTTATCTACGCTAAACAAGACAGTGGTTATGTATTATTTTGTTGATGCTCTGTAATTCTATTATAAAATCATTGTGCACATTTGTAGAATATAACCTAGGGTTTTTCAGAGGACCACTTCATTAAATTCTCTCTCAGGGTGTGGAAATCTGGTTCCAGCACCCCCCCATACTACTTTAGGTGAGACTTTAGTCTGCACAAGCAGATCATTACCGAAAGGGCCAGTAGTTGGAGGGTTTCTTGGTTTATCGATAAACTTCGAACCTGGGTCAGGACCCCTCAAGCCAACAAATGGTTTTTTTTCCGGGACTAAGATCATAATTTTGAGGGAGATTTGATGTTGTGGCATCCATCGCACAACTATAATATTTCTAATGAGCTTTCATCTAGTTGGAATATTAAATTTTTATTTTTTCATTTAGATAGATGAATAAGAGGGTAGGGAGACCCATAAATCTCCTTAGTAGGATTGAAAACCACTTCCAATGTGAATGTGGATCATCTTATCAGTTGAATAAAGCCCTCTTAGGTGTGAATAGAGGTTGAAGCATGTGGATGGGATCAATTTTGACCAAATCAATAGCGCTGGTATGGAGGTAGTGGAGATTTATTGAGGGACAACTCAATATTAGTGGGAGGGAGTCTCCATGAGAGTGGCATATTTAATGAGTGGGAAAAAGGGTGAAGAGGCTAAAAAATAATATAAGGGGATGGAAGCCATAGTGGGCATTCTAATTATTTTTTGTGTTTGGTCTTTTATGACTTTCTACATGCTTCAGCTATTTAGCGGAGTCGGATGTGTTGTTTAGCACAAGGGTGTTTCCAAGCAAAAATCCCAACCTCATCCTCGAGGGAATTCGAGTGCCCACTCAGGAGAGCTTCCTTGTGCTACATTCAACTATTTGGCATCATTCCAAGCTTCCACCTTCATCAGCAGCATAGACTCTTCTAGGAATTGTGTTATTTTGGAGGGTAGTTGTTGTTAGCCACGTATAAATTTTTGGCATAGCAAACAGGTGGCTAAATGGTTTCTAAGTCTTCAAGTGGAACATTTTCATTGAAAACCTACCATTCTTGAAGCCTTCATGTATTTTTTTTCCTCTCAAGAAATCTTCAATTCTGTTTCAATCAAAAAGCCTCACTGTTTGTGAAGAAAAATGCTGAAAAAAAGGCCTCCATTTACCCTGTTTCCTCCTCACAAAACCTCCACTTTACATCACTTTTTCTCCCTTTAAAATCCCACGAAATCCCCTCACTAACCCTCCATTTCATCCTAAAATCCTTTTTAAGCCTCATGTTACCCTCTGTCATATTTTAAAATCCCTTTACCCCCTACCGGAACCCCAACATAATGGCGACTCCACACTCTATAACTCCTAAAGACCAAATGACTCCACTGGTAGAAGACCTTGAACTGGTTGAGAAGATACAATGACCACTTTTCATATTTATAAACATGCTTCCACATATATAGCGAAGATATGCCCCAATGAGTAGGGATCATATTCTTGGATTCCCACACAAAATGCCTGAAGTAAATTGGTTGAAAAACCTACCTACCTTTCAGGGTGAAAAATTTGATGATCCCTTGTTACATCTCATCAAGTTTCATATACATGTGTGGAGGTATAAAGTTGAATGGCATGAGGATTGTCTTATGAAAATGTTCATGGCAACATTAGAAGGAAAGGCTAGGAATTGATATGAATGGTTAGAACCCAAAATTTTGTTTTCTTTAGAGGACATGCACCAAGTATTTTACAAGAATTATAAAGGAAACTCTCCATCCTTATCATGGGATTGTTGTGATCAATCTCAGAGTATCATACAACACTTGTTAGATATTTATGAGGATTTGGTTAATATGCATCCTGAAGATTTATTAACAGCCATTCAAGAATTTCATATGCATCCTAGCTATCACAAGAACCTGGATGAATCAGTTGAGGAATAAATCAACCGAGAAATTGAATACACTCCTAAAGATATTCCTGAAAACACAAATGTTGATCCATCATCCCCTATAGCTGAGGCTCAAGATGACATCAAGCCTCAAATTCTGTCCTCACAAGAAATAGAGATTTGTTGCACGTCTGCTCAGAGATTCACGAGAACATCCTCTCCTTTGACAGAAGTGGAAATAGATCAGCTCATCAACAGACAGCCAGCCTCTAAAATTTGTTGTAGAACATACACTCTTGTCCATTCATCTATTGAGTTTTGTTTGGAAATCTCCCCTGTAAGTCAGAATGAAGAAAGACTTGCTGATAATCCAGTATGTTTGATTGGTAGCATTACTTACAATCATGATTTCCCTACTTTTGATCTATCTGATGATGATGTTCTCCAAATAGAATTTAATCTTGTAGAGCCATCAGTAGAAGATTTGTGGGAGGGAAATCAGTTCCTTCAACTCCAATAAAGTAATGAGCCAAGTTAGCCTATGTACAATACTGATGGGGAAATTTATGAAAGCCTAGTATTAGATGAAGATTCATTGAATTTTCACTTTGTTACACCTAAGATCATCAGTAATAGCTTCCATGTGATTGGAGATCAACAGCCTTTCATCTCACAGGGAGAAGAGGAAGATAATGAAGAAATTTTTTAGCAGATTGAAAATAAGGAGCCTTCTCCGAAAAAAGAGGAAGCAATGGAGCAAACCCCTGCTCAAAAACACATTAATATTTTCAAAGAGTTCTGCTCACCAGATCAGAATGTCTCAGAGCTACAAGAGGACAAAGCTACAGTATATGATGAGGTCTCTAGTTCAGAAAATGATGAAGATGAGGAAGATCTTCTTTCTCAAAAGAGTCTTTTTCTTGATCCAGTGGAAGAGGAAGTAGTTCTGGTTGAAGCCTACTTGTCTAATACTCACAATAAGGTATCATATCATGATCCTTATGCTTATTTCCTGCAAACATTTGAATAAGGATCAAAGGTCATCAAGAGAAGTTTGTTGCAGAAAAAAAGAAATATTTTAAAAGCTGCTGATATAAAACAAAGAGAATGGGAGTGGCCCTGCCTATCCAGCATGCTCAAAGAATTGAGCAGAAAATACCAGTCATGGGATCATCTGATTGACTGGATGTATTGGAAAAGAGTGTTTATAAGCTAGACATGTAAATATCTCAAGTTAGATTAGGGTATGTAGGAAATCTCAATAAAGCTCAGTATGTAAGAATTTAGTTAGTTGTTGAGTTTTTATTTGAAAGGAAAGGTTCAGATATGCTCAAAACTTGAACCAGTAGAGGAAAGAAGAAGAAGCTCTAATAAGATCAAAACCAAAGCTGAAATGAAGAAGAAGGGTGACTCTAACAAGCTCAAAATCTGAGTCACTAAAAGAACGAAGGATGTTGGTGACTTTTTAGATCTGAAGCCTTCCAATTTTGTTTTAATTTCTGTAAATTTCAGTCCATATGTGGCTTGTCATTATGCTATGGACCCATAGTAGACCAGACATTCTAATCCTAGTTTGTATGCATTTAAATTTCTATTTTAGAATGTAGAGAAAGAAATTTTCTAGACAGTTTAATCCTAGCAGATATTAGTGTAGGTAGAGAAGCTATGAGGCCACCTTTCTAATCTAATCTCATGGAGTAATAAGGGTAGTAGTAGAATAGGTTTATTTTCCTGTTTGTAAAAAAAAAAAATTGATGATGTAAAAGGTCTGCAAGTCTAAATGCACCTTGAAGAAAAAATGTTAGGACAGTAGGATGGGTAGGTAGATTGTTGGGAGAATTTTGCTGCTGATATGATATTTTCATGATTTGTAGCAGTTGATCAAAGAAAAAAAGGATGGTCAAAGATCATGCATCTGACCTACTTCCAAAGAATTAAATTTGCAGTTTTTGACATCTTCAGGAAGATGCCATCCCCATGTGGAGCCACTGTTAGCCACCTATAATTTTTTGGCATAGAAAACAGGTGGCTAAATGGTCTCTAAGTCTTCAAGAGGAAAATTTTCTATGAAAACCTACCATTCTTGAAGCCTTCATGTATTTTTTGTCCTCTGAAGCAATCCTCAATGCTATGTCAATAAAAAAGCCCCACTTTTTGTGAAGAAAACTGCTGAAAAAATGCCTCCCCCTGTGTCCTCCTCACAAAACCTCCACTTTACATCACTTTTTCTCCCTTTCAAATCCCACGAAATCCCCCCACTAACCCTCCATTTCATCCCAAAATCCTTTTTAAGCCTCATGTTACCCTCTGCCGGATTTAAAAATCCATTTACCCCCTACCGGAACCCCAACAGTTGTAGTGGAGGGTCAAGTACCCAAGTTCGTGATCCTATCTTTCAATGAGGGGAGCAACCCTCCTTCTGAGAGACCTATTGGGAGGTCCCTTCAGCTTCATTTCCACCATCTATAATCATTCAAAGGTTCAGCCATCTTCAGCAGCGCAGTCTCCTTCAAGAACTACGTTATTTTGCAGGGCAATTGCAGTGGAGGGCCTTGTGCCCAAGTTTCTGAGTTGGTTTTCCAGTGAGGGGAGAAACCCTTCATCTGGAAGATTTATTGGAGTATTATCAACCATTTTTATATCATATCAGCCACCTTCTATCAAATACACAGTTGCAATTCATTATTCATCCCTAGGGCTACAACTTTCATATAGTGTACTTCTGGAAACCCCTTCTGGGTTGTCTTAGAAAAGTGCTAGAAAGCCTAGATCTCTGATCCTGGAATTTTATAAGAATTATATCATAAAATCCTTGTGTTTATAGTTTTAAATTGTAGTTATTCTCCATATTATTATGTATTCATATGTCCTCTGGCATTTTATGTAGCAGCATCATTTCATATTTTATGTATTGGGTCATTTGAGGCTTGTTTTGCCTAGCTTGAGGGTATTTTTCCTGAAGATATTGTACTCATTTCTCTTCTATAATATGGAATAAAATGGTTCTATGATCTAATCCTATTGGTGTACTGATGTTTTCTATCTTTTTTTGGACATTGGGTTCAATGCTCCCCTTGTGTTTTGCGACATGGACTAACCGCCTCTCTTGGATCCTAACTCTGGCGATTGTAGTGGAGACTAATGCATGCGGGTTTTGGTCTAACGACAATCGTGATTCCAAAATTGGTATCAGAGCGACAGGTCTCAATTTTGAAACTCACCTGGCTTGCATTGGGGGGGATATTATTGGAGATTGGGTTCAACACTCCCAGTGTTTTTTGCGACATGGACTAACCGCCTCTCATGGATCCTAACTCTGGCTATTGTAGTAGAGACTAATACGTGCAGGTTTTGGTCTATTGGAAATCGTGATTCCAACATTTTTATATGCCATATTATTATTTTTCCTAATTTGGAATATTACAGTGGCATTAGAGCATAATATTGGCTCAGCCTGTGTAGTACAAAAGCTATGTCATCCGAAGAAGGAGAGCTTCTCACAGAAAGGGAGAAGTGGTATCTTAATACAAACCAGAGATATGATTATAAAACAACAAAGAAGATGAAGGAAAAACTCCAATATCAAGAGAAATGGATGAAAAAGAGTTTCCCAAGCTTCTTCTCCAAACCATGAAAGATATTTCTCGAGAAATCAAGGAGATGAGGATGGAGAAACATAAAGAATCCCCTAGAGGGTTTCTACATGGAGAAAGATCCAGAATTTCACATCATTGGTATGAACAACTAGTAAGGAAGTAATTTTCCCAACGATCCACTATGCCTACATTCCTAGCAGTGGGAAATGGTGGAGGACCCCAAGAGCAAGAGACTCTTGAAGATTGTTTTATGGAGTAGGAGTCTCAATCTCAGATATTCAAAGATAATATGAACTTTCAAGAGTTTTTTTAGATCAAGGACAATACGAGACCCTGAAACAATAATAGAAGTGGAGGGTACATGCAGAAAAATGATCTACAGCATACTATGGGTATATTTTTTCCGCCTTCTTTTGATGGGTCATCCATCTGCACAGCCAAGTCTTGGGTGGAGAAACTATACATCTATTTAAGTACCAAAGGTTGAATCCATTAAGATAGAAGAACTGCTCCTTGAACATGAGGCACATGATTGATGGTTTCATAGTATTTCTACATTGGGGCATGCCAATGTGAGTGCATATTCAGAGTTCACTCAAATTTTGGTAGAGAGGTTTGATCGAAGAGACCCAAAGGCACCTTTTATTGAGCTTTCCAAGCTCGAAAATTCAGGTAATCCAGAGACCTATATCTCTGAATTTCTAAAACTTTCTGTCATGGTTCCAGATTTATCTATAGCTATGAGGTTTTATATGTTCATTGATGGGCTAGCAGAGCCTCTGCATGGGTTGGTTAAATCCACTAAACAAACTACACTCCAAGATGCTATTGAGAGGGCTAGAGATTTATAGGATCATCTTTGCCAAGAACAAGAGCTCCATTTCAGCAAAGGCCCCCATTTTAGTAAAAGGGGAAAGATGTGAAGGTTCTTCCTCTAAAGGAGAACCAGAAAAAATGGCCTCTTAGTGATGATGTCTGAAGGGACTTGAGGAGGAGGAAGCTTTGCTTCACATTTCTAGAACCATGGGCACCAGGACGTCAATGTGTTGCAGGGAAGGCACAAAATATATAGGTATTCTCTGATAGTGAGAAGGAGGAAGAAGAGGAGCCAGAAGGATACAACAACATTGTGACAAAAGGGGAGGATCCACCACCACCAGGGGTGGGAATGGGGAATTTTCTCCCATTGGAGGGGCCATTTCATCTTTGCGGGGAGTGCCCAATTATCTGACTTTGAGAGTGTAATATCCCAAAATGGGGATGCAGCAATACATGAACACAATAGAAAAAATGCAGCAAGATAAAAAATAAATATTAAGAAAACATTAGAATTTACAGAGAAGCTGAGCCATTTTATCATATTAGAGAAGATTCAGTTATACCATATACAAAATATGAGTAGATCTAGCCAAAAATATGCTCTAGAGTCACCCAGAAAACATGTTACAATGGGTACAACGTAACTAGAGAGCCACTGAAGAAAATATTACATTTTCCCTTCAGCAGAATATGAATATATAACTGTAGGCTGAAAAGGAAAATACAGATCTACTCAAATCTAGAGCTCATATTATGCCAAGATTCAAGATCTGTCTAATGTGATGGATTCCCAAGATAACCGAGAAAAGATTTTCCAAATCTACAACTTTGGAAAATCACCCTCCTAGGATTTGATCCTTGATCTACTAGGAAATATAGATCTGAAGCTAGATCTGTCAAGTAGATAGCTGAAATATGTTGCAATATCAGATCTAATATTGAAGGGTTGATCCCTTCTTCAGATCTATAAGCTAGAAGCTCTAGATCTAGCTTCTCAATCCTCCAATAATGATTACAACTGCTGCAACATAACTACCAATAGAAACTATGCTATAAGGGAAAGAGAGGCCTTCTACCTGCTAAAAAATTCTGCAATAAAATCCAAGCTGATGGTAAGACTGATGGCAATGTGATGGGATGATCCCTCACAGGATTACTAGCTGAAATGCTAGCAACTTCCTTCCTCCTTTTGGATCTGCAAATTGGACAACGTAATTCCTGAAGGAAATATTATTGTTATGAGGTCAATAAATTTTGGCCAGATGATAGATCTGCAATGAAGCTCTATGAATGCTAATATATAAGCCCAAGGTGATAGGAATAAACCCTCACCAGTTCTCCAGTTGAAGTACTGAAGACAACTTCCACTCTCCAAACTGATCCTCAGAAATATGAAATTTCTGAATATGAATGTTCCGTAGAAAGTAGGAAAAGAGATGTGGCACCAATGCCTGATGTAGAATGAAGTACAATACTCTTTCTAGAGCTACTCTACGAAAGAGTGGGATTCCCAACCAGGAACACCCTATGCTAAACAACACTTGCAATCTCTGCTAAAAAGCCCGAGAAAGCAATGGAATGTCACATGACAATTCCAGATCTGAAAATATCTTTACATCAAGAATAACCATCATTCCTTCATCCTTGTCTTCATCTTATTTATATAATGTTTGATCCTTCCCATGCCTTGGCCTTCATCTAGACTGCGTTGTTCATGTGGACAATATCCTCCAAGTTTGACTGCGCTGCTTGACAAAATCAACCATCATGTCTAGGTGCAATGTACACCCTCTCCATCATGTGTGCTTTAATTGCACAACATCCTCCATCACTTTATCATGAATGTTCCATGATATTCTGTTTGACATCTTCAATAACTTAGTTGACTGTGTCAACCTCCATGATCTATCTCATAAATGATACATGATCTCCAATTCCATTCACATTAGTAGTTTCTCAACTACCTTATTATGTAGATCTAGGCTTAATTAATCCACATTCACACACACAAAGTGGATATTTATTCATACTGAGGATTATGGGTTCCTCCACCTTTTTATTTACTTAATTCGTTAAGAAAATCAAGGACTCCAATATTCCAAATAACTGTGGAAATTTGGGAATATTACAGTCTCCCCCCCCCCGCCCCCAAAGCAAAATGTTGCTTTTCCTCGAGCAACTCCAAAAGTAGATGCAAAGCCATCTATTCCCATCCAAATGGCATCTACATAAGGAAGGCTTCCTCCATTTTCTACAATGTGTTATGCATGTTTGGTTCCAAATTTGTCTTTCAACGTTACATAGAATGACCTCTAACTATATGGTTAGATGTCCTCCTTCCACCATGAAGTACCAAGTGACAACCATATGATTTCCAACATCATCATTAATACATGAGATAAATAAAATAAAGTGGCTCTTTCTACAAAGGAAAAGCTCCATCTCACAATACATCTCTCCATCCCATGTTTTATGAATTTTATTGAGCATTGATATGCTCTCATCCTTAGCCCTGTTGGCCTTGTTGGATCCAAGCATCATTCTAGAGTTAGGAAAAAGAAGAAGGAAAGGAGCTATATGGGTAGACAAATATGTCAAACCATATTCTCCTAATAGTAACCATCGGAGTAAGGCCCTTTGCTTCTATCCTCCATCTCCTCCATGTAATATTGATAAGCCAAACTCCCCTAAAAGCAACCAAAGCAACAAGAGATCTTGCTTATTTCTCTCCTCCTCATGTGCATCATGAAGAAAAAACATATTAATGGATATATGGAATGTCACATCATCCCAATACAAAGAAATATCATCAATGCACATCATGAGAGCATCATGCCAAGCTTTACCCAATACAAAACACATAGACATAGGAGATGTCATGTGGTGGCCAATATCTCTCAAGTGAAACCAAAATGAACATGCCTTCTTTTGCTGCATTCTATCATTGATACACAAGGCATGAGTTAGAAAAATATGATCTATTGGGTGGCAACCATACTCACCCAAGAGCAGCCATGCCTCCTTCTTCATTTCATAAGTGTTCCTCAAGGCTTGGATCAAAGAAATAGGAGACTTTGGGGAGTGACAGGAATCTCCCAAGGGCAACCAATGTAACCAAGCTTGTTGGCCCATGTAATAAATCTGCAAGTGGTCATGCAACCCCTTGATTTTCATCCTCACCCACTCACCCCAATATGGAAGATGAGTGATGTGCTGCATAATCATGGTATCCACCCTTTGTACAATACCATCTTCCCCAAACTGATGAAGAAATTTGCACTTCATGAAATTTTGAAGTGCACCTCCAATGAGATCTCTTAATGAGACCTTCTTCTCATCCATGGCTTTCCAAAATCAATGAGGTTTTGGATCTGTTGCAGGTAGAAGTCTCTCTTTGAGCTATGAGATGCTCATTAAGAAAGTGTCATAAAGAAAGGAGAAAAGATTTATCATATCTAGATGTCTACCATTCATCATCTCATACTCCACTGCTTCATGAGTGAAGCTACCTTCATAATGCTCCAAGAATAATGGGGCATCATCATTATCATTGCTACTAAGTGATAGCATTATAGATCTGCAAGGTGATACATCTACGGTCTCAAATAAAGGTAAAATACTGATCTCATAACCATTCATTGTACATAGGATCATGCTCATCCCTTCTTCTGGAACTCTACACTTCAACTCAATAGGTTGAATTTGGTCCATCCATGACAAACTAGGATAGCTTTTTATCTCCTCCTTGATTAGATCAAGGGTCCTCTGTGCTGTGATATGTTGCTACTTCAAATCAACACTATGTTTTAGCCCTTGGTTATGCATTGGCCTTGATGGCATGTCCTCATAAGTTTTAATAAGATCTACTGAAATAATATGGGATGAAATTTCATGCATATGTTGGATCAACTGATGTGTGGGAACCTCTTTCCAAAACACAAGAGTTTCTCCAACCGGAACAATAGTGTCTCCAACTGCTAGTAAGAGTGATGGTTGCTTTTCTCCAAGCATACCAGCACTAGAATCTTCCTCCTCTTCTTCATGCATCTCTTGAATCATGCATGGGACTCTATGAGTCAAGAGCTCAAGACTATCTTTCAAAGATGCAAGTGTCCCTTCTCCGGATGCAAGTACTTCTGCAGTTGGTGGTGAATGTAGTGACTTCTTGTCCAGAGTGACAAGATTGGCATCCTCCTTTGTTTCCTTGGGGAATGTCACTTTGTGACACATATCTGGTTTTCTCACATCAAATTCCTTCCTCAACTTGTGAAATAAATATGAACATTTAGTCACCTTTGCATGCTCCATGTGACCAAACAACCAATCAGTGGCTTCATCTAAAAGATGAAGTGTTGCAATCTAAACAACCTCTCCTTCAGCTACAGGATGTAGCCTAAAAAATGCATCTAACTCTCTCCTCCAAGACTTAACACTGCTTGAGGAAGATCCACCAAACGTAGGCAAACAGAATCTATTATGCCTCTTTCTTCTATTGCAGCTATAGGATCCTATTTCTTCTTTGATTTTGAAGAATTGTTAGAGAGTTAGTTTCTCCTTGAATGATCTACACTGTGCTTTGTACTATTCAAGATATAGACTGAGAGTCTCATGAGTCTCAGGTTCATTCCTTTCTTCATTTCTACACCTTTCACCTTCTCTAAAGAAGGTGGGCATAGTGGATCTATGAGGAGATCTAAGATTCTCCAGTTTTCTCCTTTGCTGATAGGAAGTGCTTGGACCTTCCTCATCCATTCTTCTTCTTGGATCTTCTTTATGTCCTTATTTCATCCTTCATGATAGTTCTTATCTATCTGCTTCTTCTATTGATGTAAAATATGAATTTTCGACAAGCTAAGCCAAAGATCATGCTCTGATACCACTGTAATATCCCAAAATGGGGATGCAGCAATACATGAACACAATAGAATAACTACAGCAAGAAAAACAATAAATCTTAAGAAAACATCAGAATTTACAGAGAATTTGAGCCATTTTATTATATTGGAGAAGATTCAGTTACACCATGTACAAAATATGAGTATATCTAGCCAACAATAATTCTCTAGAGTCACCCAGAAAACATGCTACAATAGGTACAGCGTAACTGGAGAGCCGCTAAAGCAAATACTACGTTGTCCCTTCAGTAGAATATGAATATATAACTGCAGGGTGAAAAGGAAAATGCAAATATACTCAAATATGGAGCTCAGATGATGCCAAGATTCAAGATCTGGCCAATGTGATGGATTCCCAAGTTAACCCAGAAAGGATTTTCCAGATCTACAACTTTGGAAAATCACCCTCCTAGGATTTGATCCTTGATCTGCTAGGAAATATAGATATAAAGCTAGATCTTTTGACGCAACAAAACTGAAAGTCAGCCCTAGGGAGAGATGGTCAACCGTTACGTGGCTCTGTCAGCTTTTCCCTTTGCTCCACGTGGTCTATTTCTTTTTATTAATTATCAAATTCATAGAATTTGATAAATAATACTATCCACAATGTTTGAACTTTATATTATATCCCTGGCATATATCTATTATCTATGTGCTTTATAACCAATGTTTAAACCTTCCCGCTCAATATAAACCAATGCACTGTTTGAATAAATGACTGTGTAATAAACTTTTAGTCCTGGACCCCACCTCTACGGTCAATGGACCAATCAAATGTACACCCGTACCTTAGGTTAAATTCCATGCATCTTCGTTGTGCGACCACTGTCCGATGACTCTGCACCAGATCGACGACTCTCGACGATATCACTCGACGTCCTCGTACTGACTTTAACATGCGATGAGAATACGGAAAGGCAGTTTTACGCGGGTCCACTCTGCCACGCGTCGACAGCTCCGTGGAATTGCTCCACGACCAGGGAAAACCGCTTGTACACCAAAGGCGGTGCGATGAGGGTAATCTGCCTCCTCAAATCCACTCGTTGTTTTGCTACATTGATTGAGCAGGGTTAATGCAGGGTTACGATATTCCTTTTGTTCATAAAACTCGCGTCTAGACCACAGTTCTGGGTTCGAAAGAAACACCTCTATTTCTTTATACAGCGGGAAATCTACCAAATTTAACAGTGTTCATGGCCACACTTCCTCTGTACAGACCTCGCCTATGGGTATCATTGATTTAACAGGGTTTATTCAAATAAATTTAAGGGAAATCACAGACAGATGAATGTGGAGTCGATACAATGGTTCGACTCGGTAATTGTATATATATACAGAATTCAATTTCTTCACAATTAAACAATTCTTTCATAGAAAAAGATTCGAGTCTCTCCAATGGAAAACAAGCTTAGAAATCATTTAACTGGAAACAATTGTAACACACAGAGTTTATTGCAGAAATATCTTTCCTTCTTGCTCTCTCCTCCTACATCCGAAGGATCACATTCATATACATCAACATATGTCCTTTCGGTTCCTCTGTGAGGACCGTTATGGTAACTCAAGAGCCTAATTACAATTATTCGAAAACTAAAAACATGACAAATGGACTAACTATTTGACTTCTACAACACTAACTAATCTAATAATACAATCAGCTAAGGTATTGACACCTAGCTGTAACAATTCAAATGTTCTCAAACCCTCCTAGCCACAACATGTGAACAAAACTCCTACATTGCTGGCTAGTGTCTAATGCCCCTGCATCAGACTCCCGAGGGAAATCTTCTTCATGGGCTCCTGTCCATGAGCTCTCCCACTGATCTGCCTATCTTCTGCAACATTTCTTCAGTCATCCAAGTGGCATCTTCCTCTGGCTTATCCTTCCATTTGATCAAGTACTGAAAGTACTCTCGTCCTCTTGTCCTTCTGAATGTTCTTTTATCCAGTATCTTCTCTGGTTGTAATGGCTGTGTTGGAGGTAGCTGCTCTCTCCAATCAATCTGTTCCCTGTCTGCTGCTCTTTCTTCTGCACCATCATCTTCATACTTGTACAAATCTGCAACATTAAAAATGGGAGATATTCCAACATCAAGAGGTAATTCAATCTCATAAGCATTTTCAGAAAAATTCCTAAGTATCTTGCATGGCCCAATCTTTTTGAACTTCAATTTGTTGTACTGCTTCTTTGGGAATCTCTCCTTTCTCAAGTGTGCCAAAACCTGATCTGCTACTTCAAAATTAACTTCTTTTCTGCTCAAGTTTGCTCTATTTTTGTATTTGATGTTGCTGCCTTGTAGTTGTT
Organism: Pinus albicaulis; assembly: GCA_034641835.2. Lineage (NCBI taxonomy): Eukaryota > Viridiplantae > Streptophyta > Pinopsida > Pinales > Pinaceae > Pinus > Pinus albicaulis. Next base: position 588,739,341 of record CM076579.1, read on the forward strand.
GTTTCACTTGTTCATGTATGGCCTAGATCTCTGAAGCAAATTCCTCACCATATGCACTTCTTAGCTCTGCCTTTCCCAAAATTTCTCAACTCTGATATTCCTCTGGGGTGCATTCCATAAACAATATGAAATGGAATCTGCCCTGTGCTCCTGTTTGGGGAGTCATTATATGCATATTCTTCCTGGGGAAAAATATGATCCCACTGCTTGGGATGATCTCCTGCAATACTCCTCAACAAATTTCCCAGACTCCTATTCACTACCTCATTTTGTCCATCAGTCTGAGGATGATAAGCTGAGATGAAACTCAGTTTGGTACCAAGTTTCTTCCACAGTGTCCTCCAAAAGTGACCCACAAATCTGGTATCTCTGTCTGAAACAATACTCCTGGGCAACCCATGCAATCTAACAACTTATTTGAAGAACAAGTTAGCAACATGGGTGGCATCACTAGTTTTATAACATGGAATAAAATGTGCCATTTTGGATAATCTGTGCACTACAAAAAATACTGCATCATTCCCTCTCTGAGTCTTGGGTAATCCTAGAACAAAATCCATGCTCACCATGTCCCAAGGCCTGTCTGGAATAGGCAAGGGAGTGTACAATCCTGCATTCTGGCTCCTTCCTTTGGCATATTGACAAATCTTGCAATTCTTCACAAACTTGTCCACTTCTGCTCTCATCTTGGGCCAAAAATAAAAGTGACTCAGCTGCTCTTAATTCTTATCAGTACCAAAGTGTCCAGTAAGTCCACCACTATGCTTCTCTTTGATCAAATTTTCTCTCATGGAACATTTTGGTACACATAGTTGGCTTCTTCTGAATAGTAAATCCTCCTGCAGGAAATAATCTAGCCACTGGCTTCTATTTGTTAAAACAGGGTTAGTACATGCCTCAAATGCTTCTTTAAAATCTGGATCTGTTTTATACAATTCTTTCAGAAAATCAAACCCTACAACTTCAAAATTTGTTTCTTGAACAAGCATGTGCCTCCTACTCAAAACATCAGCTACTTTATTGGCTTGGCCACTTATATGTTTCAAAACAAAATTAAAAATTTGGAGATACTCAACCCATTTAGCATGCTTATGTTTCAACTTGGGCTGCTGTACAATATACTACAAAGCATGATTGTCAGAATATAATACAAACTCCCTGGACATCAAGTAGTGTCTCCATTTCTTCAGTGCCTGAACAATTGCATATAATTCCTTCTCATAAGAGGAATACTTCTTTCTGGTGTCATTTAGCTTTTCACTGAAATATGCCACAGGCCTATCATCCTGACTCAACACAGCTCCAATGGCCTCTCCACTGGCATCACATTTTACTTGAAATGGTTTTGTAAATTCAGGCAGAATCAAAACAGGCTTCTCGGTTATCTTTTGCTTCAACAGTTTAAAATGTCTTTCTTCTTCAGTAGTCCACTTAAATGGTTGTTTGCTCTTATTTATTGTCTCAACTATGGGTGCATTAATCTTACTGAAGTTCCTTATAAAATTTCTGTAAAAACTAGCAAGTCCATGGAAACTTCTTACCTCAAAAACATTCCTGGGTGAGGGCCAGTCCACAATTTCCTTAACCTTTTCTGGGTCCATCTTCAATCCTTCTGCAAAAACAACAAACCCAAAATACACCAACTCTTCCTTCATGAATGATCATTTCTTCAAATTTATCAGCAGCTTCTCTTGGTGTAGTTTCTTCAAGACATGATTAAGATGCCTTAAATGCTCTTCTTTAGTTCTGCTAAAAACTAATATATCATCCAGATACACTATCACAAATTTACCAATGAATTCTTTCAACACTTCATTCATAAGTCTCATAAAAGTGATAGGTGCATTTGACAACCCAAAAGGCATTACCATCCATTCATATAGTCCTTCATTTGTTTTAAAATAAATTTTCCACTCATCACCCTCTCTTATTCTAATATGATGGTATCCACTTTTTAAATCTATCTTTGAGAAATATTTAGCACCACTCAAACAATCCATTAAGTCCTCAATTTTGGGCAAAGGGAATCTGTACCTGATTTTGATCTTATTGATTTCTCTGGAATCAGTACACATCCTCCAGCCTCCATCATTCTTTGGGCTCAATACTGCTGGTACTGCACATGGACTCAGGATTTCTCTGATCAACCCCTAGTCCACAAATTCCTGTACTTGTCTCCTGATTTCCTCATTTTACTTGGGAGTCATTCTATAGGTTGCCTTATTTTTCAGATTTGAACCAGGGATAAAATCTATCTGATGGCTGATCTTCCTCACAGGTGGCAGCTCATCAGGTAAATCATCCACAGCAATGTCACAGTAATTGTCTAACATCTCTTGTATCTCTACTGGTAAATTAGAAATATTTGTAGAAGTAAGAACTACTTTAGGCTTGCAAACTAAAGCAAAGCTTACCTCTTATTCTTCTATCTGCTGCAGATATTCCTTCCCGCTCAACAAGAAGGTCTTTGGATCAATCACTCTGCTGGATGGCTCTCCTTCTTCCATGGGTATCAATGTATGATGTACCCCATCCTTGAAGAACTTGTAAGTGTTCTTCTTGCCATCATGCACTACTGCTCTGTCAAACTACTAAGGTCTACCCAGCAGTATATGACATACATCCATGGGCATCACATCACACAGGACCTTATCTTTGTATTTGCCCATTTGCAGCTCTATCTCACACTGTTCTTTCACAACCAGCTGATGTCCTTTATGCAGCCAAGACACCCTGTAGGGAGTTGGATTCTCCCTTGTATTCAACTTCAAATTTTCTATTACCTCAGTGGAAACCAGATTGTCTGTCCTGCCACTATCAATGACTAGCTAGCAGCATTTCCCTTGGACTTTGCATATGCTCCTAAACAAAGTCTTCCTTTGTGCAGGCTCAGTGACCTCTTTGGCTTGCTTCAACAGGACCTTATTTACCACCAAGGATTCTCCCCTCTCTGGAAGAATTTCTTCTTCAATTTCTACCTCTTCTCCAGCCTGGGCAACAACAACATTTCTTGGACCAGCACCCACATTCTCTGGACATTCATAGTGCTTATGTCCCACTTGCTGACATCTATAACAACTTAATTCTCTACCTCTGCCTCTGTCTCTACCTCCTCTTCCTTTTCCTCTGTAATAACCCCTTCTGCCCCTTGCATCATCCTTTGTAGATGCATTCTGAGGTGAGCTACTGTTAGCTCCATCCCTGGGTGTAGCAGGCTTTCCTCTACCACCCTGACTTCCCTTCCCACGGAAAGTACCTCTCTTCTTGGCATACTGTTTCCTCAGGAATTTCTCCTCTGCTTTCAAGGCCATCTGGTAGGCCTCTTCCATTGTTTTAAGAGACAGGAGACTAATCTCATCTTGGATCTCAAGCTTGAGACCGTTCACATATCTGGTAGTCTTCTCTAGTGTGTCTTGGTGTTACACTGGAAATTGTCATCCTGACATTCTGCCATGTGTATGAGCTCATTATTACTCATACTTCTCCCTTTTGCAAGTCTAATATATCAGTTCCTCATGTCAAGCCTTAAAAATCAGAAAAAGTTCCTAAAAGTCTCCTAAACTTTGGTATCGCACTTTCTGGCTATCTTTCCTGCGGTCCCGCACCCAATGTTCAGCTTGCTTGCATTCCTGAACGCACTTTATCTTTATTATAGGTGCGGACCCCTGTAAGATTAAAATGGCGCAAGTAAAATCCCAAAAATCTCAATTAAAGTAAATTCTGGAAGCTTCTAGAATGGATTTTGCGGTGGTAGAACCGCTTTTGTAAGGTGCATGAATCCCTTACCTTATGGAGCTAACCCCTTGATGTGAGGAACTTATCCCTTTGAAGGAGGATTCTATCCCTTCATGCTTGGAACAGAAAACCCCTCTCGTCCACTATAAAAAGAGGCATTGATAGCCCTCAAAGGAGTTCAAGCTTTAATATTTCCAGTTAAGTGCTGGTGAGATTTAGACTCAGTTAACTAAGGCTTTTGTGAGGAGAGATTACATACCTCTCTTTGTCTTGGTTGGAGGAGTGCAGAACTTGTCAAAGTAAAGGAGACTCTTGCTTCGGACCCCGGAAAGTCCTGTGCAACATCAAGACTCAGGTTGTAAGGATTTTCTTCTTTTTAAATTAATACAGTTATACTCATTTTTCTCAATAAGCTTTCAATCAATGGTTTATTTCATAGATTCCTTGATCACTATGATAATCATGGTTTATGATGATTTCTATACAGGTGCTATGTAATATTTTGCTTGTTTGTGACTGCAGGTTTATAAGGAAAACTCCTTCAAGCGCGCGAGGGACTACAACGACTGCAACAAGCACCGACAAACGTAAGTCTTTTACACCTCTATAGAGCCTTTTGTAAACCTTATATGTTTAGAGAAAGATTAGTATGTTTGGCTGTTTGTTGCTAGATACTTTTAGTACTAGGGAGATCGGTCTTGTCCGTAAGACGGATTAATCCATACAACAAATTGGTGACTCCGCTGGGGAAAGAACTTGTTGTTTTTGGTTCTCTTTTATTTTGATTTGAGGAAACATTTTTCTTGGTTTTTGATTGATTGACATCTGCCTGGGTAGCTTAGGTTTTCTCTGTTTTTGAAAATTTTGAAATCCTTTAAGTTTTTCTCTAGTTTTTCCTGGGACCGCACTTTGCCTTGTTTTCACAGTGCAGGCAGTTTCGCACTTTTCCTGTGTAAACAGTGCGGGACCACACCTGTGATATCTTGGAGCCTGCGGACCCTGTTAAAATTTTGAAAAAAATCAGATTTCTTTCTTTGGTTTATCTTGATTTTAATTTTCAGTTTTTGTTTTCTGCCCAGATTGATGATTGTTTTTGTCAAAAGCTTTCTGTTAATAAATCTCAGCAGTATTGGTGTTTTAATGATTTTCTAGAATTTTTGCGTTTTGTATTGTGTTTCACTTGGTTTGTAGCGATTTGAAGCATTTGACGTTTTGAAGTACCTCAGATTACCTTGGTCTTTTTTTCTTTTGCTGAATCTGACCTGATTGTGAAATCATCCTTTATTGAGAAATAGAGTTACCTGTTTCTTTGCAAATCTTCGAAAAGAAACTTTGTTATTGGTTTTTGAATTTTGTTTTTCATAAAAAACATAATTGAGTGTTTTTCGATCTGTTTGTTATTCTGAACGAAAAGATCCTTAGTTTGCTGAACAAGTAAGATAAAACATTCTTCAAAAAATCTTAAAAGCTTTTATTCATTTAGATTACTAAATCTCGAAATTAGTTTGTAGTTTTGAGTGATATTAAACTTTATAGATCTTGAAAATAGTTTGTAGTCTTGAGTGCTTTAAAAAAAAAAAATTAGATTTCTTTTGAAGGAAAATTGTGTTGTAGCTTCGAGTTTTTGGAAAGTGAAAGGATTTTCATTATGAGCTTTGATAAATTGTTGGAAAAGACAAAAAATAATTTCTTTCAATTGTTCTTTATGTTTAAAGAAGGAATTGTTCATTAAAAGAATTGCATTCTCTAACTTTTCCTTGATTAGAATTTCATTGAAAGAAAACAATCTGATTATCATTTTTAGTGTCTTTTGGAAATTGAGTCTTCACACCATCAGAGTTTCATTTCCGCACCCATTGACTTAAGAAACAACGCTTAAAAGTAACGCTTAATTAAAATTCATCTAGCAATCTTTCTATTTTCTAGGGCTCTTATCACCAACATAGCTTAGGCTAGAATCTTGGAGTAGGGAGTAGTTAACTCTCCAAGGTAGTAAAAAAAAAAACAAGTAGACAAATCTTGCGGTAGGAGATAAATCCAATTGTAATTTGTATAATCTGGGAAGCTTCTCTTAAAGAATTCAATCATGAGATCATATCTGAACCTTTGAGACAATCAAGTCTGGTTCATTGGGGAAGATAGAAGATTTTGCACGTATTACAAATGGTAAACCTCGGATTAACCATTGTCGAGGAGCCTGGGGTCACTTGTCGGTAAACCTCGGATTGACCATGTCAAGGAACCTTCAAGGCGATTGAGCTTTGTTACTCTGCCCTTGCGCGTGGGATCGGATCGTAGACTGTTCCCCTAGTTATATTTGCTACTGTTGGTAGCCTTAGTGTCCATTATCTTAAGATTATTTCCTAAGGTGACGGTGAAGGAAAGATCTCACTGTACCTGGAGCAGACGTCAACTAGACTCACTTGGACTGTCTGGGGGGTTCTCTTCACACGAGATGGTTTTGTGAGGAAACTTGTGCCAGTTTGTTTCATTAAGCAGGTTTTCAGGGTAACTGTTCCAACCGCCCTTTCTGTGTTAAATTTCTACTAAGTTGGATTTCATCACCATGCAGTGTTTTTAGTACAGAAAGTTACTGTTTGTGTGTGGTTTGAACTCTTAGATTTTTAAGCATGTGATTCAGCTGTTTGTTTCTTTAGAGACTTTAGGTGTTTTCATTGTAATTTTCTTTGTTTGCGTGTGATTAGTTAATATTTAATCATGGCGAAATTGCCGAGACAATCCCGGAGACTACAAGGGAAACCCCTTGAATATACACCGAGTCAGCTTGAAGGGCTTCATGCTCTGGTATCATCCAGTAGTGGTAGTATTAGATCAACAAAAATTGGAAGTTCATCTATAATTGTTCATCCTAATCATAAAATACCTACAACAGAATACATTCAAGAACTGATTTCAGTTTCTGAAGTTACTGGTAGTATTCCTGCTTCCAGTGAACTGGCTGACGAACCTGAAATCTCTGAACCTGAAACTGAACCTTCTGTGTTGGAAATATCCTCAGGATTTATTTCACCAACTTCTAGCGATCTTGGTTCACCTAGGGTAAGAAATATTGTCACTGATGATCTTCCAGCTGGTCTTATTTCCATTGAAGAATTTACTAATCTAGACGACGATATATCTCTTCCCAACTCCCCTCAATATTTAAATCTTAGGGAGCATGAATCTATTTTCTACAGCCCTATTCGAACTAGTGCTTGGTATCTATCTTTAATTAACATTTTAGAGAATCCGGGTCTTGCTTTTTCTCCACCTCGAGTTCCATTTCATCCTACACCCAGAGATTACTATCCTCCATCCGTTATGGCCGGAGAGTCATCCATGCTTTCCCAGACACCGGAATCATTTTTACATTGTGGTCCTTCTGTTTCTTCGGGATATCAGGCTATGTCTGGTACTTTCTCGGGAGCAGCTCCTCAACCAATCGAACAAGTGTTGTCATCTGGTTTTAATGGTGTTAAAACTGAAACGTCGAACGCAGAGAAAATCTATATGATGTCTGGTAATATTCTGAATCCTCACTTTTAGGTAGTCAAGCACATGTGGGGGGCAACTCCTTTTCGTAGTCGTCATCACTGGGGAACCTAAGGGAAGTTAGTTACCGCCTGGAGGACAACCTCAAGGTAGCTTTTTCCCAGGACAAACTGTGGAATCATATTATTTTGGGGGAAAACCCCAAGGACAGTACACACCTCAGGGGTATCAACCTTCAGGACAGTACATGCCCCAAGGTCAACCCCAAACTCAATATGCTCCTCAGGGTCCTTATCAACCCCATCTTCAGTACGCGCCTCAGGGTTATCAACCTCAAGGTCAGTACCTAATTCAAGGTTTCCAACAACCGTTTGGTCAGTCATCTATTCAAGGAGCCGGAAATGTACCACTCACTTATCAACACTACGTTCAACCAGGTTATGGTCCTTACGTTCAACCTTCTGCGGGAAAATACCTCGGAATGAATATGGTTTGGGATCCGTCCCAATATCAACATCCTATGTAGCCTAATGTGCAGTTGCCTTATCAACCTAGACAGCCTTTAATTTCTGGTCCAACTCAGCAACCTGTCCAGCCTACTATTCAAACTCCTGCACCTGGTCCTGTTCAACAGGCTGGTCCTAATTCACCTAAGACTCCGCCCCAAACTAATGCAACAGATGCTACGTCTGTTCAACCTGTAACACCTGTTTCTGGAGTATCTGTAACCCCGAGTTCGTCTATCCCTGCATCTGTGCAAATCTCTCAAGTCTCTGTACCTCAGTCAGGATCTTCAGTTTAGACTTCGGTTCAGATGCCTATGGGACAAGCTGGTACAAGTACAGTTGTCACAAGTCAACCAAAATTCACGTATCAACCGTACCAGAGACAGCCGCAATTCGGTCCCTATTCACAAAATCCAAACTATCAGTATCAACCGTACCTGGCTATACTTATCAATAGCCTCAACAACCCCAGTTTGGTCTGGTTAATCCTGGTTTTCGAGGAGGTTATACAATTCCTAATGCAAATCCAATTCCAAGTTATCCTGGATATTCGCCTCCTGGAACTGCTTTGGCTACTCAAGGTTTTCGCGACCCTAACCGTCAGTTACCATTTATTGCAACTTTGGATTTACCTGATTTGATGCACCTTACGAACGATCCAATTTTTTATTATCCATATTGGCCGCCAATGCCGCATAAGTTGCCTAGTGATATACTGAAATTTGAAGGTAAACCAGGAGAGGATCCATCAAATCACATCATGACTTATCACCTCTGGTGTGCGCCTAATTCAATAATTGATGATTCGATTTGCTTACATCTTTTCGAAAGAACTCTTATTGGTCTTGCTGCCAAATGGTACATTGAGTTACCACGCGGCTCGTTTAACAATTTCAGTCAGTTAACAACTGCCTTCTTGACTCATTTTCAGTTGCCCGTCAGATACGACAATGGCACGAAATTATTAACTTCGCTGAAACAGTCCACGTACATGTATATTTTTGATCATATTCATGAATGGCGACGTAGGAGACGTTTGGTGAAATTTTACATTCCGGATCAAATTTTGGCAGAATGGTTTGTCAAATCATTGTTACCCAAAATCACTGAAGATGTAGCTAAGGCTGGTGTTGTTACTGAAGAGCAAGTAATTGCTCAAGCTCAGTACCTTGACCTTGTTTACACGCAGTCAGGTACTTTACATGAAAAAATCCCAGACCTTCCAAAACAAGGTCAAATAGCTGCTGATCCTTCAGGGTCTCATGCCGCTGATGGTATGATTGGTACGGTAAATACTAAAAGTAAGAAGCAATCTTCAAATAATTCTTCTCCAATTATAACTTTACCTGATTCCCCGAAAGGAGAATCTTCCCCCTAAGTTTCTGCTGATATTCATGTTGTGGAGACATCTATGACTAAATCTAAATCCCGTAGTAAAAAGAAAGGGAAGAATAAAAACAAAAGGAATTCGAAAGAAAAAACTGATAAAAATGAATCCAATGACGAAAAACGTAAACCACGTTATCCTTGTTACATTTGTAGTGAAGATCATTTTACTAAGGAATGCCCACATCGGGCCGAGGTTGCGAAATTCATCAAAGGTTCACAACAACCTGCTGTCTTGAAGGATCCCTTTCCGACTCAAGATAGTAAGATGGTTGGTTCTACCTCGACTGCTTCAGAAGAACCTATTTTGATGATGTCTCATGTAAGGATTGCGACGCGATCGAAAGATTATGGTACTAAGAATCCTATTGATGATAAAGAAGCAGAATCTTCTAATGCAAGTACATCGACCACACCTCCTCCTATTTCTGGTCCGCTACAGATCGAGAAACCAAATCCAGACTTAATAATCAAACCGCCTGCTAAAGGTGTTCTTCGTAAATCAGCTTTCAATCCACATGCGAGAGCTGCTCAGAATTACAACATTGTTGAAGACTTAGCTATTTCTCCTTCAGCAATGACGGCTTTGGAAGTGCTGCAATCATGCCCAGCACAGCGTAAACTGATTTTGTTTGCTATAGGAGCTGTTGATATTCAGGATTATAATCTTATCATCTTCGATCTAGAAAATAGTACACCTCGTCTACCTCATCAGATGGCTTTCCAGATACCAGTGTACGTCAGAAACAGACCGATCTATCGGACTGTGATTGATGAAGGAGCTTCAATGTGTATTATGTCGATTCAGTGTTGGAAATCGCTTGGTTCTCCTACGCTGAACCAATCTCCGACGATTCTTAAGGCTTTTGATGGTCGAGGTTTCCACCCTTTTGGTATTTTGCAAGATTTACCCACAGGGGTTGAAGGTAAAGTTGTAAATCTAGATGTGGAAGTGGTTGATGCCCTTTTAGATCACAACATTCTTCTAGGTCGTATTTGGTCCTATGCTATGACTGTTGTTGTCTCTTCAGTCTTCCGACTCATAAAATTTCCATATCAAGGAAGGATTGTTACAATAGATCAGTTAACTTATTTTACTTCCGACCCAGCCTCTACAGAAAAAATCCAGCACGTTGGTAAAACGACTATCCCTTATAAGGATGTTGGAGTAGGTTTGGTTAAAGATTCTGGTTTGCTAGGAACTTTTTCCATTCCTCCTCCTGACGTACTGCCTTCTGTTGTAACTATTCATATGATTTCGTCAGACTCTGTTATGTTTGATGATCCTTGGATCGTACCTTCCGAATCCAAGTTAGATTCAATTGATGGCATGATGCCTTTGAGTCCATTTGAACTTGCATTTCAAGCCGTACAGTCATTTTCCGACCCCTCTTCAACCGAGATTGATCCATTGAATGGGATCTGTTATCACTCAGGTTTTCCTAGAAGTTGTGTAAGAGGAAAGTATACCAGAGGTAACCACAAACCAACCTTTTAGATGCAGAATCTAGCCAATCTGCATCCAGAGAGGGCTCTCTCTTTATGATTTATCTTTGTTCTTGAAAGGTTTTAGGCTAGTTATAGATTCAAAGTTTGTTTTGGGAAAATGGTGGAAACGGTGGAATCCACAAACTAAGGGCAAGGCTAAGAGCTTTCAGTCCATTGGGCTATGGAGTCAAAGGATGGCTTTACTGGATTTCTATTCTATGCACAAGATGGTATTACAGGGCAAGATAGCTAGACAGAGAACAATCCTTAAAATTTAAAGTGGGTGGGATGATCTTGAAGGGATGAAAGGCAACTAAGAATCTTTCACCATGTTCAAAGGAAGGAAGTGAATTGAATACAAACAAAGAGCAATAAAGGATTCTTTATTATAGCAATCAACAATGCTTAAATTAGCGAAGCAGGAGCATTTAAGAATTCATGCTTATAGCTAATTTAGAAGAAAACATTTAGGAACAATCACATTTGAAAACAGAGTACAATTAAGCAAATTATGTTTCAATCCTTTATGTAAATTATTCAGAAATGGATATGATGGTATTATAAACTAATATAAAATTTTCAGACAAAGGGTAGAAACACTTATTGAACTTTAGTCCAACACATGAATCCTGCAACAAGTCCAGTGCTTCAAATCGTCATCCAGTAAGCCACAAGTAAATCTCTCCAAAAGTTTTTATTCCGAAAATCTTAGTGTTACAGCAGAGTAATAGAATCCACCCTCAACACTCTCTTTGAGGGTTTATTTATACACAAAATAATCCTAACAATCTTACACTATCTTAGCCAATAATCTAGGCTGACTTGAAGCATATTTACAAACAAACAAGAGACAAATGGTCTCGTAAATAGAATAATGGGTAACGGCTGATGTGTTGTTCCTTTCTTCATGGACGTGCTAGAGATAAGTGCTTAAAATAGGACTCTGTGCTGTCCCTTGCGTATTTCTTTGACTTGTTGAATACTCTTTCTTCTCACAGATACTCTTTAACCTTTCATCTGATACTCTTTCATTTGTCTTTCTGTTTTTACCATTTACTTGATAGTAAAGATAAAATCTCATCCTGAAAACAACTTTTACAGAACTTCCAGCATTTCCTTCCACCATTGATCATCTGATATCATAGTTCTTCTGAGTTTCCTTAAAGTTTCATCTGCTTCAGTAATTTTATAAAAAGTGGGCTCGTTCGGAAATAGATACTTTATTTCATGCTCCAGATGAAATAGATTCCTCACTTTATCATAAATACTTTTCCCAGTTGGTAATGCAGGTTCTGATGAGCTAGTAGAACCTACAACTGTATTTTTAGCATGAGCTTTTATTCTTTTCTCATAGGTTTCCAAGTCTACTATTTGATCCTCTGTGAGCATGGGACTTGGCAATCCACTGTCCAGCAAAGCTTGAAACTTCTCTCTAAAAACGTTGATATCAACCAAAATGTCTGTACACTTTCTTTCTAGATTTTGCATGAAAGTCCTCTTGGTGAAAACTCTCTTTGCTTCCAAAACTGCACCTGTCCTGTCATCAATTCCTAACAATGCAAGCTGTTGTTTTGTTCTGGAATTCAAAAATTGAATGAGCTGCTGGGCCTGCTCCGGCCTGCCTCTTAATTCATGTCTGGTTTTATTTATTTCTTCTTGTGCTATCTTGAATAACTCATTTTGCTCAAAAATAGCTTGAATGGAGGGCCAAATATTTCTTATTAATTCAATGATGTTGCACCAAAGAATATCATTTATTTCATTCAGAGGATTTTCCAGTGAAAGATCTTTTTGCAAAGCCTCAACCAATTTTTCCAATATTTTTATTTCCCTGAGGTTGTCAGCAGCTGTCTTTTTGGATGTGTCATATTTTTCCTCCAATTTTGTTAATTGCAATTTTGTTTCTTGGAGTTCTGTGACCTTTAGCTGCAAACTCTCCATCTGTTTAATTAAATCCTCAGAATTCAAATTAGAAATGTTCACCTGAGATGGTTGTTCCTGCTGTCCTGTAGTTGTAGTACCTGTTGTTGAAGTCTGCTTGATAATTTCCTGTTCTTGCAATGCTTTTTCCAACTCTTTCTCTGTTTCATTTAGTCGCTCTATCATATTCAAGAGCAACTCCATCATTTCTTCCTGGGAATTTCCTTTTATAACTTCATGTGTCTGAGGGTGCCTCGAGGCTGGTAGTTTCAGCTGTTTTCTGAGTGCAGCTATATCATCCTCTTTCTTTTTTACCAATGCCTCAATACCTTTAATGTCTTTGGGATTGTGACCCAAACCAATGATGATCTCTTCTAGAGACTTTATTCTATTATCCTTGGCCTGTGAGGAGGCCCTCTCAATCTTCAATTGTGCAGTAGTATTATTCAAGGAATCTTGCAGCGTTAAAGCTGCCATGGCTTTGTTGGTGAGAGTAGAATAAACCATTTCCCCCGTTTGTCTATGAAGCTCTATCTGATCCAAGGGATGGATATCTTTTGCTAAAACTTCAAAATTTGTTCTGATGTAATCTGTTGCTGAAGTTGGCTTTGGCACCTTTGCTTTAAAGTGGCTCATTAGCATTTTACCTTGTGAAAGATCAAATGCAGACATTAGCCTTTGCTGATTATGAGGAGCCATCTTCATATACTGATCGTATACCTTCATTTTCAATGGATCATTCTTTGTTTTGATATTAATGAAGGTTCTTTTAATGTCTCCAGTATCTGTCTTTGGCGGTCTGAAAGAAGATACTTCAGTGCTCAATTGCTTTTGTATCCCTTTCTGGTTTATGTTTGTTTCACTTGCTGTGCCTGTTTGCTGACTATCTTCCCTACCATCATCAAATACTTCATCTATAATTTCTACATCTGGAGGTGGATCAGACTTGTGTTTTTTAGCTTGATAAACTTGTGGGGCTCCTTTTGAAGGTGTGGTATCCGGAGCTAGCCTCTTTTTCCCTATTTCCACATTCAGTGGAGTTTGCATCTCTGGAACTTGGATTTGCTTTGCTGGCGTGGGAGAAGCCTGAGATGGTTCTGGTGTTTTGGAACTCTGTGGTTTTTCTGCCATGACCAAGGTTTCAATAACCTGAACTACAGGTTCTTTTCCTTTACCCTTGGGTTCTGCTGCTACTGATGGACTGTTTTCCTGTAACGCTTGCTGTAGAGTGGTTTCTGAATATGTGCCAATGTAGGGTACCTGCATTTGATCATATGTTTCTAGGTCAAAATTCTTCTCAACATCTTTCATAAGTTTATTCAATTTGTCAGCTCCACTTTCCTCTTCAACAAGAGTTCCTTCAACCCATTCATCTTGATTTGCATATTGTTCTAAACCAGGAATTTTGTGGTGTATATAGGGAGATGACTTATTCTTTAATCTTTTTTCACAAATGAAACCAAAGAGGTCATAAGGGACCCAACGGAAAGATGTCTGGAACTTTTTCTCTAATAAAAGTTCTGCTTCTCTCTCAGCTTCCCTAGAATTGCAAATGAAAGGACCTAACTGGCTTTTGATCCTTAACTGTGCTTTCTTCTTTACATTGTAGAAATGGATCACATCTGAATTATTCATCTGTCTAAAGTATTCCAAAGCAAAAATTCTCATTGGTACATATCTGGGTAACTTGAATGGACGTAATTCACATCCATAAATCCTGATGACTGTATGGTTTTGGTACAAGTACCAATCCCCAACTTTATAATTCTTTGATAATTGCAAGGTCTTTCTAATTTCAGTACTGAGTCTGGGGGGAGAAATTCCTGTTAACAGAGTTGTGGCAGGTTGTACAAACTGATCAATGAATTATGAATAGGAGTAGGGAGAATCAGAGGAAAAATGAATGATGGGGGACCAAAAATTGACAGACCTGGGATTACCCTTAGCATCAAGTTTCTGAACAGGGAAGGGGAACCTGTCTGACTGATAATAGATCATGAGATGATAGATAACTGAAGAGTACTTGAAAACTTTTTCAGTATCTAGCTTTAAGAATTGATCATGGATTTTGTTGGCCATGAAGGAAGCATAATCATACTTAATCTCAGGAGGCTGCCCAGGGGTAAAGATGGATAGCAAAGCCAAAGTTATCTGGTCTACATACTCACTGGTATTGAATCCTAGGACAAAGGATATTATGTTAACAACTAGTCTTCCCAATGTATTGAAATAGTAAAAACCATAGGGGGGAGCCCCTTTTGGCTGATGCTCAAGTAGCATGAAATACTGACACATGGATTTTAATTTCTCTGGGGTTAACTGTCTGGTTTTCTCAATCAATCCCTCCATGGATAATGGTGCTAATTCTTGCTCTGGCTCAAAGTGTAACATAGCATTGATAGCCTGAGGTGTGATAGGAAATAGAACACTTTGATCAGGAGTTAAGACAGCTCTCTGTGCAAGATCATAGTTTGCATGACAGTAATGAATGATTTCAGGGAAAATGTGGACTGAAGGAATAAGATACCTTGGGAGATTGGATTCCCATAACCCTATAAGGTCTTGCCCTTTTGAGAATTCGTCTCTGCAGCGACATAAGCTCAATCGGGGACTTTCATCGAAACCCAGGTCTTTTATTTGGAAATCTTCATCTATCAGAGGTAGATAGTCCAATTCCCGATGAGGAGCATTCAATGGAGTGATATTTAGAGCTGTCGGGACCTCCATTTTGGTTCTTGTGGATTCAAAATGGAGGTTTTCATTTTTTCTTGCAGACCGGGCGGGATATCTGACAAAAGAGGAAATTGGAACAATTCGCAGGTTTGGGAAGCAAATTCACAGGTTTTAAATCTTCAATGAGGACTCAAAGAGGATTTTTAACCACTTTCTAAGCGAAAAAACAAAGGAAACTGAGTTTTTCGTGCAGTCGGGGCGTAAAATGATAAATACCTGTTTTTAGACGGAAACTGGTTCTTTGACAGGTAATGAGCAATGGCAGGGACGTTCTTCAACACGGGCGCAGCAGAATTTTGGGGCGAAATGGTCAATCACAGCAGAAATTTCGAAAATCGCAGCGGGAGCAACGTTCTTCTCAGAATAATGAAAATAACTAAAAAAAACACGAAAAAATGGCTTATTCACAAGTTAAAAGGTTTTTTGTTTTTTTTGAGATGTGACGTCATGGTAGTACGGGATGACGTGTGCAGCGTCAGGCGGTAAGTGGTAAGCGGGAAGTGCCCGCACCGCTTTTGGTTGAGGGCGGTATTAATCGCGGGGGGAGCGATTCCACAGAGCAGTTGCCACGTGGAAGTCTGAATTTTCAAAAACCGCCCATCCCCCGCTGGTTAACATGCTGGCAAGGGATGGGCAGCGGGATTAACAATAACCGTTGATCAACGAATGCGCGATCCAACGGCTGAAGGGATGGGGAACATGCGGAGGGTTGATAGGTGGGCCCGTCGGGTTTTAAAAGGTTTTTAATGCATAATCTAATCACCCCGGGGAAATGTTAATAGGCGGAGAAGGTTGTTAATTAGTCCTAATGACTAATTAATCCCAGGTATATAATGAAATAGGTTGCGGCGGAGTTGGCTAGGTGGAATGCCACGTGGACGGACCACGGTGGCACAAGGCTTTTCGCAAAGTTTATTGATATGTTTTGGTATTAAACATACTTATAGTATGTCTAAAGTTTTTTTATATATATTTTATTATATGATGAATGAATTAATACAATTTATTCATCATAGGGGCGGGATTTATGTATAATGCTATAGTTTTAACCAAAGGGCTTATAAAGCGGGGTGTTTATTTTTAATGTGCGGGAATATATACTTTGGTAAACATTATAATAAATGGGTTTTGGGGATATTTATAGAAAAGGGAGTTATATAATTAGGAAAAGGGATTTCACTAGGGATTTAATATAGTAGAATTAAATGTTAATATGGTAAAGGACAAGGAAAATCAAAACATCTTTGTACATCTAAGAAAGTGATAACTTATGAAGTAAATTGCAACATTTTATCTTCAACACTTAAACTTAGAATAACAAATTATTTTGAGGAATTTTTATGGAATTTTTGCATCAGTTTCCTAAGTAAAATAGGATTTTACTTAGGAAAAAGTTAAAGATGGAAGATAACAATGATGAATTATTTCAAGTGCTTAGGTCTTTTTGATCAGTAGGCTGAGGGTCCGGTCCCTCCAGAAGTCAAGGAAATGCCTTGAGCCCCTTTGATCTCCAATTACCTTAGTACTTTTGGGGAAATTAGTAAAACTCTTGAGGGGGAAAATGATGAGGGAGGTTAATGAATTTGACTTTGCTTGCTGTGATTTTCCAGTGTATTTCCTGCTTTAGTACTTGTGATGAAAGTGAATGATCAAAAACATGTAGCAACATCATTCATCAGATAACATTTTGCAGCACCATCTACCTACCCTATCTACTTAACACTACCATTTTCTTTTCTTTATTAGGGTGCATTTAGACTTGCAAACCCTTTTCAATCTTTTCCTTTTTACATGATAGATCTATCTATTTCTACCCTTATTACATCCAAGGCCTCAGATTAAACTGTTGAGCACCTTTTATTCACTCTACCTAGCTACTTATCTGCCAAGATTAAACTGTTTGGCTAGATATTTATTCTCTAATCTATAACATGAAATTGAAATATGACTAAGCCAAGTTTAAACAGCTTGACTTATTCATGAATTGTGGCAAAGCTGCACACAATTGCTTTATTACAACAGATGAAAAAGTAGTGGCATTTGGATTTGCACACTTTCCTTGGTCTATTTTTTGCTTGGGGTTCATTTCTTTCTCTTTTTTGACCATTTTATTCTTTTTACCCTTTGATCTTTCTTTTAGGGTATACCCTCTTTACATTTTTAAAATTTTTTGATTTTTTTGGTTTTCAAGAATATGGAACACCTTTGCTCAAGTAAGAAGGTTTGAACATATTCCATACTTCCATCAAGACAATCATGAAAGATGAAACCTATTGATATAGGAGGCTAACAGGATCCACGAGGAATCGCTCTCAATATCTAGCTCAGCCACAACAGTATTTACTGAACCTGTTCATTCCGATGAGCAGATTTGTGAATTATTATCTGTTGATGATTTAGCATGGGAAGATCTACATCATCGATCTTCGTTTTTACCTGAGCTAGCTCATTTTGAAGATGATTTCGCTTCAATATTTACTGCTGACTATGTCAAGGAACCACAGAATCCATTGAAAAATCCTGATTCTGAGTTAAATTTGGAAAATATTTCGTGAACGATTCCAATTGACATTTCAGTAAAACCTGGAATAATTGAAAACATTCATATAGGTGCTTCCTATACTGAAGAAGAAATTCAAACTTATAAAGCCCTATTTCAAGAGTTATATGATGTGTTTGCCTGGTCCTACGAAGAAATGCCAGGAATTGACCCGTCAATTGTCGTACATGAAATCAAGACTTACCCAGATGCCAAGCCTGTTCGTCAACGTCTACGTCAAATGCATCCTAGAAAAGCTGCTGCTATCAAAACAGAGGTTTAAAAATTACTTCGTGCAGGTTTTATTTATCCGATTCCTTTAACAGATTGGGTATCTAATATTGTTCCTGTGACTAAAAAACAAGGAACCATACGAGTATGTATCGATTATAGGGATATTAATCGAGCTTGTCCTAAAGACAATTATCCAACTCCCTATATCGATCAAATAATCGATGATTGTGCCGGCAGTGAAATGTTTTCCTTTATGGACGGCTTTTCAGGGTATAATCAAATAAACATACTCCCTGCTGATCAGCCAAAAACAACTTTTATTTGTTCGTGGGGGACATTTGCTTACTGCAAACTACCCTTTGGATTAAAGAACGCTGGAGCAACTTTTCAACGGGCAATGTCTTATGCGTTTCATGACATTAAGCACATTGTGCAACCGTATCTCGATGATTTACCTGCTCATTCATCACGCAGGGCTGACCATCTTACACATTTACGTGCTATCTTTATGAGATGTCGGCATTATCGAATTCGGCTAAATCCACACAAATGTGTTTTTTGTGTAGAGTCGGGTCGTTTACTGGGATTTGTTGTCTCGAAAGAAGGTATTCGCATCGATCCATCGAAGGTCGAGGCTATTGTTAAATTACCTCCTCCTTCGACTTTACGCCAACTCCAAAGTTTGTAGGGGAAAGCAAACTTTTTACGTCAATTTATTCCTAACTACGCCGAGCTTACAAAAGGTTTTACCCGGTTGCTGAAACAGAACATTCCATTCTTTTGGGATGAGATCCTTGATCGATCTTTTGATGCACTTAAATACGCGTTAACCCATGCACCGTTATTGCATCCTCCCAACTACAACCAGGATTACATTTTGTACCTCGCTGCTTCTCATTCCACCATTGGGATGGTGTTAGTTCAGGAAGATGAATCTCATACTGAACATGTGATTTACTATCTTAGTCGAAATTTGCATCCGACTTAGATTAAGTATACGCATGTGGAGAAATTGGCCTTGGCAGCTGTTCAAGTTGTCCAACGATTTAGACATTACATATTGTTACGCAAAACTACGGTAATTTCTGATTGCAACCCTATGATGTACATTTTGACCAAACAGTTGCTAGGGGGAAAATATTCCAAATGGATAGTCATCCTGCAGGAATTCGACTTGGAATTTGAAAAATCCAAGGCGAAGAAATCCTTGGTTTTTGCGGAACTAATGTGTGATTTCCCCTCTACTGATACTGAAACTGTGGCAGAGCAACCCATTGCGGATGAATCTTTGTTTCTTATCAGTACTCTTGATCCATGGTATGGGCATATTATCATTTATCTCCAAACCCAATCTTTTCGACCTGAAATTTCGCGATCTCAGTGACAGAAAATACGTTTCCAATCCCAACAGTATAATATTATTGGTGATACACTTTATCGTCGGGGAGCAGATTCTGTTATCCAACGCTGTCTTATTCATGTAGAAGCTGAAAAGGTTCTAAATGACTACCATTCTGGAGCATGTGGCGGTCATATGTCTGGGTATGCCACAGCCCAAAAGATATTGCACACTGGTTATTTCTGGCCGTCGTTATTCAAAGATTGTATTTATGCAGTCCGGAAATGTCACAATTGTCAACTGTTCGATCGTAAGATGCGCGCACCACCCGCTCCTCTTCATCCCATAATTGTTGTTGGTCCTTTCGCCAAATGGGGTATCGATTTTATTACATGTAACCCTCACTCGGCCGGGGGGCATGCATATATTATCTTAGCAGTAGATTATTTTACTAAATGGGCCGAGGCAATGCCTACATTTTTGGCTGACGGAAAGAATATTGCAACTTTCATGTTTAATCATATAATTGTGAGGTTCGGTGTTCCTCAAGCCATTATTACTAATCACGGAAGCCATTTTCAGAATGTCATGATGACTGAACTGACATAACAGCTTGGCCTGCGCCACGATAGGTCCACTCTGTATTATCCGCAAGCCAATGGTCTGGTCGAAGCCATAAATAAAGTTTTAGTCACCATGATCAAACGAATTATTGGTATTCACAAAACGAATTGGCATTCCATGTTATTTTCAGCACTCTGTGCATATCGAACTTTAGTCAAAACATCAACTAGTTTCACTCCCTTTCAACTCGTTTACGATTTGGAAGCTGTGTTGCCGATTGAATGCAAAATTCCATCTTTGAAATTAGCCATAGAATTACTCCCAGCTATGTCTGAAGAGGAGAAACGTTTTTTGTACTTGCCTCAATTGGATGAAAATCGGAGAAACGCTGCAATAGAAAACGAGGCTCATGTCAAAAGAGTAAAAGCTCAGTATGATAGCAGTGTTACCCCTCGAAATTTTTCAGAAGGAGACCTAGTCTTAGTTTATGATCAAGCCAACGATAAGTTAGGAGCTAGAAACTTCATGCCCATGTGGCATGGTCCTTTCATTGTTAAGCGAAAGCTGGCAAAAGGGGCCTATGAGCTGATAGATTTTGATGGTATCCCTTTAGATAAACCCAGAAATGGGCTATATCTGAAGCGATATTATGCTTAAACTTGGTATGGAGATATTTTTAGGTTAGATTTATTTACTGCTGGTGTGTCTTAGATTAGAAAGGTGTGCCTAGTTTAGAAGTGTGTTTTATCACTATTCCTGCTTATCTGAGTTTTACTCTTGATGTTGCAGATGTCGACGTCTCTTCAAACCTACATTGGTTTTGCTGATGGTGCTTGTCGTAGTACACGGAACATTTCTTCCGCAACTTGGGTCATCTATTCACCCTCTGACGAGTTAGTTTCCATGCATGGGGTAAGCCTTGGTCAAACAACGAATAACATTGCCGAGTATAGTGCAGTGATTGAGTAATTGTCTGAGTCCATATCATTTGGGATTCGGAGTTTGATTGTGAGGTTGGATTCTGAACTTTTTGTATTACAGCTTAACAGAGTTTATGCCATTAGAAATCCAGTGTTGTTACGGTTGTTTTTGAGAGTTCGTCTCTTGGAACGTGAATTTGAATACATTGAATATCAACATATTCCAAGACATTTAAATACATTAGCAGACGCAGTTGCTTCTAGTATGATAAATCGACATTTGCAGTAATCAAAACAGTAAGACAAATAACATCCATAACATGTATACAGATAGCCGGTAAATAGTGATATATCATAGATAGAAGTGTTTTCAAAAATATACATCGTCTTCGATCATAGGTTGGAAACACCTTATGATCGGCAAAATGATAACACAAAAAGTCAAAAATATGAGTCTACAACACGATCATCCCATCACTGATGGTGATCACGATAAGAAACCACTGCCCGAGCCACCCTGCACAGAAACCTCCTAAAAGGTCCTGGAACACCAATCACGTATCTCTGCAATCTGAGTGGAATATCATCTATGTTTGTCTTCGGAATATCTAGAGTCAAACGCTCTAGATGATGCTCTAAATCAGTGAAGATTTCCGCTGATTAGCCTGCAGGAGCTGGTGTGGCTACAACTGGTTTTCTTCTTTCATAGGGTTGGAGATGGGCTGGTCGTCGTGGGCCCACATCTGTATTCAACAAACTTTTGGTTATTATTTAAAAAGACGATAAAAAATAAAAAAAATTATTAAAACTTAGAAACTGTTGAAGAAATATTTTTACCTGAGTCATCCCACTGTTCCCCTGCTGGGAGAGCCATCTCCCGGTCGCCGCGGAAATCTATCCCAGCATACGGAAAGTCCTCAATAACAAAAAGTTGGCGGTCCAGCCAACGAAAATATGAAGATGGAAATCGAACAATCTCAGCGCCCTCAATACCGTGACGGGCCATCAGTGCGGACCAATGAACCATCCTAGGTTCTCTAGGTCGACCGGAATCAACAGGGATACTCTGTGGAGCTAGCATAGGAATCCTCTCTAGAGAAAAGGAGACAACAATGGATCCATATCCAAAGTTATTCAGTTTCCCATTTTTTCCTCTAGTTAGTTGGCCTTTTACATTAGCCAACATAGCGTCACACCAGTTGAAAATAGTGTCGCGAAAATAGTCCACAGCAATGCGCATCTGAGAACCGGTAGCTACATGCAATGCTGCACTCCCACACAGCCTGGTAACAGTAAATGCAATAAATTTCAGCTCAGGATGGATGATAGTTTTTATATCGATCCGTTTGTCCCTGGGGTCTGCTTCATTATTACAGAATTCTTGCCGAAGACTAGCGACAGTTTGGCCACCTGGCCTAGTCCCAAACAAGGAGAGTTGTTCGCCCCTCTTGGACAAACCAGTCAGAAAATAAATGTCCTCCAGCTCGATTTCGAGCCAGTGGCCACCGATAATGAAACACTAGTCCTGCACATTCCACCTGTTTACCAGCCATGTCAGGAGCTCTACCTATGCTCTCATGCCTTGGATGGCCCAGAATTTATATATACCGCATGCTCTTAATGCCTGCATTGTGGGAAAATGGAGCATTGCGGCATCATCCACGTCCTCATGTTCACGTTCTCTCCAAATCAACATCTTGTTAATCCTACAATGCATAAAAAGATAAATTAGTACAATCTAATTTAAAAAAATTTGGGCGACAAAAGAGAAATTTGAGTTTAAATTTAAAACGCATGGGGACCGCACTTAAACTTTGTAAACAATGCGTAGGAACGCACGCGTTCTTAAAGGAAACTGCGGACCCACGACTTTTTTCTTTGTAGGAAAAAGTCGGGGTCCGCAGGTACCATGAGTCTCACCTGCGGACCCCCGCGAGCGATTTTTTGAACCATATTTTTCCTTAAAAATGAAATTTAAAGCCTAAAAATGAATTGTAAACGGATGAAATGCAAGATTAAGAGGTCGTGGATTACCTGGGACTGACGGTTCTTGATTTCGACGGACGAATTTTCCAGAATCTTCACAGGAACTTTTTTACCCAAAAGCTTCTACTTTTCACTCCGAACTTGAACGGTAAAAATGAAGTTGAAAAAGTCCTTTTTATAAGTTTTTTCGAATAGATGAATTTTTAATTTATTTATTTTTCACTTTAAAAAGGGTATTTTTGAAGAATTTTTACTCATTTTAAATAGGTATGTGTAATGTTTCAATTTTTTGTGCAGAAATTGGATTTTTCGGGAGAATTGATCATTTTTCAACAAAGAGCATACTTTTATCACTTTTTCGGACTCTTTCAAAAATTCACGAAAAAGCGAAATATTGGAGTCCTCTTTTAAGCCCTTTTCAGACTCTCTAAATATGAAAAGATCACCGAGTACTTGATCGTTCGAACTCGTTAAAGTAAATGAATGATCGTCCCTTCAGTATAAGTTTACCCCTTTTACGGAATGAAATGGACTATTTACGAAAAAGGTATGCGTTGACTAATTACGGTCAATAGAGTTATCTCCCATATTATTTTATCCTTTTTCGGGCCTGAGAGACTAAATTTACGAAAAATTACACCCATGGAGTTTTCTTAAGTTTTTTCTTCTGACTCCCTAAAAATGAAAAACACCGAGTTTCTCCTATACTGGACTCGTTAAAATTTAACAGTAAAGGACCTGTCGATTACAAACAGGAACAGACCACTCCTTCTTAGGGTTCAATTTTAAACTAAGTTGGACTCATCTGAAGGATGAGCTTATAAACAAGAAAATGTTATCCTCCTCAAGCTTGTCAAAAATAAAGAGGTACTTGCCAGAAATGGTGGGGGAAAAGAGAGGAAAATGGGCGTGTTTGTTGTATTTTGATTCTTCGAAAATTCAGTCAACCACTCTTGAACACGACACTTTCATTCACCTGGGTTGGGAAGTCCTTTGCCTAACAGTTAATCAAACCTCATTGAAAGTTCTCATCCGGTTTCTAGGTATTAGCTTTGGGTCAATTGTTTCCAAGCCATCTGCAGTGTCGTTATGTGTTCACGAGGATAGTTCAAATAAACCATTCATCTGCAAAATATCTGTCATCCATTTTACCATCCCTGAGTCAGTCCTTGCCAACATATTTTCAAAACTTGATCTGTGATTTCGTATTGTGGGCTTTCCTACAACAGATCGCTTTCTATCGACGACAACTCATTATCTGGGAAGTTGATCTAGAAATCGTCAGTACCTTGAAATCTGCATGCCTTAATGGCAGGTTTCTCGCTTTCGACGACGGGTTACATCATCGACCTTCGATCGAATGATTCCGTGAGATGTTCGACTTCAGCTCATTCATTCGCATTTCATGGATTTTACTGGGTACTTTGAGAGCCATTGACATTACTAGTGGCTACTCTCACACTTGTTAACAGTTTACATCATTGACTGGTAATCAAGTGGTTTCTACCATGTTCGACTTCGACACATTTATTCACATGGATAGAATCGTACTAGTTTGAGATACGGAAATCAAGACCCTGGATCTAGTTTCTACCATCCAGGCTGCGAGGAATTTTGTTATCATTTATACAGTAGACTATTTATAAACAGATGGTTGCATCCATACTGTGTCTACACATGTCTATACTGTGATGTACTCAAAATCATTCCTGTATCAGAACAGTTGAATCAGTTTTTAGTTAGTTTAATCTGAGTATGGGAATGCCTACCTCAGTGGTGATACATATACATATATATTTTTCATTGAATGTTTTTATAGGTTCTGACTGGGGTGTCCACAGGATGATCCTTGAAATGATAAAGTACTGCACTCTTCATATATGACAGACGTCAGCATCATCTATTCCAGACTTTTCACTTTAGGGGGAAATCTGTTACACTGAAAATTGTCAACATGACATTCTGCCATGTGTATGAGCTCATTATTACTCATACGTCTCCCTTTTGCAAGTCTAATATATCAGTTCCTCATGTCAAGCCTTAAAAATCAGAAAAAGTTCCTAAAAGTCTCCTAAAATTTGGTATCGCACTTTCTGGCTATCTTTCCTGCGGTCCCGCACCCAATGTTCAGCTTGCTTGCATTCCTGAACACACTTTATCTTTATTATAGGTGCGGACCCCTGTAAGATTAAAAAGGCACAAGTAAAATCCCAAAAATATCAATTAAAGTAAATTCTGGAAGCTTCTAGAATGGATTTTGCGGTGGGAGAACCGCTCTTGTAAGGTGCATGAATCCCTTACCTTATGGAGCTAACCCCTTGATGTGAGGAACTTATCCCTTTGAAGGACGATTCTATCCCTTCATGCTTGGAACAGAAAACCTCCTCTTGTCCACTATAAAAAGAGGCATTGGATAGCCTCAAAGGGAGTTCAAGCTTTTAGAATATTTGAAGTTAAGTGTTGTTAATATTTAGACTCAGTTAACTAAGGCTTTTGTGAGGAGAGATTACATACCTCTATTTGTCTTGGTTGGAGGAGTGCAGAACTTTTCAAAGTAAAGAAGACTCCTACTTCGGACCCTGGAAAGTCCTGTACAACATCAAGGCTCAGGTTGTAAGGATTTTCTTCTTTTGAAATTAATACAAATATACTCATTTTTCTCAATAAGCTTTCAATCAATGGTTTATTTCATAGATTCCTTGATCACTATGATAAGCATGGTTTATTATGATTTCTATACAGGTGCTATGTAATATTTTGCTTTTTTGTGACTGCAGGTTTACGAGGAAAACTCCTTCAAGCGCGCGAGGGACAACAACGACTTCAAACAAGCACTGGACAAACGGTAAGTCTTTTACACCTCTATAGAGCCTTTTGTAAACCTTATATGTTTAGAGAAAGATTAGTATGTTTGGCTGTTTGTTGCTAGATACTTTTAGTACTAGGGAGATCGGTCTTGTCCGCAAGACGGATTAATCCATACAACACTTGGAATTGCCCAGCTCTTATGCTTACTCTGTAGAAATCCTCTGTGTATTCCTTTACTGTCAGCAACCTCTGTCTCAGGTTCTGCATTTGCTTATACAATGTCAGCTGGTAATCACTAGGCAAGAATTTACCTTTTAATTTAGCCATCATTCTGGTCCAGCTCTTGATAGGTTTCTTGCCAACTCTCCTCCTCTCTTCCTGCACTCCATCCCACCAAAGTGCAGCATGTCCCTTCAGCTTTGTTACTACAAACTTGACCTTTTTATCTTCACTTATTTCTTCATAATCGAAGCACTTGTTCATTTCATTTATCCAGTCCACTAGCTCCCCTGGATTCAGTCCCCCTGCATAACTTGACACTTCAATTTTGGGCTTAACTGCAGACCCCAGAACAGTTCTAAGGAGCCTCATGTCAAGAGGAATCTCAAAATTTTCTTCAGCTTCTTCTGTCTCAGGTTCGCTGATGTCTTCAGGATCTCTGGGCTGTCTTCGCTCCATGGCATCTATTCTGGCCTCGACCCTCTGCAACATCCCCAACACCTCAGCGTTGGCAACAGGTCTTCTTCTGCCAGCACCTCTACCAACTCGGATTGCCATGTTAGTAAAAACAACTTCGGAAAACAGCTCTGATACCACAAATGATGCAACAAAACTAAAATTCAGCCCTGGGGAGAGATGGTCAACCTCTACGTGGCTCTGTCAGCTTTTCCCTTTGCTCCACATGGTCTATTTCTTTTTATTAATTATCAAATTCATAGAATTTGATAAATAATACTATCCACAATGTTTGAACTTTATATTATATCCCCGGCATATATCTATTATCTCTGCGCTTTATAACAAATGTTTAAACCTTCCCGCTCAATATAAACCAACGCACTGTTTGAATAAATGACTGTGTAATAAAATTTTAGTCCTGGACCCCACCTCTACAGTCAATGGACTAATCAAATGTATGCCCATACCTTAGGTTAAATTCCATGCATCTTCGTTGTGCGACCACCGTCCGATGACTCTGCGCTAGATCAACGGCTCTCGACGATATCGCTCGGCGTCCTCGTACTGAATTTAACATGCGATGAGAATACGGAAAGGGGGTTTTGCGCGGGTCCACTTTGCCACACGTCGACAGCTCCGTGGAATCGCTCTGCTACCGAAGAAAACTGCTTATACACCAAAGGCAATGCGATGAGGGTAATCCGCCTCCTTAATTTCGCTCGTCGTTTTGCTATAGTGATTGACCAGAGTTAATGTGGGGTTACAATATTCCTTTTGTTCATTTAACTCGCGTCTAGACCACGGTTCCAGGTTCAAAAGCAACACCTCTATTTCTTTATACAGCGGGAAATCTACCAAATTTAACAGTGTTCACGGCCACACTTCCTCTGTACAGACCTCGCATGTGGGTAGCATTGATTTAACAGGGTTTATTCGAATAAATTTAAGGGAAATCACAGACATATGAATGCGGAGCCGATACAATGGTTCGACTCGGTAATTGTATATATATACAGAATTCAATTGCTTCACAATTAAACAATTCTTTCATAGACAAAGATTCGAGTCTCTCCAATGGCAAACAAGCTTCGAAATCATTTAACTGGAAACAATTGTAACACACAGAGTTTATTGCAGAAATCTGTTTTCCTCTTTCTCTCTCCTTCTACATCTGAAGGATCACATTCATATACATCAACATATGTCCTTTCGGTTCCTCTGTGAGGACCGTTATGGTAACTCAAGAGCCTAATTACAATTATTCGAAAACTAAAAACATGACAGATGGACTAACTATTCGACTTCTACAACTCTAACTAATCTAATAATACAATCAGCTAAGGTATTGAGACCTAGTTGTAACAATTCAAATGTTCTCAAACCCTCCTAGCCACAACATGTGGACAAAAATCCTACATTGTTGGCTAGTTTCTAATACCCCTGCATCATCTTTCAAATAGATGGATGAAATATGTTGCAAGATTAGATCTAAGCTTGAAGGTATGATCCCTTCTTCAAATCTACAAGCTAGAAGCTCTAGATCTAGCTTCTCAATCCTCCAATAATGATTACATTTGCTGCAACACAACTTCCAATAGAAACTGCACCGTGAGGGAAAGAGAGGCCTTCTACCTGCTGAAAAATGTTGCAATAAACTCTAGGCTGATGGTAAGATTGATGGAAATGTGAGGGGATGATCCCTCACGGGATGACTAGCTAAAATGCTAGCAACTTCCTTCCTCCTTTTGGATCTGCAAATTGGACAGTGTAATTCCTGAAGGAAATACTACTACTAGGAGGTCAATAACTTTTTGTATGATGCTAGATCTAAAATGAAGCTCTGGGAATGCTGATATATAAGCCCAAGGTGATAGGAATAAACCCTCACCAGTTCTCCAGCTAAAGTACTAAAGACAACTTCCACTCTCCAAACTGATCTTCAGAAATATGCAATTTCTAAATATTAATGTTCTGTAGAAAGTAGGAAAAGAGATGTGGCATCAATGCCTGATGTAGAATGAACTACAATACTATTTCTAGAGCTAATATAAGAAAAAGGTGGGATTCCCGACCAGGAACACCCTGTGCTAAGCAACACTTGCAATCTCTGCTAAACAGCCCAATAAAGCAATGGAATGCCACATGAAAATTCCAAATCTAAAAAGATATTTACATCAATAATAACCAGCATGCCTTCATCCTTGTCTTCATCTTCTTTATATAATGTTTGAGCCTTCCTATGCCTTGGCTCTCATCTAGAATGTGTTGTTCATGTGGACAAGATCCTCCAAGTTTGACTGTGTTGTTTGACCAAATCAACTATCATGTCTAGGTGCAATGAACATTCTCTCCATCATGTGTGCTTTAATTGCACAACATCCTCCATCAATTTATCATGAATGTTCCATTATCTTCTGTCTGGCATCTTCAAGATCTTAGTTGACTGTGTCAATCTCCATGATCTATCTCATAAATGAGGCATGATCTTCAATTCCATTCACATTAGTAGTTTCTCAACTACCTTATTGTGTAGATCTAGGCTTAATTAATCCACATTCACACACAAAAAAGTGGATATTTATTCATACTGAGGATTATGGGTCCCTCCACCTTTTTATTTACTTAATTCATTAAGAAAATCAAGGACTCTAATATTCCAAATATGATGTGGAAATTTGGGAATATTATAGAGATTCTGAGATACCATTCAAGAGCAGCGGGTATCACTATTGATTCACAGTGGCGCTACCCACAAATTTATTGATTCTCAATTAGTAGATAGGAGAGAAATACCCACCGAATATTTTTTGGGATTCTCAGTGTTGGTCCTGAGAGCCTGAACCATGCAGTGTATGAAGTATGTCCCGACATTAACGGTAACCTTGGGGACATATACTTTGACTGATCACTTCTTTGTGGTAAAAATTTCTGACACCAATGTGATATTGGGTGTGTAGTGGTTGATTACATTGGGGAAGGTCACCACAGATTGGTAGACTTTGGAGATGGAATGGGTAGATAAAAACAGTGGTAAGCATCAGTTGATCAGGGGCATGCACACTTATCCACCTTAGGTAGCCTCTTCACATAATATGGAGCCCGATTTGCATAGTAGGAG
This sequence comes from Pinus albicaulis, assembly GCA_034641835.2. Taxonomy (NCBI): domain Eukaryota; kingdom Viridiplantae; phylum Streptophyta; class Pinopsida; order Pinales; family Pinaceae; genus Pinus; species Pinus albicaulis. Next base: position 588,768,787 of record CM076579.1, read on the forward strand.
CAAGGATACATCATTCCACTCAGATATGCAGTTGACTCTTAACCATGATGTTATATTATTTGGGGAATTCCACTAGGGAGGCCCCCGGATTGGGAGTTGGCTAAAGAGTTCTCACAAAAAGTTGCACTATTCATAGATCTGACCAAGAAGGGAGCCTTGGGTGAGTCTAGAATAGTGGAGAGAGTCTTTAGTAGGCTCAAGGAGGAGATGGATATTTTCTCATTATTGGTATTACCAGCTCTCACCAATCCCCTTGTGCTGGGCGGAGATGTTTTAGGAGTGGGTGACGACACAGTCATGGTGCAAAGGGGCTACACCATAGCCTTTGAGAATCAGAAGATACTTCCCCATAGGAAAGATTCTTCCATATATGGCAAGGGATTTTTGGCATTCATGCATACATTGGCCAAAATCAGGGAGTTTTTGATGGTTAATAGCTTCCAAGTGAAGACCAACCTCCATAAACTTCAACCCTTACTTGAGCAGAAGCGGCTGCAAAGGAGGCAGCAAAGGTGCGATAGAAGTATTCTGACATGGGGCTTTAGCATTGAGCATGTCAAAGAGGGGAGTAGTGAGTTGACAGTTTTCTTATCACAAAGGCCAGTAGCACTGTCATTGTTGAGTATAGATCCGTATTGGGAGGCCCATCTATTGGTGGAGTATTCCAAGAATCACTTCACATGTGAAGTGCTTGATGGACATGTGACAAATACTAGAGTTATAAAGTGATGGATGGAGTCATCTATTACCAGGATCGTATATTCTTGACTAAAGACTCTAAGCTCAAGAAGAATATTTTACATGCAGTACATTATTCACTCATTTCCAGTCACCAAGATTTCATTGGGACATATCAGGCCATTTGGGAGAGATTCTCATGGGAGGGTCTCAAGGAGGATGTGTTTCAGCATATCAGCAGATGTATGCTTTTCTTGGAGGATGAGGAGGAAAAAAACCACCCTACAAGGTTGTTACAACCACTTACCTTTACGGTAGAGAGATTGGAGAGCTCATCTATGGACCTCATCACCAGCTTGCCAATAGTACATGATAAGGGTTGTGTCTTTATACTTATTTATCAACTAACAAATTATTTGCATTCCTTTTCCATTTATTTATAGTGCATTTCTCCACAAGAGGGAAAGCATATCTTTAGACTTCATGGTATTTTTGGGGCCACAATCAGTGATGGGAATGACCACTTCCTAGGAGGCTTTGGGCAGATGGCATCTTATTTGGGGTTCTCAGTTCACACCAAACATTAGTTACTACCCCCAGGTAGATGAGGAGATAAGGGTAGCAAGGAAGTGGCTAGGAAGCTACTTACCACAATGTATTCCGAGGTGGCAAGGAGCAGAACAATGCTAGTTCCACTTGAGGGGCTATTATCACCATCTGGTATTTCATATATTAGTCAGTGTATCTCTAATGTTGATTCCATGTGTTGATGAAGTTTTAATCACTGTTGCTCGGATGGTTAGGGGAATAGCACATGGATTGGAGTTTCTCATTTGGAGTAATACCTCCAACATTTTTAATGTCCCATGCTTCAATGAGGACATCAGACAGTAGATAGTTGCCACCATGGATCTCCCACTTCTTGATGATGTGAGCCATTTGGTTTTATCACCAAAGGCTAACTTGGACACTTGGGAGGAGAAGCTAATGGGAAGATTGATTGGAGAAAATCTAATTCAGTGGAGGATTTTATCAGATGAGGATGCCATAAGGAAAAGAGAGGAGATTTTGTAGCAGTCATCCTTGCAGTTGCTTGAGGACAAGCAACATTTAGGAGGGGAGTACTGTGATATTCCTAATTAGCTTTTAGCTAGTTGGAATATTAAATTTTTCTTTTGTCATTTAGATAGATGAATAAGAGGGTAGGGAGACCCATAAATCTCCTTAGTAAGAATAAAACCACTTCCAATGTGAATGTGGATCATCTTATCAGTTGAATAAAGCACTCTTATGTGTAAATAGAGGTTGAAGCATGTGGATGGGATCAATTTTGACCAAATCAACAACGTTGGTATGGAGGTAGTGGAGATTTATTGAGGGACAGCGTAGTATTAGTGGGAGGGAGTCTCCACGAGAGTGTCATATTTAATGAGTGGGACCAAGGGTGATGAGGCTCACAAAGCATATAAGGAAGGCGATGGCAACCATAGAGGGCATTCTGATTATTTTTTATATTTGGTATTTTATGACTTTCTGCACAGTTCAGCTATTTAACAGAGTCTGATGTGATATTTAGCACAAGGGTGTTTCCGAGAAAAAATCCCACCCTCATCCTCGGGGGACTTCAAGTGCCCACTTAAGAGAGGTTCCTTGAGCTACATTCCACTATTCGACATCAGGCCAAGCTTCCCTTTTCATCAGCAGTGAATTATTTTCCAATAATTTCATTATTTTGCAGGGTAGTTGCAGTGGAGTGTCAAGTACCCAAGTTGGTGAGCCTATCTTTCAGTGAGGGGAGAAGCCCTCCATCTGGGAGACCTATTGGGAGGTACCTTGAGCTTCATATCCACCATCCAACATCAGGCTAAGATTTAGCCATCTTCAGCAGTGTAGTCTCCTTTAGGAACTGCATTATTTTACAGGGCATTTCTAGTGGAGGGCCTAGTGCCCAAGTTTGTGAGTTGGTTTTCCAGTGAGGGGAGAAGCCCTTCATCTGGAAGATCTATTGGAGGAGTATCAGCCATTTTTATATAATATCAGCCACCTCCTATCAGATACATAGTTTTAGTGCGATATTCATCCCCAAGGTTGAAACTTTCATATGGTGTACTTCCTAAAACCCCTTCTGGGTTGTCCTGGAAAACTGCTAGAAAGCCTAGATCTCTGATCCCGACATTTTCTAAGCATTATATCACTAGTTCCTTGTGTTTATCGTTTTACCTTGCAATTATTATACATAGGACTGCACGTTCATATGTCCTTTGTGTTATAGGTCAATTTGGGCATCATCCCCCATGACCTGTTCAAATTGGACATCATCCCCGGGACCAATGAAATAGGGTCTATCATCCCCTGACATTTCAATTTTTATATGCCGTAAGAGAAGAACAATTCATTCATGGCTTATATTTTGATATTTCCAAGGTTTGAAGTATATTTTATATCACTTATGAACTCACCAATGCATCCTCTAAAGGGACTAATTGTGTTGCATATGTAGCATCCTCCATTCAAGGGTGCATTTCAATGCACTTCGCAACATTCAAGAGTGTGCTGGTCACATGGGAGTGGAATTATCATTGTTCTGGGAATCTCCACATGGTCAATGCCTTCTAAAAGAGTCCATATGTGTCAAAATTTGAATCCAAGTGTCCATCTAACACCTCGGAGATTGGTAACATGTCTTTCCTATTATTAGAAAGTCATTCATTGAGAAACTACCACCAGTTTCCCTATAAATTGAGAACAGATCCTAGTGCTAGGGAAGGAAGAATTTTGGTAAAGATATGTTGTTGGATTCTCATTTGAGAGATTGAAAGCATTAATATGTTACTGGTGTTATGTTGGATGTGATGAGGCTGGGATGAAGCTGGAGCTGGTGGAATCAAATCGATCATTGGTTGTAACCTCCCCCTTCTACTCTTTAAGAAAGACTATTGTTCATTTTCCCATATATGTATCTCTTTATGTTTCTATTTCTCATGCAATGGATTCTTGAATGATATATATGTTTCACATCTAATAAATTTGGGTGATTAGGATAGTTAGATATATGTATATGCATGTTGTTTGATGTTCTATGTTTGTGTTTGTAGAAATCGATCTACTGATCTGAGTTGGATTGAGAGTGACAACAAAAACAACAGAAGGAGAAGGAGAAGCGTTTGGATCACAAGTAGGTTCTTCTAACATTATTTTTATCTGCTTATTAGAGAAAGTGTTAGGAAATTATTTCCTCTATTGTTCTAAGTCCCTAGCACCACACTTAGGGAATTTGATTTATTCGTAGATCACAATTCTGCATAACAAATTGGCGACTCCACTAGGGAGTTTCCTATCATTCCCGGTGTTTTCTCCTTGGTAATTCTCATCAATAGCATCTAATTTTAGTTATTAGAATTTTGAATGAAATAATTGCATTAGAAGTGTGTTTTGTAGCTTCCATTTTCAATCACTGTTGCGCCCAATGCACGGTTGGTTAAGACACAGTACCCTGTACTGCACTATCTCCCACTCACGGTGCACTGCAATGCACTGTCTCCCCTTAGAGAGTGCATTGCCCCCTTAGCCTGTAATATTCATAAGTTAGCATGCAACTAATTGGAATATTAAAATCTAATTTTTCTTTCTTGTTTGATGAATAAGTGGGTACAAAGACCCATAAATCTCTTTATTAGGAATAAAGCCACTTCTCATGTGAAAGTGGATCATCTTTTCAGCTTAATAAAGCACCGTTAGGTGTTAAAAGGGGCTAAAGCATGTGGACTAGATCAAACTTGACCAAATCAACACCATTTTCATGGAGTGGCATTCAATGAGGGACATCGCAGTTTTAGATGGAGACACATTGCATGGAAGTAGTATCATTAATGGATGGGGCTTAGGGTTTGGAAGCTCATTTCTTATAAAAGGAAGAGGATAGAAGCCATATTATTCATGTTATGATATGTTTATGTTTTATTATATGGTATTTTTAGACATATAATCTTTCTTCAGTTGTTTAGCGAAGATTGCAGTGTTGTTTAGCACAGGGGGTTCCCGATCGGGAATCCCACCTCTATCCTTGAGAAGCCTCATAGGAAGATCTTTTGCACTATATTTACACATTCAAGTTTCATGCCAAGCTCCAATATTGTGGTACAACGCAGTTTTTGTTGAGAGATGTGATGAGTTGCACAATGCAGCAGTGATTGTATTGGGTGTTTTCTGAGCTAGTTTTTCAGTGGAGGAAGGTATCCTTCCATTGGGAGGCCAGTAAATCAGCCCTTTGGGCTTATTTGATATATTTTGAATCAGGCCAAGGTGATTTTATCCCCTAAAATGAAATTCCAGTCTAGATCTGTGTTATTTTAGTGATTTGTTGCAGTGGGAAACCCAAAAATGGCTGAAAATCCAAAGTTAAAATCTAGCTAAACCATTTCTGGGTTTTTCTGGGATTTTTTAGTAGAATCCATGACTAAAATCTTGGATCATTATGAGCACTCTAATAGCCTTACACACGTGGTTCTTCTCCTAATAAGTAATAGTTTCCAGTAGCAGCAATTTCCTCAACAGCAATAGTTTTCTTTCCATTGAAGGGATCAACCCTTCATTGAGACAGTCATTTTGGAGGATTTCTTTCGAATCTACATCAGATTTATCCACCTCCTTCTATGTGCTTCATTTTCAGTGCATATTCAGCCCTAGGGCTTTAGAACCACCATTCATATTTAGTGTATTTCCACCCATCCTGGGTTGTCTTGGAAAAGTGTTGAGGAGAATAAATCTCCATTATTAGCCCTATATGAGCATGATATTATCACATCCATATATATATATATATATATATATATATATATATATATATATATATATATATATACATATATATATATATATATATATATATATATATATATATATATATATATATATATATATGTTCCAGCTGCAGTATTAGTCATTAAAACTGCATTGTGCTTGCTTAAGTACTTTGTGTAGTAGTGTATTACATGTTTTGGGTGCATTTTGGCATTGGAGGCTTCTTTTGCCTATCTTGAGGGGTTTTATCCCCAAGATCTTGTATTTATTTATTGTTGTTATAAATAATACCATGGATCTATCATTTGGCTCGCATGTAACATGTTAATACTTACTGCTATTTCCATTATTATGAGCTATATTCCTGCTTTTCCCATTTGGGAATATTAGAGTGGTATCGGAGCATAATCTTAGCTTATTCTGTGAAGACATTGCATCTATGTCATCAAAAGAAGAAGAAGCTTCTCACAGAAAATAGAAGGCTTACAGAAGAGACAAAGTCAAGTCTCCATTATTTGGAGAAATGGAGGGAAAGAAATTTTCATAACTTCTTCTCCAAACTATGCATGAGCTTAACAGAGAAATCAAGGGAATGAGGAGGGAAATACATGAAGATCCCTCAAGGATATTTACACATTAAGAAAACTCTAGTTCTTCATATTATGGGTGTGAGTCTTCAACCACACAATCAGATCTACAACGCTCTACCATGCCTATGTTCATAGCAAGAGAGATCGAGGAAGGAGATGTACCAAAGGAGGAGACTCTTGGTGATTATCTTCAAGAGTATGAATCTCAATCTCAGAGGTTCAAATATCATCTATACTTACAAAGATTTTTCAAGATCAAGGAGGATACAAGTCCCAATAACCACAATAGAAGTGGAGGGTGCATGCGTCACACTTTGGGTAGATTATTTTTTTCTACTTTTGATGGGTCACCCAAGAGCATAACCAAGGCCTAGGTAAAGAAGCTAGACACATATTTCCAACTACATCAAGTTTCAAAATAGGAAGCCATTAGAATAGCAGCACTGCATTTTGAAGGTAAGGCTTATGCCTAGTGGTTGTTTGAATCCTCTTCATTGAATAATGAAAATATATCTACTTATGCAAAGTTCACTAGGAGGTTAGTGAAAAGATTTGATTTAAAAAAATATGAAACTTCCTTGGGAGAGAAAACCAAGCCCAAGAAATCAGAACCTTTGCATGAGTTGGAAGGATCCATGAATCCAACTCCATTTCAAAACATTGTTGAGGAGGTTAAAGATCTTCAACATGCTTTTCCAATGGAAAAGGCCCCACTTCAGCAAGAACTTTCTTCTCAAGAATAAGACATGAGGATTCCTTTTTCAAAAGGATATCAAGTCAAAGGATCTCTTAATGATGAGGTATTCTCCATTGATGAGGAGAAGAAAGAGGAAGAGTTGGAAATATCCTCCAGCAATGTGACAGTAGGAGGAGATCTACTTCTATTTGGAGATGGAGATGAAGCAATTGCTTCAACTAGAGGAGCTCTTACATCTTTGCAAGAATTTCCAAAGGATCTTACATATGAAGATCATGAGCAGCATGTGTCTATGTTGATACGCAATGAGATAAAACAATGGAGGAAGTGTGTTCCAACATTGAATGCAATCTTGGGGACACACACTATGATAGATCATTCCTTTGTGATCAAGACTTTTTACACCAATGAGATGTTGGGTGTACATAGATTGATTATAATTGAAAAAGACACCTTAGACTGTGAGATCTTACAGAAGCTAGGAGGAAATGAGAAGGAGGTCCAGCACTAAATGGTTGGGAACATATACACCCATCCTTTTCAGGAGGTTTATGTATAGAAGCAGAAGGATGATTTGCATAGTGAGAGCATGGACAAATCATTCCACTCACATTTACAGCCTGCTCTAGGCCTTGATGTTTCATTACATGGAGGCATTCCACAAGGGAGACCCCCTGATTGGAAGAGCACCAAAGAGTTCTCCCAACATGTTTCACCACTCATAGATCTAGGAGGAGTGGTAATAGTGGGAGGTCATTGTAAAGCATTGAGCATCTTGGGTAGACTCAAGGAGGAGGGAGACATTCTCCCAACATCATCATCATTACCCACTCTCATTTCAGATTCTGTGTTGTGGGAGGAGAAACATGGGAAGGATAACAGTCTTCCAATATGTACCTTTGGCACGGGAAATGTCAAAGAGGAGTATAGCCATATGACAGATGTTCTTTGTGATAGATCATCAGTGCTGTCACTATGGAGGATAGATCCATATTGGAAATCCTAGCTATTGGTGGATTATTCCAAGGATCTTTTCACATGCATGATACTTGATGACTAGCGACATGAAGAGGGATATTCAGTCCAAGATGAAGTCATCTATTATCATGGAAGGATCTTCTTATCTAGAGCCTCCAAGCTCAAGGAGAAGTTGTTACAAAGAGCACATGAAGATTTTATTTTCAGCCATGCTTATTCCATAAGAGCCTACAACACTATCATGTTACACTTGGGAAGGCTTTGAAGAGGAACTATATCAGCATTTTAAAAGATGCATGGACCATGTGGAGATGGGAGACACACACATATCAATGAAGGAGTTATCACAATCACCTCTTTCCTCTTTTGGAATGAGAGGGAATCTATCTATGGACCACTCCATTTGTATGAGCAGATATTTTGGTAAGGAACATGCTATGTACATTGTTGGAACAGGGTCTCCTGCAAGCTGCAAAACTGGTCCATTTGTATATTTTTTATTATATTTATTCTACTGCAGGGGTTTTTTGGGTGGGTCAAAGACCCTAAAGCATTGTAAATGGGTCAAGGGTAGACCAAGAGTCCACAAACCACGGTTTACGGACCATTGGATGTGTAGGCTAAAATAGTATAAGTAGTTGAACCTTTTTGAGTTGTAAGACAGACTAAGAATGAAAAGAGATTGATCCTAAGTGTGAACTAATAGATCTAGTTAGGGTTGTTGGGTAAGCACTCATGCTGCTGTGTGCGTAGAGGGCCTCTGTCTTGCTATGTGCAGACCCTACTGCTGTGTGCACAGGTTGGGTTTTGGAGTATTGTAATTAGATCTAAAAGATTAGTGAATGCAGAAGTATCGTTGAATATTTGAATCTATTGGAATTACTGTGAAATGAATCTGTGATGTTTGATTAAATGATATATGCTACTATGTTATTGATTTAAGCTGCGAACATACTTGTGTTACTTGTTTATGCTACAATATGTTATGTTTCATATAGTTGCGTTATCGTTGCATGAGTTCATGATCTATGGATTACTGTGACTATAATTGTTGTTGCACACGTGGATGCGAAAAGAATCTGTAGATATAAGCTCTGTCATACAAGATCTGGTCACTATAAGTTTGAACGCAGCTCTGCTTGACTTACCTATCCTCTCCTAGGGTGCGAAGACCTGGTTCCAACACCCACCCATACTACTTCGGGTGAGACTTTGGCCTGCACAAGTAGGTCACTGCCGAAAGGGCCAATAGTATAGGGGTTTGTTGGCAAACATTAACCTCCGAACCTAGGTCAGGACCCCTCGATCCAAGAAATGGTTCCGTTTCTAGGACCGGGAGAATTTTGAGAGAGGGATCAGGTAATTCCAAGGTCGTACTAGAAGCCTAAAAGAAAGGAAATTAATGAATGGTTTGAACAGCAAGTTCGGGAATTTGTCGTAAAAGAAAACTGCAGTGAGAGGTTGACCACCAAAGAGTGGAAGAATAAATATATTTTCATGGAGATCTACGAGATATTCTTTGTAACAATTGTGATCAAGCTCCAGGAGTGGTTCGCAAGGTTGGTAGAATTTTAGAAGTGTTGGAAGGACGAACGGGTCATGGAGTGGACCCCAAACTAATCCAGCAGTTAGAAAAGGCTGATAACACCATCACTCACATGGTGGACCATTGGGTAGACAGTGTGTTAGGAGGATTTGTGACAAAATTTTCCATCGATCAGTTTGTCTCCTACTTTGAAGCAGAGTGAAGATTCTTCAAGGGGTTCTAAGGTAAGTTTCTGAAGATCTTACCATTGCTAATCAATTTATTATTGTGTGAAAAGAGTATTCTGTGTAGCCATACCAAGTGAATGACCTATGATCTGGATGAGAGCACAATGCAAAGTGGAAAATACTAAAGAACCAACCTAGAAGGAGATAGATCTGTCTACAATTAAATAAGAGAAGCAGCTACGCAGAGTCCTCTAGCCACACCACTTTCAAACCAGCATAGGGGTAAGAATTCACCTACACCTCCACCACCGCCGGAAGACGACATGGTTGCGCACATGGAGTTGCCAACCTTTAAGGGTGTGGGAGATGAAGACATGGATCAGTTCTGGTTTGTTGTGGGATCGGTATGGACTACGCAGAACATAGCTAGTGTGGAATGGGTCTCCTAACAAGCTGTGAAACTGGTCCATTTTGAATATTTTTGATTATATTTAGTCTAGTGCAGGGGGTTTTAGGGTGGGTCAAAGCCCCGAATGCATTGTAATGGGTCAAAGGGTAAACTAGGGGTTCGAAAACCATGGGTTGTGGACCATAGGAAAGTCTAGGGTAGATTGTTATAAATAGAGATGCATTTTGTATTGTAAAGGATAATAAATGATGAGCTATTGATGTGATCTGTTGTTTAAGCTATCTATTTGGGTTTTGGGGAATGGACTCCTACTGGCTATGCATGCGGAGATCCAAGTCCAATTGTGTGTGGACCCTACTACTATGTGCTTAGGTTGGGAAGGGAATTGTAAGGAAGAATTGATGAATGAATGAATGCGAAAGATTGTTAGAGAACTTAATTTGTGAGTACATTTGCGTGAATTGTTGATAATTGTTGTGTTATGAATTTTCTGTATTTTAGCTACGAAGATCTATATAACTGAATGCTTGGATCTCGATCTATTCCACTCTATCTATGTGATGCTGTGTTGATGTTATAAAAAGCATATAACTATAGATCTAGTGCACATGGATGCGAATAGAGACTTAATTAACTCTGCATAGAACAAGGTAATCTGGGAATTACAACATCTAGTGCAGCTCTGCTTGCCTTACCCTTCCTTTCTCAGGGTGCAAAAACTTGGTTCTAGCACCCACCCATACTACTTCGAGTGAGACTTTGACCTGCGCAAGCAGGTCACTACCGAAAGGGCTAGTATTATAGGGGTTTGTTGGCAAACATTGCACACCAAACCTGGGTCAGGACCCCTCAAGCCAACAGCTAGTGATGCAGTGAAAATGGCACAGTTGTCCCTTACCTTCGAAGGAAGATCTTTGGACTGGTACATGGGATACATCGATCAAAACGCAAATGCAACCATTGAAGATATAAAGAAAGCCCTGAAACAACAATTCAAGAAACCTAAATCCTACTCTCAAATTGGGGTTGATCTAAAGGATTTCAAGAAAGGGCCTTCTGAATCTATGTGAGAGGTCGATCAGTGACTGAAGAAGGTGATCAGAGAAGGGGGATTCCAACATGATGGCATACATCACACAGAATGGTTCATCGCTATGTTGCTACCTCACCTGCACGTACCTATGGGCACCAAATTTTCGAATCTCGGGAGAAAGACTTGGAGGGTGCTATGAAGTTAGAAGTTGTGCCTCAAGACAAGACTCATCTAGGTGTCCAACAGATCCAAGGACAGCTAGAAGAAATGCACATAGAGATCCAAAATCTGCAGAACGAACGAGGGGCAGAGACAGGCCCCGAAATATTGTAATATTCAAAAATTTGCATACAAGCAAATTGGAATATTAGATTTTGATGCTTTCACCAAGGAGAGGAATAAATGGGTAAGGAGGCCCA